>CAWUHX010000196.1:0-704658 GCA_963922205.1 Romanomermis culicivorax
AAAAAGTTTCACGGGAAAAATATTGAATGGTCATGCTTATTTTTCACAACAAAAATTGTTACTTTTTTCACCCTATGAAATTATTTGCGGACGCCTGATTTTATAGTACTTTTTCTTAAACAAACGCGCACATTTTATATGAGCACTGTCACAAAAATGAGGTATAATAAAATTTTCGAGTTTGTTGAAATCCGATAAGAATAGTGCAATCATCTATCAGCAATTGATCCAAGAGCATAAGTTTGCTTGAATAAACGAAAAAATCGACAGTTAAGCCTCTGCAATTACATGAGGGGAAACTTTTCATGGTTAATTTCAAAAACTAGGGTGCGATAATTTGTTAAAAATTTCGAAAATTGAAAAAATTGTGCATTTCGAGAAATACGGTGGAAAAAACTATTGAGAGTCAGTCAAGAACAGAAAAAAATTCTGAACATTACTTTGGCGATGACGATGTTTTCGAATGTAAATTACGTCGAAAAAGGACTTGGTTTCTTGGTTTCAAAACGTCAAGTTTTTTGAAAGCCACGCCTGCGACGAAAGCGTCGCGCATAAGCGGCAGCCCCAATTTGATTAGTCGAAATTTTACACTTTTTCGCTCAAGTTTGGGCATCCACATTTTTCATTCATAAAGCTGAGTTATTTACTTCCATAAAGAGGCGCTAAAACTTCGATCAATCGATTTGATTTAAGTACTCTGTGCTCGCCTGTGCTGGATGACCAATAATAAATTATTTTTGCAGCAGCCACACCCGCCGGGAAATTGCATGAGCATTTTCAACTTCTCAATTGAGGACTTCCGAGGGAGAAATGGTGAAATGATGATAAAGTTTCGAGAATGGTTCTCATTGTGGAAAACAATTACGAGAGTTGAAAACCGAAAAGATGCATTTTGATGAACTTTAGAAGTCAGAATCTCCCAAATTTCCGGCGCTTTGCGCTGGTAATGGGGTGCAATGATGATCATTATTTTTTATCAGGCTCGGCCGTTAGCATATCTACTACCACTAACTAATAAAACATTGACAGTTTATATCAGTTGAGTTTCCGCCGGAAACTGAGATATTTCATTACTTCTCTTAATTTTTCTCTCGGGGCTTGGAATTTTTCAAACATTTTCAACATGAAATTTGGCATTTATAGACAATTGAGATATATTCGCACCTCTATATATTATTAATGACAAAATTTGATTTTTTGGTGTTTGAGTCAAACAACAAAATTGACATATGGCAGTCTTTTCGATAAAAAAATTTAGGCAACATACGACTTCATCTAAAATATCTTATACACTCTCAACGTTTACCTCTTTTCAGAAAAATTCTTTGCCTTATAATAAACGAAAAATATAAATACGACACGTTTAAATTTGGACAGATAAAATCATCAAAGATTGATGTCGTGCAGTAATTTTGCCTATAAGTTCGTTGTTCGTAATGAATTTTTCCTTACAGATATAGATATTAGAATTGTTGTGGCACTCCATTTATTGTAGATCGCTATCAGTTTTTTCAGGGTTTGTCCTCGTCCCTCAGGCGTGAGTAGATGAATAAGGTTGGGCGCATGGCCGTGCACAAGGGGGGCGGGGGGCGGCCGCCCCCCCCCCATTGAGGCAGTAACTCTAAACCGAAAAGATGCGTTTTGGTGGACTTTAAAAGGTCAAAATCTCACAATTTTCCGGCGCTTCGCGCCGGTCATGGGTATAATTATAACTACATTCTATCAGGCGCGGCCGTTAGCATATCTACTTCGACTGACTAATTAATGATCAACAGTTTCTATCAATCAAGTTAGCTCGTTTCATTTTCTAATCGTTTACAGTCAATTATGTCGCCGAAAATAGAGATTTTTCATCAAGTCTCTCAATTTTTTCTCTCGATGATTGGAATTTTTTAACGTTTGCAATCTGAACTTTTGCGTTTATTGAAGGTGGAAATTGAAGACATTACTCTAGAACGCGATTTCAAAACATTTGTTCACGAATTATCTGATGGAGAGATTTATTTTTCAGCGTTTTAGAATACAAAAACCCGAAAATTTTTTCGGCGCTACGCGCCGGAATGGGAGGCAAATTACGCTTCATCAGTCTGATTTTAATTTATTTCCCAACGTTATGAAGGTTCATTTTCCAGCGTTTTAGAAAGTGAAAAATCAAAAAATTTTTCCGTCGCTCGGCGCCGGACCATTCTATAAAACATCAATATATTCTTCATGAGCTCATTTTGACTAACATAACCAGAATTTTCTCAATTTTTTTCCTCATTTTTTCAGGTTTCTGACTACAAATACAACAAAATGCTTGGGTATGCTCCTAAAATGCATAAAAAAGGATCCGTAGCCACATTATAAGCGTTTTTAAAAATGTGGAAAATTTTTGGAAAATGAGGAAAAAAATTTTGGGTCCGGTTCTCATGTGGAAAAAAATCTTAGATGAAAAAAAACGGTGATGCATACAGTATATCCGCGTAAGATAAACATTTTTCTGTGGCTATTCAGTGAAAAAATCTAGTCCGCCCCCCATGAAAAAATCCTGCGCACGGCCCTGGTTGGGCGCAATGTAATTTATACGCATATCAGCGCAGCAAATGCGACTTTTTAAATACATTTGTATCAGATCATCAATTTCCCATTTTTTCAGTTATTTTTGATACAAAAATTTCATTCCATTGGCACAAATCTTTTTGGCCTTTATTAGCGCTAATTGGCACATATGTTCGTGCACAAAAAAAACTTTGGATTGACCTGAAAATACCTGTAATTGTGGGGGGCGGTTGGGGAGGGACCCCCACCCCAACTCGTTCAAACCCAATATCCACCCCCCCAAACTCGGAAAAATGAAAAGGTGGCTTTTTCGGCCTTTTTAGAGAAAACCTTCGAAATTTATTCGACTTATTGGGATTTTTTCAACCCCCCCCCCAAATGGGTTTACCCTCCCCCAACTTGTCGGACCTCTTACAGGTATGGACCTAACCGAGATTTTCTCAATTTTTTAATTTTTATTTTACAGAGATCACCATTTTTTTCCTCGAAGATTTTTTTTCACATGAGAACCGGACCAAAAAAATTTTTTTTAATTTTCCAAAAATTCCCCACATTTTTGAAAACGTCTATAATACATACCTGTAAGACCTGTGACCAGTTGGGGAGGGGGAGATGTAGAAAAAAAATCGAAATTTTTCCCAAAAACATACACTTTTTTGCAAATTTTTTATTTTTTTCCAAACTGGGGGGGGGGGGGTTCGATGAATTTGGGTACATGGTTGGCCAAGTCGGGGGGCTCCCCAACTCCCCACCCAAGTACAGGTATGCTATAATATCGCTACGGATGTACTTTATGCATTTTAGGAGCATACCCAAGCATTTTGTTGCATTTGGAGCCAGAAATCTGCAAAAATGAGGAAAAAATTGAGAAAATTCTGGTTATACTAATCAAAATGAACTCATGAAGAACATATTGGTGTTCTACAGGAGCGGATAAAGCATGTTAACGTTTGAGTTCTCATGAATTTATCCGCTATCAACATTTCTGTGGTTCCGATTAGAATCATCTAATTTTATTCAGTTCTTGGTCCGGCGCGGAGCGCCGGAAAATTTTTTGGATTTTCACCTTCTAAAACACTGGAAAATAAACTTTTACAACGTTGAGAAATAAATTAAAATCAAACTGTAATTTTTGTGTAATTTTTTCCCCATTCCGGCGCAGCGCCGAAAAAATTTTCAGGTTTCCATATTCTAAAACGCTGGTAAATAGATCTCTCCAACAGATATTTGAGAACAGAAGTTCTAAAATCGCAGTTTAGAATGCTTCGATCTCCATCTTCAATAAACACACAGTTGAGCATTAATTGGTAAGTCGAAGTTACGCTAACGGCCGCGCCTGATAGAAAATAGTTGTCATTATACCCATGACCGGCGCGAAGCGCCGGAAAATTTTGAGATTTTGACTTTTCCAAGTCCAGCAAAACGCATCTTTTTGGATTTGAATTCCCCAAAATTTTTTCCACAATGAGAACCATACCCAAAATTTTTTTTCCTCATTCCGAAATTTCTTCCCTCTAAAGACCCCATTTGAGGAAAAAAAACGATGTCAGAGACCGAAAACATTAGAATATTTTAGTATACTCCTAAAATGTAGAAAAAAAAATGTGGCCATGTTATTGACGTTTATAAAAATGCGGAAAATTTTTGGAAAATGAGGAAAAAGTTTAGGATTTGGTTCGGTTCACATGTGAAAAAAAACAAGGAAAAAACGGTGTTTCCACCACCGTTCTTTTTCCTCGAAGATTTTTTTCACATGAGAACCGGACCCAAATTTTTTTTTCCTCATTTTTCAAAAATTTTTCACATTTTTTAAAAACGCTTATAATGTGGCTACGGATGCTTTTTTATGCATTTTAGGAGCATACCAATGCATTTTGTTGTATTTGGAGTCAGAAACCTGCAAAAATGAGAAAAAAATTGAGAAAATTCTAGTTATATTAGCCAAAATGAGCTCATGAAGAATATATTGATGTTCTACAGGAGCGGGTGAAGCATGTTAACGAATAACGATAGAGTTCTCAGGAATTCATCCGCTATTAACATTTCTATGGCTCTCATTAGAATTATCTAATTTTATTTAGTTCTTGGTCCGGCGCGGAGCGCCGGAAAAATTCTTGGATTTTCACTTTCTACAACGCTGGAAATTGAACCTTAACAACGTTGGGAAATAATTAAAATCCGACTCAATGAAGTATAATTTTCAGTTTTTTATATTCTAAAACGCTGGAAAATAAATCTCTCCAACAGATATTCATAAAGAGAAGTTCTAAAATCGCAGTCTAGAATGATGTCTTCAATTTCTATCTTCAATAAATGCAAAAGTTCAGGTTGCAGACGTTTAAAAAATTCCAAACATCGAGAAGAAAAATTGAGAAAATTGATGGAAAATCTCAATTTGGGCGACATAATTGACTGTTAACGATTAGAAAATGAAACGAGCTAACTTGATTGATAGAAACTGTTGAGCATTAATTAGTAAGTCGAAGCAGATATGCTAATGGCCGCGCCTGAGAGAAAATAGTCAAGATTGTACCCGTGACCGGCGCGAAGCGCCGGAAAATTTTGAGATTTTGACCCTTCTAAGTCCACAAAAACGCATCTTTTCGGTTTGGAATTCCCCAAAATTTTTTCGTCAATGAGAACCATACCCAAAATTTTTTTCCTCATTTCGAAATTTTTTTCCTCAAAAGACCCCATTTGAGGAAAAAAAAACGGTGGTTTCCACTCAACTTCAGATATTTAACTTACCAGCATCGCGAACCGGCGCCGTATTTCCTCGGATGAGACCAATGTAGCGAAGCGTGACCCATTTTCCGTTATCGAGAAAATAATCAACGAGCTCGAAACGAATTGGCGATAATTCAAACCTCAAAAGAAATAGGGACAGAGGAGATTCTGCCTACAGTAAATAGGTCGACTGATGTATACTATAGTTACCGCATTGACACTTGCCCTCCAGATGACTTGAATGAACAACAGACTATTTATCACTAGTAATTAACCTTATCGTCAGAAAAGTGTTGATGGAGTATACTCAAAAACAATGATGTTCCCTAGTAAATAGACATCCTTTAAACAACGATTGATAAAATTTTCAGTTTTTTGTCATTTTCTTGCTTTATAGTCTATTTTTCTTGAAATGTTTCCGAATACAAGAGTGTAAAGCAAGTACTATCTCAGATTTTTCAAGATTTTCAGCTTAACTGTTTGTCATATACGGCTGAAAAAACTGGGAGCACACTCAACTGCTCTTTAACTATTTTGAGGATTCTAAAAAATTTAACGGTTGCGTACACGATTTCAATAATTTTTTCACTAAAAAAATTGGCTATAGTTTGAAAAAAATTCAAGACTCTGATGGTAAACGTTATGTTCTTTTCCAGGCAGCTCAAAAAGAATTATAGACGACCAAAAATTCATAGTTACAGTTTAAAGTTCTGTGCTTTTTGAAGCTCTAAAAAAAACACGACAGTCTGTCACGTGCCGCTCAATTTCTCCAACGTCACGTGATCCAAATCATGTCAACACTTTATTTTTTTCATGTTTTGTTTATTACTCATTCATGTTTCATTTATTTTATTTCTACACATGCATTTTGCGTTTGTTTTTATATTTTCATGCATTTCTATGTTTCGTTTTCGTTGTATTTTATTTCTTTATGCACGCGGGCTACAGTAGGCCCTTTAGCTATAAACTTCCGCCAACCGTGCTCCACGAGCACATGGCTTTTTTTGGTGCATTCCATGCACGTCTTATCACCAAAAATTAGCGTCGTTTTTGTTACGCAAAAACGACTAGCTAAGAAGTTTAGCTAAAGACGCTCATATGCTTAGCATAGGCACTGCAGTCGGCCTCTAGTGCTAAACGCATGTGAGCGAAAAAATGTCTATGTGCACATAGGCATCTTCTGCATCGCGTCTAGCTGCAGAAGTTAGCTTGGACGCTGAGAAACTCCGCCCAAGCTGCAGCTGTAGCCAAACATGTCCTTAAAAGGACATGTTTCTTTAACTTTTCGCTCACTTTTGGGTTCACCCAAGCTTCCGTTCGGTTGTTGTAACTCCGCGTCCACTGCTCCTTTAAATTTTCATATTTTTATATACTCGTCTGTGTCCGCCGCCTTTATTCCCAAATAAATTTGCATAAATCTACATCCCTTTACTGCATTCCCCGCCGATTCTACTTACAGTACCCGTCACCCATCCGTGCCAGGTGTCCGACTGCCCCGGTTAACAGAGAAACAATCGAGAGTCGCCTCCTGATCGCCAACACCCATTGCCCAGGACTCGTGTGGATTGCATCCCCGTTCCGTGCCAGAAAACCAAAAGTTCCCAGGGACCTGCCGCCCGTTTCATCGAATCGCTTGAGAAACAGGATTAGGTGAGTCTTCTCAGGGGATTATTGTTATTGTGAGGTATTTTTGGGGAACCCTTCTTAAGTTGGTTTCCCAGGTCTCCCCAGATAGGTAGGGCTCTCACCTCTCGGGTTTGGGCTAAAAAGGTGTTGAGGTGGGCTCAGGTGCACGTGTTCAGCTTCCGGCGTCAGTGCGCAGGCGGTTGGACGCGGCGAAAAGTGGCGAGAAAGAAAGATAAATTTGCATGGGTTATTTCTGCCACTGTTTCGCGAATTTTCTGTCTTTTTGTTATTGTTAAAAAAGACTAGTTTATGGAGCGTCGCCGTGGTCGTCTTATTTATAATATTTTTGTATATTATTTATTATTGGCGTCGCCCTTCGTCACCCAATACAACTTGGACCTGTAAGTTGTTTTGTTTTGTGAGCGTAGTGGTTGGAGTCTCTAAGATTAGGAGTGGAGACTTGGGTAGGAACTCCTGAGGTACGTGTCAAGGTGTTCTGCCTGAGGTTTAGTGAAAGTTCTGGCGAGTATCTGGTGAAACGTCTGGGAGAGTTTTGTGTTTGTTGTTGTTGTTAGCCTGTGGTTAGAACTGTTGCTTAATTGTGACCCCACAGTTGCCTAACAAGTGGTGGACTCTTAACGCCTCTCACGACGGATAACCGGAGAACCACCAGAAAAATAACTAAACCTCCTGGGTTTTATTTACAGTCACATACCGGAAAAGTTAAAAAGATGAGTATTCCGGTAGGAAAAATGTTGAGGACTCCTCCTAGGTCACATGAACCTAGTGTTTCGAATCTGGACTCTGCTGAAGAACACGCAGCGGTAGAAAAGGTTCAAGCACAGGCGCCTGAGACTGAAGGAAGGAGAGAGAGTGGAATTGCCGAAATGGCAAGAGTTGAAGAAGATTTGAGGAGAAGTGGTTTTGAGATGGCTAGGAGAGCCGAGATTGAAACTACTGTAAGTGGTAGTGTCAGAGGTCAGCAGACCTTTGAGAAGGAGAGACCGACGTCGCCCTCGAAGTTGGTCCATCCGATGGCCGAGACGCTGGAGGAGATTAGACGGAAATCGAAACCGGCGTGGAGGTCGAACATGATGGACATGAACTACGACGAATATTACGAGGACGCGCCGGCCGATTTATACGACGACAAATATTCGAGGTGATACGACCCCGAAATGGCGAATTTTATTCGACGAGAGGAGCAGAGGGATCGAGTCGATCCCAAGGATTTACGGATTAACGCGCTGGAGAAGAAGGTCGAGTTATTGATCAAAGTAATCGAAAGCGCGCAGGTCAAGGAAAAGGAGTCGGAGGATGATCAACGGAGGAAGATAGGTGAGTCTTCTTACCTTGAGAATAGAGTTGAGAGAATTAGTGAACCGAAGAGAGAGGTTCATTCAGAAGTTTATGTCAGGTCTCAAGAGGACAGAGACAAATATTCGGCTAGAGATAGAGGTTGGACTGAGGAGCCGCAGAGTTCGAGGAATGCTGAACAAGCACAATCGAATGCCTACGGTTACTCAGAGAATAGGAGGTCGAGGGAAAGGAAGGTGACTATTTGCGACGAATCGTCCCAGGGAGAGGATAGGTTTTCTCGTCCCACTCCTTGGAGAGATACCGCAAATAGAGCTGACCTTAGCCCTGAGAGGAGAAGAAAGAGAAAGTCAAAGAGTCGAAAGAGATCTCACAGATCTAGAGCTAGAAGTAGACATTACTCGGATAGTGATAATAGCAGTTCATCTACTTCGAACTCTAGCTCAAGTGTTGAAGTTGATGTGAGAGATGTGGTAAAGGCCTTGAAACATAGACCTTTGCATGATAGTATAAAGCCAACGGAGGCTTTGAAGTTTTTTACTGATCTGGAAAGTGAGTTTCTGGAGAATACGGCTGATAAAGTGAAGAAAGAGTGTTTGAGAAGGTTGTCTCAGAACACGGCGAGGAGGATAGCTAGAACATCCTCAAGTTATACAGAAGCGCGGAGGAATATTTTAAAGTATCTCGCGCCGACTTATGATTTGACGATGCTTAAAAGAGAGTTGTTTAATATGAAACAGGAAGAAGGCGAGTCAGCCTTAGAGTTTTTAAAAAGGTTGAGTAATCATGTGGATCTGGTCTATGCAGATCAGAGTGATCAAGTAAGGCAAGAGAATATTATCAATGCCTTCATTTATAAGAGTAGTCCGTTGTACCAGACGGAGTTGCAGGATGTATTGCCATCAATGAAAACTTGGCAAGACCTTGCATACGCCGTAACTCAAATTGATAAGAAATATAAGAATGTGTTTACTACTTTTGGAGCCAAAGATAAACCGATTGTAGTGAATCAAGTTGTAGCGGAGGAGATGTGCCCGGAAATTGCTTTTGTCGGGAATGCTCCGTATGGAAGTACTAAAAAGTATAACCAGACGAAGTCAAGACCACAAAATCAGTTGCAAAAGGCAGTGGAAGAGGAGAGAAGTGAGGAGAATGGGGAAGAGATGCTACCTGGTCCGTCGCCTCGTGATGTCAAAAAGTCTAACGAGGAGCAGGCCAAGGAGTCTTTTCTAGCTATTCTCTCAAAGGAGTGGCTACAATTGGTTCAAAAGGTGGATAAATTACAAGTTACGCAGAGTGAAGCCTTAAAAGAGTTGACTACTGTGAAGGCTGCGTCTGCTGAAAAGCAGAAGCAGTTGAAGCAGCAGAGACCCTATTGCATTTATCATAAGAATAATACACATGCTACGGAAGAGTGTAAGACATTAGCCTACCGGCGTCAGCAACAGCAACGCGGTGGATTTAACCGTGGCATGTCTAATCAGTATTATGGTGGTGATAGGAATGCTTCATATAGAGGAAGTTTCAGAGGTAGAGGTGGACCTCAGTTTGGATTTAGAGGAAGAGGAAGAGGTGCCTATTATGTAGGATTCCCCGAAGAAGATCAAATGTACGGGTATGACCCAGAGTTTGAGAGATACAGGGAATTCTGCAGACTTAGGGAGCAAGGCATCCAGTTGCAGAGGCAACCTCAGTTGATGCTACCTGCACCAACTAGTCAACCTGCTATTCAGGGTAGTACCGTCCAGGATCAGTCTGGATCATTTGTTTCGAACCAGTCGCAACCTAGTTCGCATAACGTAATGGTGACAAGCCGTACGGATGTGGATAATGAAAGCGAACAGAGTAGAAACAAATCTTCTAGTTTGGTTCTCGGAAGTATTATTCACCTGGATAAGGTGACACCTCTAGAGAAAGTGAAAGAGAGAGATTTGGCTCATGTGAAATATGGGAGAAAAGCAACAGACGTAGAGAGAAGGTTGTTGGAAAATTATCCGAAAACGGTTCCGTTCTATATAAATGTGGTTATTAAAGAAACGGCTACCAGAGCTTTAATCGATACAGGAGCTCAGTGTACGGTCATGTCTTCTAAGCTCCTGAAAAGGGCATTAGACGTTGATTATACAGTGTACCCTCGTATCCTTAAAGTGACTGTAGCTGATGGAAAAGTTGTGCATGCCTATGGGTATGTACCAGTTTGTATGAAGACTGAATTCGGAAGTTTCCCAGTCAATGCTATAGTGTTGCCAGATGCAGGTGAGGACCTGATCTTGGGCACAGATTTTTTAGCACACCCAGATTTAGGTGTGGTGATTGATTTCAAAAGAAATGCCATGACGATACAAGGCATTGAGAGAAAGATTGACGTAGTTCAAGTTCCTTCTGTAACTACTGTGCAAACGGTAATGGAAGAAGTAACTAAAGTCAGTGTGGCGTCGACTGATTGCATAAATCAAATTGTTTATCCAAAAGTTTGTCTACTAAAGACAACTGTTGCAATTGTTGCATGTAGTAAAACCTACATTCCATATGGAACAGATGTTTTGATGAAGGCAAAACTTTGGGATCAACATGGAGATGCCACGTTGAATGGAATTATTGTCGAATCAAGGGATTCTGAAAGGAAGTTCAGAATGGAGAAAGCGGTTGTAGACGGATCACAAGAGGAGTTTGTAGTACTAATCTCCAATACCACGGGTTCTGGATGTCGGTTTGAGACAGATCAAATCATTGGCTATACAGAATCTATGCTTATTGAAGATGATGATACGTACAAAAAGGTGAAAGAAATGAAGAAGATAAAGGAGGAAGAGGAATATCAGACCTGCATGGTAAAGGAAGGAATGCCTGCATTATCAAAAGCTGATTCTGTAGAGTTCTATACTTCACTATGCAAGATGATATCGAAGGCAAAAATATCGGAAGAGAAGAAAACGGAAGCTATAGAGTCTTTGTTGAAGTACAGAGATGTCTTTAGCTTGCCTGGTGATCCGGCTACTACAACCCCAGCTCTGACGTGCAAGATAGATACAGGAGATGCAAGACCTGTAGCAAAGAGATATTACAGAGCTTCAATTAATAGTCGGCCAGGAGTAAGGCGACACATAAAGGAGATGTTGGATCAAGGAGTGATCGAGCCCTCGAAGTCACCGTGGGCTGCACCCTTGTTCCTGGTTGGAAAGAAAGATGGAACTACGAGACCCGTAGTGGATTTTAGAGGTATAAACGAAGTGACCAAGGATGATAAATATCCCATCCCGAGAATGGATGACTATTTAGATTGCCTTGGAAGAGCGAAGTTTTATACGACTCTAGATTTGAAGTCGGGATATTGGCAGGTCCCGATGGAGGAGGAAAGCAAGGAGAAAACGGCTTTTATATGCCAAGAGGGCTTATTTCAGTTTAAAGTGATGCCGTTTGGGTTGAAGAATGCACCTGCTGAATTCCAAAGGATGATGGAGAGAATCCTTGGGGATTTGGTATGGAAAATTTGCCTAGTGTATATAGATGATATTATCATCTTCTCGAATACGTTCGAGGAACACTTAGAGAATTTGAACTTGGTGCTAGAAGCGTTGAGGAAGGCGAAGTTGACTCTTAAGCCGGAGAAATGTGAATTTCTTCCCGAGAAGGTGCACTTTTTAGGACACATCTTGGATGCGAATGGAATTTCTCCGGATCCTAAGAAGGTCAAGGCGATAACGGAATTTCCATTCCCGGATTCTGTTAAGAAAATGCAAAGATTCCTAGGTATGCTACAATGGTGCAAGAAATTTATACCAGACCTAGCAGCACTAGCTGAACCTTTGTACAAATTAACAGGTAAGAAGGGAACATGGAATGTAACGGAGTTGCATTACACAACTTTTGAGAAGCTCAAAGTAGCATTGACCTCAGTACCTTTCTTAAGACATCCAATTCTAGATGGATCTGCACGATTCATTCTTCAAACGGATGCCAGTGGAATTGCATTGGGAGCAGTGTTATGTCAAGAGACTGACTCGGAACGTTGGGTAGTTGCCTACAATAGTCGGATATTGCGGGCAGAAGAAAGGAAATGGTGCGCCACCGAAAGAGAATGCTTAGCTGTGGTTTACGGCCTTAAAATTTATAAACATTATCTTTTGGGCCAAAAGGTCAGGATTCAAACTGACCACAAACCATTATTATCAATGAGGGTCAATACACAAACTAATGACAAACTCAAGAGGTGGTACGCATTCATTTGCCAGTTTAATCACAAGTTGGAGTACGTGCCTGGCAGACAGAATGCCATGGCAGATTTCCTCTCCAGGAAGGAGGAACCGGATGAGCAGAAAGAGAAGTTGCCACCAAAATGGGAGCTTATCTTTCAGAAGGAAGATGCGAAATCTCTTACTGAAGACGAAGTCCTTAACCAAAACCACAAAGTTTTAGTGAAACAACTTCGGGAACTCAGAGGAGATGAAGTGGATGAGGCTGTAGGAGTCTTCACTCCGGTGAAGATGGCCACAGCTTCAGTGGCTTCAAAGTATAGTGTTAGTGATGAAACTCAACTTAATATTTCTCCAGAATTTGATAATTATCGAACGCCTGAGAAATATGAAATTGAGGCGGTAGTCACTAGACAAATGGCAAAAAACTTGCAGCAGGAGGAAAAAGGACATCCTCCTGGGCAAGCAAAACCTAAAGAAGAGGTGAAGAGAATATTTGAACCGAAGGAGAAGGAGTTTGAAGAAGCCCCAGAGATTGAAGATGGTAGACCAAAAGGGCTTATCTCAAACGCCTTGATGTCAAAGTTGCAAGGAAAGGATAAAGATTTAAAGGTGATCTTCGAGAAACTAAGTGCTTTTAGTAGCACTAAGTCTCAAAGTAACTTTTATATCGATCAAGGGATACTATATAGAGAGACTTTTGGCGAGGCAGAGGATCAAGTTGTTGTCCCCTCTGTTCTCAAAAAAGTTGTCCTGCATCAGTATCATGGAGCAGTGATGATGGCGCATCAAGGGTTTAAGAGAACCCTTGCTATTATTAAGAAGCGGTTCTGGTGGCCGAGCATCGAGAAGGATGTTCGGAGCTGGATCAGCTTTTGTCCGATATGTCAAATTGCGACTCCAGGAAAGGCTACAATTCCGCCATTGAATCCAATCATTCCTAGAGGACCATTTGACATAGTCTCTGTAGATATTGTGGGAATATCTCCCATGAGCGAGAAAAGACCGTATGTGATAGTATTTCAAGATTACTTTACAAAATGGGTGGAAGCAGAAATGATCCCGGATCAATCTGCTGTAACCATTGTGGACAGTTTTCTTCGGAATATTGTGTTCAGGCATGGAACCCCGGTGAAATTGTTGAGTGATAACGGTTCATGCTTTACAGCTGATTTGATGACGTCAGTCTGTAAATTGTTGGAGTGTCAGAAGATTTTCACAACTGCCTACCATCCACAAGGAAATGGAATGGTTGAAAGGTTTAACCAAACCTTGATCAAGCAGTTGCGAAAAGTTGCTATAGAGGATTCAGATAAGTGGGACAGATATTTGCAATCTGTCGTTTTTGCATACAATGCCACACCTCATACCTCAACAAAATGTTCTCCATTTGCCTTATTGAGAGGTCATGAGGCAAATTTTGGCATTAGTATTGGTGTTGCTAGAAACATAGTTCTGCCAATGAACTATGAGGCTTATAAGCATATACTAACCGAAAGCTTAGTAGAAACTTATGAGACCATTGCTGAGAATATCAGGAAGGCTGCGGAGAGCAGTAAAAAGTTTTTCGACCGTAAAGCAAAGGCTCATGATTATTCCGTCAATGATTGGGTTTTGCTGAAAGTCGATAAACAGAAAAAACTGGGTCTTCCGTGGCAAGGACCGTATGTTGTTACTGATAATAGGAGATTATCAGAGAATGTGCTTGAAATCGCTCACTGGAGAGAGCCGCTGAAAAAGCAGGTGGTA
Organism: Romanomermis culicivorax; assembly: GCA_963922205.1. Taxonomy (NCBI): domain Eukaryota; kingdom Metazoa; phylum Nematoda; class Enoplea; order Mermithida; family Mermithidae; genus Romanomermis; species Romanomermis culicivorax. The sequence continues at coordinate 14,154 of CAWUHX010000196.1, forward strand.
TCCGTGAGCAGGTTAAAGCACTTTCGCTACGAGACCGGCAGATGGCTGCAGTCTAACGACGTGTCATCTAAGGACACGCAGTTTACTGTAGATTCAAAAATTAGTAATTATAAACTGCCGTAGCGCGTAGCGCTGTGTTTTTGTGTGTGTGTGCGTATGAATACCCCCCCCCCATATTTTTTCGTCCCCAATATTGTATTTAAGTACAAATTGTAATTAATTGTAATTATTTATGTATTTATCGCGTATTTATCCTGTATTTTTAATTTTCCCTCGCGTAAATCTTAAAATTTCTCAAAATTTTTGGTAAAAAACCACTCTTCGCAAAAATTCCAAATTCTTAAAATTTTTTTTCGCGGCCTAAATTTTAAACTTCCGTGAGTCCGATTAATTTCGGAGGAAATAGTTAGTTGTTGCCCCCCAATTCTGTGAATATTGGAAGAATTGGGAAAACCGCTGAGTTTTAGAGTGAAAATAGACAAAAAGTAGCGAAAGCGGAAAATTTGTCGATTTTTCAGCTCTTATAAAAAATTATTAAAAAATTTTGCAAAAATTGATAGCGCCGAATTAGTAGAATTCGAAAAAGAAGCGGAAGGAATGTCCAGGCCCCCCAATGGATGCCGGACGAAACAGTATTTGGTCACGGACCCCCACGTGACCTACGGACAGCCGCAGGTGCGGCAAAACAATCGGTATTTTTTAGTCGATGGTAAGCGACCTAAGTTATTAAACTTAGTTAATCTAAAAATTAATTGGGCAAAGCAGGATGTCATAGCCCACGGGTGTCTAGACGAAGGCCTAGACAATTGTAAAAGTTTAGTGGGAACATAATTGTTCTGTCAGCTTGAAAAAGTGTGGCAAAGCTGCCCGTAGCGCAAAAATTTGGACTTTTTGCGAAACTACATTATTCCTCTACACACATAGCGAGTTGAATAAATTCGTCTATGTGATGGGGAAGAAGTGGAGTGTAGCAACTAGTCGACTAGGGGTAGATAATTTCAAATTTATTTAAATTTTCAAATTCCATCTTAACTTAATTTTTTACAAATTTCCTCATTTTGGTTAAATTGTAAATATATTTTCAAATTTCTTCTTGGAAATTCTTAATTCATTGATTGGATAGGCCGTTTTGGGCGTTGGATTGAGACGGCATGCAGTCGATTGATGGAAGACGCAGGTGGTCTGTGCGTGTACTCCCGTATAAGGTAGAAGTCGGGGCCGCACTTGTGTTTAACTATCTGCCAACACTAACCCAATATATGTGTGGTACCTTATTTTCCCCTGCTTGCAGTTTTCTTTTTCTTCTTTCCTATTTGTGCTTACTATCTGTGGTGAAGGTAGAAATTAACCGATGTTTGTCCGCTTCAAAAAGGTTTTCATAAAAAGTTGTAAACATTTCGCCTGAATTTTTTAGACTACAATGTCAAGCGCATTGTTAGAGTCGGCGAATTGGAACGATGGTTCGCAACGACGTTCGGAAGATTTCCGTTGGAACTAACAGAACCGAAATTGGTCGAAATAGGTAAGGTGGCTGAGATGATCGAAACTCTGAAGGTGAGCAGGTTTCGAGGACAGCCAGTTATCGGTTTTGATACCGAAAAAGTTACTCAAGAGTATGTGAGTAAGGTTTTCGCGACTTCTGGGGTTGATAACCCAAAAGGGAAGGAGTTCGCGAGAGTCATTAGCTTCTCGACGGTGACTGGAGACACCTTTGTTGTAGATACTACGACAATCATGCCGAAGGAATGGACGCTCATTCATGAGCTCTTAGATTCGGACATGCTTCTCGTTGGATACAACTTGGTTACAGATCTGGTTGCCGTCTGGAATGTTAATGGCGCAGGCAGAAATCACCAGGATGGTGATCTGACAGCAGAGATCAAGTATAGAATTGCATCTTCGTATGGCCGTTATTATGACGTAGCCAAGGTAGGGGATCAATTGAACGGAAGATTTTTGGCAATGTCCAGGAAGTTGGGACTTTGCCCAGAGACATTTAAGCTGAAAGGGTTGTTCACGGAGCTGTATCTGGCGGACGTTGGTTACTTCCAAATCGATTTCCGTCAGAGAGCGCAACGTGAATGATTCTGTAGGCACACGTTGACGCAGTTTGAAATCTGGTATTCAGCACTGGACGCCTACTACTCATTGTTGGTTTTCTTAGCGTTTTTCCACTATGAGTTAGCTATGGAAGTCGAGGTCGGATTCCAGTATTTTCCGCATGATTTGATGAAAGTGGATCAAATCCAGATAATGTCGTACAGGTTGTACAGGTTTTTTAATATCATACACGGAGAGAATTTTCCGCAGACTTTTTGTGGAAGTCCGGAAGTAGAGGAGCCGCAGTCGTCGGCTATTTACCACGTAATGAGACAGGAAGCGTATGCCCGTATGGCTGCCCAAATGGACACCTCATTTGGAGGCTATGTGGAGTACAGCTTCCCTCATTACGAGGCAAATCCGAAGAGAGGAAGAGACGTGAGTATACCTAAAGGAATTCATCCTGATTATACCGTTAAAGAGAAAAGTAAGAATGTAGACGGTAACGATACGGTAAGTGAGGATGAAGAGTTCGAAGAAGCTTTGTCGGAAAAGCAGATTAGAACTCGAATAATGAACAAGGTGGTAGATATGGTTAATCGAGGGAAGAGTTTCAGTAGACTCGATGAACCAGTATCTATGGTTTTATACGAGAATTACCTAAGGTATAGAAAAGAAAGGAAGCAGTTATTGGAGATACCATGTCTGGAAGTTGATTACCACGAGTATGAACCGGTCAGAATTTCGAACGGTAAAGACTCGTATGTAAGACAACACTGGAGTATGGATATCGCTCCTTATTCTGAAATATTGATCGAGGACAATTTTAAGAATTTGGAGTCAGTGTGTAATAAGGTTCCGCTTACGTTTCATTTGTTTTGGCCAGCTTGCAGAGAGGAGGCGGAAGAGTACCTTACCTCTCTCCTTGACCACAACTATTTAAGATCCTTTAGTCCTGAGGGAAAGGAACAACTCTTGAAGATGTTGTGGAGGGGAGATAGGTACGGTCAGTACTTGTCATTTTTGAATAGTCTTCCAGTAACAGAGGTACATACGCCAACCAAGGGCGATTCTATTACATGTTGGGGAAATCGTTTCGGATTTCTGCCGATCCGATTTTGGCCCAAGACAAAGTCATGGGAGCAAAGACCGGAAGATAAAAGGAAGCATTTGGCGGAGTGTCCGCAGTACAAAGATAATCCGTACTGCTATCAGAGGTTTTACTTCCGCCAGATAGCTGTTAGAGTTCCAGGTTTGCGATACCCAATAGATATGAGTGAGGATGCAACGAAGGAGAACCAGAAAAAGAGCGTCTTAGCGTATCAACAAGAATACGTTCCAGGTTATGAGCCGCCATTTTTTGAACCGATATTGCCGTCCGATGCTCCAGGGTTTACGATTACGCATATTGGCGATAAGGTTGTAGTGACGCCGATAGGTAAGCAGCCAGCAGTGCCGGTTACAGGCACTGAGGTAAGCACAACGGTGAGTCAACAATCTGGAGTTGATATGAGTAGTTTGGATCAGGTGCAGGGGATGCAGGCTGAGCCTGTTGCGGCGAAAGCACAGCTACAGGTGATACCTGCAGACCTCAACACCCCCATAGACTTGAATCAGGTAGGAGACGATTTAGAAGTGGACAATGAGGTCACTGTTGAATCGTTGATACAGCCTGATCAAGAAACACAGGTAACTTCATTATTAGATCAGACAGAGAGTTTACTTTCTGGAATGGATGTCAGGGCAGAGCCGATGTTGGATGAAAGCAATCTGATAATGATTGCTGCAAGTCCAGCAATAGAGGAAATTGAAGCAAGGCTCAGGGAGCAAGCTGAAAAGGAAATCGAGAGACAGAAAGAGATTTTTACTAAGCAGCTTGCGGAGCAGAAAGCGAGATTAGATCAGCAGCAGAAGCAGCTGGAACTAGTATTGGCTGGTTTTACGGCGCAGCCGACGCCTCTGGCAGCGCCTACAGTCGTGCAAGCTCCAGCCAAGCCGCCTACTGCTTATCATATCCCGAAATTGCCGGTGCAACCTTCTAGTACGCAGGTCATCCAACCTGCGGTCAGCAAGGTTACGCCGACAGTTCAAGTAGCGCCCAGAGATCCAAGTATGGACGGTGGTATACCAGGTATGTATACTGCCGAAGAGGTTAGAAAGTTCAGAGCAGAAGGTCGTACAGACGAACAAATTAAAAGACTAGGAAGACGAAAGTTAGCCCGAAGGGCCAATAGGGCTAAAAAGAGAGATGAAGAAGATGTTATTGAAATCAGTGATGGTGAAGGAGAACAGACAGGGAGTTCTACGTCTGTGGATTTGAAGTTTGCAGGATCTACAACTTTATTAACGGATTCAACCAAATCTAAGACTGGAACTACGCGGACAAGCCTGATGCCTGGAACCAAAAGTTCTACGAGTCAGGTGCAGTCGACGGTTGCTTCGGCTAAAGTACCTAGTAAATCGTCTGCATATCAGGTAAGTGCAACGACGAAAAGTACTTTGGCTAAGCCCGTGTCTAAGGTTGATAAGACTTCTCAGCAGGACCAGAGCAGCGCTTCAGGGAAAAAAGTTGTTTCTAAACCCTCTACGTCGGAACCGACAAAATCGGTCAAGAGAAGTAGAGATAAAGAAGTAACTTTGGAGTACCTAAGTTCTGTTTTGAGGGACTACTGGGATGTCCATAAGAAGTTTCCCTTGGTGAAGGGAAGGATAGATTTTTCGACACCGGAGGTGATCGAATTCTTTGCTCAGGATATGCCAGATGATAATAGGAACCAAATCATCTGGGCATTAGTGAATAATGGAGTAGAGGAGCTTTACGAGAACTACGGGGATCACTTTGACGTTCAAGGTGGTTTCCTGTATGATCATGTAAACGTTCCTGAGCCCATTTGGGAATATATTTGGCTCAAGTTCATGCCAAATTGGTTTCATCATTTTGATGCGGAAATAGTGATGGCAGCCGTGAGATACTTATGTACCATGGTGTTGCTAAAATTAGAACAACAGCAGTTGGGCCCGAGACATATTGGTGCAATTGATGCACGGGCCAAGTCATTTGTTACGGAAAGATATTATTCTATCTACCTGCGGGGAGAAGGTAGTACTGCATTCAGGGAAGCGTACGCCAACCGAATGCAGGAGCACCAACAAACTGCAGTAGATATGGCAGCAAAAAGAAGGTTGTCGGACATGGTTCAGAGATTTTCTGGTAAATTCCAGAAGGCAGAGGATGAGGAGGGGCAACCCTTCAAGATTCCAATGTTAACAGAGAGACAACCTAGGGATGCATCCAGGACTAGGAGCCAGCACTCGCGACAATCGTCTCACTCGCAGGGTCGGCACCAGCCTGGAGTTTTCAAATTACCGTATGCCAATCAACAAAGTCAAGGTAGGTCCACTACCTCAGCTTCAGGAGTATCTTCCGTAAGTTCCACTCAGGGCTCGTACCAGAGGGGAACTGGAGGGGGATATGGCCGGGGCTGGGGTCAGGGACAGGGTCAAGGTAGACCCTTTAAGATGGTTAATCCGCAACCGTATAGAGGACAGGCGATGGGCGGACCCCCTCGTGTGGCCCAACCTCGAGGAGTTTTTGGGGGATTCCTCAGGGGTCGTGGAGCTCGAGGTGGTCCCTACCCTCGCCGTGGTAGCTTCCAATACGGCGGTTATGGTGGCGGCGGGCAACAATAATTTCATATAGCCGCTTACTTTTGGACCAAAATTCGTTATTTCGTACAAATTTTATTTCAAAAATACAAAAATACAAAAACAAAAATAAAATACAAAATTAAAAAAAAAAAATATATTATCTCGTTTTATTGTTGCTTTAAATTTTAAATTTTTTCTCGTTTCCGGTGCCCAAAAGTTGCCCGGCGAAATTCGTCTTTCCGTCCATCTTATTTCGGGCGTGTATATAGCCCTCGTATTTTTCTTGTTTACTTTCAGGGCCTGAAAAAGATGAAGACGTGAAATTTTATTTTGTGTTTATAAATTTATTTCGTAAATCTGAAATATTTTATAGAAAATATTTTTTACTGAGTAGATTTGTATTGGACGGAGCGATGTGGCGAGCGGCCGACTGGGGAGGAAGCGCACCTGGGGCACCTCATCACCGAGGTTGTAAAAACCAGGAAATGGGAGAAGAGGAACGGCGACGCCCCGGATCTAGGCACAGATCGACGTCAAAGTCCAGGCCGAACTACGTTCGTGATCGTTTCCGGTAGCCCGAAAGGGAGTGCCCTGCCGAATGGATTGGTCAAGGTCGCCGTCACCTGAAGGACCTGGTAGGGGCTGGATCACATCTTGGAGGGGGTAGCCCCAAAAATTTGTTTTCCGAGGGGAAAACTGTTATGCAGTCGGGGCCTCAGTATGAGACTCAGGCTGCAGAAAGGTTTTCACCTCCCGTTGGTCGGTTTTGAGGGCCGAGGGATGTTGAGGTGGGCTCAGGTGCACGTGTTCAGCTTCCGGCGTCGGTGCGCAGGCGGTTGGACGCGGCGAAAAGTGGCGAGAAAGAAAGATAAATTTGCATGGGTTATTTCTGCCACTGTTTCGCGAATTTTCTGTCTTTTTGTTATTGTTAAAAAAGACTAGTTTATGGAGCGTCGCCGTGGTCGTCTTATTTATAATATTTTTGTATATTATTTATTATTGGCGTCGCCCTTCGTCACCCAATACAACTTGGACCTGTAAGTTGTTTTGTTTTGTGAGCGTAGTGGTTGGAGTCTCTAAGATTAGGAGTGGAGACTTGGGTAGGAACTCCTGAGGTACGTGTCAAGGTGTTCTGCCTGAGGTTTAGTGAAAGTTCTGGCGAGTATCTGGTGAAACGTCTGGGAGAGTTTTGTGTTTGTTGTTGTTGTTAGCCTGTGGTTAGAACTGTTGCTTAATTGTGACCCCACAGCAGCCTAACACCTATTTGGGGATAAGCCTTGATTAAGGGTAAGTGACTACGCACCGGAATGAAGTGTCAATTCAAATCTATAAATGTTCAGCTCTGATCAAGGATATTGTTTAGTTTTACTCAATAATAAGGCTTTTGACCCCCAGCAGCTTTTTATTGACCCCAGCAGATTCTTGCTGACCCCCAGCAGATTTGACTTTCCCAGCAATGATTGAGAAGATGACGAAGGAAAATGAGCAAGAGAGATGAGAAAGTTGTCATAAAAATGAAAATGATGCTGTAGTTTAACAATTTTTCTAAACAAATCATATTTGATTCCAAATAAGTAACATTAAAACTTTAAAAAATGCTGTCTAAGCAAATAATTTCAAATAGCTGACTAATACAGGTTGAAGAATATGCTGCTTGAATGTTAGAAGACTTTCTGAGACCTTTCTTTTCGTTATCATGAACGAAAAAAAAATTGTGTTCCACCCCCTGTCCTGGCTGACCCCCAGGAGAATTTCTATGCTGTGCATGTATGATGTTATCTTGCATCTCATTTCTTCTAACAAGCCTTAATTTTTCTTTAAATTCGAACGGAATCTACTAATAGAAAGTGCTTTACAAGCATAACCTATATTTAAACAATGAATTCTTTTCAAAAGGTCTGTAGGGATCTCAAACTTAGGCCCCAAAGTGTCCTCCGTTTTCAAAGAACTCAGTCTTAAGGACGCTAATAATTACTCCGCTCACTTTTTCAAATTCCAGTTTTATCGGTTTGACGAAACTTTGGGTCACGTGATTAGCCGCCTCTCTGCCGAGTGCCATAGCTTCAGCCACCGTTTCAACGCCAAATTTAACCATAACAGAATCCGTATCACCATAGATAACCTTCAATTTAATGCACGTCAAATAACAGTAAGGCTAGTCCAAGATGCTTACTTTTGCGTTCGTAACATACCCATTTTCAGTATTGAACTTCTTTTCTACTTCTTCTTTAGTTTTCTCGATCATCATTCGACCAAACGCAGTAACACTCTTAAAAGATCAGGTACACCCTAATGAATCAGAAGGACAGAATATATGTTTATAAAAATTTCATGTATGAAAACACGACGAGCATTTATACACGTTGAAGCATACGCCGTGAATTTTTTCAGAACGATTATAAAAATGCGAATTCTCAACCAAAAACTTAAACTTGAAGCTTCTTTAGTCACAGCAAGATCGATTTTCTTTACAGATAGAGACATTAAGCTACCTATGGGAAGAAGGATGCATTTCGTACTTGCGAAATTTCTAAGCAGGGCAATTTGCCGACTTGTGCGCCTGTGAAACCGTATACGGAATTGGCGCTAATTTTCAGTGCCAACTGTCGTCCATCAAGAATTTGTTTCCTGAACGGATCGCTTTCCTGAAAAATACTTATTAAAAGTCAAAATTTTTTGATCAAAAGGATTCAACTTATTGCGAATGCGTGTAGATTCGATATACTCCATTTTCGAGAATGAACTCCACTTCAAGAATAATTGATCGTAGTTTAGCGAGTTGAAACTGATTTATGGTATTTGGATAATAATCGTACGCGCAGTATTTTTTAGGACGACACGTGTGGTACATGCAGAGTCCAAAAAAGCTCTCGCACCAGGTTTTGTTTCATTTTTTCTCAGCAGGCCAACTGGCCAAAATTTTACAGACCAATCCGAATTTCGAAAAATTTGATAGTAAAAAAATAATGTTTTTTCAACAAATGTATCCAAAAATACGCTTCAAAATCACAATAGAAGCCCACATAATAGATAAATCATTTTGAATACATTCTCAATGACACACAGAATAATAAGGCTCACATATTAGATCAGTCATTATTCAAATCGATTATCAGGGTTTTTTGCACAAGCCATGTGGCAATGTGCAAATTGTGGAAAAAATTTGATTTTACAGATAAATTTTTAGTTGCTCACTCGAAAATTGATGAATTCGCTTACTTCCCTTGTATTTCACTCAATTCGCGTCAGTCCCAAACTTTTAAAACTGAATTTCCTCAGTTTTGGAGGAAAAATCAAATGGCTAGCTAAAGTAAGTCGGTCGGTGTCTAGAGCCGAAAAATTTTGATTTCGAGGCCTCTAAGACGTCGGAAAATTATTTTTTCAGCACATTTTTCTGCAACTATCACCATATGCTTGGCGAAAGAAGTCAAACATTTTTCTCCTGTTTTCGATCTAATATATCTGGAGCAAGTAATTTACCAATCATAATTATTTACCAAAAGAGATTTAGTTCAAACTATCTAAAGCATAAAAAATCGCGACAGGTATTTTACTTCAGACTTGAATATGGGTAAAATTTGGGATTTTAATATTCTATAGCATTGGAAAATAAATATTTTAATCATATATTTTCAGCATGAAAGATCTAATTTTTTAGTGAATTCAATGTGTTTTCAATCGGGCAAACTAAAACCCAAAAATAAGGCAGGTAGCAAAGAATTTGGATGGCTTCTTCAGGGCAGCAAGAACCTATGTCCTTTTCCCATGCTGATGATGTTTTAATCATTTTCCAAATGCAAAAAGTTATGTTTACGATTTACGAAAGCCGAAAATTCTCAAGGACCGCAAATAGAGAAAACTTGATTTTCGTCGAATACGTGAAAAAACAACTCAAGGTCAAACATTCATCCATAAAATGCTGATGTTTAAAAACTATAAGGCATAGGCTAAGCTGACATTTTCTAACCGCACAACAGAAATGATAATAAGAATCATAAATGATTACAAATTTGGCCCGAAGCGCCAGACAATTCTCGCTATTTTTTAAAGCGCATAAAAACGAATCTCCGGACTCTTTAAGCTAAATTGTCGTTAGGCTCAAAATTTTTAAGAGCCAATTTGGCGTGAGCCGCTAAATTTTTAGGAGCCAATCAGAATTTTTAGGAGCCATGGCTCCAAATTGACCTAAAAGCCCTGCCTCTTACTGAGAAACTTTTTTATGTAGTAATAGAGGAAAGGTAGTAATATTGGAAATTTGCTAAAATATGAAGGTATTTTATGTCATAATATTCAATATAAGTATTAACTACGGCGCAAAAAGCTGGCTCTATAATCTTTAAATATTAGCAAAAATTAAGTTGTTCAAAAAGCGGTATTGCTATTTTGTTTTGACCGTCGAGAAATTGTGTGAAATGCTCGAGAAAAGTGTAATGAAGCAAATTTCGAATGAAAGTTATGAATTCAAATTTTGTTTTTTGAAAAATAAATAAATATCAGAGTGATTTTAGAATCAGAAAATCATAAATTCTCTTGCAAATGATTTCACGAAGCATAAAAATACTCCGGAAATTCATTAAAGGTAACGACTGAAATTTATTCAGTTTGGCGCTTTATCGCCTAAATTTTCGTTATTTTTCAGTTTCCTCAAAAGTTGGTGTCTGCTTAGCACCATGCAAAAACTATCACCAAAACTTTCAGCCGTCAAAATCTTTACGCTACGCAAAAGCACCGCGTTACCATAATTTTCCCAAAGAAAGGTGATTCAGTGATTGCAGAACACCGTTGCATATCATTTCATGGCTACAATGATCAAACTTATGCAATTTAAAAAAAGTAAAAATTTCTCAAGTACAGAATGATAAGATCTAGTGTGGAAATCGTTGCGTGACTTCGAGGCAGGCCTGTAGGCAGGAGGGGTTAGAGGCCCTGCCCCCGAAAATTTTCAAGTGTCAAAAAAAGCAAAGTGACCTTTTGATTTTTTCTTCAAGAAAAAGTCCAATCAGAAATGTCAATTTTACAGTGAATTAAGTGGAAAAATGTGCGCCCCCCCAAAAAAAAATTCCTGGCTACAGGCCTGCTTCGAGGTTAGCGAAATTGAGTCAAAAGAGAAACACAACTTTAAGAACACAACAGCTGGTCGAATAGGGTTTCAAACTGCACAATTAGAGTCCGTTAATAAACTGAGGGTTGAAGGTATTTCCGAATGAAAAATGCAGATTCAAAGCACAGGAGCGATCCGATATGTCGGGTATGGCCCGATACCGCGAAAGGCCCGATACCGCGAACAGGCCCGATACCGCGAAAGGCTCGATCCCGCGAAAGGGCAGGCCCGTTACCGCGAAAGGCTCGATAACGCGAAAATTTTACAGGCATATGCAAAACATTTTTCGTACAAAAAAAAAAGATTTAATTAAGATAAAAAATAAAACAATTAAAAATGATAAATTAAAGATTAAAGAATTAAAGAGCTTATTTATGCACTACTGCAATGAAACTCTTACAGGTGTGGGTGGTCTGGGAGTGCCTATCTCATACATACGGATTTTAAAAAGACGCATATTAAATGAGCTTTCAAAAGCTAAAAATAGGCATACACATCCAAAAAATGTTTTTTTGCTCAAAAATCACGAAAAAGTTGGTAATTTTGAATTTAATATTCTATCGAATTTCTGTCGTTCGGATCAAAAATATGGATTTTGGTGATGTCAATCTTTATCTAAGCAAACAACTTAGGAACTCTATGCTCCAGTACGAAAGTAGAGACAATCCTGGACGAATTTATACTTTTCGGAAAAAAAAATCGCACATTCTACGAAACGGCGACCGAAATGAATATTGGAATTGTGTTGATTGCGAAAAAATCAAAGAACAACGAAACGAAGAAGATATTAACGCGATTCCTTTGTTTTTGAGTCCTAATGAATTATCATAAAAGATACGCTACCATAGAATAATATAAAGTTTTCGCGGGAACGAGCTCCTCTACGTATAAGCATACTACAACGGTATAACATACTGAGCCTTTCGCGGCAACGAACCCCCCTACGTATAAACATACGACAACAGTATAACATATACAATTTTCGCGGGAACGAGCCTTTCGCGGGAACGGGCCTTTCGCGGGAACGGGCCTTTCGCGGGAACGACCCCCAATCGATATGTCTACCTTTTTCATGTCTTCTTTTGCTTTCTTACGGGCGCTCAATAGATCTTCTAAAATTTCGGGCAAAAGTCCTTTCCGTATACTCGCCTTGACGAAGTAGTTGCCCGACGGAGTACGGATGTAATCGTCCGACGAAAGTCTGGAATGAAATATTTTACAGAAAAAACTGAAAAATAAAAAATGTCACGATATTTCGAGCAGTTGGTTCTTGAGTGCACATCTTCACGAATTTACAAAATGGCAACCGATAAAGATTGTCCGATTCAGAAGAAAATAGTTAGCTTTCGTAGGTTCGTCTCTTTCCATACTGTACAATAACTAACCATTAAATACAGTAATGAATTAAAAGAGTCGTGGTCCGTCGATTTTAGTGCTATTAGATCATTCAGATTTTTTCAAGATAACCGGAGCACAGAGAAAGAGAACCGAAGAAATTTTGTTGTACTGTTCTCTCTAATTAAAAATCAATTGAATAACGATAACTGAAGCTTTTGGACTCGTACGGGCTTAGTCGCTGCATAATACCGTTACATGATTTGCATGTTACCACAACCGATCATTCTGACTGCAAATCGCGAACAAGACAAATATTGTAAATTCGAATTTCGAGAATCTGGCTGACCATAGTCTCAACTTTTAGTGAAACGACCTGCGATGATGCCAAATTTTTTGAAAAAATCAAAAGCGGAAAACATACTCACGTTATTTCCGCCCTTCTGATTTATACTTCGATGAAAAACTAACGAACAGTTTTAAGCGCAACTTTTCGATAAGAAAAAGTTCAAATATTCGTAAATATTACTTTTTTGGTAAATAAAAATAATGAAAAATTATGATATGTTGAGAAGAAATACAAGATAGCTCGAGCAAAAAAACGATGCAGAGACCATTTTGCTGGGCATCACTCTTGTTGCCTATTTTCGTGATCGGAAATTTGCGTTGGTCGAGATCGGTGTAGAAGAATCTTCATGGAATGGTGATCCTTCCAACAAAACATCCAGTATTATATTTTACTTTATATTTTAACGCAATATTCCACGCCAGCGCAAGTGAAAGATTATATCCCAAATGCATTTTGTATATTATTTATGCATTTATCAGTTCGCCATATCTTTAATAATATTGTTTAATAATTCGTAAAAAATTATCATTTCCTACAGTGTGCATGGTCATGTGTGTGTCCTGTTGACGCAAGATCGGAGACAGACCGTAACAGGGTTTCTAGTCTTCCACGTAAGTGAGTTTAAACTTTTTTCCGAGAGTCTGTGTGAATTGCTCTGTGAGGGCCAATTTAGTTTACTACTGTAGTTTTATACAACATAGTTAACTGTTGTCAGGTTTGAACAAGGACCGTTACATTATATCCATGGCATAGGTCAAGGAGAAGTTCTATATATCTAAACCCATTCTTATCTTTCTTCCAAACCAACCAAAGACCTGCTCAACAACTTGATTGGGTGAGCGGTCTATAACGTAAAAATTCGCAGAACGCAAATAGACTGACAGTTAACCCTTCTGGAATCCTGAATTTCGTGACTCATCAGTATCAATCTATAAACGTAATTCGATTGATTTACGACGCTCGTGAGGGTTGCTGCTTGTGTGCCCTTCTAATTTGATCGTTTCGACAGTTTTTTAAAAATCTATAAATGCATATTCTGCTGTATCAACCGGCGGCATTTACGGCGAAAAAGTCGCCTCGTCAGAGAAATGTTGATTTTAGATCAAAAATTGTAAAAAAAACTTTTGACCTTCAACTCGAATTTGAAAGCTTTCTAATGGCAGCCGCCAAACAAGTGCATCCGCATAATTCCTAAATGTTAACCATGACGTGCATTCGTAATAATTATTAAGTGTAAAATCTCATTTTTCACATTTCAGCCTGCACAAATAGAGGAAGTTTTTGACGCAAGGTTAAAAATTATTTTTATGATCACAAAAATTGCAGCGTTAAAATGATTTCAAGAGTAAGGTTCCGTCATGTTTGCTAATTTTAGGCATATCTTAACTTTATTATTTCTCAATAAAAATTTATGAAGTAAATGAATAACTGCGCTACTTCGTTAGGAATGAACAAAAAATATGATGACGATGACGTTTTTGAGCAAAAATTGATGTCTTAGTCATAAAAATGTATTCTTTACAGCATTTTGACTAAAACTTAACTTTTTATGTTCGCGAATCATAAATTAGCAACACTTGTGGAGTATCGTAAATTCTCTCACGTTCATTTTAATTTTTACGTTTATCGTTTAGTTCAAGTGTTCACTTATAATTTACGATGTACCTCGCTGTCGGAAATCGGGAAGAGGTAAAAAGAACTTTTTTGACAGAGAATTGTGGCTCTATCAACTTCTGACTTACTCTCTCTACAGCTAGTTTAGCATGCCATTTATGCTAATAGCCTCGCGTATTCAATTTCAAATAATTCTCTTACTTTTGACGTATGTTTTCCGTCGTTACTAAAGTTGTGTAACATAAATTGTGCGCCATCATTATTGATGGATACAGTGAAGCGAAATCCAGTGTGGCGATTGGCTCGGCGTAGTATCTACACGAATAAAGGATACTGCTAAAATATTATTCTGATCCGGAATGAGAAACTTGAAAACTTTTCTCCACGAAACTAACCGACTATTAGAATGCAAGATATTGTGAATTCTATATCGGATAAGGAAAGTAGATTTAGAATTTATTGACAGCTGTCAATTTCAAGCATAAGTCAAGCTGAATGACGACAAGAGATATGCAGTGAGATACAAAAAGTAACCCACTATTAACTATTTTGCAGAATGGTGGAGATCTTCTACAAAGGAACACTTTGAATTCTGAATATTTTAAAAACATTGTTATATCCAGTCAATGCTTTGACTTGACGGAGAAGTAATAAGTTACCTACCCTTTTATTGGCTCGATGACAGTCGCGCCTGTAAATTCATCAGTGGCTTCGGACTTCGTTGCCGGTAGGATAATATCTTGTTGCTTAGCCTGTAATCAAACGAAAGATAGCGAACCTTATCAATTGTAATTATTGTTTCAGAAAGATGATGCAAGAATTTAGGGAAGCGCTCATGAGTTTTCAGTCCAGAGAATTGTGCAGCGGTGAATGATTCTTTGTAGAAACAGGTTGACAGCTGCAGGATCTGCCTGAGCATGGCGTCTGATCGACTTGATCCTGTATGTGGTAGGGGATGTGACTTGCTATGCGAATTCCATCTAGCCAAAAGTCATCACATACGACAGTATCAGGTGATTCAACCTAGCATGGGTCCACAGGATACCTAAATCCAGGGTAGCTGTTCGAACACCTACCCTAGTTCGAGCAAAAACTAGAAAAACATCAACTTTTTACGCTAAAATTGTCCAATTTTACTGAAAAAAACTCTGAAAAACGTCAAATTCTTTTGCGCTTCGCACGACGAGACTCCGACAAGTATTTTCGGGACATTTTCTTAAGCATTTCGATGCCGATAGTTGTACGTGGGGTGTCGTATATACAACTTGTGTTTCCTATGCCCACATGTTGTATATACCTAACAGGATAAACAACGGGTAAAATTCATGGATCATTAAAGTGCTAAAGCACTAAATTTGCCTACCTTGACGTTTTGACTTAATTGATTCACTGAATGCTTGAGGTTTTTAGGCTACTATGGCGATGGAAAAATGAGACTGACCGGGTTAATACAAAGGAAGTTGTAACAGTTCAACCATAGGCTACACACAAAAACTTTATAACTCTCCTCGGATTCTCATGTACCTCACCAGAAAACTCCCTAAACATTAGACAGAACACGTGACTCCTGACAGAGAAGTGCCTACCCGCGTCTCCAATTTCCTAATCTTATTGAACATCCCCCCCTAAAATTTCTTTAAAATATTTAACATTTGAAATAATATGAAATCACTTCGTTGTCTATCTATACAGCAAAATCAAAAACTAAATGCCCTTTGTCAAAATCGTACCCTTCGTCAAAAACAGACTAGTCAATTTACGACACGAAACCAAAAAATTTGACAACGACGAGACACCTGTCAGCTTTTTTCCAGCGATTTTATTTCCAGAACTTATTTGATTGACAAAATTTGATCAACAAAATATGGTTTGGTTGCCATGCAAATGTATTCACGTATGCAAGCTGTATTATGTATATAGCAATTCTTTGTCATTCTTATCAAGTCAACATCACCATTATTGAATAATCTCCATTAATGGAATGCCTTCTAATCTGCTAAAACTCTAGTCACACGAAAGGAGACAAAAATGTCAACTAATTAAGCTCATAGTATAATGAACCGCGTAATGAGAAGCTGGCACGGAGCTTTTATTTTCATAAAAAATAAAATTGTATTATTCACTGAATTTTTCACAAAAGAAAAATAGTAATCCACGCAACCATGAAGCGTTTATTGATAGAGGAGAACAAAAAGATGAATTTGGAACAAACTAAACAAAAAAAATATTTTGTCACAAATTTTGAATGTTCGTAAAATACTTCACAAAATTTAAATATCGCTTGCGAAAGCGCTAAAAATGACGAAACGGAAGAAATATAACTAAGAAATGTGAATGGAAATAAGGTCTGATTGTCAATCGTGGGATCTCCAGAATGTTTGCTTAAGCCATACTTCGATTCGGATTCTAGTTTATTACTGTAGCGATAACGCATACTGTCTGTTACATACATGCACATAGGGTATGGACAGGGTATGGATTTACCCTACCCTAAAAAATTTGGCAGAAGTTTACTATAGGCCAAAAATTTGGCAAAGTAAAATGCAACAAACGTTTTGAAAAAATTAGATTACAAAAAAGGATAGATTCAAATCACAGTTTATGATTAATGTCAGCAAACAACTTTGTTGAGTAATTCTTGATACAAAAAGCAATAAAACTTCATTTTAAAGTAAAAAATTACTATATACCTGATTTCTGGAAAAAGTTACTCAAGTACCAATTTTGGTGATTTTCTATACCCTGGGACCTCTGACTGTGTGCATGTATGGTCTGTTATCGAATCACAATGAAAGCTTAGAGTTCTAAAAAGTGGTTTTTACAAGAATGTATACGCTCCGTCACATGAGGATAATAATTTCATTCTATTGAACAATACATTTTTCAAATCGTATTAGATAACCTTTCATATGAGTGATATAAGGTATTTCCTTCATCGAGAACTATGAATGATACTCAAAATTAGAGGAAGCTCAATAAACACTGTACATCAAATATTTTTGACTCCTGTTCATAATCATTGTATAATGCTTCTCGGACACCTTAATTTTTCCATGTTTCGCATGACCCGTTTTATTTATGAATCCAGCGGCTGTAACGATACATCGGCGTGAGGGCAGGATTGTGGCGGGTTTGAACTCAATACTCATCCAGAAAGTATTTGACATATCACCCAGATAGGTTGAATCTCTCCCAAATAGTGATTTTTCAAGATGAAAGGGAGTTTTCCCCCTCCGAATGGGGACAAATTAAAGGTCGCTCAATGTATCTCATTGAGATATTTTCGAAAACAATTTAAAAAGATAGCTTCATTTTTGACCGATTTGTGGGCGGTTAAGCTTGGCTAAAATTTGGTTGACTATCTCCAGACTTTTCTTGCTGCATTTGTGTGGTCGTCATTACTTGAGCATCACTAGAAAAACTGTTATTCAGAAATCTTTATCAATCAACGGTCCTGGCTTCTGGTTGTGGGCGTTGAAAGGCTTCCTGGGTGGCGTTGGGCTGTTCCACCACTGCCCAGTGTCAAGTACGGGTACAACACGGATAAAAACTCTACAGTGTCATTGCGAGATGCCAATATTACTTGAATTCCCAGCTAAGATAGTGCCTGGTGAGAATTCTCTAATTAATGACGCAAAGCCATAATATTTGGTAGCGCCAACATAAATTTCATCAAGACGCTTCTAGTCACAGCTCAGTGGGGGGTACATCACGTCAAGTACCTATCCGGACAGGAACACTGATTTCATCGACAGCAATTCTGAATTTTTCAGAATGCATTCCATTTCGAAAAAATGAGTTTTTAGAGGTGTTTGTGACATCAACCTGCAGTTTTTTATGTTCAGCTTTTAGAGCGCAAGATGCACCGCCTCAATTACATGAATGATCGTAATTATACTGTAATCTTTTAATGGATAGAAGTTTATCGTCCGCTTGTTCCCGATGGGATTTTATGAGCTATATTTCTCGACATTGACGCGATCACGATGGTGATTAATACAAAAAATACTAATCTCACTGACACATGTTTTTTTCAATCCTGGAAAGACTAATTTCGTCATTCAAACCGTAATTAGTGTATAATATTGGCATCCTTATATCCGGTCAACGTCTATTTTTAGTTTGGAAGGCTAGAAATCAATGAGACATTCGATTGAGGCATAACTTTCGATAAAAGTCATGTGTATAGGAGGATTTTGAGCTTTATCTTGGATTTAAAGAGGATTATAATGAGTTCTATAGTGTAAGCAAATGACCAAGAAGACATCTTATTTAACGGGTCATTCTGTTCTTCGATGATTATCTTTCTTTCTCTAGACGAACAGGCTTCAAAAATATGCATGAGCGACGAAAGTTATAATGAAAATCTCAAGTGACGTATAAAGCTTCAAGTCGAGTGTGATAGCAGAGTATATTTGTATACTTATGCACTGAACTCCTGTGTGACTTCGTGGATCCAAACTTGATTAGTTTTTCCGATTTTTTTCGTTTCTCATACACAATGTCAACCATTAATGCCCATAGGTGGAGGTCAGGGGAGGTAAACCCTCCCACTTGAGATGCTGAACACTACTACCTGACCCAAATAAATCGTCAAACACCCCGCCCTGAACTTTTTAGAAGACAGTCTTTTTGATGATTTTTACGCATATTTTGTATGAAAAACATGTTTGCGGAGCTTTTTATTTTATTTTTTGCGCACTCACCCCATTCCCCTGATGTAAAGTCCGAGAACCCCCCTTGAAAATTTTTGTCGTGCATGTCTGATGTCAACGCTGAAAGCTCGTATAGTAAGAAGTTTTCATTTTACGCATACATATAATTAATTGGAGAAGAAAATGACATGAAAATCCCCCAGGAATCGTGAACCACATGACCAGACAATTGCCACGGGGAGACCTCTATCTCGTGGAGAAAAAAGTTTATGATATGGCATTTTCGAACAAAATGTTTTTCGAACATTTCTAGACTACAATAATTTTTTAGCTTATACTTCATCACTTTTGCATTCTCGATGGAGAAGCAGATTGCTAATTACTATCAATTTGTGCTTCTATTTTCTAAATTCATTCACATTGTCGATCTTCGACAGTTTACGGCAAGTATAGATTGCTTCAGAATGTTGACAACTCGAATGTAGTTAATTCGACTGTTTTCTAGATAATGATTACTCACAATGAAGCGACATTAAAAAGCAAATAAGACGTTTATTTTGCATAAATATTGGTTGGTTACTCAATTATTGTACTCTACGGAGTAGCATCGTCTTTCATGTTAGCGATTCCAAAATTTATTTTCCAGTAATTGCGCATGAATCTAATTATCCTTCAATACTACTAAAATTACCTTTCTCAGAAGTTGAGATATAACCTTGATTTGTTGACCGCGGCTCAATAAGCAGGATAAAGGAACGCCAGTCACTCTGGCCATTTCGACGTAATTGACGATGCTCATTAATTTGTTTAGAAGCCTCAATGGTAAGTAGGCGTCCTTCAGGCAATAAACCGCTAAACGGCGTCTGGTCTGCTCGTTTCCATACTTAAAAAGTTTCGATATTGCAGAATGATTTAGGTTTTAGAATGTGCAATGCACTCTAGTTAATATTAGCAGGCTAATTTTTTCCTTATTACAGTGCAACTATCTGCCGTAGATTCATATATTTTTGACTTGCCCTTTGAATCAAGCCTCTACTTTCAAGGTCATACTGTCTTATGCAGTATTCCAATTCAGACACTGCGTATAATGCATATCAAAAACTAAAAAATATTTTTCAGCTTAGTTTTAGTTTCAGGCTCAGCGAATCCAAGAATTATTTCATTAAGAGCAGTGGTCCCCAAGATTAGATTTTCAGGTAGGGGTAAGATTAAAAATTTGTGGCGGTAGAGTAGCTAACTTTCCACTAAACACCCCATTTTCCCGAAAATGAGGCAGCCGGTGATCAATTTGAAGGACTTAAGGTAGGGGTTATATCCCCTCATAACCCCTCCCTACGGGGCTGTCTCATTAAGCGTATTCAGACGATTATAATTCCAGGTGCCAACGGGGTAATGCGACGCCGGTAAAAAGTGTCATATTATAGTGACTAACTTAAAGTTCTTGTTTTTTAGTACATAATAGAAAATTATTTTAGTATTATGTAATTAAATTTCATCGACATTCGTAATGCACAGATTACAATTCAAGGTGCACGAGCTGAACCACATTTTTCATAAATCGTTTATTGTTGCAAATGCAAAATATCAATTATCTTCGAGTCATTTATTGCATGATTCTAATTTAAAATGAAAACTAGATGAAATGACCATACAGAGAGGTATTAGTTGGCTTTAAATAGAGTTGAAATCATACATGTAATTGGGGGGAAGGGCTGTGGAAACCCCACCCCAGAAATCGTCGACCATATGGCTAGTCATTGAACGACCCCTCTTCAGGATTTTCCAATCCTATGGCTAGCCATATGGTACCCGTAGGGACCTCCATACTTTAGGTCGGAAAAATACTGAAAAATATCAATTTTTTAATGAAAATTGTCAGTTTTTGGATAAAAAACGGTAAAAAATGTGAATTTTCTTGGCGCTTGGCGCCATGAATACATTTTTTCAGTGTTTTCAGAAGAAAATACTGTTTTTTGAACTATTTTTCGGACTTTTCTCGTGAAAAAATCGAATTTTTTCCCCTTCAGAGATCCCTACCCCTAAAATTTTTGGGAATTACTGACCCCCGACCCAAAAAAGTGGCCCGACCCCCCCAGACTTCGGGACCCCGTTACACGTATGGTTGAATTAAAACATTAACGATTCAGAAGAACTGAGACTTTGACATGAAACGCTATTGGTAATCAAAAAAACTGAAACCAAGGAACGGCAAGTCCGCAACTTAGTCCATTTAATACCCACTCTATGTGGATAATTTTTTTCTATACTATAGTCCGTTTTAAATAAAATGGTTTTAAATTTAAAAAATGACAAAAATTAGTACTGGGCAAAAGCGTTAATTCAATGCTTTTAGCACAGAATTTGGGCTAAAAAATTGTTACTTCTTGCTGTCTATTTTTACTATCTAAACGAGGCTATGAGTAGGCTATGCACAAAATGAAGTCGTATTCATTACTTGTTATTCAGCCAGTAATCATTGATCGACAAAATACCAAACGGTATTGGGTAGTGGTCTAAAGTATATAATCACACCTGGACGATAATTGTAGCTCGTACGTATATGAAATTTCAGCATAAAAATCAGTGGTAGATAGGCTATCTAAGAAACCCGACTAGAGTAACCCAGCTTAGCTGATTGCTGCATTTCTAGAAGGCCAAAAATGCTGTTTCTTGCAAAATTTTTTCGAACTGGGAAGGTGTTTTGAGTTAGTGGAAGTTAGAGTGACCCCAAACTTTGGATATGGTCCGACCGAGCTGAGGGGTCCCGGTAACCTCAATTAGAGATATGTACGAGTGCTTACATAGACAAGGTAGTCTCTAGCCCACTGGCAAAAAAGGTTTGAAAATGTTCAGTTTTTTCTGTTAGCCATGTTTAGATCAATAATTGGCGAAGGAATCAGTTTTTTAGCGCCTATAATGCAAGTTATAATTTTCTGAGATCGAAATACTTGCTTTCTCAGACTCTTTTTTGACCTTATGAACGAAAATCGATCAATTTTTCGTAGTCCCAGCCCCAAAGTGTGGGCCAACCAGCGGCTCTCTCTCCTAGGACATTCCACTCAAACTTCAGAAGAATATGTTACAGGATGTATTAGATACTTTTCAGTAACCTCCTATTTGAAATTCAACAGACTTTTTAATATGCATATCTATTTAAACTCCACATAGCGATAGCCGGAGAGAGCTTCAAATGCAAATCGAGCAACTGACCAAAAAAATTACTCATTTCGTACACATATCAGGTACAAAAACCTCAAAATTCCCATACTTACTCAATCTTCATTGTGTACTATGGTAGTCCTTTTTTTCAAGTATACCTATGTCGACATTTTTTCATTAATAAATTGGCTGTTGCAAATTTCGCAATTTTTTCACTAATTATTTATTTTGCTCAGGGGACGGATAGGCACGTACAGTACGGGGGTGAGAAACTTGGTTTCGCATTTTGCGAATAGCAAGAAAATACACCTTAGCCTTATGCCTACAAAAGCATCACAAATGAATTCGAGCGAAGAAGTAAATAATAGCTAATTAATCATGACAGGCAGAGCGAAAACGGTGCTTATTTCCGTGGGATAGGCATATTTGATTATAGGCGGCGAAATACCCTTTTTATGGCATAATTTAGCAATTAATATATTTCTAAGGAGAATAATGAATGTAGAAGATTGTCGTAAATAGGTTTTGACGGACAATGGTCATGTTTCTTATTGTAACAAATCCGCTTACTCTCGTAGAACTTGGAGATTGTTTAAATGAATCTCCATGAGAATTTGTAGTGTAGGGGATCTAAGGTTCTATTCATTACGCCAGAAAGGCGCAGTTTTTGAACGACTTATTTTTCAGATGAAAGCGACAGAAAGAACCAAAACTTATTCATATCAGGAATGTTCGCTCTTAACAACTGGAATAGTCGATACATGCACGATACGTTCGAATTCAAGGCTTTTAGATAGAGCGGGGCGG
Source organism: Romanomermis culicivorax (assembly GCA_963922205.1). NCBI lineage: Eukaryota > Metazoa > Nematoda > Enoplea > Mermithida > Mermithidae > Romanomermis > Romanomermis culicivorax. Next base: position 36,862 of record CAWUHX010000196.1, read on the forward strand.
TAATCTACCATAACATTTATAGACTTCGAACATTTCCTTGAAATTTCCATAGCCTAAACTGCGGTAGTATGTTAATTGCAGCATCGTCGTTCACCAAATATTACACTGGGAAGTACTTCCTAATTTTTTTGTAGGCTTTTCCGAAACACAGGAGCGTTCTAAGTAATGTAGTGCTCAAAGTAAACACTCACTTTACGTCAGAAAATTTGGTTCATCAGTTTAAAATATTACACTTGAGTTAGTTCGATTCAAATCCCTTTTGATTTGATCATATGTACCTCTTGCTCATCATGTTTTAGTACCTAATTGAACACCCAAAGTGATTTACCTTACGTCAACCAATTTTTCGACACTTGCAGTGCGACTGCTAAATTACTTTCCAGTTCAATGCGCAAAAGTTACTTCAGCTAGAAATAAATTTGCTTTACTCGGAGAGATCATTCCCTAATAAGCCAGTGGAAGCTCAATCAGCGGTCTCTTTATTTTTACTAAGGTATAAAGAAACATTCTATGTTTTGAGCTTTCGGCTGCGACTAGGAAGTGCATCCAGCCTTTGAAGAATCGTCGGTTTTTTATCATGCAAGCGCGCTGCACGTGATCTGCGATTGGGATGCAGAATTGTCAGTAACTAGAACGAGTACATGTACAAGTGCTACCGTAGTCAGAAGTTTTATCAAATAGTCCTCTTGACTGCAATAGAAATTCTTTTTGCTATCTTCTATGAGTCAAGTCAAACTGATCAAAGGAATAGCTTTAAGGGAACGGAGTACATCATTATCTTCATTATTGTTGAAAGTATAATGGTTTCAGTGACACACAGGTACCATCCTGGATTTACCTGAAGGTCGGAAATGATCGAGAAATGCACATCCTCTTTTTGCTCTTGAAGAAAATGAAAACTGACCGAATTTAACGTATAACTACGTAATTTATAATCTCGAAGCAGGACCTGAAAAATAATGAAATAGTCAAAAAAGAGCGGTGAAAAAAATAATGCGAAAAAATCAACCAATGATATTCTGAATGAAAATCAATTTATGAGAACTCAAAACACGAGACTTAGTCTTGTAAACACGCATGCTTTAGTAAAACTAAGCTAGAATGTTTTCATCTGAACTTAACGATAACGTGTACCAAGTGCCGGAGGAAATATTTTTTTTTCTTTTTTAGATTAGCAAACAGCTGAATATATGTGAATAACCTACTTCATTTTCGCATGAACTCTTCTAATAGAAATTCTTCAGCATTTACCACGAAAACATCAAAGTCTACTTCACAACTCTGTGCACAACAAATGAGTAGGCTCTGTTATTCCAGCCTCTGCATTGTAATGCGACTACGAAAACTGAAGTTAACAGAAAAGACAACAATTTTCCGATATATTTTTCAGTTTCCGCGGTCATGTGAGCAAAATTTGAATACCGAACAAGGGAAAATTTTCTTTATTCGACACGAAAAATGTAATAGGTAACAAAATTCTTTGACTAGCAGAAATATCAAACCACTAGCTACTTGAAACTTTGACCCCCTAATCCTTGCAAAGAATAAGACCACGATTAGAACATTATTTTCATTATATGTTGGCAACCTCTGTCTATCAACGCTATTCTTTCTGTGCCTATTAACTTCAATAAAAATAAATTTTAGTCTGAAGCCTTGTCTAGAATTTTGTTTTGAATCTAACATTTTTTATACTGTGCGAAGTCTAACATTTTTTATACTGTGCGAACAGTTTATATCTTCAACATTCCGTTGCCGTTTGTAGTATTAACAACACCCTCATTGTTGAATAAAGACTGTTTCCTAAAAGAAACGGTTTTATACTGAAAAAGAAACCTGCTTTCTATGCGCTCTTCACCTGCAGGAGGTCAAATTGAACTCTTCCTTCCATATTGCAGTACTTATTCTCTCTACGACCCATTTGTTTCGATTGTACATTCACCGTTCGTAGTAGCGTTTTTGTATTCTTGATGCGTCCCAAAAATGGGTATAGTTTCAACTGAAAACAAAAAAAGATAATGTACATATGATTCCAAATTCGATTCTTTGGCATCATCTTTTCAATACAAGTTTCCAGAATAATTGACTTAGGTGTAAGGAGCTTCTAACTTGTTTCAAACTACGAGAAGGAATAATATTAACAAATTATCTCCTAGGTATTATTAGGGGAAATGACTGAATGATGTTTATCAGGCGCTAGATACTGGCGGAAATAGTTCAAAGCCACTAGGAATGCTTTCACTTGTAAATGCTGAGCACGTTCCAACAAATAGGGCAAGTCGAAATTCTGTATGTTGTATCCAGTAATTATGTCGGGGTCGACTTGCCGAACGAAATCAGCCCATTTCTAAAAAATAAAAGATAATAGTTGAAAATAACGTAATAAGCAGTGAATAAAAGAAGGTGAGGATCGGCATGTGAGCCACCAACCGAATGCTCACTTCCAAAGTATCATAAACTTTACATTTTTTTAAATTTTGAGGTCATACTGCGCCGGGAACTTAGGAGGATTGCTAGATTGGAGTATTTTTACTTCAACATGAATTAGAATTCAATGATATCCGTAAATCTCATTACTTTTTTACAGAAAGTGTTAACCGGTGTCTTTCTCGGTTATTTGTGTCGAAAAAAGGAGGAGTGAAGCTTTTAATTCACTTGCTCTACACTTTGACTAGGAAACATGGAAATGACATTACAAAAAACTGTATTATGGACACTGTCTTTGTCTGCACAGTGCAGACTTTTTAGGTTTCGTGCAGATTTTTTTTTTGGTGATTTCTGCACTGGTGCAGAATTTTTTGAGTCATGTGTTTAACGACATATACTCTTCTATAATGTGGCAGTCATTGATTCTGAACTTTTAATATCAACTGCCAAAGATTTTGGTGAATTTATTTTGAAATTCATTTTATAAGGATTAAAATTTTGATGATATATGTACACACTTCTGATATCTATGAATTACACATTCAATTTGCTTTTTTCCTACATTCAATATTATTGTATCGTAACAGGAGAAAATAGCAGTGCAGAAACTTTTTTGGTTTTTCTTCACTGTGCAGAATGCCGGGAGCAGAAAAAAATAAACACTGACTATGGAATGGAATAACGGTTTGTATTTTGCATTGGTATGATTGAATACGATCTAATAATTACTACGCGATTGTTACAAAGTAAAACAACGAAAAAGATTGTCAGGTATGCAAATGTCGGAAATCCCGGTATGCTTGTGATTTCACCGACCGACCATTTCAGCAAAAAATCAATCAGAACTGGAGGAAATTATATAGATTCTGGATGTTGGTCTGCACTCAGAACTAATCAAAAGGTGCATTTTGAGTATTCGAAAATTTATGAATATCAACGTTATTTAGTTTGTTTGGCATATTTGTTTCATGTTTTCCAGACGTATTTTCGTTGAACCGAGAGCCAACAATTGCCGAACTGATAAAAACATCAAAACGGAATACACAAATAACGCATGGTCATGGGTTTACGAAAAAAATTATGTAAATCACTCTATCTGCATTTAATTATTTGAATAAACTGATGCGCATATACTCATCACAAGACTTCATGTTGCGATAAGGGGAAATGGAGAACCTTATTCAAAAATTTAAATTTGTTATTTAAAAAAGTTTAATGTTTGACGACTTACGTCACTGATGAACTAATTTACATTTTGCACGAAAACAATTTGAATCTTTCTTATGCCGTGAAGGTATAAATACCTTTGAGTGCAATTCATATAAGAATTGTGACTAAGAAAACGTCTACTGACTAAGCGAGCGTTAACGGATTTTAACCAACAGCTTTTTCGAGATAAAGCACTGTTATAAAAGTTATAAAAATTTGAGACTGCTCTGATATTCGAATATTTTTTTGCAATCTAAATTGCTTTAGAATCGATAGATCTCATACAAATTTTTCTGAAAGTATAACTCGATGTCCGTTTTTAACAGATATACGAGGAGTTGAAATTTATAATGGCTTGACCTACTTCACAATTTCTCTACTACCTTTAAGTACTTATGATCATGAGTCACAAAGGTTTCAACCATCAATCATCACAATTCTCCTGATTATCAAAATGCGTTCTACATTTTCCACATTGAAAATTCAAAAAAATTTATGCCAGGTTTCCAGTGACTTTCTCAGAATTCCGTGTTAACAGAAATAAAGCTGCTAGGCCAGATGAGAAACACTGTATCATGCGCAGCTTTTGCGCCTACTAATTGAGAATTAAATTTGAAGAAATCAAATTGCAGTAAATTTGTATGAAGTGAAATCAAGAGAGAGCTTTACATGTTATCACCGAACTAAATCCTTGATTCTGCAAAGATTTTGATATAAGCCTATTTGAACAAAATATCAACCCTCATGAAAACATTTGCAGCTCAAATAATAATGATTCGCCTTCAAAAATTAAACTTGAGAAAACGGTTCAATCTTGTATTTGCAATTATCGACTAATTATTTGAGAGTTTAGGAGTGATACATGAGCTTTCATCGTTGTATGACTGAGCTAGCGGCGTGACTAACCATTGTCTATACTTAGCAAAGATTGCATGCTTTATTACTTCTCCACCATAAGCTGACGTTCTTTGAACTTTAAAAGAACGTCTACTATCCTATAATTTTTCGATCATTTCTCAACGGCGAGCGTTGCGTAATGCGCTAAGTGTGCTACTACGTAGTTGCTAAGCATAAAATGTTGTTCCATAATTATTATCTATAGCATAACATTTCAGTTAGCTTATTTCAGATCAATTCGATTTAGTTCTTGATGATATAGCTTCTCACGCCGATTGTGTAGGTTTCTTCCCCTCTATAGCAGCAAGTATCAATACGAATTTCTTACGAAGATATTTTTTGCGTTTGTTTCAAGTTCGGGGTGGAACATTCTCTCATTTCTCCACATCTTTTTTCTTAGATTAGGACCTCCTGTGACTACTAATCCTACTGAAAAGATAAGCTATTAGCTCAAATGGGAAAAGTTCAATGACGTATTGTTCCCGAGTCGTCGAACTGCGCTGTGGTGAGATGAGATAGAAAAAGCTCCCCCCTCAAGAGTAACAATACTGTGGCTTCCACGAACCATAAGGCGCAAATTTTCCATTTATAGACTAGAGCCGTTTATTGAATGTCATAATAAATCGACCCAGATTACGATGACCCAGCACAACAATTCTAGCCGAGATCCCAACGAATGTTACGAATTTTACCTTAAATATCCAGACTTTTTGAACCTTATGGTCAATTTAGTGATTTTCGGTTCGGTTTACGCTTTACTTTTCGTTTTTGGAACAATCGGAAATTGCGCCATGCTTCTTGTAACTTTGAATAAGACATCCATGATTACAGTGCAGAATGTCTACTTGATGAATCTAGCCGTCAGCGATATCATAGTTTGCGTCTTGTCGATGCCCATTACACCAGTTGTAATAATTTACAAGCAATGGTATTTCGGCATAGCCTTTTGCCACATGATCACTTGGATACAGGGATCGTCTATTTTCATATCAACTCTAACATTAATGGCTATTGCTTGGGACAGATACGTACTAGTCGTCCATCCTCACAAACCCGCTTTATCGGTGTGGTCGGCGTTATGGACCATAGCGGCCATTTGGATTTTTTCCATGGTCGTTACCCTTCCCTATGCTTATTATATGAAAATCGAAAAGTAATAGATTTTATGAGGCAGGAATGTTGAGTGGGAGCTCATCAGTATCTAGAAGAGTAATTGCATATCAGTGTTTTTTAATGACTACTCTTGCACCGTACAAAAAAAGCACAAAATTTTTTTCTTCACAGATTTCTGCATTTAAGAGAAGAATATTTGAAATAGGCCAGCAGACATAAAAAGTATTTGAAAGCTTACATGTAACGGGGCCCCAAGGTCTGGGGGAATCGGGTGACGCTTTTGGGGCCGGGGTCACTGATTCCTAGAAAATTTTAGGGGGGTCTTTGAACGATTTTTTCACCATAGAAGTCCGCAAAACTGTTAATAAGATAGTAATCTTTGTCTAAAAAATTGAAAAAAACGTATTCATGGCGCAAAGCACTGAGAATTATGTTTTTGATTGATTTTTGTTCAAAAATTGATATTTTTTATCAAAAAACTAACATTTCTCAGTATTTTTCCGACTAAAAGTATTGGGGTCCCTACAGAGCACCCCACGGGGGGGGGGGGGTATGGGGGTATTATCCCGGTCTTAGATTAGGAAATTCATTTACTACCCCCATAAAAAAGCTCACCATAGCAAAGAATTTTGGTAGACCTCATCCTCTCCCCAGTAGGTTATAGTAATTCGAGAAAAATTGCACAATGTGTGCTTGAGACGAATTACTCACTGGTGTTTTTGACACATTTACTGAGCAAATGATAATGGGAAAGTATGCAACTTCTGTGCCATACACAGCGATTTTTAGGAAAGGATATCAGCACATTAATATATACTACTTGTAGGAAATCATTAATAATGACTTATGTATATGTGATTTATCGAAAAATCGCCCCTTGGGAAGAAAAACATAATGTTCTTAAAATTCTTCATCTTCGTGCTCTCCTTTCCTTTCTGTGCGCATATGGTTGCTGTGGCATACTTTCCTACTATGAGTTGAGACATGCGAGGTCCATTGATGTGGATCAGGAGTGGTACCTGGTTTCAAACTCGTGGTTCATAATCTAGTGGGATTAATAATACTAAAGCCACATTAAGCATCAGCACTTCCAATTGGAAGCACTGTTCCAACCCTTATCAGTGATGAAATAAGGTCGTACTACTCCTGAAGATGCTGGTTCAAATAATGTTTCCAAAAGTATGTTGCGCCCGACTCTTGAAATGTGCGGGAATCAGTTGACACGACAATCTTCAAAGTGTGACTATTCTATGCGTATAATTACTACATTCAAGTTGTTTTTTGTAAATTGTAATTGAGAATTGATTTGCGGTGAGAGCACTACACTACCTCCTCTGGAAAAAAGTCGGGAGCAAAAAAAAGGTCACACCATATTTCAAGTACTACCCTTACAATTTACAATTTTACCCCTACCAAAATTTCCGACCTCGGGTCCCTCTGGGTCCCTGTGACTACAACACGGCTAGCCATAGGATTGAAAAATCATGAAGGGGATAATCCAATGGCTAGCCACATGGCCGACGATTTCTGAGGGGGAGTCCTTGTAGCACTCCCCCAATTGCGTGTATGTTTAAAAGTATGTATATGCTTTCATAAGCTAATTGTATAATATTCAAATACAGTACCCAAAATTTGAGCTATCGTGCAGCGGACGGTATTACTATTTGATTTCTAATTTTACTTTCAAGCAATTGTATAAAACGCGTCAAAAAAGTGTCTCTAAAAGATGTGAATTTGAATTGTGTATTTATGAAAAGGGAATGAAAGTCAAATTTTTAGAATCAGAAAATCATAAATTTCCCAACAAATAACCTCATAAAAAATAAAAAATCCACGAATACACGAGAAATTTATTGAAATTACGTCGAATTACTCAATTGAGCGCCTGAGCACATACATTTTTTTATTTTTAACCGTCTCAAAACTCAGTTTTCAGCAAACGTTAGTGTCCGATCTTTGCACGAACAAAACTCGGCACTTGAAGTTTTTGCACAGCGTCCAAACCTTTGTATTGCGAGGAAAACACTGATCTAGTACGAGGCAATAACATGCCAGAAAATTGAACTGGGCTCAAAAAAATGCGGATATAACACAATTTGATGCGAAATAAGATCAAAGTGTAATGTATCGCATTAAACAGCAGAATTCCTTAGCGGAAATTGAACCTCATCTCAGTTATCACACAAATCAGCATACCCACGAAAACAAACCCAATATCAAGAGCTCCTTTCCTACGTGATTTTTCACGTTAATATTTGTGATACCAGGAGCCGGTTCTCAGGCACCTGAGCCTGTGCCTGTATGTTAGACATCAGGATGAGTTTGAAAACATTCAAAAACTATTTTTTTCTCACATAGTGCCAAATACTGGCGTGTGGAATCAAATAAAATTTGCAGTGATCATTTTGGAAGGTGATAAAAATTTAAGTCAGGAAAATTCAGTCGATTATACCTGAAAATTTATTCGTAGTGTTGGAGTCTTCTAACGTTACCGTCAGAAAAATTTTGTTTAAATTGATTTATTTTAAAAATATGCGTAAATGAGGCTAATTTACTATCACATCAGAAGAAATCGCAATATTCCTGGTAATCCGGTCGGTAGTATGTACACAATATATTAGCTACTAGTGTAGTCTTTAGCAGAACAAGTGCTGGTGTTTGTTTCACACATGTAATTGGGGAAAGAGCCATAAGAACCGTGGCACATTGCGCTTCGACATTCCACTGATCGTAAAAACAATTTAAAAAACCTCATAGACAAAATGATCAGTGAGTTATGATCAGATTCTTTTCCCATGGCTCAGCACAATTTTCTGGATATCATTAGCTGCAGTAAAAAGTCTTGGACAGCAGGCTTTCACGAGATGCGCTCATGAAATTTCAACCTTGTAAATATATTAGAATATTTTCTTTAATCTGCCCTATTGCGGTACGCTTACTAGCCCATACAGCGTTAAGTTTCCACTCGATGATGAATTTGAAATAAACTTCCTTGTTTTTCTACGTATGCTGCGGAATACTTGAAGAGCATTGCCTAATTAATAAACAAAAAAGAGCGTCACTGATTAGTCGAAGAAAATTGCAGGTGCTCCAAAACGCCTACTTAGCTGGCCTGAAAATCGGATAAAGAAGAAAGGAATAAAAAAAGCAAGAAATGTAAGAAGAAATAACAAGAGCAGGAAATATTGGTGACAGGAAAAAAAATTTTTCAGCCTCCGTCTATTTTCACTGTGAGGAAAAAATCCACTGCAAGCTTTCAGCAACATGTACATCAATTATCGGTGATCCACGGAATATTGACGAAGCGTAGGTGAATTTCATGACAACATATCGCCAATCAGAAAGCTACGGATGATCGGGTAGGATTATTGAAATTTCAACTGCAAGAGATGCAAACAATTTACCGTTTTCGGTTAAAAAAGGCTTCAAATGTCAAAACAGCCACGAAAATTGAACATGGGAATTGAGACAAACAAAAAGTCGTGCACAGAAGTATAGGATATTTTGCAAATGAAATTCTTAAATAGTCCGTTTTTTCAAGTGAGACAGAGAAAAAACCTACATTCGCTGACTTTTTTCCGCGCAAATTTACTGTAATAGATAGAGCAACAGCTTGAAAGAAGAATATGTCCACGAAGTGCGCTGCGAGTTTTTAGAGAGATTTATCGATATATTCATAATCTCATCTTAAAATCATTTGTACTATATTTGGGTCGGTCTTCGGTTTGAGTCCCACCCCAAACATGTTGACTGAAGCTTTTTTGGTTTTAAAAAGTATTTTCGATGAATGCTGGTAGACCATGGAGAAAATCAGCTTAACCTAAGAAGCCTACATAATAGTAATGAGGAATTTGATGCACACGCTTAATTCTGTATTGAAGCCGTCGTTTCTAGTGAATTTTTTTGACTGTTTTGCTAGTGATAAAAGACGTTGTTTGCTTAGACTATGAACTAAACTTTTTCTATACTGAACTGATGAATTTCCAGGAATTCGCAAATACAAAAAATTTTCATGACGCTCCTCATAAACGTAACCGCGTCATCTTGCAGTTCTGGAAAAAATGCTGCGTAAAAACTTCGACAATGATGTTGTTGAACTCTTTCTTCATTTCTACTCGACCTCTTTCCTGTCAATAATAAACGCGGTCAGCCGTCATTCTACAATATGAATCATCGCAGGCGCGGTATTTTACGTCAAAGCAGCAAAATATGCTTAGTCCAACTAATTAGCATATTTATCACTCCAAACGAAAGTATTTTCGAGACGATGCCCATTTTATGTGTTATAAACAAATTTGACCGTTCTTTTCAGGTACGAGCGTCTATGCGGCGAATTCTGTAACGAAGCTTGGCCGTCGGATCAAATGAAAAAATCGTTCACCACTGTTGTGTTTGCGTGCCAATTCGTTATCCCGTTCGTCATAATGACCTATTGTTACGTTACCATTTTGATACAATTGAAGCGGAGGATCAAAAATGGTTTAGATCAACGTTCGATGTTCGACGACTCGAAGCGCGCGAACTTGATACGTCAAAAAAGGCGTAGTACGATCATTTTAGCTTCTATGGTTTTGATATTTTTCATAACTTGGATACCGCGGAATGTGATTCAAATGATGTGGGATTACGTGAAAGGGAGCATAACTGATCATTACGTTTATTTTGTCCACTTATCGAGCCATTGTTTCGCCATGTTGAGCATAATCGCCAATCCGATTCTCTACGCTTGGTTGAATAAAGCTTTTCGGCGAATAATTATAGCGTGGACCGTGCAAATTTGCTGCTTTTGTAGGAAAGTCGATTTTAGGAGAACTTTGGATGGCATAAGTGATATAAACGCAACGACTGCCGCCGCGGGATTGTTCGCTGTTCTTCCTCGGCGACGGAAATGTATGACAAAAACCTTACCCATAGAAAAATACGAGTTGCCAAGTGCTAAAGACAAGAAAAACCCCAGTTGTCGGGAGCGATACGGTGACGAAAATCATTCGACAGCAGTTATCGTCAAATTGTCGCCGTCGATCAACAACAGTCGACGCTTGACGATTTTTCGGAAAGAAGAAACCGATAAGAAAGTTTCGACAACGCTACTGATTGACGATTCATGTAGGAGAACTTATGATGCGACTGAATACGAAAATAGGACCGAAAGCGAAGTCGATTCCAAAGACGAAATGATTTAATTTTAAGCCCGTGTATGCAAATAAATAAAAGTCAGCAAAACTGTGATATGAAAATTTTGAAAGAAATTTCAATAATAACTGATTCACTAGAATGTATTTGGCTGAGCTTGGAGAAACTATTCGAATCGGCGTAGCCAGCGTGAACAAAAATATTTTTGTCAGCGCCAAGTCCAACATAAATTGAATCTGCATGATTCGGCGAGAGAACACGGAAAAAGTTACTGGAGTCTGTCCCTATCTAGATACTACGTCAAAACCATAATTATCTTTTATGTTGTCTTTTACTATGCAGCAGACTAAGAATTTTCAACAAAAAACGAAACTTTCGGAGGAAAGTGTTACATAGAACCAGAAACAACCTGTACATCGAGGGTATGGTAAGGGTATTACATCTACCAGGCCGGTCGGATGTTCATTTACTACCCGTGGATTTTGAACAGATAATTTACTGTTTGGGTTTTTTGAACCATATGTGTGTTGCTACTTGCTACTAGAGATACTGTGCCACCTTTTTTTCCCCGTGCCTGTGCCCGAGCACCTGCCGGTACATGATTTTTTTACCTATGAATTTTGTGTCCTTATATATTCGTCATCAATGCAATCTATTTATATATGAGTTCTATATAGTATATACATTGTCTATTTTTTGTTTTTTACAGATTGCTTGGTTTAGTTATATATAAATCCTGAAGAATGGCTGCTTCTAATCATTCTGCTGTTGTATGGAACTTTTTTACCATTTCGAAAACAAATGGAATGAAGGCAATGTGCAACTATTGTGATTAAGAATCTGTGATGGTCTGGTCAAGATAAACACCGCTTCAGGCATAGCGGCTTAAAGAAACACTTGGCAACCTATTTAGCCGAGCAGAAAGCAGCAGGATAAGTTGAAAATGAGGTGAGGTCAAACAATCTCAGGAGCTAGTTTTGTAAAAACCTGAATAAAAAAAGACAACAAAAAAAAACAGGACGTTGGCCACAATATTTCCCAAGCGTTAATCCCAAAAAATCGGGTAGTCTGTTTGGATCAACAGCCTATTTCAGATAGAGAAGACAAGGGCCTTTTCACACTTTTTTGGAAACTGTAGAGGCAGTAAAACTATGAAAGTCGAGGATCCATTGGATTATTGGACAATCAAGAAGAACGAGTATCGGTTGATTTTAAATATAGCTCCACAATTCTTATGTGTTCTATTTACAAATGTATCAACATAGAGTCGGTTTAGCATGAGTAGTGCCATGTGTTTGGATGCTAGAACAAGGCTGTTGTCCGAAAAACATGAAAATCTAGTATATTTCCAAAAACATGAAAATTATGGAAGTCGATCAATAACTTCAATATATTTCAACTATTTATCTGTGTAGAATCATGATAAAAATATATAAATTTTAAACTCATTTCGTGATTTTTGTATCTTATTTCAATTTTTTCTGTACATAATATTCAAAGTGATCACCGGTGCCAAATCTGGTGGCACCTGCCAGTGTCAGATACCATGGCACTTACGCCGGTGTCTGGGACATCCTTAGCTGCTCCTAGTCTTTTTAACCCAGTAGCTGCTCTACTTGCACTTTTTCGACAGGAGCCCAATTACTACAACAGAATGTTGGCCGTTTAAACTTTCTCTGATTGAATTTTCTTGAACGGAACAAGTAAGTATATATGTACTACCCTTACAAAATCCCATTCCACCTCCCGCCATGCTGGCTGGTCATGCGCAGGCTTGCTCAGGGGGTGTAAAATTCTAAATTATCTATCATGATTCGATTAATGGCATTTGGAACAGTCATTATATCGCTATCCTAAAGGAATCACAAAAAAGTCTCGTAACAAATTATTTACAAGGAAAACGCAGAGTTTTTTTCTGTCGAAAAAATGAACATTGGCCTTGAAAATTGCATCTTTTGAGATTTTTTTAATGAAAGAAATAGCCTCGCGAATTAGTGTTTTCATGATTTAGGAAGCGATGCCATGTTTCTTACCACGAACAAACAAACAGATGAAATGAGACAGACTGATAAAAAGATCCTGAAATAGGGCAATAGGTAGAAATTCCGGATTCTACTCAAAAGGCTTACGACGTCAACAATTCTACGCATACATAGAATTACATTTTGTTTTTGTTTTCATTACTGTGAAAAATAACGCGAAGCATGTCTGTCATAATAAGACACCTGAAATATCGGAATCGAAAAGCTAAACAAATGAATAAGTATCAAAAATTTTATAGACATCCTGAACAACCCGATAGAAATGACGAAATATATTTTTCTTGCCAAAAATGATAGACCAGAATTCAAGTGTCCGAAAAAACTTCATGTCGTTGGCAAATACATATCGACTCAGTTCGAAGAAAGATGGTCCATTTGAAGAACACCCAGACGGAAAGAATTTGTCAACAACAGCAGCTAAAAGGTGGCCAAAGAGAAACACGAATTCGAAGACGATTCTGGAAATAAATCATCTCTAAACTATCCATAACCCTAAAACCTCGAATTCGGTTGAAAACATATGAAACGTATTCGTTTCAAGAATGAAAGGTATTTAATAAGAAAAACGTAATTATTTAAGTCTCACATCCAAAAGTTCATCTTCGGTTTTGCACGAGACGACTTGTGATCCGACAATTGGAGCGCAGGAATTTAAAGTAAAGACGTTTCGAATGAATGGTTCTTTTTCGCCTTGTCTAACAACCATATTTGCAATTTGAATAACGGGATCCTTGTCCGGCTCAGGAAAAACACCTGAAATTTGTATTATACTCAAATTATTAAAAGCGAAAATCGCTATAAACTGATTAAAATCAATGAACGAGGAAAAAATTGTTGATTATCGAATAATCCCAAAAATCGACAAGCCTAGTCTGGATCACATTTGATAAGTAGGCTGCATACCTTTCCTTCCCGCGCATTCGATGTCAAAACTTAGAACTCTGAATGGAGCTATATCGGCCCATTCATTTTCGCAAGCGTAAACGATAAAGTCTTTGTACGAAATTTCGGCCTGAAAAGAATAAAGAGTAGAAAATTTAATCCAAAACAAAAAAATGACTTTTAAGTAGCGCACATTTCCGGCTTATGTAGCGATTTTGAATTAATACGATCTTCGATATTTTATGTGTACAATTGAGGTAAACTTCTGTTTTGAAACAATAGTCGTGGAATTTCGTGAATATAAGTCGGGATAAAAGCACAAAGTACCCGCAACAAACTAGTTATATCAAGGAAGTCTCAACAACGGTTTTGTTTTCAATTATGCAAAACTTGAAACTTAAACTCTATTTGTGACGTTTTGAAAATTTACTTAGACTAAAAATGTCACACACTCAGGGTTTTTTTTGACCTACGAGTCACAAGCCAAGTGGCTTGTTGACCTAAAATTTTATATACCATTCCAAATTTTTACAAGCCAATTTTATAATATCAGTATACGTGAATAAATTCCAATGCTAGGTTATTTTTTAAAGAAATGTATATATTGAGCATCACGGCAATCGATCAAACTCATGAACTTGGCCGAAAAGATGTGAGTAAGAAGAGTAGATTTTCTGAAAACTACTTCCATTAAGCTTTTGGATTGATTTTACGTTAAGAAAGGAATAATCGCTTCAAAAAGTTTACAGACATGACGTATGGATCTTTCTGAAAAAATTTGTCAAGGAAAAAATGTGAATCTTCATTAAATATCGATATGAAATATTGAAGATTACCAGTTAAAACATGAGATAATACGTTTAAGATGATTGAAACTATTGAAGATTAAATGATAAGTGAAGGTAGACAAGTTAGAAGCGGCGCCTGAGCTAGGAAATAAATAATAACCGGCGCTTCGCGCCGGAAAATTTTGAGATTATGACCTTCTAAAATCCACCAAAATGCATCTTTTCTGTATGCGATGTGATCAAACACATGACTCAAAAAATTCTGACAAGCCATTTTGGCTTGTTGGACTAAAATTCTATAAGCCATTTTGTCAGTCCAACAAGCCATGGCTTGTAAAATGCTAAAAAAAAACTATGCACTCACTTTCTACTTTTCCTTACCTTGTACTCAAAAGAACGAATCCGCGCGACGGCAGAAATTGTTGCTTGTTGCAGAATTAAATTTTTTTGATTGTTTGAATGATTTTATTGCTTTAATTTTACAGTACAAAGTTCTGATATTTTCTGTTTTGCCGAATTTGAAAAAAAACTGATTTCCAGTTGATACTTTTTATTTGATTTTCCAGCTTGTTGATGGCACTATCTATGGAGGAACCGAATATTCGGACAAGTTACCGTGGTATAAAACACATTTTCTGGATCAGGATCCGATGTTGTCGAAACTTGCGATTATATAACAATGCGAACTTCACGTACAGAATGTCGAGTACTTCAGGCTTCTTTTTGCTTTTCAGCGAGAAGCCAATTGGTTTATGGGACAAAATTTCAACAATCGAAACTGGTAAATCTACAAGCCGAAAATTGCCAATTTTTGGGTTTAAATTATTCATTAATATGCACCGCATGTATCAATATTTTATCCAATCACAAAATTCGCTCAATTTCAGAAAAATAATTGAAAGCTACTTCCCCAGTACACAATTCGCGTCAGCTTTAGACTTTTAAAACTATATTTTCTGAGTTCTAGAGGAAAAATTAAAAGGCTGGCAAAAGTAAGTAGTTCGGTGCCTTGCGTAGACAAATTTTGATTTTGAAGCTTCTAGAACATTGGAAAATTTATTTTTCAGCACATTCTTCTGAAACTATAAATGGTCCATCGTGATTCTTTTGCCATTTGGTTGACGAAAGAGGTCAAACTTTCTTTCTCTATTTTCGATCTGATGTATCTGGAGCCAATAATTTACCAACCATAATTGTTCATAAAAAAAAGATTGGTTTCAATTGTTCTAAATCATAAAATAGCGCGATAGGTATTTTACTTCAAACTTGAATCAGAGTAATTTTGGATTTTGATATTCTATAACCCTGAAAAATGAATTTTGTCAATATCTAACCGGAAAGGAAAGTCTAATTTTTCAGAGAATTCTATGAGTTTACAGTCGGGCAAAGTAAAATCCAAAAATTTGGTAATCAACTAATAATTCGGATTCTTCAGCCAGAAAAAAACTCCGGCCATTGTCCAATGTAGCTGATATTTCAATCATTTTTCAAATGCAGAAACTATACGTTCACGAATGCTGAGTATTTTAAACGATCGCAAAAAGATTTTACGAAAATAATCGATAAAAACATTGATTTTCACCAAACACGTAAAAAATGAATGCAAGATCAAACATTTACTCATAACATGCTGACGTTTAAGGGCTATAAGCATAAGATAGGACGACATTTTCAAACCGCGCAACAGGAATAGTACCAAGAATCATAAATTATTTAAAATCCGGAGCAAAGCGCCAGAAAATTTTTGGTATGTTTAATTTTAAAATGCATAAAAGCGCATCTACGGATAGAAAACCCTAAAACATAATCAAAAGAGCCGCCAGGCTCCCGGTTACACCGTGAAACTTGCACGAAAAATTTGGTTGCACAGATGGAAGTTTGGTTGTTGTATGCAAAAAAGCCTTGATAACAACTATTTTTCTAACAACGACTGCGATGGCGAATTAGAGCCAGGTTCAGGTTGTTTTGACTGATCAACAGTTTGATTCACCAAAGCAGTGTTTTAAAGAATACGACATGTAGATATTAATTTCTCAAAAGAATTTTATATTATACTCTACAAACACTGCTTTAAACGTAAAAAGGCATTAAACCAGGTTTTTTCCGCACAGTGCGGATTTTTCTAGGGTCGTCGGAAAATTTTTGGACAGTTTTCCGCACGGAACGGACACTTTTTAATGTTTTTAGTGGTTTTTAATGGTGGCGCGGAAATTTTTCTGGCCGATTTCTGCAACATGCGGAACGACCGGTGCAGAAAAAACCCTGTGTCAAACATGTTCTTAACAACTTTCTGAAGATAAACTTCCCTATTTTTCCACAAGTCTGGTTTATAGGTCAAAATTTCTACAAGCCATATCAGATTTTTACAATCCACGGCTTCGGATTGGCTTGAAAAAAGCCCGAGTACTGAAAAGGTGACTTTTGCGTTTTAGAGACCAAAAATGCCATCTCTATTATATGGATGATTGAAAAGATCAACAGATAGCCCAGATCTGCTTAAGGCTTAACGAAAACTTACTGATGCGTCATAGATTTATTTAAACCTTTGGTAAAGTTGTTGAGAGTCAAATCCTAAGAATCACCACGGCACCATTATAGAAAGCGATAACCTGCAAACAGTTGTCCTGAATTTCACATCTGCTGTTCAGTTTTTGACAGTGATTATCATGATAACAATCATTTTACACAAAACTCATTTCAAGATTTTATGGCATGCAAAGTTGCAAAAATTAAAAATGGTCGATGTTGCATTTTCACGTACCGTTCTGCGAGTTTGTATTATATTTTGTTCGGTTTTCCCGAAATGATAGAACAGATATTGCGCTGGAAGTGGAACCATATGTTATATTCAATACAAAAGTTGTTTATTAATTTTTTATGAACAAAACAATGCAAAAATTAGGAAAATAAAAATAGCGTTTATTGAGCTACAGTGCTCCGAACTACATAATGAGCTACAGTGCTCCAAACTACACAATTCGTGGAAACACAGAAGATTTTCTGTAGCCTTTCCCCTGTGCACTCAGATTTTTGAAGCTGAACTTTTGCATATAATCAATTTGCTTTTGTAACACACAGTGAATAATTTGGTCCTTCTCGCAAAAGTAATTCTTAATGTTGAAAATGAAAGCTTTGAAATATTTGTGGTTTGTTGGCATGTTTTCGGCAGTAGAAAATTATAAAATTTTACCTATATTCATTTTGACTAAAAATACGATGTTATGCATTATGAGGTGATGCACTTTGAAGACTATAACTCAATAAACGGTATCATTATTTTCCTAATTTTTCGCTCATTGAAGGCCACATGGTTGCTCTTCAAGCTGAAAAAATTTGGAGTTCGGCTCGAACCTATCTGGGTTACTGTGGGCCAAAATGTGCGAAATTTCAATAGGTAAATCTTGCAAATTTTTTGCATTGAATATGACATATAGTTGCAGCGCAACATCTGCACTATCATTTAAAAAACCCCAACAAAATATAATACAAACTGACAGAACCTTACATGATAATGCAAAATCAAACATTTTTTGCAGTTGTATGCAAATTTTTGCAACTTTAAATGTCCATAACATCGTGAAAGATAAGTTTTGTTTAAAATGGTTGTTATTGTGGTAATCAGAGTCAAAAAATGATCGAAATAGTAAAATTCAGGACAATTTTTCTTTAGGTCATCGCACCTCCAGGGTGATGCTTACAGAAAGTGACTCCAAAGAAGTGGTTTTGATATATCGATTTTGCAACTATTGGCCACTTACTCGTACATTCTTTTTACATACTTCTATTTGACACCGAGATTGACGCTTCTGATTAGTCCTCAATTTATATTTCGACGCTGGAAGTTCTATCCAACAACAACCATTGACGTCTAAATCTACCATGAACCTGTACAAAAATGCAAAATTTATAGATAGAAAAACCTGATGATTCTATGAAAATAACCTGATTTCGAAATCGACATTGCTTTCGTACGTTAACAAATTTTTACTGTTGAATCCTGGAGATTGACACGCACCCGTTTCTAAGATTCTACGAGCTGAAGACGTTCAAAATGTGAGGAAAAAAATATTCGTCAAATTTTGACGTTGAAAATACAAAAATATAATGCCAAAATTCATGAGACGCATTATACGTTCTTACCGAGAAATACGGGGACGTATACCTACACGTGTACATGATTGGAGTGAAGTGAAATACAAACCTCTGACCCAGAAATCGTTCACCGTATGACTAGGTTTGAAAAACACAAGACTATCTAAGGGCTAAGGCATATAAGGACAAACACGGGCAAGGTGCTGATGTTTTCAATCAGCTATATATAATGGTGTTAACCACCAGAAAAACATAGCGAGAAATCGACAATTTCTCATAAACTCGAGCAAAACAGCGAAGAGTTATATCAACTGTTAGCTGAAAACAGGCAACTGTCTTCGAAGAAGTACAGAGAGGGGCGTTTGGCGATTTTTTGCGGACCAGTGGGGTGTCTGGAATCTCAGGCAGGAGGGTTTGCCACCTACAAAATTACAAATTCTGGGCAACATATGACCCCACCAATAAAAAATTCATCTAAATTTCCGAGTGCCTTTACATGTCTGCGTAATGCATAAAGGCCAATAACTTTGATACGCGTTAGAGCAGAGGTGTTGAAATAGCCGGTTTGATCAATTGTTACCAAACACACAGGTGTAAACGCTACATTCTGAAATAGCATTAGTAATCATTAAGTCATATTAAAATCTGTCAGAACCTGGCCAATGAGTCTAAAATTGATGTCTGATGTCAACGCACGTGGCCTTTCGCTCATTAATACATAACAGATCATTTGAGAGCTTGACCTCATTTGAACGGTTCAGTTTCCTTACCTATGGGTACCAGCTTTGGCAGAGAAACCGTGATTTTCAAAAAAGATGTCTTTGCGTTGAAAGTGAAGCCTCGAATATCCTGACAATCTTTCAGTTGGATAACAAGAACGGCGTTTCTGTAAAACAAAGCAACAAATAAAAACGTGAGCAAAAAATTGTTGTCTGAAATGAAATTATATTGAAAGTATGCGGGAGTGTGATGTGCCGTTCAAACCACCCAGCCAAAGATCCTCACATACCAGACTGCCCCATAGAGAGGGGTGTGAGGAGGGTATTACCCCGACCCAGTGTTTTTTTGCCGGAGGCAAATGAAAATTTTTTTGGCGAACGAATTTGAGGTAGTCATTTGTACATGTACAAACGGCTCTTTCCCCGTTTAGGGAAGAAAATTTTTGGGATAGGGGACAGAAAATATGCATTTTGGTCAGTGTTTTTTTTGTACTCGGTCCATCTGTACTGGTACAAACGACCTCTCAAAAACCGTTTGTACTCCAAAATTTGCGAAAAATTGCTGAAAAAATATTCATTGTTATAAAATGCAACAAACATGCTGTGAAATATGAATACGTTGGCTATTTACACGAGACACATAAGAAGGCTACAAATTCAGACACATAAAACACTTGATCATGAAACACATAACATGCACTAGTGAAATACTCCACAAATAGCTTTTATTATTATGCCACAGCTGCTAGTTTGTCGTTTTCGATGTGGACGCATAACAAACAAGTCCTACAAAATCCATTGATACTGAATACTGACAGTTGTTGAGTAAGAAAAAATTTTTTTGTCCAAAAATTTTCGTTTGTACAGGTACAAACGAAGCCCAAATTTTCGTTTGTACTCTGAACCGTTTCGTTTGTAAAGTACAAAAAACACTGATTTTGGTGCATTTTAGAAGTTCATAATCTCAAAATTTTAATCATCATTATTATGTATTACCCAGCTCAGACGCGGCTTTCAGAATGTCTACCCTCGCTTAACATTTAATGTATAATAGTTTTCATCATCTCAAACGAATTATCTCATGTTTTAAGTGGTAATCTTCAATACTTTATCTTGATATTTAATGAAGATTCGCAATTTTTCATTGGAACATTTCTTGAGAAAGTTAAGTCTATGAACTTTTTGAAGAAATTATTTCTTTTTATCAATTTGGAAGCTTCATGTAAGTACTTTTCGGAAATTTCTACTCCTCCTATATCTTTTCTTATCTTTTCGGCGAAGTTCATCAGAGTTAACGAATCAATTACTGGTTTAAAAATTTTTCAAATAATAAAATTCTAAAAATTACGACTTTCGAACACCAAATTCGAATGTAATTCTTAAAATAAATGTTTGGAAAATTGATTTTCCAGCGTCGCCGAAGGTCAACACGCAAAAATTTTTTCACATCTTTTTGGGCTTCCACTTGTCATCATGGCGCAATTAACCATCGGTTTATCATCTAATGCTAATTCATTATGCTATTGGATAGTTTTCTAGACAAATTGTTCTTAATGAATTTTTGTTCTTAATTTGTTCTTAATGAATTTCAACTTGTTCTTAATAAATTTTTTGCAGTGGTAAATAAAATTTGAAAATTACACTGATTAGGTTATTAGTCTTTGGCAATGACATAGAGGAACACAGGTTACGTATTTATACCTATTTTTGCTACGTATAAATTGTACAAATGAAATTGGCTGTCGTTTGTAAATGTGCAAATGGGTTATGTACAAAAAAAAACCCTGCCCCTAGCCAATGTTCTTAAAACTGATCACTGGTGGCCTAATTTTGAGATAAAATGACCTGTTTAGTGGACATTTAGCTACACTACACCCGCAAATTTTCCACTTTACCCCTACCTGACAAATCTGACCTTGGGGACCTCTGTCACATACCCGTGATATAAATGACTCCTTACTAAAATAGGAGGCGGGATGATTGAACTCTAGGCAGCCGTTCGAACACCCGATCCCCAGTCATATCAGAACAGAACATAGAATAAAATTTCTATTTCTCTATTAAAAAGTCATTTTAATTAAAAAACAGTACAAAAAGGTCAAATTTTTTAGCACTCCGCGCCATTAAGAGCCTTTACAGTGGTGTCGCTTTCCACGACCTCTGAAATGAAATGAATGCTGGGAAATTGAAGTTTAGGCTATCAAACATAAATAATGGGAATTTTTTGGCGCGTTCGCGCCGGAACTATGTGTTTGTAGAGGGAATCTACATTTCCGTCGCTCGGGTGAAAGCTCGGCTCGGTTAGAGACTCGAACCTAGGACGTCCACACGCTCTAACTGACTGAGCCAACCGAGCCACCGAAAGGTGCTCTCCAAAACGTAAATTATTCTTGAATTTATTGACTCTCGGACAGTGTTAATCAATATAAGATGCTTAGTTCTATTGATTCCGGGGCTTTGCAATCAGACACGCACGGCAAGAATTTTCCAGGAAGGTGGGTGAGCAAGAAAAAGAAAAAAAGCATCACAAGCGCGTTTTTCATACAAAATATGCATAAAAATCATCAAAAAATTGCCTCCGAAACTCTTGAGGGGGGTGTTTGACGATTTTTTCGAGCTAGGGGGGCGTCCAGGGTCTAAGGTAGGAGGGTTTATTTCCTACCCATCTATGTGCATGCATGTTTGCAATTGAACTACTTTGAAATATATGAAAAAAGACACCATGAGAGTAAATGGTTTTGTCGAAGAAAACCCAAATGGAGGAAACCTAAACGGCCATAATGCTTCGGTGGTAGAAGTGCCCTGTCAAAAATGTACAAGTAGAGCAGCTTCTGGGTTAAAAGATCGGCGATAACTGTGTGGTTCGAAAAAGCCAGGTAGTAAATGCTTGTCTGCCCAAAGTCCAGGAGTACAATACAATCCAAAAAATGAGCATCTGCCGGCCATAGTAGGAGGGTTCCTACAATAAATTTCGATCTGGTGACGAAAACTAGCTAATCAGGTACCGAGTTACACCTAATTAAGGTTTTTAGCACGAGACCCACTAGCATTCGTGCTAATAACAAATAATTTCATCAGCAACGGTAAAAAAATATTGCTTTGTGTAAGTTTTTCAGTTCTGATAATCCGCTTTTATTTTATTATCAACTCATGAAATAATGTTTGATGTTGGTACTTTCAAAAGGAATAAGACTCTCATCTGACTCTAATTAAATTAGCTCTTCCTTGCTAATGCACTTGGTCAGTTAACCAAAAAGTTGAGTGGTTAGTTTAACAGAAAAACTTTTAGGATCGCTAAAGTCACGTTCTGTTTGGATAATAGTTTACATGTTTTCATCGTAATTTGAAACTGCGCTTCAACTCGAATATAGGTTCCCGATTGATTTTTTTCAGAAAACGTGCAATTATATTTGCTACTCACTATTACTGATTTGCGTAAACTTCAGCATACGTCAAAGAAGCTGTTTTCAAATTATTTAAGTACCCTCCAAGAGGTTAGAGCCGAAGCTGATTGAAATTCGAGCCACAGTCATTCACTAAGCAAAAGTGACCAAGTGAATGAGGATATTGATGAAGTTATCATTTGTGAAAACGGCAATTTTGGATTTTTCACCGCAGTTTTGCGATATCCTCAAATTTCTCCTCGAAATCCGGGTAATCCGATCCAGAGATCCGTTCCGTCGCAAGCGAGAACAAATTTTTACATAAAACAGGCAATAACTAAACTGCGAAATTGACAATTTGAAAAATTTCAAATCGGTACATGAATTCAAACTACTCAGCGAGTCTTTTCATAACAATAAACAAAAAGAAAGTTATTGCAAAGCAAGAAAATCGAATTCGGTGATAATTTGTTGTTTTTCGCAACTACATGAATGCGACGAAAAGGGGTCTTTGAGGATCCCAAGACTGGGCAGAGTTTGATTTCATCAACAAGGATTTGGATCTTACCGGAAAAAACGACGATAACAATACTAACGTCAGAGATTAATCTATTACCTAATTGTTCTATTTCCTCGAATCTCGTCCAAAACTTTCTGATTCAATTCAGCTTGAAACGCATTTAAATGAACTTTATCGAAACCATCGGGTAGTTGAGCGTAAAAATAAGGTTGAAAACCGTAAACGTGACAACAAGTAGAATTTCCACCTTTGGTGACACCGAACATACGAACGATTGGTTGAGTTTGATCATCTTCATCATCTGTGGAAAAACAACAGCACGATGTTCATAATATACTACTAACTTAATCATTGCCATCAAAGAGTGTAATAACTATAAAACTAAATCGAACGAAACATTTCATCAATGAAAATTGGAGATCAGTGTCTGGATATATTTTCACTTCACATTGATAAGGAATTCTCTATTAGTAAGTTCAGTTAAGCATTGTCATTTCACTCAATAATCTCATGTTATACACAGATCGATAAAGCACGCTCCGTTCAGTCATCATCATTTTCTTCTAGTTATGAATGATTGACCTGCTTTTTTGGCAAGCGTCAGTTTGAACACATGAATGATGTAACGTCAGGTAAAATACAGTCGACCACACCTGTGCCTTGGGGTATGGCATGATTATTAAACTTACCAGGTCTGACGGATGCTGATTTACTACCAAAGGATTCCGGTAAATAAGCATTTACTGTCTGGGTTTCTTAAACCATATAAGTTACTAACAGTAAAAAGCTGATCGACAGGATGTTGCATAATGATTGGAGACATCTCTGCAGCCGTACGGGTATAACCTACAAGTAGTTGTCACTACTGGCTTGTAGAGAATTCAATTCTGCGTTTAATGAACTCGATATATGGACAAAAAACCCCAAAATCAACAAAAAACGTAGATTTAAACAAATCGAAAATCTGTTCCAGCGCCCTTTGCATCTTCTAACTTGTCGAAAACGTTCCTGGATCGAACACAAAAGGTTTTGAAAAAGTTCAATACCGCATTCTAATTCAGTCGAAATGAGATACCAATCTTTTTACAACCTGTACCTCGAGTAACTCCTTTCACCAGCCTACAGGCGCATCGGATCTCTAACAATCTCTCCCAAATTTTCGGTGGGATTTATGCGCAGAGCAGAAAAACTATAGGATATAATTTTCAAAAAGCAAAGCTCAACATTGAGCCGCAAGTTGAAGAGCGATTAATTCAACAAATATTGCTAGTAGAAAATTTAGTATCAATTGCGAGTTGAAACATAAAAATGACGGTTTGAGGGGCGAAATACGCAGAGTTTGATCGAAGAAATCAATAAAATCAGATATTCATAATATTAATGAACATATAAATGTGGAATGTAGATTCATGTTAATACATATCAGAATAGGTCGGTTTTCAAATAACAGTTGATTGTTTCTTAGCGAATCGAGTTTTCGTATTAGATAATTTTTTTGCGAATCGAATTTTCGTATTAGATAATCCATATGAATGAGATTGAAGGTTATTTTTACCAACATACCTCAAATTAAGAATGGATTCGGATTCGGTCTAAATTTTTGGGCAAGACTACCGAATCCGAATCTGGAAAATCAGTGAAGTGGAATCCGAATCCAGAAAAATAGACCGAATCCAGCCGAATCCGGGATTCGTCCCATCCCTAATATGCCACTACTTACTATTGAGTACTTCATTATTACATTTAACTATACCCGGGTACAGTGTTTTTTTGCACTGTGCAAAACTGTTTCCGCTCGTGCAAAACTTTTTTCAGGTTTTTTGCACCGTGCTAAAAAATATTTATCGAATGTAGAAAAACATTTCATGTTTTCATACAGAAAAGAAGCATTTTGGTGCATTTTAATAGGTCAAAATCTCAAAATTTTTTGGGCGTGCAAAACTTTTTTGGCGATTTTTTTGCACCGTGCAAAACAGCTCGTTCAAAAAAACACTGCCCGGATACTCCTAAGCTGCCTTGCAACCAAATGTACCGAAATGAGGCTTGCTCCAACTAATTAAACTCGACAAAATCCTAAATCTTGAACTCGTTTAATAAGGCGAGCAGTTTCCGAATCAAAATTCATTTCCGAGTTAAAATTGAAACACAACGCAATTTTCTGACCAGTTTTATTGAAACTTGTTCATAACATACCTATGCAAACAATGTAGATTATCTGATGCCGAATTGAATTTTCTACAAGGTGGTATTTTGTACTTTATTCTAGCATGCATCTATATGGCTGCCAGTCTCCACAATACGCGACACCTTGTACTTGCACTTTTTTGACAACAGCATAGTTGATTGCAAAAGGACTTTGGCTTTTTACGCTTTCTCTGCTTGGGTTTTCTTTAAAACAGTTTACTACACTGACAAAATCTCAGTTAACCCTCTCCCAGACTGACTGACTATACACAATTATGCAGTAGACAATTTAAGGGTCATTTATACTTGCCTTTTTCGACGGAACAGAACGGACAGCTTGAAACGTTCAGAGTGAAATTACATTTTCGATTGGAAAGGTTAACTGGAATTTTGTGGAAAATGACCGACGGTAACCTCCAAGCGAACCAAACGAAAATTTCTCTTTCGTTCGGTAACGATATGTCGATTGCATTCTGTTCCGTTTCGTCGAAAAGGCAAGTATAAATTACCCTTAAGAGTATCAGATTCC
Source organism: Romanomermis culicivorax (assembly GCA_963922205.1). NCBI lineage: Eukaryota > Metazoa > Nematoda > Enoplea > Mermithida > Mermithidae > Romanomermis > Romanomermis culicivorax. The sequence continues at coordinate 62,780 of CAWUHX010000196.1, forward strand.
GCAATATATTCTTGCAAGAATGAACATATGTTAGCTATTTATTACCTCCAATATAGAAATCCAAATCAATCGTTTGGAAAATGATAGCTTCAGTATTGGTATCGATTTCTTTCATTGGCGGTCGGGCAAGTTTGGAACTCGTAGCGGCTTGTTCAGGTCCTTCACCTGGAGATAAAATATTCGGTTTCTGAACCAGGCTAATATACTACGAAATTTGATACCAGACAACAAGATAGTGGGTATGAGAGGTATTAACCCTACCAGAGGGCTGAAAAAACATTCACCACCAATGTGTTCAAATCCCTTGACAATGGTATGGGAAAAATTGATTTAGCGTACAGTGCATCGTACTTCAAGCAATAAAATGCAGTTCTCATTGTGATTAGGCAGTTATTGGGTGAAAGCATATTAGGTCGAAAGATTTTAGCCGAGCACAGAAATATTGCGGAGAATATTCTTGGCAGATTTCCTCAGTTTCAAATTCAGGTTTCCATTTTAAAATGCGCAGCCATTTTGTTGAAATTTATCAAAACGGTTGATTTCAATGCAGCCATTTGGTTTTCTAGCTGATTGATGGCACTGAAGGAGACACTAGGCGAATGAGAGCAAATGATTTTGATTAGTAGCTATATAGTTCATTCTGACAACCCCGGTATGACATGCTGACGACGACCAAAAAAGATCCTGCCAAAATCATGGACTTACCACCTATCAAAATTTTGGACACTGGAGTAACATACATTTTAAATTACCACGTTCAATCGATGATAATTTTCGAAAATTATTGAAGCAGAATCCCAATAAATTACCTTCTAGTTCTTGTGAATCGACATTACTGGAAAAATCTACATCGTCGTCTTCTAAGTGCGCTAACGTGGCTGCAAAACCATCATCTTCGTCCTCGACGTGTAAACTTCTGAAAAAGCGGAAATAGAAATTTTCTGGCTGCTCGTCTAGTTATAACTTGTATCACCGTGATTTCTTAGCTAGTCCTGTAGCTTTTTGTTCCACGAATTTACGTTTTCTATCGGCCATTATGAAAAGGAATATTACTGACCTTAAAAGTTTAAAATAAAATCATTCTGATAAAAAGTTTTCAAACTGCATCGTAATTTAAATAATTATAAAAATATAGGTTGAAAGTTCAAGGCATGGTGGAAAAGGTAATTTCCCGATTGAGTAACTGGAGAAAAACATAAGCATAGAATTTCAACATCGTCAAAAGATCGAACTTTCGTGTCGACTATTTTGAACGATGGTGAAAAAATAAGTCGTGATTTTGCTCATGGATGGTTTGCCAAGAGAAAAGTTGAATGATTCTGATCCGACTTTGAAATAGTGGCTTTTAAAGGGGGTTGACATGGGGACATGTCACCAAGCTGAAGTGAAAAAAATTTTTTCATATCAAGTTGCGTGTTAACAACAGCTTCAAATACTATACCACTTTCAAACAGGCTTTTTTTGCACAAAGCAACCAAATTTCGGGCTGTGCAACCAAATCTTTCCTGTCAAAATGCACAGTGAAACTTGAACCTGACAGCCCTTTAGATTAGGTTATATGGTTTCCTGCCCGGAAATGCATTTTGATGTGTTATAAAATAGAAAATAGTGAAAAATTTTCGGCGCTCGACGTCGGGTTTTAATTATTCGATAATTTTTCTATATTATTCCAGTGCGCGGTTAAAAAATGTCATTTCAACTAATGTTTATAGCTTTTAATTATCAGCATATTATGGATAAATGTTTGATGTTGAGTTCCTTTTTGACGAATTTAACGAAATGCAAGATTTTTCTCGGTTATTTTCCCAGAATTTTTCTTGCCATCTTTAAAAACATTTTGACATTTGTGGGATCAGAACATTTTTGTCCAAATAGAAATTATTGTTGGTTGAAGAATCGAAATTCTTGGTTGCATTCCTCTAGTTTTTAAATTCTAGTCTGCCGGACCGAAAATTCATTGAATTCACTGAAAAATTAAATCCCCTGTCTTGGAAATGAAAGTTAAAAAGATTCATTTTCCAATTTCCAGTGTTCTAGAATATCAAAATCCCAGAAAAATTTTAGGCGCTACGCGCCGAACAAGTTACTCATACCGACCAATCATTTTCACTTCAAAACTCAGAAAATTGGGTTTTAAAAGTCTAAAATCGACGCGATTCGAATAAAATACAAGAAAACTAGCCTTCGGTGGTAATTTATTGATTTTAGAGTAAGCAAATAAATATTTACGTGTCCAACCAAAATTTTTCCCCAAGGTGTACATTGCAATATGGCCTGTGTGAAAAAAACCTGCTTTCAAATATGGACAATCCACATATAGCCCGAGTATTATTTTTTGCCCTACCAACTTCAGGATAGCTTTAATTTATTCATGGTGTGGTCACTTCTGGTTGTGGTTACACACCAATTGGAACGAATACTGCTGGAAGCAGTATTGTTTGTTTTCTGAATTGATAATCGTCTACATTTAAAAAAATCGTTGATAATCCTGAAATTGAAGAAATGCGTGACAAAGCATTAAATGTGGTATCGTTATATGGAATAAAAATATTTTTACGTAGTTTAGTTTTGATTCCACTTAAATGCGGGGCAAGAGCCACTGCAAACTATTTTTATAATGTAAACTGAAAAGCTTAAACAATGTTTCCAAATTTGGCGCATAAAAAATAGGTGCATATTTTTTTATTTTTTGCAATGCCACCATACTGATTTCAATCCTGTAAGAGCCACTACTCTGAAATATTCTAAAATTTCCATCTCACTCTTCTTGATGATTGCAGTGACTTGACTTCAGAAACAGCAAAATACTGCAGAGAAATAAACAGTTTCCAATCATACACGTAACGGAGCTTCAAGGCATACATTACATGCAACGCGAAATTGGTCAGACATCACTTTTCGGCCACTGGTAAGTAGGGATGAACCGGATCCACTTTTTTGACGATAGCGGATCCAGATCCAAAAAATGGCCTCAACGGATCCGGATTCTGAATGAAAGATGCGACCAGATCCAGATCTTATATGATAGCATATACAGGGTGAGATAACAAAAGGCGACCGGTGCTGACTTTATCAATTTTAGAACGGATGAAGCTTTTATAACGCGGATTGCTGCATTAAAATGCACAGTTTGTCTTTGTTACAAGGGCGAAACTTTATACTCCTAGCATTTATGGTTACTGTACAGACAGAAATTTAGTAAAAGTGGTCATTTTTCAAAAAGTAAAAGCTGTGAAATCATAGTAGAAGTTGTCCTATTGGGAAAAAAGTTTTGTAAAGCAGTTTACGCACAATAATACTTTAAAAATCACCCAGATTTGTAAGTTACACGTAATATAATGTCAGCAGCTTCTTTTTTTCAATATGGGCAAAATTTCGCGAAAATCAAGAGCTTTTGTTTTGAAATTGGAAAAAACCAAAATCAAAGCAAAATCAATTCTGCCATTGACCAGATCGAAAATCGATTAGAATTATGACTGAAATAGAAAGTAGGGCACACTAAAACGGCTTTCTTGTAGTTTCCAGCTGTTATATGGTTCTTATGATTGGATCTATTGTACTTTTTTGCATACCTGTAAGAGGTCCGACCAGTTGGGGGGATGGTAAACCCAAAATTTTGGGGTGGAGGTCCCAACATTTCCAAAATTTTGGGGAGGGGGGTCGAAAACCCCCCAAAAAAGTCGAAAAAATTTTCCCAAAAAAGGCCAAAAGAAGCCACTTTTTTCCTGATTTTTTCCAATTTTCCGAGTTTGGGGGGGAGTGGGTATAGGGTTAACCAAGTTGGGGGTGGGGGTCCCAACATTTGGGTATAGGGTTCGACCGAGTTGGGGGTGGGCCCCCCCCCCCAATTACAGGTATGCTTTTCTGTCGTAAAACATGTTGATTTTGTCAATTTTTGTCAAATTTTCAAAATTTATTTGCAAAAAAATCGGCGTTTAGTATTTTTGATTCTATTCAGTCAATATTCGAACAATCTGGCCGAAACTATGCAGTTTTTATGCCAGATGTTTTGTCTGTCGACGGCAGGAAACCGCGTTAAGCATTAAAAAAGCTTCATCCATCTGAAAGCTATGAAAGTCAGTACCGGTCGCCTTTTTTTGGCTCACCCATGTGTATGTGCTCATGACTAATTATGTATTATGTTTAATTATTTTAAAATTAAGTTCTAGGAATTTATATTTTTTCGGTGTCAATAAATTATTGATAATGCTCAGAAATTTAGACATTGGAGGAATCGGTTCATTTGCCGAAGCTTTACAGGTGAAAATTGATCTCAGATTTGAAAATCTCGAAACAATGGAGTAATAAAGAACTGTAAACAATATTCCATGATCTGCGAATACATTTTCAATTTTATTAGAGAATTTATGATCTATACTTTTATTGATCCCTGGTGCAAAGAGAAATTTCTCGAAAAACCTGGAACAATGTCAAATTTGAAACATAGAAAACATAGTATGATCAAAGCCAGATCATAAATTCAACGCCAGCCAAAAAGTAAAAAAACTGAAAATTAGCCTAGAATTGGTTCATTTAATGACTTTATAGACAGCAGCAGTGAGGATGAGGAAGATTAAATTGAACCAGAAGATATAAATATAGTGGATAGAATATTTTTTGTACTGTCTGCTTTTTAATTGTCGAATTGACAGGAAATCGAAATATATAGGTATCAAGATGAAAAGAATTTCACCTATAGGAGAATTTCACTACCTAAATTGAATTCACTGCTGAACCTGTCATTACAGCCAAAAAAATTTGTCTGCACCAGGAACGATCAATTTGAAAACAGATGTTTTGATATATACTGAAGCTTATGCAAATCAGAAATAGAGAGCGGTAAAATATATGTTTTCTGCAAAAAATCAATCGAGAACCAATATTAAAGTTGAAGATTACAAAGAAAACATGTAAATTTTTATCCAAATAGAATGCAAATTTAGCAATTCTTAAAAGTATTGCTGTCTAACTAAACTGAATATTTACTTGTCAGTCAACTAGCCAAGTGCATAGTGTAAGAATGAGCTAATTTAATTACCATCGGATGAGAGTCTTATTGCCTTTGAAAGTGCGAACGTCGAGCATGATTTCATGAGTCGATAATACAGGAAAAGCAGGTAAATTGACAAATACTAGCTTAGAGGCGTTCAGTTATAATTTGCCAGATGGTAGCCTCGCGCCGGAAAAATTTGAGATTTTGACCATCGGGAGCGCCGGAAAAATTTGAGATTTTGACCATCTAAATTGCAGCAAAAAAAATGCACCTTTTCATCAATGCCAGCAGCAGAAACGCCCAAAAAAATTTCCGTTCTGTGCGGAAAATGCTCAAAAACTTTTCCGCACAGCCCAAAAAAGTCCGCACTGTGCGGAAAAAACCCTGGTGCTGAGAATCAAGTCATCTGGTACCAAGGTCGCCTCATCTAATACCGAGTTGCATCCAGTTGAACCTATTGTCCGGCTATGAGGTAGACGTGCTAAAGCATACCTGTAAGACCTCCGACCAGTTGTGGGGGGGGGGGGGGCTGAATCCAAAATTTGGGGGCAGGGGGTCGAAAAAAGTCGAAATTTTTCCCCGAAAAGGCTAAAAAAACATTCGCTTTTTTGCAAATTTTTTTTTATTTTTTCCAAATTGAGGGGGGGTTGGGTATATGGTTGGCCAAGTTGGGGGGGGGCCACAACCCGCCCCCAAGTACACTAAGCATTAGGGACGAAGTGTTAGCCCTCTTTTGATTGGCCGAAATTACCGCCCCCTTGTTGGTTGGTCAAAATTTTTGAGATATCGAAAATGCATTATATGCGTTTTGAATAGTTTTAACTAACAACTACATTTGGAAGAGCCTAAACAGAGGGCGCAGCTGCTGTACCCTAAGCCTAAGCCTAAGGAAAATTTTAAAGGAAAAATTAATGCAAAATACATAAGGTAAAGAGGGGCGACTTTGATCAGAGCATGGCATTTCATTACTATTTGAGATCAGCGGGTTATTTTGCTGTGTAGACAACCTCACAGCAAAGTCGCCCCTGACCAAAGTCATCCCACTTTACCTTTTTTGATGAATGAATGAAATGAAAAATATTTATTGCTGTTACACAAAACAAAAACGAAAGAAAAATGCATAGTGAAATACATAATACAATGTCATATAAAGAATAAGATTAGTAAATCGACTCGCAAGTAATGTAAATATTTTAAGAAATAGAAAAATCATGCAGCAATAGGGTGCAAAGGTTACTTGAAAAGTAACAACTTACATGCACCCCCCAATTCGATTATCAAAGTTTACAAGTTTAATTTTTTCTTTGAAACTGTGCAAACTGGGAGAATTAACGATATCAAAAGATAAAGAGTTCCAGACATTAATATAACGGTTAAAAAAATCAAACTGGCAAGCAGTAGTATGAACTGACTTTATCGTCAATCTTAGATCATGATTACGACGCGTATTGTTGTTGTTTATACAGAAAAAGTCATCAGGATTTAGAATTGTTTTTTTGTGGATTATGTTGTACATGGTACAGAGGGCAGATTCTAATCTACGAATATCAAGCTTGCGTAGGCCTAGCCTTTGAAGTCTATCTTCATAGGAAAAACCTGATTTATGGCCAAAAATCTTTCTGGTAAATCTACGTTGAACATTTTCAATGTAGCTTATGTCTGCTAAAAAATGTGGATTCCATACTGAACTACAGTATTCTAATATTGGACGTACATAAGTGACGAAAGCCTTTGCTAGAGTATTTTTCTCACGGGAGACGAAAGACTTGAGAATTAATGTAGACCTATTATAGGCATTTTACGATGTATCTATAGTGTTCTTTAAACTTCATATTAGGAGATATAAGAATTCCCAAATCTTTAACATAACTTGCGTTTGATGGGAGATGTTGGTAACAAAGTGTATATTGACAAGATGGGTTTTTTGCACCTAAATACAAGACATAACATTTATGTACAAAAGAAACAAGGTTGGACCTAATACACTACCTTGGGGCACACCACTAGACACTTTGAGCTGAGATGATTGGGAGCTTCCAATTTTGACCCTTTGAAATCTATTCTTAAGAAAATTTGATATCCAGCTTAAAAGGGAACCAGAGAGACCATATTTAGAAAGTTTGAGAAGGAGCTTAAAATAGGAAACTGAGTCAAAGGCCTTGGCAAAGTCAGTGTCCTTTGTCCAATTGATTTAGCCATGAGTTTCTACACTTGAGTAACTGTAGTTCGCAGGATCTATGTTTTAGGAAACCAAACTGTTGATCTGCTAAAAGGTTATGCTGATGAAGGAAACTTAAAATTTTATTATTAATAATTTTTTCCATAATTTTGCATGGGACTGAACATAGGGAAACAGGACGATAATTTGGGCGAAAAACCGTCTGGGGCGGTAATTTCGGCCAATCAGATGAGGGCTAACACTTCGTCCCTAATGCTTAGTCCCAAGTACAGGTGTGCCGCGCGCGCCTGAGCTTGATTATTAAAGTTGGAAAATTTTGAGATTTGGACCTCCTAAAATGCACCAAAATGCATCTTTTAAATATGAAAACCCCAAATCTTTCTCTCACATTTGGGGAAAGAGGCCTCAAAAAAGAAATAGTGCTTTGCGAAAGAAAAACGAACAATTCGTTCGAATTCTAATTTCAACAGTATGTACGTGAATTTGTACTCTCCTGATAATTGGTTAGAAAGTTGCACCTTACGTTTCGATGTCAATCGGTCACACGGAAAAACCTTGTTTTTCAACTAGTCAGCAGCATACATGCACGTGGGGGGATTTGGGGGGGTTTTGATCCCCAGCAAATTCTTGCTGACCCCCAGCAGACTTGACGCCCCCAGCAATAATTGAGAAATTGATGAAGAAAAATGAGCAAGAGAGAAGAGAAAATCGTCATAAAAATGGAAATGATGCTGCAGTTTAACAATTTTTCTCAGCAAGGCATACTTGATCCCAAAGGAGTAACATTATAACTTTAAAAAGTGCATTCTAAGATAATTATTCTACATATCTGACTAATATAGTTGTAAGAATATGCTGCTTGAATGTTAGAAGACTTTCTGAGACCTTTCTTTTCGTTATCATGAACGAAAAAAAATTTTGTATTCCACCCCCTGTTCTGGCTGACCCCCAGCAGAATTTCTATGCAGTGCATGTATGGTCAGCAGTCTTTATTCCTTGAATTACTTCAAAATTATTAAAGAGGAACCAAGTACTGTTTCATATTTCTACAATTTCTGGCTGAACCATGAGTCACATAAGACCTTATAGGGTTTCCGACAGATTCTATACTTTCCCTATGATAAGTTGAAAATTACCGTACTACCCCAAATAAACGCACAGTGCGTTTATTTTTTCAAACGGTCGCTGCAGGGTGCATCTATTCGAGGGGTGCGTTAATTCGAGGGGGTGTGTTTATTTTTTCAAACCTCAATTTTCGGGGTGCGTTTATTTACACATTACGAGTTCTCCAAAACATACTAGCTGGGCTATTAGATTTATACCATTCAAACAGGACAACAAAATACGAAAAGGTTGTATTTATCCAACCAGCGAAACACTATGATGTAACGTAACACGCCAAAGCATATAGGTATACTCATTTTAACAAATGAGCGCGAAAAATTTGCATCTCTCTCTCTTTCGGTTACTTTATATCTCGAATAAACGCACCTCCTCGAATTGACGCACCCGGTGCGTTAAATCGAGGGGGTGTGTTTATTTTTTCAAATGCTCTATAGAGGGTGCGTCTATTCGAGGTGTGCGTTAATTCGAGGGGGTGCGTTTATTTGGGGTAGTACGGTAATCATATCTCAAAATGAAATACTTTGGGTGGTTTTGTGTGCTGAGTTCCGGATTATCATTGGTTTTGCTTGAAAACGAAAATTCGCTCCACTACAGTATGCCAAAGCTTGAAAATTGGTCTATTTTTGGCATTTTTCATTGCTCCTGTTAGCCAAGCGATATTCTATAAGAATCTATAAGGATTTAAGGATATATAGAATCTAATTGATCTTATTTGATGAATGAATTCATTTTGCAGAGGAGAGAATAAGCTCTCTTGTGATCTAGTATTTACAGTAAGTAACTGCATAATACACTTTGTAACGACCAGATTTGAGAAACACTTTACTTGATCCAAAGGATAACGGTGGGACAGACAATTGGGACGGGGGGTACGAGTATAATGGTGGTCGGCTAAATGCGGACTTGACGATTGCTTGCTTGTCGATATAAAATACAAAACTATTGCTTGCAAATAACACAACTCGGTTTAACTGCTTTCAAAAAATCTTGCTTTTACGGAGAACGGGTTTGCTAAATAAAATTAAAACCACTACTTCTGATTAAATCATGCTTTGCTTCTCTTTAAATACAACTTCTGTGGCCACTCCTTTGACGTTGCGGGAGGTCTTGTTTCCGTCGATCTTCTTCCACCAATCGCTGCTTCGCTTACCTGTTTCCGCCTACTGTATGCTTCTTTCGCCATGCCTCTTGCTTTAATTTATTATTAATTTCCACGCTCACATGCCTTTTAATCTACAGTATGCTTTGCCGCCTCTATGTTTTTTAGTTTTTCATGTATTTTCGGTTTTCCATGCATTCCTCCTAAATCTTCTGTCTGGGTCAGGATTTCTGTACTTTCTACATGGGCAGGTGTGTTTACACGTTTGGAGGAATTATTGTACCTACAGAATGTGTATTCTCATGTGCATTACGAGGGCCAGGTGCCAATGTGCAAATAGTTATGTCCGTCTTTAATTGGGTCAATGGGGTGTGGGATGATCAAAATAAAGTGCTTCACATGAATTTATAAGAATGTTTGGGTGTGAATTCCAGACACCCTTGAGATGATAGATTAATAAATGAAAGTATATCTAATAAATGAATATCACATACTGTACAATTTGTATTTACATTAATGCTTCAGCATGTACCTTACAACTTTTTCATAGAGTAGTGTCGAAAATAAACCATCAAAAATAACAAAAAATTTATTCATAAGCACTCCTGACCACCTTCCCATCGGATGCCGCAGAATTTTATTTTCTAACTTCATAGCTCATACATTTTTACTGTATTGGTCAAATTTTCATCACAATTTTTGCACTGTTTGGGGAGCTGCTTGGCTCCGAGGAAGGCACGCTCATTGAAATCACTCAAAAGTCACTGCATTTTCCTGGTGCCACTTGTCTACCACATGTGTTATGTTTATTGTCTGTGCTCTAGAATTATCAAGTTACTAATGTAAGATAGGTGATAACACATTAGAGTAAACTCATAGTGTACAACATGTATATCGGTTTACTGTATATAATTTTATTCATGGTGTATTTTCTCAAGAGTGTCTGGTTCCCATCATATTGACACTCCTGTACATTTTTAAGTGTTGCATAAGTACTTTGCTTTGAACTTTCTTGTATCCAAAATCCATTATCGACCCAATCAGGAATCCTTGCATAACAATTTCACACATCCCCACCTGGTCCTATAACCCTCTCAAATCAATTGAAGATACACATTCCCAAGAAATACAGTATCCCTCCCAAAGTCCTAAAAACACCTGCCCATGTAAGAAAATGCCAAAACCTGGACCCAGATGCAAGACTCAAGTGGAACACATGGAAAACAGTAAAGCACATGAAAAACTAAGAGCATGTAGGTGTGGCTAAGCCTACAGTAAACTAAAGCACCTAGGCCTGGAAACTAGGCATAAATTAAAGCATGAAGGAGTGGTAATAAAAGCATACAGTAAACAAAAGCATGTAAAGTGATGCAATGATTGGTTAGGAAAGCAAAATGGAAGTGAACCCCCCATGGCATAGAGGTGTGGTCTAAAGAAGCAGTACAAAAGAAGAAAAGCATAGTGAAAAAACATCAGTCATTGTGACTATTTTCTTTTTGCATAAATTAAATTTGTATTTGTGTACCTGGTGGATAATATTTGTGTATTCGCTGGGAAATTATTCTTGTGTTAAAGAGTTGAATTCGTAATTAGGTTGGTTGTTGTTGGTTTTTGTATTGTCCCTTGTCCTCTGGATTGTAGTGGAAAAGCTCATTTTTGTAGCAAGTAAAAGTATTATGGAATCTAGGCTGAAAACCGACACCCAATATCTCATTTGGGCATTACATATTTTTGGTGACCATACCCTACCATAACCACTGGAACTCCCTGCCCCATTAAGGTGCATCCTTTTCCGGGGCAATCATATCGAGTAATTTTACCAAATTGAAAGCATTTTTCCCCCCACTGTAGAGCAATAAGTAATTTGTAAGCATCAAACTGTAAAAAGCAGTTTATGATACATTGAGTGACACATTCCTATGAATTGAATGTGAAGCAACAAGTGTAATTTTGAAGCATCCATCCGAACACAAATTGAAAATGACCCACCATACACAAGACCACTTAGGAGAAATTGTAAGAGAGCAAATCAATGAACTTTTTACTGAACATTTTCAAACTCTTCGCACACAATTAAACCAAAACACTGTGAGTCCCATCCTGATCGATGATTTAAGAACAGCTAATATAGGTAACAATGTCGCAAACAATTTTTGTGCAAAACCTACAGTTTTTATGGGTGGGGTAACTCACCATTTTGGCGAATGGAGCAAATGACTAGAGCAGTTTATGGTACTCCAAGGCATGAAAGATACTGAAGGGCAATTAAAATTAGCATGTTTTTAAATTCATTTGGGTGGTGCAGCATTAACAAAATTTAAAAGTTTAGAAAATTCTGAAAATGCACCCCAAACGTAGGAACAGTATAAAACGGCATTATAAGCATGTTTCCCCAACAATAGAAACACAAAACTGTTAGGCTGCTGTGGGGTCACAATTAAGCAACAGTTCTAACCACAGGCTAACAACAACAATAAACACCAAACTCTCCCAGACGTTTCACCAGATATACACCAGAACTCTCACTAAACCTCAGGCAGAACACCTTGACACGTACCTCAGGAGTTCCTACCCAAGTCTCCACTCCTATACTTATAAACTCCTTCCCCTACGCTCACAGAACAATACACTTACGGGTTCAATGTGTATTGGGTAGCTAGTGGCGACGCCAAATAAACAATAATAAACAAAAATATTGTATAAAAAGGCGATGGCGGCGTCGCTCCATAAAACGTATCTTTTCAACAATAATAAAAAGACACAAAAACCGCGAAACAGTGGCAGCATAAATCTATGCAAAAATATCATTCTTTCCGGCCACTTTTCGCCGCGTCCAACCGCCTGCGCACCGACGCCGGAAGCTGAACACGTGCACCTGAGCCCACCTCAACATCCCTCGGCCCTCAAAACTGACCAACGGGAGGTGAAAACCTTTCTGCAGCCTGAGTCTCATACTGAGGCCCCGACTGCATAACAGTTTTCCCCTCGGAAAACAAATTTTTGGGGCTACCCCCTCCAAGATGTGATCCAGCCCCTACCAGGTCCTTCAGGTGACGGCGACCTTGACCAATCCATTCGGCAGGGCACTCCCTTTCGGGCTACCGGAAACGATCACGAACGTAGTTCGGCCTGGACTTTGTCGTCGATCTGTGCCTAGATCCGGGGCGTCGCCGTTCCTCTTCTCCCATTTCCTGGTTTTTACAACCTCGGTGATGAGGTGACCCAGGTGCGCTTCCTCCCCGGTCGGCCGCTCGCCACATCGCTCCATCCAATACAAATCTACTCAGTAAAAAATATTTTGTATAAAATACTTCAGATCTACGAAATAAATTTATAAACGCAAAATAAAATTTCACGTCTTCATCTTTTTCAGGCCCTGAAAGTAAACAAGAAAAATACGAGGGCTGTACACGCCCGAAATAAGATGGACGGAAAGACGAATTTCGCCGGGCAACTTTTGGGCACCGGAAACGAGAAAAAGTTTAAAATTTAAAGCAACAATAAAAACGAGATAATATATTTTTTTTGTATTTTGTGTTTTATTTGTGTTTTTGTATTTTTGTATTTTTGAAATAAAATTTGTACGAAATAACGAATTTTGGTCCAAAAAGTAAGCGGCTATATGAAATTATTGTTGCCCGCCGCCACCATAACCGCCGTATTGGAAGCTACCACGGCGAGGGTAGGGACCACCTCGAGCTCCACGACCCCTGAGGAATCCCCCAAAAACTCCTCGAGGTTGGGCCACACGAGGGGGTCCGCCCATCGCCTGTCCTCTATACGGTTGCGGATTAACCATCTTAAAGGGTCTACCTTGACCCTGTCCCTGACCCCAGCCCCGGCCATATCCCCCTCCAGTTCCCCTCTGGTACGAGCCCTGAGTGGAACTTACGGAAGATACTCCTGAAGCTGAGGTAGTGGACCTACCTTGGCTTTGTTGATTCGCATACGGTAATTTGAATACTCCAGGCTGGTGCCGACCCTGCGAGTGAGACGATTGTCGCGAGTGCTGGCTCCTAGTCCTGGATGCATCCCTAGGTTGTCTTTCCGTTAACATTGGAATCTTGAAGGGTTGCCCCTCCTCATCCTCTGCTTTCTGGAATTTACCAGAAAATTTCTGAACCATGTCCGACAACCTTCTCTTTGCTGCCATATCTACTGCAGTTTGTTGGTGTTCCTGCATTCGGTTGGCGTACGCTTCCCTGAATGCAGTACTACCTTCTCCCCGCAGGTAGATAGAATAATACCTTTCCGTAACAAATGACTTGGCCCGTGCATCAATTGCACCAATATGTCTCGGGCCTAACTGCTGTTGTTCTAATTTTAGCAACACCATGGTACATAAGTATCTCACGGCTGCCATGACTATTTCCGCATCAAAATGATGAAACCAATTTGGCATGAACTTGAGCCAAATATATTCCCAAATGGGCTCAGGAACGTTTACATGATCATACAGGAAACCACCTTGACGATCAAAGTGATCCCCGTAGCTCTCGTAAAGTTCCTCTACTCCATTATTCACTAATGCCCAGATGATTTGGTTCCTATTATCATCTGGCATATCCTGAGCAAAGAATTCGATCACCTCCGGTGTCGAAAAATCTATCCTTCCCTTCACCAAGGGAAACTTCTTATGCACATCCCAGTAGTCCCTCAAAACAGAACTTAGGTACTCCAAAGTTACTTCCTTATCTCTACTTCTCTTGACCGATTTTGTCGGTTCCGACATAGAGGGTTTAGAAACAACTTTTTTCCCTGAAGCGCTGCTCTGGTCCTGCTGAGAAGTTTTATCAATCTTAGACACGGGCTTAGCCAAAGTACTTTTCGTCGTTGCACTTACCTGAGATGCAGACGATTTACTAGGTACCTTAGCCGAAGCAACCGTCAACTGCACCTGACTCGTAGAACTTTTGGTTCCAGGCATCAGGCTCGTCGGCGTAGTTCCAGTCTTGGATTTGGTTGAATCCGTCAATAAAGTTGTAGATCCTGCAAACTTCAAATCCACAGACGTAGAACTCCCTGTCTGTTCTCCTTCACCATCACTGATTTCAATAACATCCTCTTCCTCTCTCTTTTTAGCCCTATTGGCCCTTCGGGCTAACTTTCGTCTTCCTAGTCTTTTAATTTGTTCGTCTGTACGACCTTCTGCTCTGAACTTTCTAACCTCTTCGGCAGTATACATACCTGGTATACCACCGTCCATACTTGGATCTCTGGGCGCTACTTGAACTGTCGGCGTAACCTTGCTGACCGCAGGCTGGATGACCTGCGTACTAGAAGGTTGCACCGGCAATTTCGGGATATGATAAGCAGTAGGCGGCTTGGCTGGAGCTTGCACGACTGTAGGCGCTGCCAGAGGCGTCGGCTGCGCCGTAAAACCAGCCAATACTAGTTCCAGCTGCTTCTGCTGCTGATCTAATCTCGCTTTCTGCTCCGCAAGCTGCTTAGTAAAAATCTCTTTCTGTCTCTCGATTTCCTTTTCAGCTTGCTCCCTGAGCCTTGCTTCAATTTCCTCTATTGCTGGACTTGCAGCAATCGTTATCAGATTGCTTTCATCCACCATCGGCTCTGCCCTGACATCCATTCCAGAAAGTAAACTCTCTGTCTGATCTACTAATGAAGTTACTTGTGTTTCTTGATCAGGCTGTATCAACGATTCAACAGTGACCTCATTGTCCACTTCTAAATCGTCTCCTACCTGATTCAAGTCTATGGGGGTGTTGAGGTCTGCAGGTATCACCTGTAGCTGTGCTTTCGCCGCAACAGGCTCAGCCTGCATCCCCTGCACCTGATCCAAACTACTCATATCAACTCCAGATTGTTGACTCACCGTTGTGCTTACCTCAGTGCCTGTAACCGGCACTGCTGGCTGCTTACCTATCGGCGTCACTACAACCTTATCGCCAATATGCGTAATCGTAAAACCTGGAGCATCGGACGGCAATACCGGCTCAAAAAATGGCGGCTCGTAACCTGGAACGTATTCCGGTTGATACGCTAAGACGCTCTTTTTCTGGTTCTCCTTCGTTGCGTCCTCACTCATATCTATTGGGTATCGCAAACCTGGAACTCTAACAGCTATCTGGCGGAAGTAAAACCTCTGATAGCAGTACGGATTATCTTTGTACTGCGGACACTCCGCCAAATGCTTCCTTTTATCTTCCGGTCTTTGCTCCCATGACTTTGTCTTAGGCCAAAATCGGATCGGCAGAAATCCGAAACGATTTCCCCAACATGTAATAGAATCGCCCTTGGTTGGCGTATGTACCTCTGTTACTGGAAGACTATTCAAAAATGATAAATACTGACCATACCTATCTCCCCTCCACAACATCTTCAAGAGTTGTTCCTTTCCCTCAGGGCTAAAGGATCTCAAATAGTTGTGGTCAAGGAGAGAGGTAAGGTACTCCTCCGCCTCCTCTCTGCAAGCTGGCCAAAACAAATGAAACGTAAGCGGAACTTTATTACACACTGACTCCAAATTCTTAAAATTGTCCTCGATCAATATTTCAGAATAAGGAGCGATATCCATACTCCAGTGTTGCCTTACATACGAGTCTTTACCGTTCGAAATTTTGACCGGTTCATACTCGTGGTAATCAACTTCCAGACATGGTATCTCCAATAACTGCTTCGTTTCTTTTCTATACCTTAGATAATTCTCGTATAAAACCATAGATACTGGTTCATCGAGTCTACTGAAACTCTTCCCTCGATTAACCATATCTACCACCTTGTTCATTATCCGAGTTCTAATCTGCTTTTCCGACAAAGCTTCTTCGAACTCTTCATCCTCACTTACCGTATCGTTACCGTCTACATTTTTACTTTTTTCTTTAACGGTATAATCAGGATGAATACCCTTAGGTATACTCACGTCTCTTCCTCTCTTCGGATTTGCCTCGTAATGAGGGAAGCTGTACTCCACATAGCCTCCAAATGAGGTGTCCATTTGGGCAGCCATACGGGCATACGCTTCCTGTCTCATTACGTGGTAAATAGCCGACGACTGCGGCTCCTCTACTTCCGGACTTCCACAAAAAGTCTGCGGAAAATTCTCTCCATGTATGATATTAAAAAACCTGTACAACCTGTACGACATTATCTGGATTTGATCCGCTTTCATCAAATCATGCGGAAAATACTGGAATCCGACCTCGACTTCCATAGCTAACTCATAGTGGAAAAACGCTAAGAAAACCAACAATGAGTAGTAGGCGTCCAGTGCTGAATACCTGATTTCAAACTGCGTCAACGTGTGCCTACAGAATCGTTCACGTTGCGCTCTCTGACGGAAATCGATTTGAAAATAACCAACGTCCGCCAGATACAGCTCCGTGAACAATCCTTTCAGCTTAAAAGTTTCCGGGCAAAGTCCTAACTTCCTGGACATTGCCAAAAATCTTCCGTTCAATTGATCTCCTACCTTGGCTACGTCATAATAACGGCCATACGAAGATGTAATTCTATACTTGATCTCTGCTGTCAGATCAACATCCTGGTGATTTCTGCCTGCGCCATTAACATTCCAGACGGCAACCAGATCTGTAACCAAGTTGTATCCAACGACAAGCATGTCCGAATCTAAGAGCTCATGAATGAGCGTCCATTCCTTCGGCATGATTGTCGTAGTATCTACAACAAAAGTGTCTCCAGTCACCGTCGAGAAGCTAATGACTCTCGCGAACTCCTTCCCTTTTGGGTTATCAACCCCAGAAGTCGCGAAAACCTTGCTCACGTACTCTTGAGTAACTTTTTCGGTATCAAAACCGATAACTGGCTGTCCTCGAAACCTGCTCACCTTCAGAGTTTCGATCATTTCAGCCACCTTACCTATTTCGACCAATTTCGGTTCTGTTAGTTCCAACGGAAATCTTCCGAACGTCGTTGCGAACCATCGCTCCAATTCGCCGACTCTAACAATGCGTTTAACATTGTAGTCTAAAAAATTCAGGCGAAATGTTTACAACTTTTTAATGAAAATTTTTCCCAAAGCGGACAAACATCGGTTAAACTCTACCTTCACCACAGATAGTAAGCACAATTAGGAAAAAGGAAAAAAGAAAACTGCAAGCAGGGGAAAATAAGGTACCACACATATATTGGGTTAGTGTTGGCAGATAGTTAAACACAAGTGCGGCCCCGACTTCTACCTTATACGGGAGTACACGCACAGACCACCTGCGTCTTCCATCAATCGACTGCATGCCGTCTCAATCCAACGCCCAAAACGGCCTATCCAATCAATAAATTAAGAATTTCCAAGAAGAAATTTGAAAATATTTTTACAATTTACCCAAAATGTGGAAATTCGTAGAAAATTAAATGAAGATGGAATTTAGAAATTTAAATAAATTTTGAAATTATCTACCCCTAGTCGACTAGTTGCTACGCTCCACTTCTTCCCCATCACATAGACGAATTTATTCAACTCGCTATGTGTGTAGAGGAATAATGTAGTTTCGCAAAAAGTCCAAATTTTGCGCTACGGGCAGCTTTGCCACACTTTTTCAAGTTGACAGAATAATTATGTTCCCACTAAACTTTTACAATTGTCTAGGCCTTCGTCTAGACACCCGTGGGCTATGACATCCTGCTTTGCCCAATTAATTTTTAGATTAACTAAGTTTAATAAGTTAGGTCGCTTACCATCGACTAAAAAATACCGATTGTTTTGCCGCACCTGCGGCTGTCCGTAGGTCACGTGGGGGTCCGTGACCAAATACTGTTTCGTCCGGCGTCCATTGGGGGGCCTGGACATCTCGACCGCTTCTTTTTCAAATTCTTCGAATTCTGCGCTATCAATTTTTGTAAAATTTTTAAATTTTTTGATATGAGCTGAAAAATCGACAAATTTTCCGCTTTCGCTACTTTTTGTCTATTTTCACTCTAAAACTCAGCGGTTTTCCCAATTCTTCCAATATTCACAGAATTGGGGGGCAACAACTAACTATTTCCTCCGAAATTAATCGGACTCACGGAAGTTTAAAATTTAGGCCGCGAAAAAATTTTAAGAATTTGGAATTTTTTGCGAAGGGTGGTTTTTTACCAAAAATTTTGAGAAATTTTTAGATTTACGCGAGAAAAATTTAAAAATACACTATAAATACGCGATAAATACATAAATAATTACAATTAATTACAATTTGTACTTAAATACATAATTGGGGATGAAAAAATATGGGGGGGGGTAATCATACGCACACACACACAAAAACACAGCGCTACGTGCTACGGCAGTTTATAATTACTAATTTTTGAATCTACAGTAAACTGCGTGTCCTTAGATGACACGTCGTTAGACTGCAGCCATCTGCCGGTCTCGTAGCGAAAGTGCTTTAACCTGCTCACGGATACCACCTGCTTTTTCAGCGGCTCTCTCCAGTGAGCGATTTCAAGCACATTCTCTGATAATCTCTTATTATCAGTAACAACATACGGTCCTTGCCACGGAAGACCCAGTTTTTTCTGTTTGTCGACTTTCAGCAAAACCCAATCATTGACGGAATAATCATGAGCTTTTGCTTTACGGTCAAAAAACTTTTTACTGCTCTCCGCAGCCTTCCTGATATTCTCTGAAATGGTCTCATAAGTTTCTACTAAGCTTTCGGTTAGTATATGCTTATAAGCCTCATAGTTCATTGGCAGAACTATGTTTCTAGCAACTCCAATACTAATGCCAAAATTTGCCTCATGACCTCTCAATAAGGCAAATGGAGAACATCTCGTTGAGGTATGAGGTGTGGCATTATATGCAAAAACGACAGATTGCAAATATCTGTCCCACTTATCTGAATCCTCTATAGCAACCTTTCGCAACTGCTTGATCAAGGTTTGGTTAAACCTTTCAACCATTCCATTTCCTTGTGGATGGTAGGCAGTTGTGAAAATCTTCTGACACTCCAATAATTTACAGACTGACGTCATCAAATCAGCTGTAAAGCATGAACCATTATCACTCAACAATTTCACCGGGGTTCCATGCCTGAACACAATATTCCGAAGAAAACTGTCCACAATGGTTACAGCAGACTGATCCGGGATCATTTCTGCTTCCACCCATTTTGTAAAGTAATCTTGAAATACTATCACATACGGTCTTTTCTCGCTCATGGGAGAAATTCCCACAATATCTACAGAGACTATGTCAAATGGTCCTCTAGGAATGATTGGATTCAATGGCGGAATCGTAGCCTTTCCTGGAGTCGCAATTTGACATATCGGACAAAAGCTGATCCAGCTCCGAACATCCTTTTCGATGCTCGGCCACCAGAACCGCTTTTTAATAATAGCAAGGGTTCTCTTAAACCCTTGATGCGTCATCATTACTGCTCCATGATACTGATGCAGGACAACTTTTTTGAGAACAGAGGGGACAACAATTTGATCCTCTGCCTCGCCAAAAGTCTCTCTATATAGTATCCCTTGATCGATATAAAAGTTACTTTGAGACTTAGTGCTACTACTAGCACCTAGTTTCTCGAAGATCACTTTTAGATCCTTATCCTTTCCTTGCAACTTTGACATCAAGGCGTTTGAGATAAGCCCTTTTGGTCTACCATCTTCAATCTCTGGGGCTTCTTCAAACTCCTTCTCCTTCGGTTCAAATATTCTCTTCACCTCTTCTTTAGGTTTTGCTTGCCCAGGAGGATGTCCTTTTTCCTCCTGTTGCAAGTTTTTTGCCCTTTGTCTAGTGACTACTGCCTCAATTTCATATTCCTCAGGCGTTCGATAATTATCAAATTCTGGAGAAATATTAAGTTGAGTTTCATCACTAACACTATACTTTGAAGCCACTGAAGCTGTGGCCATCTTCACCGGAGTGAAGACTCCTACAGCCTCATCCACTTCATCTCCTCTAAGTTCCCGAAGTTGTTTCACTAAAACTTTGTGGTTTTGGTTAAGGACTTCGTCTTCAGTAAGAGATTTCACTTCTTCCTTCTGAAAGATAAGTTCCCATTTTGGTGGCAACTTCTCTTTCTGCTCATCCGGTTCCTCCTTCCTGGAGAGGAAATCTGCCATGGCATTCTGCCTGCCAGGCACATACTCCAACTTGTGATTAAACTGGCAAATGAATGCGTACCACCTCTTGAGTTTGTCATTAGTCTGTGTATTCACCCTCATTGATAATAGTGGTTTGTGGTCAGTTTGAATCCTGACCTTTTGGCCCAAAAGATAATGTTTATAAATTTTAAGGCCGTAAACCACAGCTAAGCATTCCCTTTCGGTGGCGCACCATTTCCTTTCTTCTGCCCGCAATATCCGACTATTGTAGGCAACTACCCAACGTTCCGAGTCAGTCTCTTGACATAGCACTGCTCCCAATGCAATTCCACTGGCATCCGTTTGAAGAATGAATCGCGCAGATCCATCTAAAATTGGATGTCTTAAGAAAGGTACTGAGGTCAATGCTACTTTGAGCTTCTCAAAAGTTGTGTAATGTAACTCCGTTACATTCCATGTTCCCTTCTTGCCTGTTAATTTGTACAAAGGTTCAGCTAGTGCTGCTAGGTCCGGTATAAATTTCTTACACCATTGTAGCATACCTAGGAATCTTTGCATTTTCTTAACAGAATCCGGGAATGGAAATTCCGTTATCGCCTTGACCTTCTTAGGATCCGGAGAAATTCCATTCGCATCCAAGATGTGTCCTAAAAAGTGCACTTTCTCGGGAAGAAATTCACATTTCTCTGGCTTAAGAGTCAACTTCGCCTTCCTCAACGCTTCTAGCACCATTTTCAAATTCTCTAAGTGTTCCTCGAACGTATTCGAGAAGATGATAATATCATCTATATACACTAGGCAAATTTTCCATACCAAATCCCCAAGGATTCTCTCCATCATCCTTTGGAATTCAGCAGGTGCATTCTTCAACCCAAACGGCATCACTTTAAACTGAAATAAGCCCTCTTGGCATATAAAAGCCGTTTTCTCCTTGCTCTCCTCCTCCATCGGGACCTGCCAATATCCCGACTTCAAATCTAGAGTCGTATAAAACTTGTTGAGAGTGGCCAAAGCAGCCACCTCAACTACGAATTGTTGCAAAAAGAGAGCGCCTTTCCCGCTGCTCGGTTGGCTCAGTTGGTTAGAGCGTGCGGACGGTAGCCGCAAGGTCCTGGGTTCAAGTCCCAGACCGAGCCTAACTATTACTGAAGCCCCGAGTGGCGGGAACAGGTTGCCTCAACACCCTGTTGGCCCTTGATGGTCCGTCAAACTCGACGGCGGAGGGATGTTGAGAGTGGTCACAGCAACCACCTCAACTACGAATTGTTGCAAAAAAGAGAGCGCCTTTCCTGCTGCTCGGTCGGCTCAGTTGGTTAGAGCGTGCGGACGGTAGCCGCAAGGTCCTGGGTTCAAGTCCCAGACCGAGCCTAACTTTTACTGAAGCTCCGAGTGGCGGGAAGAGGTTGCCTCAACACTGGTGGCCCTTGACGGTCCGTCAAACTCGACGGCGGAGGGATGTTGAGAGTGGCCAAAGCAGCCACCTCAACTACGAATTGTTGCAAAAAGAGAGCGCCTTTCCCGCTGCTCGGTTGGCTCAGTTGGTTAGAGCGTGCGGACGGTAGCCGCAAGGTCCTGGGTTCAAGTCCCAGACCGAGCCTAACTTTTACTGAAGCCCCGAGTGGCGGGAACAGGTTGCCTCAACAAAACTACACCAACAATTTTTGGGGGAATGGAAGCAAAAAAGATCTGAAACTGTAACCAAATTTTTGTTCAATCTTGAACATTTAGCAACCCTTGCTTATACTAATTTCAATTCAGACACATGTGAAATGATAACCATACACCTTTTCATGGAAGGCATGCAAAATGAAATTAGGGATGCACTGAAGTACAAGTGCGAAATTCTCAAACTCAACCTCAGCATGAAAATAGTCATTCAAGACAAATCACATGTTTTCAATGTGGGCAAGTTGGCTATTAAGCCAGAAATTATAATTCACCAGGTACCCAGAAATCATGCAAAATTTGCTTTGGGAGTAATCACATCACTCGAGACTGTAAAAGCAAATGCATTCACTGTTATCAGACAGATCATCAATCCAACCATTGCATATCCAAAAGCTACTCTAACAGAATGTTTTCTTTGTAAGCAGAAAGGTCACACAAGTAGATATTGCCTCAACCAAATGAACCATAATGTCCAAAATTGCATTGAAGAGAGACTACGCCCATCACAAATGAACATGGATTACCCAGCCCTATACCCCACATTGCCCACTGTCCATTGTGGACCTCAATATACTTTACGTACAATTATGCCCAACAGCCATAAGCATTCTGACCACCATTACCTCCTTGATCTAGCTATTCCTGATAGGGCAGCACTTCCAAAATTGCATCACCAAAAAGCAGTGACACATCAAAATCAATACCATGCCTACTGCCAGACTATAAGATTCCACGAAAATGGAAACATCCTCGAAACAGTTAGATGCCCAAATCGGAACCAGCATACAAAAAAGAACGCCTGATGTTTTCCCTGTTGCATGGCCTAACCACAGACCCCTACACATTCCACTGGCAAAAAACTTTTCTTCCTACCCCCAAAGCAAGAAAAAATCATAAAGTTCATTTTGCAGCTAGCATTTTCCAAAATGAAAATACTGGTATCTGCAGTTCTGTCTCAAACGTCCTCAGCAAGCCCCAAATCCTCTATCCCGACACATGCATTGGCCTTGTTTCTTGTCCCCTTCCCAAGAAAAATTCATCCACCCAATCTAACTTTCTGGCTAAAGACAAACAGAAATGGCTCCATACATTCACATGGGTAAAATCCAAAGTAGATGTGGCCAAGAGTGACCTGAATGAAATGGAAAAAACTGAGCCAATATGATTCTTATCCAAATACCCCACCCTTTACACTGAATCGAAAATGGATGTGGGTCGCAGGACACTTTCCCACAGCATTGATACAGATAATTGCAAACCCATCTGCAGACCCCTTTTTCAGAAACCACCAAGAGCAAAATGAATCATCAAACAAAAAATTGAGCAACTTGAGAAAGCTGATGTTATAAGTCAAAGCAATTCCCCTTCATGTGCAACCCACAGGTCACTCGTCCAGAAGAAATCCCAATCTCTGCTATTCATCCAAGTCTTAGACCTGGCAAAACCCGATCAACTGGCAGCTGCAAGCTCAAGGAAGACTATTCCTCTGCGTCACCATGCAACTTCCGACAATCCTCCCTTCGTCCAAACCCCCATTGAATGAGGACATTCAATTTTGGAAGGAGAGGATTGTAAGATAGGTAATAACACACTGTGTACAAAATGTATATCAGATTACTGTATATAATTTTATTCATGGTGTATTTTCTCAAGAGTGTCTGGTTCCCATCATATTGACACTCCTGTACATTTTTTAAGTGTTGCATAAGTGCTTTGTTTTGAACTTTCTTGTATCCAAAATCCATTATCGACCCAATTAGAAATCCTTGCATAATAATTTCACACATCCCCACCTGGTCCTACAACCCTCTGAAATCAATTGAAGATACACATTCCCAAGAAATACAGTATCCCTCCCAAAGTCATAAAAACACCTGCCCCAGTAAGAAAATGCAAAAACCCCAACCCAGATGCAAGACTCAAGTGGAACACATGGAAAACAGTAAAGCACACGAAAAACTAAAAGCATGTAGGCGTGGCTAAGCATACTGTAAACTAAAGCAATTAGGGGTGGAAGCTAAGCATAAATTAAAGCATGAAAGTGTGGTAATAAAAGCATACAGTAAATCAAAGCATGTAAAGTGAAGCAATGATTGGTTAGAAAAGCAAAACGGAAGTGGACCCCCCACGGCATAAAGGCGTGGTCTCAAGAAGCAGTATAAAAGAAGAAAAGCATAGTGAAAAAACGTCAGTCATTGTGACTATTTTCTTTTTGCGTAAATTAAATTCGTATTTGTGTACCCCATGGAAAATATTCTTGTATTCATTGGGAAATTATTCGTGTGTTCAAGAGTTGAATTTGTAATTGGGTAGGTTATTGTTGGTTTTTGTATTGTTCCTTGTCCTCTGGATTGTAGTGGATAAGCTCATTTTTGTAGCAAGTAAAAATATTATAGAATCTAGGCTGAAAACGGACACCCAATGTCTCATTTGGGCATTACACTAATAGACTATAGCTTGATGTACTAATTGTTTCACAAGCAAACCTTTTACACTCTGCAAAAAAGTTTAAACTGTGGATAAGTAAGGAACAAAAAAATTCTGTTTATGGGCACATGCGGAGGAATTTTATCTTCTCTCATTCTTTAGTTCATACTGTAACGCCTGATTCAGGGGTATATCTGCTGAGGGTCCTAATATACTTTTACTTGACAACACAATCCCAACCTTTGATGATTCCCAAACAATGGAATACAAAAACGATACAAAACAATAACCAACATGACGATGAATTCTGAACAAAATGAACATGAACACAATTTCCGAATTTTTTAAAACAGAATAAAAACTAACTGACATCTTATCATCATGCTCTGCTTTTTATACTGCTTCTTTAAACCATGCATTTAGGCCAACAGGAGGAGCCCACTTTCGTTATGCCTTTCTGATGACCAATCACTGCTCTTATCTTTACATGCTTCTATTTACTGTATGCTTCATTATTTCCATGCCTATAGATTTTTTTTTATTTTTTAAAAATTTTCGCGGGTACACCTACTCATTTTTCTATAGCCGGAAAGGCAGGCGTTACAGGACTATACAGTCATACAAGTGCCCACCTTGTATGAGAGGCGCTCTTCGGGTGCTTTTTACTGCCTAGTGGAGGCCACATTCCACAGGCTGGCATCTGCCTGACAAGCAGGACTTCATTGGCTACCTACCTCATAATGGAATAGGCCCACCTTCTCATTCCCCGCACTATCGCCAACATGCTAACTGGGCTGAGTGGATCCCGCCAAGAAGCGTTCCAAGCTGGCCTACACAATTTATCTACCCCGAGAGGATGAAAGGCTGTGTCTGCCTGGGCCAGCTACCAGAAATTCAATTTCAGGTTACACCCGGAATCGAACCTGGTTCTTGAGACTAGAAGTCAGAGGCGATAACCACTAGATGGCTTCATTTGTATGCTTCATTATTTCCAGGCCTATACATGCTTTTAGTTTACTGTATACTTTATTTCCACGCCTACATGTTTTTAGTTTACCCTATACTTTATTTCCACACTGACATGCCTTAGTTCACTGTATGCTTTACTGTTTCCACACCTCCGTGCTTCCTTTTTCCCATTAATCCCGCACACTTCTGCTACGTGATGATGGCTACTGTTTCACTTGAGACTTGTGTCTGGGTTGGGGATTTTGCATTTTATCACCCGTGCAGGTGTTTTTAAGACTTCAGGTAGTATATTTCTTGAGAATGTACATATTCATGTGACTCGAGTGGGTTGTGAAACCCGGTGCCGATGTGTGATATTATTATATAACGATTCCTAATTGGGTCAATAATGGGTTTTGGTGCAGAAATGTTTAAAATTATAGGTGGCGCGACAGCTTCAACCCATAACATACTTAGCCCTCAAATTTCATGCCCCCCTAGAGCCAAAAGGGTAAGAGCTAGAACCTTCCAGTTTTTTGCATAATATCCGGCATAGGAGCAAACTATGGGGTGCCTTTTGTCATTTGGCCTCTATCAGCAAGTGGTGCTTGGTGGGGCCCCAAAAACAGGTGAAAAACACACTTTTTAAGGCCCCCCAGTTCCACCATGCCCAGCCATTGGTGTGCCATATCGAACCTCCATACTTGGGCCTAAGCATCTTGGGGGTGTAATCTCAAATGCGAATTTTTTTTTGAAATATGGCTTCAATTCAATTATATAGTTGTTCAAAGTCTTGGAAAACGCCAAATTCCCCAATTTTGTTAAATAATACTTATGGGTTCAAAAAAAATTTTTTGCAGTATAATGCACTGCTAATTTTTTGGAATTTCAATTAAACCTGTAGCCTTATTGGGATTTTTGGGCTGCTAGGGTTTTCGACCATTGGGAATTTGAAAAATGCAGTCACTTTACACAGAAAATTATCCCTGGTGTAAACAAGCGTATTTCTGTGATTTTTCAGTGGAGGGAGTTTTCGACCGCCAGGATTCAATAGATGTGGTCACTTTACACAAAAAATTATCCAATGTGTAAACAAGCGTATTTTCGTGATTTTTTGCTGGAAGAGGTTTTCAACCTCGAGGAATTCAATAAAAGTGATCACTTTACACAAAAAATTATCCTGTGAATAAACAAGCATATTCTCGTGATTTTTGAGTGTAAGGGGTTTTCCACCATTGGGAATTTAATGAATGCGATCACTTTACACACTAATTCATATCAAGTGTAAACAAACGTATTTCTGCGATTTTTTGGGTTGAAGGATTCTAGACCATGAGGAATTCAATAGGTATGGTCATCTTTCAGTCTGTTTGCAATGTTTTTTAAGTACTATGCACTTTACACATCTTTTCCTTTTGCCAGAAGTGAGAATTTGTAGCTTGAAGGTGGTTTTTTATTGTTCTTTTGACGTGAAGATGACCAAATTTAAAACTTCAATGTGCCTCTATGAAGATTTTCGTGCATAGCTGAGGCCCACTAAAAAGAGGTGAACTAGTTTATTAGAAAATGCCCCGATGGGGCAGAAAAAAGAAGAATATACTTGCTTCGACAGTTGCCATGGTAGAAAAAGAAGTGGACTAGATTTTTGAGAACTTGGGCCAAAGTTGGAAAAAATTTACTTTCTTGATATTGGATTATTTATTCTTTCTCAAAAAAATTGCCTATGTGTTTGAAAAAGTATGTTCTGCAGCTGAGTGGATCAACACACATTCCAACCAAGCATGTGCATCTCTGAAATGTTTAGGTGGGTACAGGCATGGACCTTGGTGTTTTAGCATTTTGTGAGACAAAAAATTCAAAAAAAGTTGACCAAAAAATTGTTTGCATAACAAATTTTCCAGTTTCAAAATCCTTGTGGAAGTTTATACCCCCATGTCCCCTCTCACACATGTTTGCTTCCAATTGTGTTAAACATTTTTACTGAATTTGGTGTCAACAAAAGGAATCAACTGAGGGAAAGTGGCACATAAAATCCCATTCAGCTTTTTTAGAAAAAAGAGCTACAGCACAAAGTCTTCTAAGAACTAAATTGATTATGCAAAATACATTTCATTCACTCATTTTATATAACATATCGTATAGAATTCACTCGGTTAGTTCTACTGATTACAAGCTACAAACAAATTTAGTCTCTTCTATTTAACTATTGAACAAAATAGCATCATTCACAGTTTCTGGATTTAAACTTAAATTTGCAGAAAGAGCGCTTTATGCGGGATTGCAAATGGGAAGCAATTCCACCCATCTTTGTCGCTCCCATCTTGCTTTCAAAAAAGTCGTACTGTTGCCGTGGGAGTGCAAGTAGAGTCGGGGAGAACCGGGTATGGGATTTCACGCACACTCCTAATATAGGGATGGCTGAATCAGGTGCATTTTTGTATGCTTTACCCTGTTCTCCCATTCGCAGATCTGTGCCCAATCAGTGCAACCAAATCCCACTTGCACTAAAGGTGTCTGAGCTCAAGCTCAAGGTAATCTCGAACAAAAAGGCCACTCGGTTTGATCTCAAGTTCGGTGTAATTTGAATGTCATCCAAATCATAACGAGCTCAATGTCGAGATCATCCCCAGCTCGCGCTGTCAGGTTGCACTAAAATTTTTGCATAATTTTCTCATCTCTAAAGCAAATAAATATAAAAATTTCTGCAATCCCCAAACCCGAACCTAAACCTCAGTTTTATTTAATCCCGAAGTGATTATGATTTGTGCATTGGATGAAAATCATTCGGACATTGTGAATAGCTTGAACTCAGGATCATCAATTTAATCCGGATGTTGAGATTATCCTCATGTTGGGTTAGTGCAACAAACCTCAGGTTCCTTTATAGTTCTGAAAATGACTATAATATGCCTTCCTCACTATTTTTCAGCTAGTGTGAAAGGCAGGAGTTTTGAATTGGTCGGGAGTTAGAATGCTATCGGTTTACCATTTCTTTACACTTGAAGTCAGGTGCATGTAATTTTCATATACACAATTTTACTGTACTTGATGCCAGTTGAAGGACAAAATGCACGATGCTGCAGAATATGCTTTTTCACAGACATAGAAATTTTTTTTGAGAAAGAATGAAAATCCAATATAAAGAAAGTGAATTTTTTCCAACTTTGACCCAAGTTCTCAAAAATCTAGTTCACTTCTTTTCCTACCATGGCAACTGTCGAAGCAAGTATATTCTCCTTTTTTCAGCCCCATCAGGGCATTTTCTAATAAACTAGAAAATACGTATCCAACACTTGAGAAAAATATGCAGGAGTGTCAATAAGGTGGAAGACCAGACATACTTGAAAGTAATTCACAAAAAATGAAATTATGTACATTAATAAGATCCACACATTAAATGGTCATTTTTCAGTCTGTTTGCAATGTTTTTTAAGTACTATGCAGTTTACACATCTTTTCCTTTTGCCAGAAGTGAGAATTTGTAGCTTGAAGGTGGTTTTTTATTGTTCTTTCGACGTGAAGATGACCAAATTTAAAACTTCAATGTGCCTCTTTGAAGGTTTTCGTGCATGGCTCAGGCCCACTAAAATGAGGTGAACTAGTTTTTTTAGAAAATGCCCCAATGGGGCAGAAAAAAAGGAGAATATACTTGCTTCGACAGATGCCATGCTAGAAAAAGAAGTGGACTAGATTTTTTAGAACTTGGGTCAAAGTTGGAAAAAATTAACTTTCTTTATATTGGATTTTCATTCTTTCTCAAAAGAATTGTCTGTGTCTGTGAAAAAGTATATTCTGCAGCATCGTGTATTTTGTCCTTCAACTGGCATCAACTACAGTAAAATTGTTCTATATGAAAATTATATGCATCTGACTTCAAATGTAAAGAAATGGTAAACCAATAGCATTCTAACTCCCGACCAATTCAAAACTCCTGCCTTTCACACTAGCTGAAAAATAGTGTGGGAGGCATATTATAGTCATTTTCAGAACTATAAAGGAGCCTGAGGTTCGTTGCACTAACCCAACATGAGGATAATCTCAACATCGGGATTACATTGATGATCCAGAGTTTAAGCTATTCACAATGTCCAAATTATTATCTTCAAATGCACAAATCATACTCACTTCAGGATTAACTAAAACTGAGGTTTGAGTTCGGGTTTGAGAATTGCAGAAATTTTTATATTTATTTGCTTTAGAGATAAGTGCAACCCGACAGCTGGAGCTGGGGATAATCTCAACATTGAGCTGGTTATGATCCGGATGACATTCAAATTATACCAACCTTGATATCAAATGGAGTGGCCTTTTTGTTCAAGATTACCTTGAACTTGAGCTCAGACCCCTTTAGTGCAACTGGGATTTACTTACAGTGATTGGATACCAATCTGCTAATGGGAGAACAGGATAAAGCATACAAAAATGCACCCGATTTAGGCCTGCTCATATTGGGAGTGTGCGCGAAATCCCGTAACTGGTTCTCCCCGACTCTACTCGCACTCCCATGGCAACAGTACGACTTTTTTGAAAGCAAGATCGGAGCGACAAAGATTGGTGAGTTTGCTTCCCATTTGCAATCCCACAAAAAGCGCTCTTTCTGCAAATTTCAGTTTAAATCCAGAAACTGTGAATGATGCTATTTTGTTCAATAGTTAAATAGAAGAGAATAAGTTTGTTTGTAGCTTGGAATCAGTAGAACTTACTGAGTGAATTCTATATGATATGTTATATAAAATGAGTGAATGAAACGTATTTTGCACAGTCAATTTAGTTCTTAGAAGACTTTGTGCTGTAGATCTTTTCTCTAAAAAAGCCGAATGGGATTTTATGTGCCACTTTCCCTGTGTTGATTCCTTTTGTTGCACCAAATTCAGTAAAAATGTTCAACACAGTTGGAAGCAAACATGTGTAAGAGGGGACATGGGTGTATCAACTTTTACAAGGGTTTTAAAACTGGAAAATTTGTTATGCAAAAAATTTTTAGGTCAACTTTCTTTGAATTTTTTGTCTCAAAAAATGCTAAAACACCAAGGTCCACGCCTGTACCCTCCTAAAAATTTCAGGGATGCACATGCTTGGTTGGAATGTGTGTTGATCCACTCAGCTGCAGAACATACTTTTTCAAACACATAGGCAATTTTTTTGAGAAAGAATAAATAATCCAATATAAAGAAAGTGAATTTTTTCCAACTTTGACCCAAGTTCTCAAAAATCTAGTCCACTTCTTTTTCTAGCATGGCAACAGTCGAAGCAGGTATATTCTCCTTTTTTTCTGCCCCATTGGAACATTTTCTAACAAACTAGTTCACCTCTTTTTAGTGGGCCTCAGCTATGCACGAAAATCTTCATAGAGGCACATTGAAGTTTTAAATTTGGTCATCTTCACGTCAAAAGAACAATAAAAAACCACCTTCAAACTACAAATTCTCACTTTTAGCAAAAGGAAAAGATGTGTAAACTGCATAGTACTTAAAAAAACATTGCAAACAGACTGAAAGATGACCATACCTATTGAATTCCTCATGGTCTAGAATCCATCAACCCAAAAAATCGCAGACATACCTTTGTTTACACACGATATAAATTAGTGTGTAAAGTGATTACATTCATTAAATTCTCAGTGATCGAAAACCCCTCCCAACGAAAATTTTTTTGCGTAAAGTGATTGCATTCATTAAATTCCCAATGGTCGAAAACCCCTTCCACAAAAAATTACGAAAATAGGCTTGGTTAAATCCAGAATAATTTTTTGTGTGAAGTGACGCATCCATTGGATTCCCCCAGTCGAAAACCCCTTCCATAAAAAATCACAAAAATATGCTTGTTTACACCCCAGATAGATTTTTGTATAAAATGACATATCCATTGAATTTTCCGCAGTCGAAAACCCTTCCACAAAAAGAACGAAAATACACTTGTTTACACCGGGGATAGTTTTATATGTAAGATGATTGCATTCACCAAATTCCCCATGGTCGAAAACCCTTTCTACTGAAAAATCTCGAAAATACGCTTGTTTACTCACCTGATAATTTTTTGTGTAAAGTGATCACTTTTATTGAATTCCTCGTGGTCAAAAACCCCTTCTGGCAAAAAATCACGAAAATACGCTTGTTTACACATTGGATAATTTTTTGTGTAAAGTGACCACATCTATTGAATCCTGGCGGTCGAAAACTCCCTCCACTGAAAAATCACGGAAATACGCTTGTTTACACCGGGGATAATTTTCTGTGTAAAGTGACCGCGTCCTTCAAATTCCCAATGGTCGAAAACCCTAGCAGCCCAAAAATCCCAATAAGGCTACAGGTTTAATTGAAATTGCAAAAAATTAGTAGTGCATTATACTGCAAAAAATTTTTTTTGAACCCATAAGTATTATATAACAATGTTGGGGAATTTGGCGTTTTCCGGGACTTTGAACAACCATAATAATTGAATTGAGGCCATATTTCAAAAAAAAAAATCGCAGTAGATTACACCCCCAAGATGCTTAGGCTGAAGTATGGAGGTTGGATATGACACACCGATTGCTGGGCATGGTGGAACTGGGGGGCCTTAAAAAGTGCGTTTTTACCTGTTTTTGGGGCCCCACCGAGCACCACTTGCCGATAGAGGCGAAATGACAAAAGGCATCCCATAGTTTGCCCCTATGCCCGATGTTATGCAAAAAACCCGAAGGCTCTAGCTCTTGCCGTTTTGGCTCTTGGGGGGGACATGAAATTTGAGGGCCAAGTTTATTATAGGTTGATGCAGTCGCGCCACCTATGATTTTTTCAAGTATTAACGAGTTTTTTCTGGTGGCCGTTCTTTCATTCCGTACAAATAACTACAGTCTGTCTTTTTTCAAATTCTTGTAACTGGAAAAAGATGAAATGAAGTATGCATTGTTTGTTCAGTTACCTTGCATGTGCACACTATACTGAATTATGGGAAAAAGCCGAAAGTTGGCCGAAATTAAAGGCTATGTGTTGGGAAGAAAGTTGGCAATGAGAAAAATATTTCTGCGCATGGTTCTTATTTAATGAAAAAAATTCGGGAATTAAGATCATGATACAATTGGTGTGCTTTGGAAAGTTGAAATTTCAGAGTCTGGCACATTACGCCATAGCACTGATTATTTGCTGTAAAATCTGACACACTCATGTCAGTTTTGAGAAAATGCAAACAGGACAAAATATCCAACCGGGCCCGACCTGGCCCAAATGCGATGCTTACTGTAGAACATGGTTTTGTGAATTTTGTCTGAAAATTATTATTATTCTCTCATGTCGTCGTCTATGTTTTATTATTAATTTCTGCCTGTGCATTGTCCACCTTGTATGTATGTTATGAAAAACATCATATAGTAGATGGGGCAATTTAGAGGTAAGTATTATAAATAAATATTTAGTTAAAAAATTGGTTGATTTGTGTCCAAAAGTGTGTTACTGTCGCATGCCGATCAAAATTATCAACGTCACATGATTTCTCACGCTGATATTTTATTACTTTTTGATCATTTGTCATTTTCATGCTCTTCTGCTTCGTTTGTGTTCCATAATTTATTTTGTGTCAGCTACAGTATGCCTCGTTAGCTAAAGTTTCCTTCCAAGGGCACTCCTTGCTCACAGCTATTTAGGGTTGCATTACATGCCCCTTGTGTCAAGAAAATGAGCTTCACTCCAGCTGATGCAAACAAATAGCTGTGGAAACTTTAGCTAAAAGATGTTCATATGTTTAGCACAGGCACTAAGTTGGCCCCAATGCAAAATGTTTTCAAACTGGGCAAGTGCGTATGTGCACACAGGCCTTTTCTGCAGAGATAATGCTGCAGAATTTGGCCTAGACATCATAAACTTGGCCCAAGTATTACTGTAGCTGACAAAGGGCTTAAAAACGTGTGTCACTCTATGATATCACTCATTCCTGGGTTTCCAGCATCTTCCTGTCTGTCCCTCCTGCCGATTTATATTCGTTTTAGTGGTTCGCCAATGTATTAGCACCATCTCAGTTTCCCATCATGTTTCTGATCCCCCGCATCGATTATTGTTTTCAAATAAAACTGTCTACCAGACACCCTTTAGCGTTTCTTAGCTGATCTACTTGAACCTGTCGCCGTGACCTGTGCCCCTCTTTGATTGTTTGATGTAGCAGCTCCGCAGCCAGACTAGGTAAGTTTCAGGGTATATTAATGCTAGGGGTACTTAAAGTCATTCCCTTTTAAGCAGGTTTCCCTCCCTAAATTTTCCCCTAGTTACCAACAACATCCCCTCCCTGAGGTCAGGTCATAAGGTATCTTTTGGTTCACAATCTGGATCCCAGCACGTAGGTACTCATAGGCATGGCCCTGGACCAATATTGGTCACCCCTAACCTGGTAGCATTGTCCTTATTCTACAGTAGTAACCCCACAGCAGCACTACAGTACCTACAGTTTCTTCTATAGCCAGTACTCACTGGGTTAGGTCAAATAGTTAGCACCCAACACCTTAGTGCCAGGCCCACAGCTCCGCTACAGGTGACATGGCGAAGCTTTCCACCAACAGCAAGAGCAAGCTACACTTTCTGTTATGTGTGACATTACCTTGTCTGGCTCATTTTAGTCAGGCATTTCTTGGGTTAGTAGTATTCTTGCTCTAGACTTCTCACCCCTGAGTGAAGAGTCATTTTAATTTTTGAGGCAGGCCCAGGGAAGCAGTGGCATTAAGGTCGAATCCTGGCTATCTCTCCTGCACAACAATGCCTCTTACCGATTTTACCTTCTTCCTCCGATCCCATGGATTAAGGAGGCAATAAATCGGTCTTTGCTCCCAGGACATCCTATTTATTTTTCAAATATAACACTGGTGATCCGTCTGTTTCAACCTTTGGACGCAGGACCTAATTTTCGACCAATTTTCGTCCATTTTCCATCCAATTTTCGCCCATTTTTCGCCAAATTTTGCCCATTTTTTCTCGATTTCTCAGCCAATTTTCAAGATTTTTCGAAGTAGTTTTCACCAGCACTTTCTCCAATGACAGCGCTATCACCTATAATCAACGCCACAACGACGCTGACGTCAGCAACGTCTATATTTTCGACAGCCGCAATGACTACCTCAATAAATCCTCATTATTTTCAGCCTAATCTAGCACAGCCAGTCTTAATGCTTTTTCAGATGCCCTGTATCCTCCCACACAGGCCCGCCCCTCTGCCCCCTACTCCATGACGTCAGCAAGTGGCGCTGCACATAAAAACATTTTCCAAAGAAGCGCGATGATGTTAGGAATGGGTGCTCATCATAGAAATGATTTCCTGCAAGGCATGCTGATGTCAGCAATGATCATTCATCACCAAACAATTTTTCAACAAGGTGCGTTGACATCAGGAAGGGGTGCTCAGCTCCAAACTACTCCCTATTAAGGGGCCTTGATGTCAGCGATTGGCACTTGCCATCAAAATGATCCCCAAGGAGGTGCATTGACATCAACAATGGATGCTCACCATCAAAATGATTTTATGCAGGGCGCCATAATGTCAGCAAGGGGTGGTGACTATCAAAATTCTTTTCTATGAGGCGCCATCACATCAGCAAGGTGCACTGACTACCAAATTGCTTTTCCACAAGGTGCCACAAAATCAGCAATGGATGCTTATCAATCAACTACTATATGTAACATGCCCCAGCTGGCTACATTTTTGGTGCTTGAGGAAAAATATGCCCGGCAGCTCGAACAAATACAACAAGGACAAATAACCATCATGAATGCATTGACAAACCAAAATTGCCATCATGTGATGGCCTACTGACTGCTCAACCACCATTGCTTGCTGAGCCGGTTCTAGAATATCATCTGCTGCCAATTGCCACATCTAACCAGCCTTCAACAAATCTCCAAAATGCATCGAATCACTGTCATGCTAATGTGTCAGTGGGTGGTGATTTTCGCCAACTGCATGCCTCAGCTAGACAGCAAGGTTTCTTTAACTCACTGCCTGAAAATTTTCACACGATGGATAACTGATGCCCTACATCGCAAGAGGAGGATGATTGGATAAAGGTTATTTTCAAAAACATGCTTCTGCTCCACATTGACACTTCCATCAAAGACAAACAACTTCTGTGATTCTTCATTTGCCCTGAAAACGAAGTCCACCATGAGGAATCCAACTACATCAAAATGGGTATGCTCCATGGCCTCACATGTGATATGCTCAGTGATATGACTCAAGACATAACCCAACACAACAAAGCCAAGAATATGCTCATGTTTCTACTCACACCTGATTGCAACAAAATAATGCTCAAATGAGAATTTGCCACGATTACACCTGAAGCTGGAGAGGAGCCTGCCACTTTCCTAAGCTGGGTAATGTTCTATATACAGCTTTACCATGATAAAGATGAAATTTTTTGGCACCAAGCAATTATTCAAACTTTTTTAACTAAAATTCCTATTTACTATCAACTTTCTATTGGTGAAGAAGCAGAAAAGTTCACTAGTGTACACCAGTTAGCCACTACAGTTGCTAGAGCTCATAGCAAACTAAAGGCCATGAAAGCAGAAATCAGCATTGATTAACAGCTGATTGTTGTCTATCATGCTGTTCCAGAAGCTGTGACACTGTTATCCTCAACATTGCCACTCTTGAATAAATGTTTCAAGTGCCGCCATAGCCATGATAATTCAACAGACTACCGACAAGCTGAGATGCCTTCCACTTCGGGTAGGAGTCAAATCAGTGACAGCTCTCCATTAAAAGAGACAAACACCCTGTTTCAACAACAAATTGACTCGAATAAAGACAAAGAAAGCTGCAAATCAAGACCAACTTCAACAGATGACAATGACTTATTCGAATAACAAAACTGCTACAAATGGCAAAGCCACGACAGGGATTAAAATTGAAATCGCTGATCTGCTACCCAGGATTGGAACTGGTTTCTGCTGACCCCATTTTCTGGTCTCTGGTGCGACGCCCATAATTCAAGCACTCACAATACCAAAGGTTGTCTCTGGCTCAACCAAGTCAACATTTTAAAGATGTATCATCAAAACCCTGATCATCGCATGATGCCTTACAACAGCCAATATCCCAATGCCAATCATCACCATTATAGCAACAATGTTAGAGCTTCTGAATCATGGAGAAACCAATACAACCACAATCCTTCATTCAAACAGCATATTCACTATAATATGCCAACGCCTCCAACTTCAATGCCAGCCTTGCTGGCTCCTCTGACTAATGTAGCCGCTAACATGGCCAAAGTGTCAGATGCTGCCGTCCTGCCTCAGTTTTCAACAACTGTAACTCTTTCCAAATCAATCAACACCACAACGATGACTTGCCCCAGAATTATCAGCTGGGATGCTTCTGCTCAATCCACCCATCTGCTGTGGATCATTCAATCAGCCATTTGCGAAGTTAACAACTCCGCACTATATACAAACAACTTCATCCAAAAATATGCTGCAACAAGTGCCTTCATGATAGGAGCCCCGAATTACATTCCACAACAATTGTGCTCATAATCTTATGCTACCGCTCAACAACGATGCTTACCAGCACATCTTGATGCAAGCACAGCTCAAAATGTATGAATCTATCAAACTGGACCTTGATAAGGCCCCCCACACCAGCAAGAAATACTATGACGGAAAAGCCCGCAAAGAGTGTCAACAACCTCATTTTTTTGTTCAACAATAAAAAAGGTAACAAAATCCAGGCTGATTTTATATGCCCATTCATCATCACTGTCATCAGCAATATTGATAACAGTATGGTTACAATTGATGCCCCTGACACACCTGGCCAATCCCAGCTTGTCACCATTTCCCCATTCAAGCCCTATATTTCACGATCGGCCAGAGAATCTTTCATCACTGAAGCTGGTGGACCTGTCACGAGGTGTAAGATTTACTGTATATAATTTTTTCGCAAAATTCAGCAAGCATACTGTAATTATTTCGTGTTTTTGTTCTCAATTCTGGAACGTTTTCCAGACATACGTTTTCAGAAGTGTTTTGTTTTTCTCATCTTCTTTTGTACATTTTCATCTGGGGGACCTCAATGTTCTGACAATAATCCAAAAAATTAACCAAAAAACATATGCAAGGGATGGTTATTAACGACCCTGCACACTATGGGGTCATCATTACAATGGACCCACTCAACAAAGACTAACGGACAGATGTGAAGAGATGTGCATGTTGTGCAATAGGTGATGCAATTTGTACAAAGGTTGTGCAAATTGCATCACTAACTGTAGCAGGGAGGACCCTGCTACAGTTAGTTGATATTTTCAGTTTTGTAACGGATCGTCAGAAAGTTGGGTTGTTCTATAGTTTTGTATATTTGTTCATTTTTACCGAACTCTGAATAAATAGAAAACCCAGAAGGGAATCGAGCTCATCCATACCCATCATTAGTCAGGGTCTTGCTTTCCAGGGTGGAAAATACAAAATAACCCTGACATAAAAAACTTGGTGACCTAATAACAGGGGCAACTTTTTCAGCTTTATCCAAAAGTTTTCGTGCCCTATCGTAGTTTTCCTGAAATTTTGATTCGTTGTCATTTTTTTTAATCTCAGGCTCCCTCATTGATTTTGAATATCGTTTGTGTGGAAAATCCGATTTTTCCTAATCGAAAATTTCTTCAAAGAGCCGATCTGTCTTTGCAGCCCCAAATCTGGGTACTCGAAAAGGAACCCTGAGTGAAAGTTTTACAAGGGCTGAACTTAAAGCTAAAAATAGTGTTTTGAACAAAAGAATGCTCGGAAACGAAGACTTGTTAGGAACCCTCGTCCAAGATGCGTTAGCAGTGGTTCTGGATGGTCAACTGGGAAATCTAGAAACCCAGCTAACCCAGAAAGTTGAAAACCCTGAATCGCGAATCGATGACATCCGTGTCAACAATCTATGAGGTGATCTTTTGACCAGAACCTTGGATTTCTTGGTCTTTTCCAGCTTGCCCTATGAAAATTTCACCGAATGGGCTAAGAAATTAGAAAAGCAAATGATTTTGAAGGGCATCCGAAATGACGATGATGCCCTTAAGCAGATTTTCTTGGAATTTCATCTGAAGGGTGATGCCCTTACAAAATTCGAAAATATTTTGAATTCAGACAATCCACCTACAACCTACGCTCAACTTTTACAAGCTATGCAGTTGGCTTTCTCCAGCCAGTGGGATTCCCTGCATCATCGACAAATTTTGAAAGATCCTAAGCAGAAACGGACTGAAACAGTCACTGCCTATTTCAATGAATTGGAAAAATTGGGAAGGTTAGCCTACCCTAATTTAGATTTGAATGCTAGAAATACTTTTTTGGAATCAGTATTTTTGGAAGGGCTTCAAACTGACGTTAGAAGAGCCCTTAAATTGAAACGGTTTCCTGATTTGAAAAGCTTAATTGACGCAGCTACTTTCGTGGAACAAGAGATTCTTCGCGATGAATCCAACATCATCCCCTGCACAGCAGCTAAGTATGGTGGGCAGACTGAACAGGTTTTTGCTCATCAGCCCCTAAGTCGAATGGTCCTGATATGAACATTCAAATTGAAAAATTGAATGATGCAATCGAAAAGTTGACCATTCAGCAAGGTCAGAAAGAAAGGGGCATCAACTCAAAGCCCAAAACATGTTTTCAGTGTGGTAAAATTGGTCACTATGCCAAAGATTGTCGTAGCAAGCCACCCTGTTCCATATGTGGTCAGCAAAATCACGTCGAAAGAGAATGTCAGGTAAAATGCACCCACTGTAAACGAAGTGGCCACAAAAGTGACAACTGCAGACTGAAAGACACGCAGTGTCATAAATGTAAGCGACAAGGACACCTCAGTCGGGACTGCCCTCAGGAAAATAGACAGAGCCCTTGTAAAAACAATATAGCTGAAAATTCGGGTAGTTGTCAGTTGGACATCCATGGTGATGACCCTGGAATGCGATCAGAGGTGAGTAAACACCATTCCTGCATCTGTGGGTTTGTTTCTAGCAATACCATCATGTTATGCTTGATCACAATTTTGGGCTTTTTGTGCGGATCAAATGCCCAAATGTATCAAATGTGTGGTACTTCACTTAGTGGGCATGCAATTGAAATTCCTAAATCCGTATCTTGTGGGCAGCCCCCAGTTTCAGGAACACCATTGACAGTCATCGGACATGTGTATACCCCTAGAAGTTCACCTAAAACTATGCATGGATACAAATGCACTATCTGAAAGAGGAAAATATGTACCCAGACTAGCTTTTTCGGCTCGAAAAGAATCGTTTTTGATCAAACAAAAATCGAAAATCTAACACCATTCGGATGCTCAAAGTTCTGGGAGACCAGAAACTACAAAGGCAGACCTGAACCAGACGAAAAATGGCTTGTGGTCTACGAACAACAAACTTGCCATTGAATACAAGTGGTGCTGTTTTGACAACTGTCAAGAAGTGGAAAATCTCATCATTCAAGAAGGCCAAGTTGCCTCTTGGGATGGAATCAGCATTATCAGCACCCTTGGAGACCTGGGAGGTTGTAAAGCTAATGCGGGTCAATGTGTGACCCCTGATGGAGTCATAATGTGGGAAGAAAAACCCCTTGAAAAAATATGCCCTTTAGAATTCAAGAATTCATATCGAATCGATCTCACCAACTCTCATGCACTAATAGAGGATTTGCAAGCTGCATTTTCCCTTAAAAATCAATCATATGCACATCCAAACTGCCCTGAAATCACAATTTCGATTCAGACTGAACAGGGCATAGTAATTAAAATTGATCAAATGATAGATCGAAAAATCGAGTTGGACCCAATCATCATCAATGGAACTGCAAGTGGGTTAGATTATGACGAATCTGACCCCATAAATGGAAAATTGAACTATTTGATCGAGAAAATTCGACGATTTGAACTGCAAAATTTTTGGAATGTGTGGAGTGAACTTTGCCGTCAAGCCCAATGTCATTTGGATCTCATTTGGCAACTGCTACGTCTCGATGTGACCCTCGGTGCCTGTGCTTTCCTCCAAAGAACAGACATTGTTGCCGAATTCACTGGAGAAGCTGTTACGATCTGGTCCTGACATCAAGTGAATGCTACAGTAGTATACAAGGATTATCAAGTGGGAACTACTTGTTTTCGGGACCTACCAGTAAGAATCGATAAGGAGCTTATGTTTGTGACCCCTGGTGGTGTGGATCTTGCTACATCGAGCCAAAAAGTTGACTGTAATCATAGGCATATCCCTCTGTTCAAATTTAATGATACATGGGTCAGCAAGACTGGAAAAGCTCACGTAAGCAGAGTTCCCCTGGAAGTTTTGTGGAATGGCAATTTTTCGGTTTTCCACTTCAACACACCAACCATTTTTCATGATAAACTGGCGGCCATTTCCACGAATCTAAATTATTTGAAAGAGTCCGTGTTCAAGACCCATGATTTAGAACTGGTTGTGAAAAGACTAGTGAATTACACATCAGAAATATCACTGCACTCCAGCTCAGTGTACGAAGTGTTGTCTGGTAGCGGGAAAGCCCTCGGAAGTACACTGAACAGTGCTGGGCTTGCCCTAGAACATGTCATTGTTGGGTACCACAACAGCTTAACAGATGGTCTAAACAATCTGCTCAAGGGACCCCTACAAATGCTTATAAATTTAGCAGTCATGTTGGTGTTAATCGTAGGCGCTTTGTATTGCTTCTACTTACTCCGTGGGTGTAATTTCCCAAAACGACCAAGAAATCTAGCATATGAGCTGCCAGTACGACAAAATCGTCACAACATACACCCTGTATTGCCGCCAGTGGCCCCCTCATTCGGTCAGGCCCTAGTCGACCTCGTAGGTTTGAGAGGTAATCAAATTCGAAATGGTTACGTCATGGTACCTAATCAGCAGGCTCTGTCTGCCCCTAAATTGGAACTCATCAACTGCATTGTAGGAGCGAAAGGGAAGACACCCTTGAGCAAAGTTATGTTGAATAGAAAAATCGATGTTACAGCAATGATCGATTGTGGGTCTACGATTACATTAATAAATCCAAAAGTCGTGGAAGGTCTTGAACTTTGTTTGAGACCCCCTGATGGTAGAATCCCTTTAACTCTCGATAATCATAGTATACAGTTATTGGGTTCAGTTCGAATTACAATAGAATTCTGTGGAATTCAATTATCTTCGTTGGCGCATGTACCAAAGAACTGTAACTCAGAACTCCTATTAGGGATGGACCTTCTGACCCTCTTTCCAAAAAGGGATTGGAACCACGAGAAAGGCCATTTCAAATTGGGCGAAATAAAAGTTCCCTGTGTGATCCAACACCACTACAGCAACAAAAAACGATCGACCCGAATTCAGAACGTCAAGAAAAGTCGCGTTTTCCAGAAGAATTTCCATCCATTGGTCAATATCGAGAAAAAAAATCGTACTCGTTTCGAAATTGGACGAATGATTGGGAATGAGGGCGTTTGTTTTGAGACGGAAAAGAATGTCACGAGGTGTAAGATTTACTGTATATAATTTTTTCGCAAAATTCAGCAAGCATACTTTAATTATTTTTTTTTTCTCAATTCTGGAACGTTTTCCAGACGTACATTTTCAGAAGTGTTTTGTTTTTCTCATCTTCTTTTGTACATTTTCGTCTGGGGGACCTCAATGTTCTGACGATAATCCAAAAAATTAACCAAAAAACATATGCAAGAGATGGTTATTAACGACCCTGCACACTATGGGGTCATCATTACAATGGACCCACTCAACAAAGACTAACGAACAGATGTGAAGAGATGTGCATGTTGTGCAATAGGTGATGCAATTTGTACAAAGGTTGTGCAAATTGCATCACTAACTGTAGCAGGAAGGACCCTGCTACAGTTAGTTGATATTTTCAGTTTTGTAACGGATCGTCAGAAAGTTGGGTTGTTCTATAGTTTTGTATATTTGTTCATTTTTACCGAACTCTGAATAAATAGAAAACCCAGAAGGGAATCGAGCTCATCCGTACCCATCATTAGTCAGGATCTTGCGTTCCAGGGTCGGAAATACAAAATAACCCTGACAGACCACAGCACCCACAAATTGATGCCACCCTGCCACATTAACTTCTGGGTGCAAAATTTTGGTTGGAATGCCCCCTGGATTTTTCCTCTTTTCCCTTTTATTTTTCTTTATTCTATCCTTTTCTACAATGCCGCATAAATCGTCCGCTGATTCCAACCACCATGACATCGACACCTTCCATGGATGATTTTTATGTCAATTATTTTTGCATGCATATTTTTGTTTACTTTTCCCTTTTCTATATGCATGTTTTCACTTGTCCTGCAACCTTGGGTTCCCACTCACCTCATCCTGGCCACAGCCACACACAGGAAAATCAATGGTCAGCTGCTGCAATTTTCCCCCATAGCCTAGCTTGTACAATTCCTGAGGCCATGGTTGGCCGCTACCTCGA
This sequence comes from Romanomermis culicivorax, assembly GCA_963922205.1. NCBI lineage: Eukaryota > Metazoa > Nematoda > Enoplea > Mermithida > Mermithidae > Romanomermis > Romanomermis culicivorax. The sequence goes on from CAWUHX010000196.1 coordinate 105,631, forward strand.
CAGGTGCTGTATACCTCCTTCTCGATGCCCCACTCAAGTGGGACATTTGGAAATGGCAAGACAGCCCCTGTCTTGGTGAATTTTGTGCCCAATGTTGCTGCTGCAGAGTGAGCACACCAATTTTTACAAATTTTCAATCTATTTCAGTCAAAACTTTTTTCTTCATTCTCAAACAAAAAATCCAGATTTCATTCTGTTCGTGTGTGCAAAAGCTGCCCCATAGTTCTCTTCTATGGTGTCGCACCACTATTCTAATTTTTTTGAATGCACTCAATTCTTGGCAGGGTTTTTTCTGCACGCCTTGATCCGCACCACACGGAAATGACCCAAAATTTTTTCAGCATGCTAAAATTATGTCTGTTCAAAGTTGAACTTAGTTTAAAAATGTGTATAAAATGAGCGAAAATTGTAGATTTCCAGAAAAAAAAGGTTGAAAATTATCTGGTTTTCCAGCATGAGAAACATAATTTCAGACTGATTGAGCAAAATTTACAGTTGCTGCTGTCATTTCTGTGATTAGAGCTGAAGATTTACAGATTTCAATTGCCTCAATTTCTAGATTTAGATATTCTAGAACATTGGAGAATGAGTTTTTCAACTCTTATCCCTAAAGTAAAAGCTTTTTCAGTCTAAATAGTGTATTCATTGTTTTGTAATAGGTAACAAAATTTATGTTCACAAAGTTAACAAAATTTCAAGTGAGAGAAAAAAATTATGAAGATCAATAATAAATTTCAATTTCCAACAAAATTGAAACTGAATACTAAAGATTACTAATTGATAATCGAGATGCAGGACTTCAAATCATGAAAACCATGCATGTTTAACGTTTTGGGTGCGTAGCACTGGGGAACTTTTGAAAACAGGAGCTAACTGAAATGTTGGAAAATGTATTGTAGATGGATATAATTTGCGTTACTCTTAGTTTAGATTTTCCCAAGAAAAATGGAGTTAGGTATCAAATAATGTATGGAAAAATGTGACAAAATGAACAAATTTACATTCATTGTAAAAATTTCTATTCTCACTATAAAGTGACGAGTCTTATTCACTCTAGCAAAGACATAGCAGATTCATGGAAATAATCAAGGATAACTGAGAAATAAAATTACTTCACTCCTTTTTGTCTGTGCTTCAGCTTAGTTGTAGTGGATATTATAGATTTGTCATTACCAGCCCAGAGCGCCAGAAAAATTTGAAATTCTGATCTTCTAAATTGCACAAAAATGCACCTTTTCATCAATGCTAGCAGTAGAAAACCTCAAAATAATTTCGGTACTGTGTGGAAAATGCCCAAAAAAAGTCTGCACAGTGCAGAAAAAAAACCTATTCTTGGTATACAACTACGGAGCTGGCTGGAGCTTTCGGCTTCTTTGCTAAGTGTTCCTGCCACTCTTCACCTACAACAGTTTGAATTCTGATGATCAATTCGACCCACGGCAGTTTGATATTCCTTCAGGCACAATTCTTTGTGACTGATTGATCATTTTTGAGGAGCTTGGTCAGTTTCTGTCTCAGTCACCGACTACTGGATCTACATCATTGATTCTATTTGCCATGCATCCCCTGCTGCTTGGAGGCCATCTAGTTACAGTTGAACGCCACTAGAAACCATAATTTGATTTGACGCCCATACAAAAGAAGAGAATTGGCAACATGGAGCCAATTATGGTTTTGTTTTCCCATAAACTTACATTTTCATCTCAAAAACCATTTACATTTCTGGTCAAAATTCACTATATAAATACAGCCTTTAAATCGCCCCAATAATTTTCATTCATTCACTGTAGTGTACTCGTTTTCCTTACTCCTGTACATATTTTTTCATTTGCTCATTTGTTTTGTATCAATCGCCGTCTCCAACATGTTCAATAGATGCCGCCCAATCCCAGCATGCAACAATAATGTTCAACTTGGCTGTCTCTGCTGCAGAATACTCTGCTGGCTTTGCTGCCTTCGATTTTCAATTTCCTTACAATGTCAGGGCTCTGCCAAGGATGTTTAACCTCCACTGGCAACACCACTTGGTTTTCGTTGCCAGTCAGATTTCCCACTACAACTTTCTCATCTGCCCTGGAATGTTCAACTGTTAGCCATTGCCACCACAGATAGTTTGTTCCTTTTCGCCTGCAGTGTCCTGTTTTCGCTGTCTTCCGTGTCCTCCTGGGAACTTTTCGGACCCTCACTCTCCGATCTCCCAAAGGTAGTGGCCAACCTCACCCTCCTATCTGCATGGACTTGTATGCTGGTGCGCTCCAGTATATCAGCACAGACAGAGTGATGATTTCGGCTGTGGTGTTGAGGATGGAGCACCATCAGCCTCCCTAATTGCGGATCAAGTCCGGAGGTTTTCACCCAATGCGTCAAAATCTCTTATGCTAGTGCGATCTGGTAAATGGTATGGATGAGTGAGGTTTCAGGCAACAGGGTTGCAGATAGGGCACTATCGGCCTCACTTATTGTAGACCAATCCTCATGAAACTTTGCCATCGACGACTCTTCCCTGACCTGACATGACAGGACAATCGCTTAGGGCGATCTAATGCAAAGGGAAGGGGTGTTTATGAAATCTGACACACTCGTGTCAGTTTTGAGAAAACACCCACAGGTACAAAATATCTGACCATGCCCGACCTGGCCCAATGCAATGCTTACTGTAGAACATGGTTTTGTAAATTTTGTCTGTGAATATTATTATTATTCTCTTGTGTCGTCATCTATGTTTCATTATTAATTTCTGCTTGGGCATTGCCCACCTTGTAAGCATTTTATGAAAAGCGTTATATTGTGGATGAGGCGATTTAGAGGCTGGGTGATTAGCTTTGACAAATAATTAATGCTTTTTCAATTTTGGGACACACCAATTAAGCTTATAACACGAATTTGAGAATCACAAAAAAACTATTTTCACTACGCTTCCTTTAGACTACACCCCTAGTCCATGGGGGGCGGGTTCGCTTCTGTAATTCTTCTTCCAGCCAATCGTCGCTTTGCTTTATGAGCTTCCATATATTTTATGCTTGATCAACCACGTCCTTACACCTTTGGATTATAGTATGCTTAACCACACCTTTATGCTTAGTTTCTCTGCCTGTATGCTTGGGCCACGCCTACATGCTTTCTTTTTGCTAACTATGTACATATACTTCCCTAATGTAATGGCAGCTACTGTTCCACTTGGGACTGGTGTCTGGGTTGGAGTTTCTACATTTTATTGCATGACAGGTGTTTTTACGACTTTGGGGGGATACTGTATTCATTAGAAAGGTGCGTTTCAAGTGCCCCGGGTGGGTTATGGGGCCAGGTGCCGATGTGTGAATTTATTATGTAATGATTTCCTAATTCGGTTAATAGCGGCTTTCAGGTGCAGGAACGTCCAAAACAAAATACTTGTGTAACACTTTAAAAGAATGTACAGGAGTTTCAATACAAGGGGAACCAGACACACTTGAGAAAATACATCACGAAATGAAATTTTATACAGTTGTCACGTGCCGCTCAATTTCCCCAATGTCACGTGATTCAAATCATGTCAATATTTTGTTTTTCTTCATGTTTTATTACTCATTCATGTTTTCGTTTATTTTATTTCTACACATGCATTTTGTGTTCGTTTTTATATTTTTATGCATTTCCATGTTTCGTTTTGTTGTATTTTTATTTCTTTATGCACGCGGGCTACAGTAGGCCCTTTAGCTAAAAAACTTCCGCCAGCCGTGCTCCACGAGCACATGGCTATTTTTGGTGCATTCCATGCACCTCTTATCACCAAAAATTAGCGTCGTTTTTGTTACGCAAAAACGACTAGCTAAGAAGTTTAGCTAAAGACGTTCATATGCTTAGCATAGGCACTGCAGTCGGCCTCAGTGCTAAATGCATGTGAACGAAAAAATGTCTATGTGCTCATAGGCATCTTCTGCATCGCGTCTAGCTGCAGAAGTTAGCTTGGACGCCGAGAAACTCCGCCCAAGCTGCAGCTCTAGCCAAAAATGTCCTCAAAAGGACATGTTTCTTTAGTTTTTCGCTCATTCCTGGGTTTACCCCTGCATCCGATTTTGTTGTCAGCATCCGCCGCCTTTTGCCTAATTTGAATAAATTTGCACAACCTTCACTGCGTCCGCCGCCTTATGTTAAATAAATTTGCATAAATTTATATCCCTCTACTGCGTCCGCCGCTCACCTGTCTACAGTACCCGCTGCCCATCAGTGCCAGGTGTCCGACCGCTCTGGTTAGCAGAGAAACGTTCGAGAGTCGCCTCCCGATAGCCGATACCCGTCGCTAGGACTCGTGTGGATCACATCCCCCCCACTCCAGTGCCAGAAGACCGAAAGTATCCAGGGACTTGCCGCCTGACTTCGTCGAATCGCTTGAGAAACAGGACTAGGTGAGTCTTCTCAGGGGATTATTGTTATTTGTGGGGTATTTGTTGGGGAACCCTTCTTAAGTCGGTTTCCCAGGTTTTCCCCAGATAAGTAGGGCTCCCACCTCTCAGGTTCGGGCTAAAAAGGGGCTGTCTGGTTCATAATAGGGCCCCACAAATTAGGTCATTTTACGGGTGGCCCTGTCCCCACTCTCACTAAGCAGGACTCGGGGATTGTCACACCTAGCCTGGCGGCGTTGTCCATTACCCTACAGTAAGACCCCAGGACAACACCAGAGAGTACCAGCTATGGGTCTCCCTATAGCCACCATTCGTCAGGTTAGGCCCTCAACACCAACCAGGGGAGCCTGGGGAAAATGTCAGTATCCATCAGGAGTCACAGCCTATTACTCACTGTAATAGGATCAATCTGATATGGTTCACCATCAATGTGACGTCTAAAACACGGTACTATCTGATGTGATACCCAAACCTCCCCAGCTCCCCCGCTAAACGTGACACAGTAATAATATATACATATACATTTTATGTACTATGAATTTACATCAACGTTTTATCACCTATCTTACATTTCCCTCCTTTCAACTTTGAACCTCCTCGTTCAAGGGGCGGGTTTATTTCTTCTGTACCAGTTATCCGTGGGTGAAAAGGGGTGGTCTCGTTTATGTGGACGGTAAAGGGGGTATTTTTGAGTGAATGTTGCAGTGTGACATTGGGGTACAGGAATTTGAGGACTGTATAAGGGCCATTGTGGCGAGGCAAAAATTTAGGAATTAAACCTTGTTTGCAAGAGTGATTTTTGTAGAGGACGAGATCGCCTGGCTTGTATTGGATTTCATGTGCATTTTTGTTGTACTGAGCTACTGGTTCTGCACTTTCAAGTTTTTCTGAACTGTGGAGAGAGCATCTGTGAAATGAGATTTCACTCGAAGTGCATAGTCATGAAGATCGACCATATATAGTCTGTTTTTTATAAAATGCTTCCAGATACGAAAGTGACACAATTCAGTATTGTCATCGAAATTGTTTACATAAAGTTCTTACTGTAAAATTTTTCACTCGAAAAATCGCTAAAGGTCAGGGTAGTATGCTCACAAATTTCCAGCCCTACATGATATTTTGTTCATCAGAAAATCGCAAAAATCTGAAATACTACTTGCTTTCCACTTTCATTATTTAGAAGCATTTCAAGAAAAACAGACTATAGGAGATGGGAAGGAAATTGAGGGCTGCGTCAGATGGCAAATTGGGTTGTCGGCCATGTAACAGTTCGAATTGGGGGGGGGTAGAAAGTGCTATCATTGTTGTGAATATTGTTATCAATGTGACAGGCTTATCTTTTCGTTTAATGTGACAGATTCGTGCACACCAAAAATATAATTTTAAGATGGTATTCATACTCTGCGGCCTTCTGGCAGTACATGAATTTCCATATTTTTTGTCAGCAGGTAGAAGACATCGTAAATCATCTATTGTATAGGGAATTTTTTGGTGCTTCTTAGGTTTAGCAGTAGATATGGGGATTTTTGTGAAAAAAAGAAAATTTTTGCTCTCAAAATTTGACGTTTTGAGCACCACTGCATTCTCAATACATACTTTACACTAACGTCCTACAGTAAATTGTGGCCCATCGATTAGCCTATATTCAATTAATTACCTAAACTTGCAATAATTGGAAGAAGTAAATGTCAAAAGTCGAAAAAATTCAGAATTCTCAACTTTTAGCTTACTATGGCTACGCGAGCTTCGATTTTCAGACAGAACGAATGTCATTTACGTTCCTAGCGCATCAAGTCACACGAAATTTGTGATTTTCAGGTAGGGTTTTTTTGTGTATCCCAACTATAAGTCGAATTCTCTCAGAAATTGTATCCCAACTATAAGTCGAATTCTCTCAGAAATCGTGTCTTGAACAGAAAATTTGTATTTGCTAACCTCTAATAATTTTTTTGAATGAAAAATCGAACAGTAAAAGCTTTCTTTAAACAATTTTGAAAACAGTAATAATTTTTGCCATTTTTGAATTTTCGTCAGTTCCGTTTCCATTCCGCCGAAACGCCCCTTTCTCTTCTCAAACGGAACCTACTATAGCACTCGTAAATTAAAACTTCAAATAACTTGCCACAGAAACGAAAGTCAATAACAATAAGTAAATGATCATTTTGTCACGAGCAGATATTTGAAACAGGCAGCACATTTGAATTTTTCAAAGAATCTCCGAATTTTCACAAAATAAGCCTGCTTTCATCACCGCTTTTGAATTAATAGGTTCGTAAATTAATAAAACGCGAATAATATAACAAACCAAGAGCGGAACTTCTCGATTGAAATACGCATCATTCAGACTTTTCTTCCGGGATAACCATGAACAATTTTTGTATGAAATGCGTACCCGACCCTGATAAAACATTTAAAAATATTGCATAAATCATAAGTTTAAAAAAATGAGAAAAAAATACAGAAACGCAAACTTCGAAGACTGATGGCAACATGCTCCAAATGAACAAAAATAAAAAGCAAATGTAAAATGACAATAAATGTAATGAGTTGAACACTTAAGACAAAAACGACAAAAAATGAACCAGAATTGCTACAAAGAACACAAATACTTGTGCGGTTCAGTACTAGCAAGGGAACGTTTTCTTGTATAAATCCTGATACGAAACATGCTATAGTGCATTCGGGTGAATAGAGCTGTTTTATTTCCAAACGAGACCAAGGGAATGCTTTTACAGATGAAAAATCTGCAATGCGGAGATCATTTCTTACCAAGTTTTAGTCTAATTTGATACAGTTCAATTACGTACATAAGGTGTGCTAGGGTTTTTCTCTTTCGAAGCTTATCCAAAAGTAATTCGGGAAAAATGAAACTGCAGTGTTCTCTTCAGTGAACCTTATTCAAACTAATATTTGTATAAAATAGTCAATAATGAAACTCTGATCTATATACATGGTTTAAGAAACCATTAATGATGCCGCCATATGGAAAAATGTATTTGATAGAACTCGTTGAGATCTTACAAATGGACACCCTACCGTTTTCCATTTGCAAGTCTTCAAACTTTGCTGAAATGCGGAATTGTATCTTTTGTAGAATATAACAGGTGGTGACAAAGTTTTATGAAAAACATTATAGTTCTTAGAAAAAAAAATTCCATTGGGTGTGTTTGCATAATTTTTGCTTCTATGGTTGGTAATACTGAGTAAAGGCGAACTCATTTTTACTAATCACAATTACGAAACTTTTAGCGTAAACAGGGTATGCTGGCAAGAAAGACTGGAGTAACAGGACAGCTTGCTCTTCACTATCGAATGCACTGCAGCATAATTCATAAAAAATTTGCACAAGAATACGTTTCCTCGTAAGAAAATAAATTCCCTGGAAAGAAAAACCTGGAATAAAACGCTCAAATTCAACCTACTTTCGAGATTTTTGAGACAACTAGGCTTCGATTTCCACCATATGCAAACGAAATAGACCGGTACGGCGGAAAGCATGAGAGCCAATCCAATCACTGAAGAAAGCAAAACTACGATTAATAAAAATAAATTTAATAAAAAAATTGCTTTACATGTGTTCACTGGTTCGCCGATTAATGGAACCACTACCAAGAATACGCATCCCAAGAAAAAGATAATGGGGAAACACCAATTGACCTACACAAAAAAATGTAATATATCAGTTAATTCTCATCCATCATTGAATGCAAATATGAGATGATGACCTAATAAACAAAATTATACCAAAAAGTAATCGAGAAACGCCAATAAAAATTTCAGGAAATATTTAGAGTGAAATTTACACTTCGACTATGGTCAATGTTTGAAAAAATTTGATTTCACACCTTGATGGGCCGCGGCAGATCTGGCATTGTGAAACGCATCCACATCAGAGCTAAAATGACGATACCAATCGCCAACCAATAGACTATTCCCATGCAATTCATCAAATCGAATAAGTTATTGCTCAAGAAGAGAAACAACAGCGACAAAATGCCCTAAAGCGGAAAATTAATATGCACAAAGATACACACGATAGAAAAAATGTACAGTGATTATGACGGCGGGAATTGGCGTCCTTCGATCTTCGTGTATCATGGTCAAAACTTCGGGCATGTGTCCATTACGACCACCGACAAAGAAAAGCCTAAAAAAATTACTAACCGATTATGCTAAATCATAATCACATTTTAACGCCCAAAAATTGCACGATTAAACTCATAGTCCTCATGTTAGGTAATTTGAGTTCAGAATAGAAGATTATGCATAATGATAATAACTTAGACATCGGTAAGAAATTGTGATTAAAATGTTTCTCCGTCATAAACTCAACGCCAATGATGAACTGGAAACAATTAATCGAGTACATACCGCGATGACGTCAAAACCACGCCGTTAGCCGAGCCGATCGTCGAAAAAGCCACAAATAAGGGCATTATCCACCACATTGGTCCGTAAAGCCGATTGGCAAAAGTCTACAACCAATTGAATTTTTAATAAACAAAACTTCGACGTGAGTAGTGTGACTATCAGGAAAATCCAGACCACTCACTACATACACATAGTAGGGTGCCAGCAAATAAAGAAGATTAATTATGATTCTACAGCAAAGTGTACAGTACCAAAGATATAGGGTACCCTGAAAGGTGCAATATAATTATAAAAACCCGGTCCTCAAAATCAACAGGGTTTCTGAAATTTGAAACAACATGTAAAAATAGACTACAAAACCCCCTAGAAAATCAAAACCATTTGGGCCCAAAATCTAGATATTTTGTAGGTGTGCATGGAGATGAATTTCATCGGTAAATTTTCAGTGATATGACGTACTAATCAATGCATTGTAGAGGGTAATTCGTCGAACCTTAGCCTTAAGATTTTGTAAACCAGGCTGGTGCCACTCGGTGGGCATTACATAATTTCACTAATATAATGTTGGTGTTACAGTGAAAATATGAAAACGCCAAGTTATTAACTGCATGGCTTTTATTGCGAACAATATTTTGTTAATCATGAGTGCGGTACAGAGGAAAGTTTCAACTGTTTGGATTACTAATGCCTCACGCAGTGACCTGATTCAAAGTTCCTCATAAATTTACCGATGAAATTCGGTCCAATGCACACCTAGGAAATATCTAAATTTTGGGTCCAACAGTTTTCGAGATTCCAGGGTGTGTTTCGCCTGTTTTCACGTGTGTTTTCCAAATTGTCAGAAACCTTATTAATTTTAAGGCCCGCGCGGTACAGTGTATTTTGCTTTAAATCAAAAAGATTTCTCTTGGTATCATGGCCGTACATTTATGATTCAGTTGAAAACTGGATTCCCACAAAATCGGATTATTGAAATTTGATGAAAACTCAAATATCTGCAGCGAGACACGTCAAACTTACGACTGCAACGGCTTTGCTATCTAGCATTTCGTCCGAATTCATAACCGTATAGAACGCTACATTGGTCAACGTGTAAATGATCGTGCAAAGGGCCATAGAAATAGCGATGGCTAATGGCAAGTTTCTGAAAGAGGGGAAATTTAAATAATTTGGTTTCGTTAAAGATAAGAGGACGAGAATTTGCGCAGCATCGAAACATAGACATATTATTTCAAACAAACATCTGGATCACTTTTCTTCGAACAAAAAATAAGTAGTGTTAATAGCGAAAGATTGAATTGTATCAAGATGCTCTGGCCTACTAGAGATGTTTCGGGTACCCGGGCCAAATTAGAATAAAAAATTTGGCTTGAAGTCTTGGTAAGTTTTTATATGTCTAGCTTTAATAATTGCTGAACGACATGCTTCCAATGAAAGGTCAAAAATGTTAAAAATTCTCATTAAATTTCAGAAATCGAGTCATTGTCATTCCTTGACGTTTATTAACAGGAAAACGCAAGAGTTATTTCAATGCACTTTGTTGTATTTGAAAGACACTACAATCGATTATCATTTTGTTTATCTGGCTAACCTCAAGTGGTGTGAAAAAGGGTGCCTTCAAATAGAGAAAATTTTCTCACACCTTATATCATACGCCGGAGTCGGACAGATGTCATTTAGTTTGTAACATTATTCGCGGCTTCGACTTTTTCAATTGAATTACTAAGAAAAGAAATTTCTGTTGCATTTCTTCAGAGACACCCTGTTGCACATTCAATAAGAACAGATCGATGAAATTGTGCTAGTGATTCGATCCAGATCTTTTCTTTTTATTTGTCCAATCTGAACGTTTTTAATGTTTCCTGCATCCCGTTGATGCTGACTTTTTCGGATTATTTCGACTTAATTTTTCACACTTTAAAATGGCATAAAAAGTGTAAAGCAAGACATCAGAAATTTTTTTCATACCTAATGAACATTCGGATATTTATATTTCTAAAGGTTTATAAAGACTTTAAAATGCTAAAAAATGTAAAATTTCCAATTTTTTAGTACTGCAGGTATCAGACTACTGCATAGGGAGGGGTATCAGAGGGGTATTACTTCTGCCTAATGTCCCAAAAATTGATCACTAGTTGCCTAATTTTGAGACAAAATGACGTGTTTAGTGGACATTTAGCTACACTACCACAGCAACTTTTCAACTTCACTCTACCTGAAAAACCTGACCTTGGGGACCTCTAGCAGGTATACAAATTTCGACTTTCGTGCCGAATGAATGCTGTTACACTACTCAGCATGTAAATGATGATGAAGTGTAATGATGAAGTGACGAAGTGAAGAATGATGATGAAGTGAAGAATGATGATGAAGTGTAATGTAATGATGAAGTGTAATTTGTTTCAAAGGCGCGAAGCTACGAAAAAATTTTCGGGTTTTTATATTCTAAAACGCTGGAAAATAAATCTCTACAACAGATATTCATGAACAGAAGCTCTAAAATCGCAGTCTTGAATGATGTCTTCAATTTTCACCTTCAATAAATTCAAAAGTTCAGGTTGCAAATGTTAAAAAAAATCCAAACATCGAGAGAAAAAATTGAGAGAATTGATGAAAATTCTCTTTTTTCGGCGACATAATTGACTGTTAACGATTAGAAAATGAAACGAGCTAGCTGGATTGATAAAAACTGTTGAACATTAATTAGTAAGTCGAAGTATTTATGGTAACAGCCGCGCCTGATAGAAAATAGTTATCATTATATACCCATAACCGGCGCGAAGCGCCACAAAGTTTTGAGATTTTGACCTTTTCAAGTCCACCAAAGAAATCTTTTCGGTTTTGAATTCCCCAAAATTTTTTCCACAATGAGAACCATACCCAAAATTTTCAACTCAAAATATCTCATTTTCACATATTATTGACTTCCAACCTATCATAGGTCAATGGAGCAGTAAGTCAAATCTCCCAGCAATCGTCTTAATGATGTCTCACAGATTAGCATGTGGAAAAATATAATGGACTCGGACCCGAAATGAGACCCGACATTACCTGACTACTTTGCTGGACCCGGACCCAATATTCTTAAAATTTTGGACCCTAACCCGAACCTGATATTCTTCAAATTTTGGACCCGGATCCGATATTTTCAAAATGTGCTACCCGTAGTAATGTTCGTCGGATATTCGGATACGAAAAAATATCCGGATATCCGAATATTTGATGGGAAACTTTCAACACAAATGACGAATAAAAATAGGGAAGTCAGAGCTAAATGGATTCGTTGAACAGGCGATAGTGAAATCAAATCAACCTAATTTTTAGATGACATAAATGAGAAGTGATCAAATTAAATAGTTGGAGGCTAAAGATAAACATGTTGAGCCTTTATTGACAAACTGGCAGTTTTTCTGTCTTTATTTTTGGTTTATTCTCTTCTGTGGTTGATATTTTCTACTTATTTTAGGTTTTTTATTCTGATTTTCTTCAACTGATTGCATAAACAGCACCATTTCTTTGGTGAAATCAATTACACAGAGAATTAACACTAGTAAATTTTTCAAATGTCTGTCTTTGCAGACTTCTCGCAGTTTGTCCAATCCCACTCGGAAAATAGTCTGCTGTGTAGACTGGCTTTTTTAGTCATTTTAGGGGCCTTGGTCCCTAAGAATTTGGAAATAGATCCTAAAATTTCCGGCCTATGAGCCGTTTCGGCTTCTAAAAGTTTTAATTTATATATTTATATGTTAGCGAATTATCGTTATTTTCATTCAATTTCAGATTAAAAGTAAGTGTTCTGCATGCTCTAAAATCAAAAAACACTGAAAAATTTTCTGGCGCAATTCATTTAATCTTGCCACTGCTTTTTCACAAATAATACAAATTGGTGAAAGAATTTCTAAACAAAGAAAAATATGCGGAGTTCGGTATGAAAAATATGCATTTTGGTGCATTTTAAAAGTAAAAGTCAATTTCCCAATTTTTTTTGTAACCATTATTTTTAAAATGTGGCCGAGGCTGAATTCGTACGCTTCATGGAAGTGATTTTCAGGAAAATTAAGTTTAACTCGAAGATATTTAAACTTATGGAGGTATGAACATGTTTTTTTAAATTTTCAAACTGACATGTTATTGAACAGAAAATTATATTATGTTTGTTGAATAAGTTATCATTAATTTGACTTTCCAGCAATTTAGAACTTAAGAGCCCAAAAATTTATCCGGCGCTAACAGAAGGAAAATGAATAGAAGCTGCATTTTTCAATACATTGTACTTCGAAGGACATGAACTGAAGTGCCATCTGGAAAGTTTGGGCAAAAAAGGGTCCGGGTCCAAAATTTAAAAGATATCGGGTAAGAGTTCAGTTCCGGGTTCAAAATTTTGAGAATATCGGATCCGGGCGCGGCAAAATAATCGGGTAATTTCGGGTCTCGTTCAGGGTTTTTTAGGCCAATTAGGAGCAATGGCTCCAAAAAATTCTGATTGGTTCCTTCCTAAAAATTTAGGGGCACAAGCCAAATTCGCTTGTAAAAATTAGAGCCTAACGACTCTTCTGATCACGTGAGTCTTCTGTCCGGAGATGAATTTTTATGCTTTTTAAAACAAGATACTGAAAATTTCCCGGCGCTTTGCGCCAGATTTCAAATCATTCATGATTCTAGGTATCATTTCTGTTGTGCGGTTGGAAAATGTCGGCCTAGCTTATGCTTATAGCATTTAACATCAGCATGTTATGGATGAATGTTAAACGAAATGAAATGCTCAAAATACAAAATAGTACTTCCTTTCTGGATTCTGTATTCGAAAACATTTTAAGAAAAACAGATTGTACATTTTTCTAGATAACTTTTAACAAAATTGTCTTGTGGTTCTTCAGAATTATAGACTTTCATGACCATAACTTTTTGCATTTAGAAAATGACTCAGGCATCATCAGTATGAGATAATGGCAGAGGTTCTTCTGCCTGTAGAAGCCATTCAAAATCTTTGTTGCTTGCCTAATTTTTAAATTTTAGTTTGTCCGACTGAAAACCATACATGTAATTGGGGGGGAAGTGCTGTGGGAATCCATTGTGCGACAGCCCCCCCCCCCCCTAGGATTTTCCAATCCAATGGCTAGCCATATGGTAGCTGTTGGCACGCCCATACTTTTCGTCAGAAAAATACTGAAAAATGTGAATTTTCGAACAAAAAATGGTAAAAAATGTGAATTTTCTTGGCGCTTCGCGCCACGAATAAATTTATCCCGTCTTTTTATAAAAAAATTACAATTTTTTAAACTATTTTTCGGACTTTTTTCGTGAAAAAATCGATATTTTTTTAATGTAAATTTTAATCATTTTTCTGATGGAACTAAGCAAATTTATCAATTTTAGAGCGAGCAAATAAAAGTGTATCAAAATTGGGACTCTTGGAGCCAATTGGCCTGTCGAAAAAAAGTAAAAAAAACCCTGGTCTCGTTTCGGACCCGATTCCGTTATATTTTTCCGTGTGCTATTCTGTGTGACATCGTTCAGACACGATTTCTGAGAGATTTGGCCTACTGCTCCACTGACCTAAGATAAGTTGGACATTAATAATATCTGAAAATAAGATATTTTGAGTGGTTTCATATGCTGAGTATTGAGACAGTCGAAGGCAACCCGTTTCACACCACTTGAGGTTGGCCAAATGAAGATAAATGAAATGATAATCTATTGTAGTGCCTTTTAAATACAACAAAATTCACTGGAATAACTTGCGTTTTACTGTAAATAAATGTCAAGGAATGACTGAATTTCTGAAATTTAATTAAAATTTTTGACCTTTCGGTGCATGTGATTCAGCAATTATCAACGGTAAAGAAATGAAAATTTACCAAGACGTCAAGCCACATTTTTTCCTCTAATTTATTATATGTGAAATGACGAATCCTGCTTTCGCTGAACTTTATTGATTGGGATTTATTTCGATTCAAAAAGATGTTTGAATGACTGTGCAGTGTGTGCCAATCGCTACAACTCCCAAAATGGTATAAAAATTCGATTGAAATTAGCACAATATGTTAGACATTAGTGCCTACAAAAATGAAAAAAATACTGGGCATCCTCTGGGAAAGTGTCCAGAAAGTGGTTCAAATAATTTTTTTCGGCTTTTTTCCACTTTCTTCTGAACACTTCAAGAAGTGTAAAACGTGAACAGTCCAGCATTAGAAAAAAATTTTCAAATTCAGTATGTAATATACCAGAGTGCCCCATGGGGAGTTGTATGGGGGGGGGTATTACCCCTACAAATCGATCACTGACTGCCTAATTTTGAGACAAAGTGACGTGTTTAGTGGACATTTAGCTATACTACCCCAGCAAAATTTCAATTTTGCCCCTACCTGAAAAATCTGACCTTGGGGACCTCTGTAATACACCCAATTTTGGGTCATTTTCAACCTATCATATTCGAGACCGAACTTCTCAAAAACTTCATCTTAAAATGCATGTGAGAGAGACAACATCATTTTGAAATCATACGGTTCGGTTGAGACATAATAAATGAATTCGAGTCAATAATTATAGATACAATCTTTCGTGAAATATTGGTGACTACGCATCTCTATAATTTCATTTTTGATCCTTAGATCAATACTTTTAATAAACGTCTGGAATGGCCGAAAAACTGTTATTTGTCAAATTTAACTTGCTTGCTGTGGACCTTAAATCTAAGTCAGTCTCACAATTATTTAAGCAATAAAGTGTTGATCTACTACTTTTCATATTTCAATAATTAATTGCTGTGTCATCACAGTCTTAAACATGGGTATTTGTTTTCAGCCGAATGACTATGTTATACATCAGACCCGAATCAGAATTGTAACAATTTCTTTGGGTCCGGGTCCAAAATTTTAAGAATATCAGGTCCGGGTCCAGCGAAATGGTCGGGTAATTTCGGGTCTCACTTCGGGTCCAGATCCCCGATACATATCTAGTACAAACCACATTAAACAAATTTCATTTACAATCTACTCTGTTTACTTCCAGCAGATTTTTGTAAACCTTGTGTAACTGGATACTTTTCTTTTTTAATTGTTTTTCATCAATCTAACTGCGATGTACTTTGAAATTTATAAATTAATTTTTGTACCATCGCATGGTCGCCAGAGTGACAACAAGGTGCCAAGTTACGACGGGCGCTAAGTTGTGACACAATCGACTGGAAGTACCAAACGCGAGCAGAATTTTTCTCATTTAAATTTGTAGCTTTCTTGAGCTCTTTTTAAACTTTGAGCTTTCCACAAATGCGGAAGTAAAAGTCGGCCGCCAAGAACAAAAACGCGTGTTCTGGTGCGTTTTAGAAAGTCAAAATATTAAAATTTTACAGTGCTACGCGCTGATGTTAAACATAGTTATCATTATTGATTTGAATTTCCCTCGTGCGCGGCACTCAGGAAGTCAAGTACTGTTTCTCAATCACAAACACAATCACAATCAATAATGTTCACTAACCATTAATACTCGTATTCAACGTTTAGTTTTTGAATTTATTTTTTTTCTCATGATTTTATTCTTACTTTTTTCCTCTCTTGATGATTATCAAAGTAAGGCAATTTGAAATAGGGAAATTTTTGATATCTGTCATCATCAGTGATGACATCAAAAAACATTTTTGAAGCTTAGTTTTCATAAAATTTGAAAGCAGTGAGCATAAGCCAATTTTTTCACATATATATGACCAAATATCCGGATATTCAATGTCCCAAGAAAACCGGGTATCCGGATATCAAAAATATTAGAGTAACATCACTAGCTACCCTATACATATCCATTTGTTACTAACCTTTTCGGATCTTTCAGTTCTTCGATGATAAAATTCAAATAATTCCTGAACGAGAACAAGAACGAGTGCTCCATGTAATAACACTACAATAAATTAGACAAAATCACCATCCTTGATATGCAAATAAACCGGCGTAAAAACCCAGCGAAATTTTAGCCGGATCAGTCGACGTTCCTTCGAAGATATTTTCGAAATTTTCCGTTCTTCCTAAAAAAATCGTGAATTAGGATAACATTATGACCTATGTAGATGTCAAAATATTATTTATTACCCAAAAAAATCATGAAAATACCAGTTAATACAACCAAAATCAAAGCCAAAACTTTCGCCACAGTGAAAATATCTTGAACTTTGGTTGCTAACTTGACGCTATAGCAGTTGACGAAGGTCAAGATGACTAAAAAATAAATAAATACAATAGGTAAAATAGCACGGCAATGTTTTCAATTAAATACAATCGAACTTCGTTAGCACGTAAGTACTCTCGCATAATACATTTCATAAAATAAAGTTGAGCCACAGCTCAAGCTGCAGCTCAGATGGAGCTTGATTTTCTTTGATGAAGCCGACCGCTGGGCTTTAGAAGTCTGTGATTCTCAGCACATGCTTAAGCCTGGTTAATAATACGTCGGACGTCCGACAACTGACAAAAAGGTATGTTTAAAAAATCGGCCCGACAGAAGGCTCCGACAACCGACGTCGGATGACAACGCTTTTGTCGGATTCCCACGCTCATTATTCACATTTTGTCGGAAGGGCAGATCTTTGTCGGTGTCGGAAGAGTACAAGCCAGGAGGGATGGACCAGTTTCACTTTTTTGGGTTTTCCGGTTTCGGTTTTGCATTTTTTGAATTTACGGTTTCGGTTACGGTTTTCAGATTTTCGAAACCGCGGTTTCGGTTGTCGCGCTTTATTTTATAGTCAAGTAGTACAGGCTTAGGAAAGTCAATTTTTATGATATTTGTATCACTGGAAATAATTTTTTTCTGTTGTCTAGCAAGTTTTTCGCAACTGTATGACATTCAATGGATATATTCATACATATTGATATTGTACTTATCATTCTATGTTTCATTGGGTGGTTACAATAGCTTGTACATCTTCAGGCAAATTATTTACAGCTACCTAGACTAATCATTCCAAGGATGAAAAGTTTGATTTACGAATATTTTGATTCTGGACAAGACAAAGAAACAGCTACTTGTAAATTTTGCCGAAAGAAGATCATCAGTAAGTTTGGCAGTACCAGTGCATTATGGACTCTTCTGATGAAAATTTCTTCGGTGGAATACATAAATGAAATTGAGCCAAAGATGAGATCTACTCGGCCACAGCTTTAGATCCAAAATACAAAGTAAAAATAGTAAAAAATGCATGTACAAAAATTATTGTCAAAGTTGAACTAAAATATTGCTGCCAAAAATTTGATGGACCAATTGTCAACTCCACCAAGAAAGAAGCGAATCATCACACCATGTTCCTTAGAAGACTGGACTGTTTGTACAAGGCAGTAGTGATGATGAAAACGAAGGCTGCGAAGAAATGAATAATAAAGTGAAACCCTTCAAAGAGAAATATTATTTTCCAAGAATTACATTATTTTTACAGGAAGTTGAAACAAATCTAAACAAAAAATAGGTATCCCATGACATAGATCCACTTCAATGGTGGCAAATCAACAAAAAATGTACCCAACTTTGGCAAAACTTGCAAGGTGTTACCTTAGTCACCAGCCACAAGTGTGCTTTCACAACAGCTATTCAGTGGTGCAGGAATCATCTTTCAGCCACTAACAAATCATATGTCAGGGGAATTAGTATTCAGTGGTGAAGTCAGGCTTTTTTTAGCAAAACTTAAGCCATGGCTTGAAAAATTTCTGATTGGCTTGGACAAATTTTAACCTACAAGCCAATTTGGCTTGTAAAAAATTGGGTCCACAAACGAAACAAATTATCTGGATTTTGTTCTGTTTTATTCGTCTCTATTCTCTACACGCTTCTTATATTTTTCCAGAAGATATTATGTATCATTCATTAAAATACTATTTTGGGAAGTTGAAGGACGGATCGACCCCGACAATGCCGGAACCTGACCATGATTCAGCAGCGCAATCGTCAGCAGAATTTATCGATTTAGGCGACCAAGAAGTGCTTCTTCCTGGCGCCGATCAACCCGAATTAGAGGAAGTGGCGTCAGAACCAATAACAAAAAAAGTTGACATTTACTTCCTAACATGTGATAGATAAATATAAACATATAATTCAGATAATTAATTTAAGATCAAAAGGGAATTCAATTTGAAATGGAAAGATCAGATGCCATGGATAATTTGGGAGGCAAAACACGACATTGTCACATGCAAGATTTTCATTGAAGCACACATTCAGTCCACCGAAAACTCAGTATGGACAACAGGAATGTCTTGCCCGACTAAAGACGGTTGGAAGAAATTCACTTTCACGCAACACGAAAAATCTGAGATGCATAAGGAGGCGTTGAAAGTAATCTCATAATATGAAATTGATGAATCTTCAAATTAACTTTGTCCAAATTTCAAAAGGTACCGAAACGACGATCGGAATTTCAAATAGCAAGAAAACCCAGTAGACAAAAAGTACAAAATGTATTCCAGGAAAAGTTTTGCTCATGCGGAATGTTCTGTTTGCTGTAAAGAACGAGTTGCCAATCAGCATGGCTGAAAACTTTCACGAATTGATTGACACACATTTATCTCAGTTGGATTTGGAATGGAAACAGGAAAACGTAAGTTTTATGCAAGGCAGCAATTAAAATAAATAAATGAGATTAAACGTATGTAACGAGTATAATAGTCCATAACAGTACAATAACACCTTAGAGTAAAAAAAAGCAACCAAAATATTCGACCCCCGCAGTCAGAAAATGCTGGATGCTGCAGATTAAGAATCTGCACTGGAAAAAATGGCTCAAGTGTACGAAAAATTTGGCGTCAATACAGAAGATTTGCAAAGAGAATTTTCACTTCTGAAAGTAATAACAGCATCATTAAATTGAAGATAATTTTGTAATGCGTTATCTAAACAAACATAATATTTAAAGATACAATGTCTCGACCCCACCAAACCTTCCTTCGCTAAAGACTGGCATGAAGTAATTTGGCACATACTCAACTTCAAAGAAGTATTTGCCAATTTGTCAATCCTTGCCGAAATTATTTTGTGCTTCAACACCACCAATGCCAATGTTGAAAGAGGATTTTCTTTGGTAAATCGAATAAAGACGAAGACGAGATCTCGAACAACCGTAAGTTAACCACATCAGTTATTCCCAAGTTTCACTTATCCCATTAATGATGTTGTTAAGGCTGAACATTTGGATCAGTTGATGCGACTGAAACAAGCCGGTGAATCGGCGGAAGTTTTTGAAGGTGCCTTCAAAATTTGGGCTGGAAATGTGCGTTATAAAAGCGGTGATTTGTCTAAACACCGTCAGTGTTCTGGTTCGAAATGAACGTGATAAGAAAATGTTGTTAAGATTGTTATGTGATTGTGTTCTCGGTTATCAGTTGAATAAAATTTGAAAAACATAATTTATTATAATTATCAAGTGAATAATTATATGATTTTTATATTTTATCAAGGAATAATTACATTTTAGATTTTGGCTTGTAAATTTTTCATTTGGCTTGTAAAAATTTGGATCTACAAGCCATATTGCTTGGACAAAAAAAGGGAAAAAAAACCTGGGTGAAGTTATCATTTTTGAGGTATAATTTCATTTAATTTTTCAAATAGTGAAAAAAATTGGATTTTGTGTTTGGGGGATCAATTCTGTTATTGAACAAAGTTTTTATTTGATCAGCATTATTTTTATCCTCCCATGAAGTTGGAAATTCTGCTGCTCTTATACCTTATTTTTAAAACTATGCAGACAACTGTGAAAACCGTAAAATTCAACCCCAAAATCCCGGTTTCGGTTTTCCAATTTTGAGTTTCACGGTTTCGGGTTCGGTTCCGGAAAAAATGACGGTTTTCACAGTTTCGGTTAACCGGAACATCCCTACAAGCCAGTTGTACTATCTTTCTGTTGGAATCCATGTTTTGTGTTGCATTTTCAATCATCATCGAGTTTTCAATAAACCTATGAAGTTTTGTTTTTTGACAAATTGTTTCTTGTTTATATTAATTATTTAGAACTATACTGTAATCTTGACTATTCGAAAAACAAATTTTTCATATCAGATGTACCATATTGAATTCGAGACACATCAAGCGCCGATTATACGCGTGCTTATCGTGGGATACATACTTTCAAAAAATTTCCAAAAATTTTTCAAATTTGCCTATAGGTATACAGAAAAAAATCGTATTTCAAAAGTTTCGAGGGGCGGCTGCCCCGCCCCCCCCCTCCTAAATCCGCACTTGCATATAAATATACTGATATCAATGTATTAATAGTCCAAAAGCTAGAAATGTTGATTTTAGTTGATAATATGCATTTCCGAGTGAGTAAACCTACGAATATTAAACATTTTTCAACATTTGGAATTTTGTATGCCCAGCTTATTTTTCAAGAATTTCATCAGCGGTAAATTTTATAAAGCCCAACAAAGATGTCGTCTGAAGACGAAGGCATAAACTTCTTACTGATCAAGACAGCGGCTAATATTTCCGTGCTACAAGCTGGCAAATCGCAGTCCGGAAAAAATGGTGTAAGCATATAGACGGCAAACGTCAACGCCACAATCGTCATTGTGCATGGCCTAGAAAAAGATCAGTTTAATAAGATATGAAGCAATGAGAGATGAACATACCTTTTTGCGAATCAATAATCCCAAAAATACAAAAGAGATCAAAAATTATCTCTATGTATTTGGATAAAGCGGCGAATGCAGAATTAATCATACATGTAGCGGTGCCCTGAGGTCTGGGGAGGTCAAGCGATTTTTTTAAGGTGGAGAGTCATTGGTTGCCAAAAATTTTAGAAAGTCCTTGAAGGAAATTTTTGTTCACCTAAAAGGTCTAAAAATGATTTTAAAAAATAGTTATTTTTATCTTTGTAAAAAATATATTTATGGACCATTTTGACCATTTATTTAATGGCGTTTTTTACCATTTTTGTTGAAAATGATCATTTTCCATCAACAATGATCCTTGTTTTATCGAAAATTGACATTTTTCATCATTTTCCTACCAAAAGTATGGGGGTTACTATGACTACAATATAACTAGCCCGGTGATCGGCAAATCTTGTTTGCGATCACTGTATGGTCAACTATTTCTAGAGAGGGTCTCTATGGCGCTCCCCCTCAATTACATAGCAGGGCAGAAAACCCCATGTGGGTACGGAGGATATTAGCCTTATATAAGGCTTGGAAATACGTTTACTATCAAGTAAAAATATTTGGAAAATCATTTACTTCATCACGAAAAAATAAGCTTATGTGCGTCAGATTTTGAGAAGTTCCATGCTTAGTCGAGTTAATTAGAGAAAAATGACTCGGTCAAACCCGTTTTTTCAAGAATGTGGATCATATTCAATGAATCTTTGAGATTATATGACCAATAGTTAGTTCAGAAGAAAGTTTATTTGAGTGTCAGATTTGAGAATATGACCTACACGCCGAACAGTTTCGCAAATTCATTGGTCAGGTGATTTGAAAAAATACGCAAGTTGATCTATATGCACAATGATTGGGAGAAATAATTGACACTTAAATATGCACATAGGAACTAAATTTAAGACAAAATGATGATCTCAAAAAATTGAGCTATAAGAAAGAAAAATTTCATGTTCTAGGAATTTATCCTCTTTATTTTCTTTGCCATCATTCACTTTTTCTGCTGCTGTGCTGAATCATCTGAGCGCATATAGCTACATTTCCTGACCCAATCCCTAGTGGATTTCCATTCATTGAATCTGAGCATCTCAGGTAGAAGATGACGCAAAAAAAGAATAAGACAAGTAGAGAAGACAAAATGTAGAAAAGTCGAACGTGCACGAAGAAAGATGCAGAGAGCAGTAAATACAACATGATTGAGTGGAACCCTAATTCCACAAACGTTTACAAGCAGAATAACAGGTCACTTATTACTTCCCTAAAATCCTCTCATTTTATACCTAACTAGATAACCAACCTAGACGTCGAGAACCACTGTAGAAAGGATAGGGTGGAGAAATACCCAGATTCCGGTTTCCACTACTCACATAGTCTAACCAGTTAGGTGCACGATAAAAGACACTTCAAGAGCAAGGAGTAGCCAACTTCCTAAAGTTTTGTGGGAGGAGGTAAGGAAGTCCTTAAAAAAATCGTTTTTCGATCAAAAAATAGACAAAACACGCCCATGATTTTTGCTTTTAAAGTGATAGTGAACGTTATTTCGGCGCGAAGCGCCTAAATTTTTTTGCTTTTTGATAAAAAAAATTATTTTCGACCAAAAAATAGGTATTTTTCGTCAGTTTTCGGCCGATTGGCGGGGGTTAGTTGTCGACAACTAAGATTTGGGGAGGGGGAGTCGTCGACAACTGCCTAGACGATTAAAAATTTTGGGGGACTCACCCTCATCTACAGGCATGCCTACCCAATACCTCCATCCTCTCACCCAAATGACTTGAACGTTGAAATTTCGAACTCGTCTCACCCCTCACCCGTGACGTGTACCACCATCTAAACAGACTGAGGCATTACCTGTATATAAAAACCATTATCTTACGATTGAAAGCCTACCTTGCTTGTCAAAGAGCTTGAGTGGCGCCTCACAAACGTAAGTTTTTTTCAAGTCCACACGATATTTCCCTCAGACTTGTCTACTTCTGGCCCTATGAAGATAACGAGACTACGTCATGCACTGCAAAGTGCTTCTTTATAATCTATAGTTTCATCTCGATTAGCTTACTAAAATGTACACGGAATATAAAGGACTATCAATGAATAAATATTGTGTAATCTTCTTGATAACTATCTTGTTATAGAAATCATACTTGTAGGTCACATAGGGAACCGGATCTCAACAAGTCTGAACCACACAACCCAACTCACTTATCTCCCATCAATTGCCATGAAATAGGAGCCTCAAATACCACTGCCCGAATTTTAATTTTATTTTATTCAATTTTGAATTTTAAAATTTATTTTATAATTAACTGAATTTTAGAGTTGGAAAAATGTGATCACGCATCTTTACCTGAATTTTCAGAATTTGACAATTGCTGAAAAATCAGGATTTTTGATCAACATCATCGATCTTTTTATGGGCATTTTTACTCTTCCTTAATTTTTCTATCTAGACTCTAACCTGAAAAATATTGGCCGTATCTGTCGTACAAGGATCGAGTGCACTTTAGTGTACTTCAAAATCTCACATCCCTTCCATACATACACGTGGAAGGGTTTGGGGGAGTTGGACCCCCAGCAGATTTTTATTGACCCCCAACAGATTCTTGCTGACCCAGCAGCAGATTTGACTCCCCCAGCAATGACTGAAAAGTTGACGAAGGAAAATGAGCAAGAGAGAAGAGAAAGTCGTCACAAAAATGGAAATGATGCTGTAGTTTAACAATTTTTCTAAACCAAGCATACTTGATTCCGAAAATGTAACATTAAAACCTTAAAAAGTGCTGTCTAAGCAAATTATTTCACATATCTGACTAATATAGTTGTAGAAATATGCCGTTTGGATGTTAGAAGACCTTTCTAGGATCTTTCTTTTCATTATCCAGAACGAAAAAAAAATTTGTATTCCACCCCCTGTCCTGCCTGACCCCCAGCAGAAATTCTATGCTGTGCGTGTATGATTCCGTCCCCTTGAAAATTTCGGAGATCCTAGCTACCTGCTCGGTCAAAAATAGGATTTCATGCTCCCACAACTTGTCTGAGGTCTTACGCGTATATATGAAAACAAAAGGAAAAATCTAGATTTTTCCGGAAAAGATCCTACGCCGCTATGCTCCTATGAAATCTAGGATATTGTTGTCGTTCCAAGCCTACAAAAATGAAAAAAATCGTGTTTACCGCACGACGATAGCTTCGACCCAGAGACGCATAAAACCTAGAAAGGGCCCGAAAGCGTCAGAAATGTAGGCATAATCGCCCCCGCTCCTTTTGATCATGGTGCCTAATTCGGCGTAGCAATAGGCACCCACGGCGGAAAATAGACCGCAAACAACCCATATAACTAGCGATAGACCGACGCTACCGGCTTCTAGAAAAATAACACGAAGTGAATTGATAACTGCGAGAAAAATTATACGCTTAGTGCAGAACTGATGAATCGGAAAAAAATAGGCTCAAGTAATGGAGCAAAATTAGACAGATCAAAATGATAGTTCATGGCGGAACAACGGAGACAAAGGGTCGGGTCTTATAGAACATCTTGTCCATATATGCACAGCATAGAAATTCTGCTTAAGGTCAGCCGGGAGATGGGCGTAAGAAGGTTTTCTAACTTCAAATCAGCAAATTCTTGCATCTAACTTAGTCAAATGTGTGAAAATATTCGCTTGGCCTGCATTTTTAAAGGTTTTAATGATACTCTTTTGGAATTAGGTTTACTTTGTTCAGAAAAATCGTTAAACAACAGCAGCATTTTCGTTCTTATGACGTCTTTCTGTTCTATTCCTCCTGATGTTCCTTCATCACCTTCTGGTCAGAATCTGCAGGAGGTCAGCAAGAATCTGCTGGGGGTCAATCAAAACCTGCTGGAGGTCCAGCCAGAGACCCCCAAATCTTCCCCATGTGCATGTTATTACATTGTCCTGTTCGTGAGATACAAAATCTAGCGACCCATCCCTGAACAGTGTTTTCGGATGCAACCGTGTCCTAAGACGTTACCTGAAAACTGGAAAAGATATGTCCGGCCCGGTTTCACCACAAAACTCTATTTTAAGAGTAAAATGTCATGAGTTACGAGCCCCATGTGAAGAGAGCTACAAATGGCCGTCTCACCAAGAATCAAAGTTTACGAGCAAGAAATTACGAATCTAGGAGTGCTACGAGTGGCCGTTTCACCAAAAAATAAAGTTTATGAGTACGGGCCCACGAGTTATGAGTGTAACGAGCGACGGTTTTTTATAATTTACGACTGTTCAGTTTCACCAAATGAGTTACCCATCATTATGATAATGAGAGGACTCATAAATTTGATGAGATTTTCAAGGACCAAAATTGGGTCCGTGTGACTCGTAGCTTAGTGGTATTTGAGCATTTTTGTCATTTGTTTTTTTGTCAACCTGACAAAGAAATGATAATTTGGATCCTTTTCCGAATTAATCACATTTTGAGTGAAAAACAAGCATTTTTGACATTTGCCTGAAAAACCTCAAAAATAAATTTTTTAAAGAAAAACCAATATGTCCATGCAAAATAGCCAGAAATAACCATAACAAATAAATTTCAAGAAAATTCGATGCACTTGAAAAAGAGTCGAACATCAGAAAACTCTCACATCTTGATTTTTTTGCCATACATCTTGAAATTTTAGCGATGCATCTTAAAAAAATGTTGTGTATCCTGTTCGAAGGTAACGATTTTTTTCAATGTTAACAAATTTTTTCAAGTGGTAACACATTTTTTCAAGCATTAACGAGTTTTTCAAGTTGTCCTTCCTGTATTCCGTACGAATAACTAACAAAAATGAGTAATCTGCAAAGATCTACAATTTTTTTGCAATTTTTTTTATGTTTTTAATAAAATTAACTTATCTTCACAATAAATTTAGAAAATTTCTGTAAAATTAGCGAATCTTCAAAAATGTGAGGAAAATGATTTTCCGTAGAGATTTTTTCGAAATTTTCATATGTTTCAAAAAAAACAAAACAAATTTTTACAAGATTTGAGAAAATATTTTCAAGGTTTGCTGAAATTTCAGAATAACTTAGAAATTAATAATTTTCAGAACAAATTTCCTAATCCAATTGCACCATCCGATTATAAAAACCATACCTGTACTTGGGGGGGGGGGGTTGGGGGGGACCCCCGCCCCCAACTTGGCCAACCCTGTACCCAAAATCATTTCCCCCCCAACCCCCCCCCCCCCCAGTTTGGAAAAAAAATTTCAAAAAAGTGTATGTTTTTTGGCCTTTTTGGGAAATTTTTTTTTTTTTCCTACCCCCCCCCCCCAAAATTTCGGATTTACCCCCCAACTGGTCGGAGGTCTTACAGGTATGATAAAAACATTACGAATTCCCGTATAACGAGTGCCAAAAAACACCCATAAAATGCTCATTTTGTGAGTCCTACGAAAAACATGGTGAAACACTCTTACTACGGACTCGTAACTCAAAGCACATTACTCGTAGCTTGCAATCCATCACCCGTAGGTTGTAGCTCGTCAGCCGTAGCACGAGTGAAGCTGGTGAAACTCATTTACTCCTAGAATTCGACACTCGTAGTACTCGTAAGACTCGTAACGTCGTGGTGAAACCGGGCCCAGGACATATCTGTGTCCTAAGACACTGTTCACCGCAGATTCCATGGTCATAGATTATCCGACAGCAAAATATGCTTTCTCATTAACTTCTTAAAATCTTGTTCAATCACAATTTTTTGTTTCGAACATGGACCACGAATGATATCAATCCTATCAGCGGCGTTTCGGCAATGCAAACGCAATGAAAACAAGTTTTTCCCCAAAAAGGAGTCATAATAGCAGCGATGATGCATGGAAAAAACATAATCCAGGGTTTATGAAACACCTTTCGTCCAAAAAATATGCTTTTTGAAAACGTAAAGAAATTGATACCCAGAGATTTTTTAGCACGAGTCCCAATAACACGGCCGCTTACTTTCCTAAATTTGTATTACTTTTTTTAGCACGACTATAATTTTCATTAGCACAAGCCCAAGTTGATTAGCACCGTGCTAAAAAAAGAACCATGGTGGTACCTGAGATTTTTTACTGTACGGGACTAGTACTTAGCAGAAATTCCAGTGTGAAAATTCATTAGGAGCAGTCGATTTTATATAAATCAACGCAACAGTATTGTGTTTCAAATATCCATAGAACAAAAAAATACAACGCAGCACAGTTTCGAAATCCATTCACTGTTTTATTTTGAGCCATTTCGGAAATTTTTCTTTTTGCTGCATGTAAATTTTCATTATTTAAAATTGTGATTTAGTTCTAAAGCTGACTGGCAAAATATGCATCTAACTATAGCTAAATGGTGGTCTATCGAAAATGCAATTAATATGGGAAAATTAACGTCAATTTCTACATCGACTCTTTTCTCCAAAAAATAAAGACATTATTTCTACAACAGAGAACGTACAACAAAAAAACAAAGTTTCATTCTCTTCATCGCGAGATTAAAAAAAGTTCGGCAATAAGTCGTATGACAACCTAAAAATATTGGCCGACCTAGTTCAAATCCAAACATACTCGTACATCGTTTGATTTTTTTTATAAAAGATTAATATAGGAACTGAAAATTCAACTTATTGCTTTCGAGGAATGCTTTCCGACCAGCACAAGGAGCAGTCTAGAGCTAGACTTTTCATGAAATTTTTGAAATATACATCAGACAGAGCTCGGAGATTTTCTGAGGCTCAGCGTAGTTTTTATGTCCATGGTCGAATACTGTCCAAAATTAAGGGAGGGAGGTCGTTGAGGGAAAAGGTTTGGAATTTTCGCTTTATGAGTCAGGAAATGACTCAAAAAATAGTTTTTGTGGTCAAAAGAATTCATAGAAACTCTTTTTAGAGCGAAGTAGAGACGTATCGAGTATCCGGATCCGAAATTACTCGACCATTTTTTTGTACATGGACCCGAAATTCTTAAAATTTTGGACACGGAACCATAGTTTTTTCCGCACAGTGCAGATTTCTCGGGGATTGCGCGGAAAATTTTAAGGGAGTTTTCCGGACGGAGGGAAACCTTTTTAATATATTTAGTGGTTTTTAATGATGGTGCGGAAATTTTTCTGGCTGATTTCCGCAAGATGCGGAACGGGCGGTGCGCAAAAAAACCCTGCCCGGAACCGATATTTCCAAAATATGCTACCCGATACATCTCTAGAGCGAAGTGTTGAAACACTGAGTTTTGACTATTTTTATTTAGAGTATTTTCTACAAGAATATACATAACTTCTCCGCATCTTTCATCGCTAATGATTCAATCCCAGACAACCCCATAGCGAGGGGTATGAGGGGGTATTACCCCTACACAAAGTTGGGTGCCTAATTTTGAGGCAAAAGCGTTTAGTGGACATTTAGCTACACAACTCCCGTGAATTTTCAAATTTACCCCTACCTGAAAAATCTGACCTAAGGGACCTGTGTTCAATTCCCATACCTAGATCTATGTTGGCCACATCATATGATTAAAAATTTTAGAGGATTCTTATGACCAGGGTTTTTTTCCGCACAGTGCGGACTTTTTTTGGGCTGTGCGGAAAATTTTTTGGGCATTTTCCGCACAGAACGGAAATTTCTTTGGGCGTTTCTGATGCTGGCATTGATGAAAAGGTGCATTTTGGTGCAATTTAGATGGTCAAAATCTCAAATTTTTCCGGCGCTCCGCGCCGGCCATGAAAATAATTTATAATATTAACTACAATTAAGCTGACGCACAGCCAAGAAGAAATTTAGTTTGATTTCTCGGTTGTGCCTGATTGTTTCCATCAATCTTTATGTCTCTGCTAGAGTGAGTAAAACTCGTCACTTTGTAGTGTGAATTGGAATTTTCATACGAATTTGCTGATTTTTCCTACATTTCTCCACACATTTATTTAATACCATCATTTTTCTAGGAAAAATCTAAACCGAAAGTATTACAAATTATCTCTAGAATACATTTTCCAACATTTCAGTAGCTCCTTTGTTCAAAAATTCTCTGGTGTGACGCATCAGAAGTCAAGTGTGCATGGTTTTCATGATTTGAAGTTTCTCATCCCATTCATCAATTAGTAATCTTCAGTATTATAGTCTTTTTTTCTTGAAATATTTCTAACTAATGAAGGTGGAAAGCAAGTAGTATTTCAGATTTTCTGAAAAACAATATATCATATAGGACTGGAAATTTGTGAGCATACTGACCTAACTTTTAAAATTTTTCGAGTGAGAAATTTTAAAGCAAGAGCTCTATGTTAAAGATTTATACGACAGTACTGATTCGTGTTACTTTTTCAATTTGGATGCATTTTGTAAAAAACGGACTACAGCAGAGGTCCTCAGGTAGGGGTAAAATTGAAAACTTGCGGGGGTAGTGTAGCTAAATGTCCACTAAACACGTCATTTTGTCTCTAAATTTGGTGAATAGTGATCAATTTTAAGGACTTTGGGTAGGGGTAATACCCCCCTCATACCCCTCCTATGGGGCAGTCTGGACTTTAGGTTCGGATTTCGTTGAAAATTGAGATTTAATATTGATCTTCATGAATTCTTTCTCTCAGTTGAAGTTTTCTGAACTTTGTGAACACAAATTTTGTCATTGGGAAACTACACGATTTTCGGCTGAAAATGCAAACCTTTTATTTTAGAGATAAAGGTTGAAAAGGCTCATTTTCCAGCATTCTAGAATATGAAAATGTAGAAATTGAATCAATTTAAATCTATAAATCTTCAGCTCTAATCACAGAAATGACAGCAGCAACTACTAATTTTGCTCAATCAATCTAAAAAAATGTTTTTGAGCTAGAAAAACGGATACTTTCCATTATTTTCTTAGCAATCTATAATTTTCGCTCATTTCACACATTTTTCAAATGATTTAAACTTCGAACGGAAAAAATTTTCGTGTGCGGAAAAAATTTTGGGTCATTTCCGCACGGTGCGGATGAAGGCGTGCGGAAAAAAAACCCTGCTTATGACCACCGTTTTTTTTTGTAGGTACGAGACAAACATTTTTGTCTCCGTACAAAGATTTTTTGGTAATCTTTGTACAAAGTACAAAGAGATTTTATCGACATTATCTGGTCAGAAAACGCTTCTCCAGGCTCTAGTATCAGAAAACACCTAAAACTTTTCAGGCGCTCCTCGCCGGATTTTATTATTCTTTGCAATGATCTATCGACTATTTTTCTACAAATCGTGCTTTTTGGAGAAAAAATTTCTGGAAAAGGTAAGAAAATGTTGGCGGTCCTGTATGGAAAAGACAAATGTTGGTGCCTTCCAGAAGGTCAAAATCTATTTTTCCAACTTATTAGTAAGTTGTAACTGTAATTTTAAACATAAAGCCGAGTTTGGATTCAGGGCATCATGGAAGTAATTTTCAGAAATTTCAGTTTTAACTTGAAGTTTTTCAGATTTATGAAGGTAGGAGTATATTTTCTTAATTTGTTAAATGATTATGAAAGACATGAGCTCGAGTGCAATCAGGAAGAAGGTTTGTGCGGAAATACACGAAAGATTGAGGTTTTTTCAGCGTACAAAAGTTCTTGGCATATCTTTGTACAGGTACAAAGAGGCTTGTACAAAAAAAACACTGCCTAAGTGCTTCACACCGGGTACCAGGGTATTTCGGGTACCCGGGTGTAGATCCGGGTCAATTTTCTGAAAGAAACCCGGGTGCTACCGGGGTAACCGGATAGACCCCGGTCTCAACAAGATATTGTAAATATTGTATTGCTTGTATTTATGTGCAGTTACACTGAGTGAACGTATTTTCGTTTATTAATTCATAGCATTTACCTGCTCAACGTGTTAACAAGGCCGCTTATGGCTCTCAAAAAGTCACTGTTGCGTATTTTTAGCAACAAAAAATCTATGTTTTAACAATGAAGCACGAAACGGAAATATTGGTACTCGATACAGTATGAGAAAACAATAAAAGTTGGAGAGATGCATTATGTATAAGATTGAAGAGGCATAAAAATCGATGATGATGAGCCGGTAGAGACGGTTAAACCCGAACCTAGTGAGATATCTAGTTTGGAAACGGATTCATCAAATAGTTGTGATGTGTGACCAGGTCACCACAATTTGCTTGAAAGTGCAAGAAATTTTGAAATATTTATTTTCTCCAAACGAAAAAAATATTTTTTGAAAAAAAATTTGTTTGAAGAAAATGTGTTATTGGTTTTTTCTAACTTTTGTTTAGTAGCACTCTGCAAGGCTCACGCCTCAAAATTTATGAGTTTTCTGAAAATTTTCATGAAGTGCGTTCATTCACTGACTTTTTAAATACTTGCATATAGAACCCGGGTACCCGAAATACCCGGGGTACCCTAAAGACCGGGTCCTAGAATTTTGAAAGTGTGAAGCACTACCTATGACCAGGGCTTTTTTGTACATGACTCATTTGCACATGTACAAACGACAGCCAATATTTCATTTGTACAATTTGTACAGAGAAAAATAGGTATAAATAAACAACCTGCGTTCCTATATGTCATGGCCACAGACTAATAACCAAATCAGTGTGATTTTCAAATTTTATTTATAACTACAAAAAAACTCATTAAAATTGAGAAAAAAATTGAAATTTTCGAGTTTCAAGTCTAAATTAAAAGCATTGTGGAACAATTTGTCTAGAAAACTATCCAATAGCATAATGAATTTGCATTAGATGATACACCGATGGTAAAGTCCTCCATGATGACAAGTGAAAGCCCAAAAAAGATGTTAATCTTACCGGCACGAAGCGCCGGAAAAAATTTTCGTGTATTGACATTCGGTGATGCTGGAAAATCAATTTTCCAAACATTTATTTCAAGAATTAGATTTGAATTTACTGTTCAAAAGTCGTAATTTTTAGAATTTTATTATTTGAAAAATTTTCAAACAGTAATTTATTCGTTAACTCTCATGAACTTGGCCGAGAAGATATGAGTGGAAGAGTAGAAGTTTCCGAAAACTACTTCCATGAAGCTTCTAAATTGATTTTACGTGCGCAGGATTTTTCATGGGGGGCGGATTAGATTTTTTTCACTGAATAGCCCCAGAAAATGTTGATTTTACGCGATACACTGTGTGCAAGCTGCCTCAATGGGGGTGGGCGGCCGCCCCTCACCCCCCCCCCCCTTGTGCACGGCCCTGAGTGTATACTATGTTTTTTGCAGATTACATTCATTACTTTGGTACAATTATATATAAATTCTGAAGGGAATTTGAAATTTCTGATCATTACACTGTTAAATTAAATGTTAAATTTTAACCGTTTCGATGACCAATGAAATGAAGGCAATGTGCGACTATTGTGCTCACCAAATTGTCCATGGTGGTCTCTTCAAAATAAACACAGCTTCAGGCAGAGCGGCTTAAAGAAGCATCTAGCAACCCATCTACTGATTGACACGAAACATTTAGCCGAGTATTAAGCAACAGGAAAAGTATAAAATGATGTGAAGCTTGAACATTTGCCACTATGTTCTTCATGCGATAATTTCAAAAAATCGGGTGGTTTATTTGCTTGGATCAACAGCTTATTTCAGATGTAGTTCTCCAAGTTCTTTTCTTCTAAGAAAACAGCTCTTTTATCATTATTTTTTGGAAACTATATAGGCAATAAGACTATGAAAGTCGAGGATTCATTGGATTATCAGATTAAGGACGAACATCATTTGCTTTATAACCTAACTCTACGATTCTTATGCGTTCCACCTATAAGTGCACGACTATCAAGCGAACTTCGATTTAGCACGAGTGCCACGTTTCCGGGTGCAAGAACAAAGTTGTCGCACGAAAAACGTGAAATTCTAGTATATTTGGCAAAATATTTGAAAATTGTGAAATTTGATCAATAATTTCAATTCACGTATTGTGTTCATCAAAATTTATATAATATTCAAACTAATTGTCGGTGCCAAATCTAGTCGCACCTGCGTTGATGCCGGTGCCTGGGACATCCTTAGACGAAATGGTAAAAAAAGTATATACAAAAAAAGACGTATAAAGCACACATAGTCAGTGTTTTTTTGCACGAGCTGTTTTGCACGGTGCAAAAAAATTACCAGAAAAGCTTTGCACGCCAAAAAATATTTTTGTATCACTAATAAATATATCACTTTTTTCCACGAATCTTGTTCCACAAATAAAAAAGTCAAATATTTTTCGACATGCAGAAAATTTTTTGGAAAAAAAATCTTAAAAATCAGATTTGAATTTTGTGTTCATAAATCGTAAT
Source organism: Romanomermis culicivorax (assembly GCA_963922205.1). NCBI lineage: Eukaryota > Metazoa > Nematoda > Enoplea > Mermithida > Mermithidae > Romanomermis > Romanomermis culicivorax. Next base: position 139,230 of record CAWUHX010000196.1, read on the forward strand.
TTCTAGAAGTTTTATCATTTGAAAAATTGTAAAACCAATAATTTGTTCGTTTGGCCGAAAAGCTATGAGTCAGAAGCGTAGAAATTTTCCAAAAATACTTCGATGAAGCTTTTGAATTCAATTTACTTTAAGAAAGGAACAAACGCTTCAAACAGTTCAGAAAGTTGACGTGTTGATCATTCTCAAAAAATGTATGAAGGAAAAAATGCGGATATTCATTAATTATAAATATATAATATCGAAGATTGCCAATTAAACATGAAATAATACGTTTAAGGCGATGAAAACTATCAAAAATTAGTAATAAGTGAAGGTAGACTTGCTAAAAGCCGCGCCTGAGATTTGTAATAAATAATAATGATTATTATAGAATTAACCGGAAAAATTTGAGATTTAGAACTACTAAAATGCACCAAAATGCATCTTTTCTATATGACAACCCCAAATTCGTTTTCCACATTTGATAAATATTTTTGCACAGTGCAAAAAATCTGAAAAAAAAGTTTTGCACGAGCGGAAAAGATTTTGCACAGCGCAAAAAAAACACTGCACATGATCATAAAAAATTTCGTCAAATTGATTCAAAAATATTTTCATTTTTTCAATTATGCGATATGTAAGCTCAACAAAGTTGTAGAGGCCACGCCTGCTAGAAAACAATGATTGTTATACCCAAGCCTGTAGCCAGAAATTTTTTTCGGAGGGGCCACACATTTTTTCACACAAATTATTATAAAATTGGCATTTCTAACTTGACTTTTTTTTTCTGACTTGACTTGGAAAAAAACCAAAGGTACCTTCGTCTTTTTTAACACTTCAAACATTTCGGGGGGCATGGCCCCCCAACCCCCCTGCCTACAGGCCTGGTTATACCCATGACCGGTACGAAGCGTCGGAAAATTTTGGAATTTTCCTCAATGATCGACACGAAATCGGCATATGACAAGTCCCAAAGGGAGGACGGTGGCTCCCTGCCTCTCCCCCTAGATACGGACTTGACAACAGTACAACACAATTTTCTAAGGAACGAGCCTTTCGCGACGATAGGGCTTTCGAGGGAACGAGCCCCTCGCGGCGATGGGGCTTCCGTGGGAGCGAACCCCAATCTTTGCCTTGAATCCAGATATGTACAGAAAGAATTTTCCAGGGGGAGGGTCATTGGACTTTTCATCGAAAGGACGGGTGATATGGGTGAGTGAAAAAGCAAAAAAAGCTCTGCAAGCATGTTTTTCCTACAAAATATGCGTAAAATCATTTTTTTAAACTGTCTTCGAAAAAGTTCATTTGACTTTTTTCGGGCCAGTGAGAAGTGTCCAGGGTCTCAGGTGCGAGGATTTACCCCTCCCTGACCCACTATGTGCATGTATGCTTGAAACTATTGTTCGATCTGAACAATAAATCTCATTGCATATCTGCCAACAAAATCTGCGCTAAGCGCCAAAAATTTTATATAATTCAAGTTAAAAATACGTGAATAATGACATTTTACAGCAAAAAAACATCTCATACGAAAGTCGGAATGAAGTTAATATTTCATTTCAATAAAAAAACTGATTAAATGAACACATTTCTAGATATAGCTCTTGGAACCTGAACATCGCAAAAATTGAAAAGTAAGCTTTTACAATACCTATCCGTTTATTAAATTATATAACTGAGGAAATTTATATTTTAATTTGCCTACGACCATCATAATTCATAATGTTTATGGAGTGAGAAAAAATATAAGATCAGCAGAATAATTGAAATCCTAGTTACTCTTGAAAAAATGTCAATGGTTAAAGATAACGTAGGACAATACAGATGCGCTAAAACGATTAACTGTTAATTGCATAATGGTAAATTTAGACTAACTAATAATGACTATGCTTGCGCACAAAAATTTTGAACGCACCAGAATGTTTAATTTTTTAGTAGTGACCGCCAAAATTTTCTTCCGAAGAGAACATCATAAGAATCTTAGGCAAAGTCCGACTTTCTAGGTTTTCAAGAGTAATTTTTTACCTCATATAATTCGAACAAAAAATATGAAAATCGTACCTATTTCAGGGCTGTAACGAGGCAAAGAAAATTTAAGAAATTGACAACCATAAAAAAATTTGATTCTTCAACCAGCATTTTGTTGCTGTTTAGCACTGGCCGGTACTGAACTCCAACGAAAACACTTGCATTTGAAAATGAGTTAAGCACAGAAAAACATACTTTCGTGAATGCCTTTGGGCGATACAAATATGCCACTGCCAATAATACAACCGACAATGATATTTACGCCGCTAAACAGACCCAAATGACGCTCCAAACCGACTTTCTTTTGTTGCTGGTCGCCTCCTTCAGCGTCATTTTGTTCTACAATCGGCTGCTTCATGAGTAAGGTGTCAACTTTTTAGCAGCAAAAAATTATGAATTTTAAGAGATCCGATCCAACTGATATTTCATACACCTACAAACAAATTAATAATTGAAAAAATCAGGGCATCTGAATGACGGCCTACGCAAAAACAAAAATTATCGAGACAAAAAATATGGAAAGTCGGGCGTATAGTCCTGTTCATCGTCTAAAAATCATTATCATACTGATAAAAGAACAGAGGGGCAAACTTATCAATATTGCCGGTATAGTTATAGATTCTTGATTGCCTTTAGCAAAGGGCGCTATAACACGTAAATCAAGCTGACTCTCCAGATACAAAAACATGTTTAAAAGAGTAAAAAGGGAGATCATCCTTTGAGCGTGATAAATGTGCATTGAATATTGATCATATAAAACTAGCGAGCATAAATTAATAATAATCCCCGTAAAATGGAAAGCTTTAAAGTTGCAATATGGAGTGTTCTGTCACGTTCAATAGCGAAGCAATTTATAAAACCTTGCATTTTGAAAGATACGCGAAGTTTCCTTCCAGTTTTATGCATAAAATATGATAATGAATGACACAGCTACAGTCTATGCATCTACGTATGTAGCTGAAATGACTAAATGTACTCACTTATGTACACGAAGAGACTATACGCGGCTCAAACAGTATCACTTGAGTAAATAAATGTACAGTTTTCCATACATTACACCCACGCCAACAAGAATAGCTTGACGAAATAAATCGATAGTGGTTACTCGAATAAACTCAGAAAGAAACACATAACAGGCAGGTTCAAAATTATTTGCATAAAACTATTGACACTTCCTATGGACCGTACAAGAAAATGCATAAAAAATTAGAAGAGTTAGGGACATTTGTTTAAGAAAATAGAGACATAAGTGGCGAAAAACTCTTTCTTCTATCTTGCAGCCCTCACTACACAAAAAAGATTGATAGGAATACTAATGGCTTCCTGACAAGTTCACCTAGAAAAACTAAAAGCTTCCAGCTGAAATGAACAATTTTGCACTACAAATCACCAACGGGTAACGTTACAGTAATAATGTGTTCGACTATGAGAAGTGCGGTCGAACTTCATTAGTACATACCTTTTTAATCACTTCGCACGAATGCCGGAAAATTTTTTATCAAGACGTCTTTTAGACCGATAGGCAAAGAGAACAGAACGATTTCTCTTTTTTATCATGCAATTATTTTCAGCTATCGATCGAAAAAAGAAGTGACAACATTTTTAAGGTGTCAACTTAAAGATGAAAAACAATCACTGAAGAGCACTTAAAAATTACTTTTTTTTACCGGCAACGTGACCTGAAGATCATTTTCAAGTCTGATCACAACAAACGCCCAACATTAGCATAGATTTATTAGCATACATTATACAACCGTTATCAAATTACATTGCATTGAAGCTGGTATCAAAGTTTTTGTATGGCATGGCAAATAAAATTTTAGAATAATCAAATCGTAAGAAATTTCGGTCGTTTTATGTCAAAAGCTACTGACTTGTTGAGGGTGGCCACAGCAGCCAGCTCAACTTCGAACTGTTACAAATTATCTACCTTTCAGGGAGCGCCTTTCCCGTTGCTCGGTCGGCTAAATTGATTAGAGCATGCCAACGGTAGCCGCAAGGTTCCGAGTTCTAGTCCCAGACCAAGCCTAGCTTTTACTGAAGACCCGAGCAGCAAGAATGTGTTGCCTCAACAGACTATCTGCCTGATAAGAGACTACACTTACTCATTTAAGAACATGGCGTATGAACGATAGATTAAATGAATGTCTTTTCAGCCATTTAGTAGTCATTATTTGCTTAAATGTCTCATCTGACTTTTTGATCAGTAAATCGCGATGTTTTGTTCCAGTATTTGACGAAACTTGAATTTTTGAAATTAATTTCCACAAACTTAAGGCCCTGCTATACTTCGTCGGACGACACCGGCCGGCGTCGGCCGACAGTCGGACGGAGCTGCTATACTTCTGCTACCCGACACCGGCCGGCGTCGGCCGACACCGGATTGCAATTTCGATCGAGTTGAAATTTTTCGTCCGACGCTGTCCGACACTCAAGAAAATTCTCCAGTTTTTGCATTTAAAGGCCCTGCTATACTTCGTCGGATAGTGTCGGCCGGCGTCGGCCGACAACGGATACGGAAAGCGTCGGCCGACGCCAGCCGACTGTCGGCCGACGCCGGCCGACACTATCCGACGAAGTATAGCAGGGCCTTTATTTTCATGGCTTCGAGAATTTTTGTCAAACAATGACAGAAGTTCTTGCCAGTTGAAGAATCCGAATTTTTGGTGCCTCATTTTTGAATTTTGGTTGTTTTTTCAATTCTAAATTAAGGTTTTGCAAAACATATGAATCGTTGATTTCTGGATGACTTTTCTAGCTGATTGTTGGGTCTAGAAATTACTCTAGACTGAAAAATCAACACTGAATATTAGAGCGAGACCGAGTCCTAAAGAGACCCGATATTACACGGTACTTTTCAGGACCTGAACCTGGCCCCGACTGCAGACAGCAAGTGCGGATTTAGGGAAACTTCTGAAATACGATTTTTTTCTGTATACCTATTGGCAAATTTAAAAAATTTTTGAAAATTTTTTCTGGAAAAATACTTAACTTTGAGCACTGCCCCCCCCTGAAATAAATTTCTGGATCCGCCACTGGCAGACAGTACCAAATGTTACACCCGCACCCGAAATCACCGAGGTCAAAATATTGCGGGTTCGGGTCCGATTATAAACAAGCAACATAAAATGCATTTTCGTGTATTTTAAAAGGTCAAAACCTCGAAATTTTATGGTGCTTTGGGCTGGTTATGTTTATATTATTCATTATTTGGTACAATCTAGCTCGGTCTTTATCGTTTCTTCATTACTGATCAGTTAACCTTTAATAGTTTTCATCGTCTAAAGTGTCTCATCACATCCTTGAAGATTTTTGAAATTTTGTTCGAATATATGACCAAAATTAAGATAAGGGTTTACTAATTTCCGCAGGATTTTCCCCTGATTTCGAAAATTTTCGAATTTTCTTTCTTTTGAAAAAAGATTCAAACATCAGTGCTACGCAATGACATAATAAATTTGTGACGTCTGATTTCTCAATTTCAATTGTATTTTTCAATTTCTATTATTTAATTTAATTTTTGCTGATTGACTCGAATTTATGAAGTGTCATTGAATTTTAGCTGATTTTTCTACATGTTTAGCTAATAAAAAGCATCAGCTTATCTCGGAGGTCTGAACGGCATTCTATACTGAGAACTTCAATATTAAATATTTGTGTTGAAAATGTGTTGAAAATATTCATTCTACAGCGTTCTAAAATATCAAAATCCGAAAATTTTCCGGCGCGAAGGGGGCGACGATAAATCAAATATAGCCCATAGTTGTTCATCCATTTGTTCCTCTCACTAGAAATTTTTGAAATTTGCGAACATAAACCTTTCCATGTAAAAAGGATGAATACATAATTATAGGGTGAAAATATAAACCCTTCATTTAGGGATAAGTGTTGAGGAGAATCCTTTCTCGGCGTTTTGGAAATCTTGAAATTTTTCAGGCGCTATGCGCTCAGAATAGAGCGTCAATTCAAATCACAGAAATGATCACAGAAATGCCAGCAGAATTCAATAATTCTAAATAATGTTATGGAGCTAGAAAAATTCAATAATTCTAAATAATGTCATGGAGCTAGAAAAACAAATACAATACTTGAAAAATTTCTTAGGAATCTACAATTTATGCTCCGTTTGCGCATTATTGATAATATTGTAACTTGAAACGGAAAAAATTTCCTGTGCAATAAGAATTTTGAGTCGTTTCCGCATGGTGTATTGTATTCGAAGGCGTGCGAAAAAATGGAGCATAAAATTCCGACCTTTTTCGCGACATGACAGAAAGAGCTCCTGCGATTGCCCCAGCACTGATCTTGGCCGAAATTGCACCTCATTGGGGTCATATTCGTACATTTTATATGACAACTTCCAGTTTCCGGTGTGATAGAAAAAAGTTTTGATAGAAAACTTGAATGTATGGACATGATAGAAAACATGTATATGGACATGTCAGTTTTCAATTTAAATCAGCGAAAAAGTAATTCATAGATACACATGAAAAAGCAAAGACAGAGATAGTTAGAAATAGTCAATCGACCGACCAACAAACCAACTGCACAGGAAGCAAACAACCCCGCAATCTAACAGTTAACCGATCAACTGATCTAGTTAGAAATAGTAAGAGACCCACCAACCAATTTAGGAGTCGACCAGCTAATTAATCAATTGATTTGGAAAGCCAACTACCAATTTGAAAATCAACCAATCGATTGATCAGCTGATTTGGCAAGAACCAACCAATCTAGAAAACAACCTGCCAACTACACCTGTGCATTAGGGGTATGGTAGAAGTACTACCCCTACCAAGCCTGGCAGATGCTCATTGTACCACTTCCCATGGATTTTAGGCGTATAAGGTTTTACTGCATGGCTTTTTGGAATCTATGAGTTGAGTTGCTACTAGCTACCAGTTTTTTAAACCTAGAAGCTGCTCCACTTTCACTTTTCCGGCGGGATAGCACTTACTACCAAAGGATTTTGGCCGCTAAAGCTTTCTTTGCCTGGATTTTTTTGACAAAACCATTTACTACCCCGACTGTCAGAACCCAAGAAATTTTTCGGCGCCGAGCACCGGAAAATTATTTTGATTTTAGTATTCTCGGTCGCTGGAAAATGAATCATTTCAACATTCATTTCCTGGATAAAAAGTCTAATTATCATACATGCACAGGGCCGTATTTAGAGGGGGCGGGGGGAGCAGTAGCCCCCCCTGTCGTTGTAACGAAAAATTTTTTCCAGCCCTTGTTGTAATAAATAGCAGTTGGTGGAAACTAGTGACACTGACGTTCATATTACCTATTCAAATATCCTTGAATTTTCATTCTAAAACTTTAAATTAAATTATTTTTTCAGAGTAGCATTTTAAAAATATCAACTATAAATTATAATGAAACGTAGCTTAGAACAGTTTGGTTTTCAATCATCAAAACGAACGGCTCAAAATGAATCGATAGCAGCACCTATAGCCGAGCCCATAACACGTGAAGCCGAACTGCAGACACCTGAAAAGTCATGCGATATGGACATTGCAAATTTTGTCGGGCAAAAGCTGGATGACGCAACAAAAATGAATGTATTAAAGAATCTTTACAAGCCAAATAAATCCCTCGAGTTGCCGTTTTCGATTCGAATGTCGAAGGGCAAGGAAACCAAAAGGTTTTTGCGTCACGAGCATTTGAAAACTTACAAAAATTTAGCGTATTCTCCTAGTCAACGAGGAGTTTATTGCAAAGTACAGTTTATTATCATAGCTTTTGCAAATCCTAAGCATTAAACCGTACTCAATTTACGTTTCGCTATTTCAGGAATGTGTACTTTTTGCCAAAGTAGAATCCTTATTAAACCTTCAACTCACATATGTCGCTACACTACGCTATATTTTCTTGACACTTCAAAATTGTCTATATTTTTGAAGTCGCCATCCCTATCAAAAATTCCTGGATACGGCCCTGTACATGAACATAGGCAGAGCATACCTGTACTTGGGGGCATACATGTAACGGAGCTCCGAGGTCTGGGGGGGGCGGGTTGGAGCACTTTTTTGGGGCCGGGGGTCAGTAATTCCCAAAATTTTGGGGGGAGGGGTCCCTGAATGAAAAAAATTCGATTTTTTCCCATGAAAAATGTCCGAAAACGGTTTAAAAAGTAGTAATTTTTGTCTAAAAAATGATATAATATGTACTTATGGCGCGAGGCGCCGAGAAAATTGACGTTTTTGACCATTTTTTGTTCAAAAAATGACATTTTTCAGTATTTTTCCGACTAAAACTATGGGGGTTCCTAGGGCTACCATATGGCTAGCCATAGGATTGGAAAATCCTGGGGGGGGGGGGCGGTCGCTCAATGGCTAGCCACATGGTCGACGATTTCTGGGGGGGGATTCCCATAGCACTTCCCCCCCCCCCCAATTACATGTATGCTTGGGGGGGTTGGGGGGGACCCCCCCAACTTGGCCAACCCAGTACCCAAAATCATTAACCCCCCCCCCCAACGCCCCCCCCCCAGTTGGGAAAAAATTTAAAAAATTTGCCAAAAAGTGTATGTTTTTTGGCCTTTTTTGGGAAAAATTTCGACTTTTTCCTACCCCCCCCCCCCCAACTGGTCGGAGGTCTTACAGGTATGAGGCAGAGCACCCCATGGGTGGGTATGGGGGGTATTACCCCGGTCTTAGATTTGGAAATTCATTTACTACCCTGGTAAAAACAGCTCACTATAGCAAAAAATTTTGGTAGGCCTCATCCTCCCCTCAGTAGGGTATGGTAATTCCAGAAAAATTGCACAATGTGTGCTTGAGAGGAACTACTCTCTGGTCTTTTTTACACATTTACCGAGCCGATGATAATGGAAAAGTAGGCAACTTCTGTGCCATATAGTGATTTTTAGGAAAGGATATCAGCACATTTATATATACACTTGTAGAGTATCATTATTATACAATTGGGAGATCAAATAATGAGTTATGTAAATATGTGACTTGTCCAAAATTCGCCCCTTGGGAAGAAAAACATGTTCTTAAAATTCTTCCTCTTCATCCTCTGCTTTCTGCTTTCCTCTTTCCACCTTCTGCATTGGGTCTTCTGTACACATATGGTTATATTTCGCCACCCAAACTGTGGCATACTTTCCTGCTTTGAGTTGAGACATACGAGGTCCGTTGACGCGGATGCACATGAGTGCAGGAATGGTACTTGGCTTCAAACTCGTGATTCATAATCAATTGTGGTCAGAGATCCCCAAGTTCAGATTTTTCAGGTAGGGGTAACATGGAAAATTTGTGAGGGTAGTGTAGCTAAATGTCTACTAAGCACATCATTTTGTCTCAAAATTAGGCAGCCAGTGATCAATTTTGAGGACCTTAGGTAGGGGTAATACCCCCTCATACCAATCCCTATGGGGTAGTCTGTTTGTGATTAATAATACTAAAGCCCCATTCGGCATCACCACTTCCATTTGGAAGCACTGTCGCAACCCTTATTAGTGATGGAATGTGCTCATACTCCTGATGGTGCTGGTCCAAATAATGTTTCCAAAAATATGTTGTGCCCGATTTTCGAAATGTGCAGGAATCAGTTGACAATCTTCACAAGTCAGACCATTCTCTGCGTATAATTAGTACATCCAAGTCGCATGATTTGTAGCTGCAAAATGGGGTTGAAATAGTAAAGAGCGTAAAGTAGGGGGATTATTCATTTTGTAGGTTGTAAGTGAGAATTGTTTTAGTACCCACACCACCCCCTCCGCAACAAATTTAAGAGCAAAAAAAGGTCACGGCATGGCGCGCGGCATACATATGTCAACTACTAACCTTACAATTTATGATTTTACCCCTATCTAAATTTACGAGCTTGGGGACCTCTGAATGTAAGAGTCTGTCCACCATTTTCAAACAGTGCTCATAACACCATCGATTTTAAAGTATGTTTTAATACAAATCATAAAATGCTAAAGTTTAGAAATTTTCACAAAGGAAGTTATGAGGCGATTGAAGCTGAGTTATCACTAGCTTCTTGGCCTGACCTTTTTTCCCTATGTATTAATTCTGGAGAAATGTATCAAGTTCTTCTTGATGTTTTAACTCCTCTGATTAATAAGTACATTCCATCCATCAAGCAAAAATCTGTCAGACCCAAATATAACAAAAATATTCAACACCTGCTATCTAAAAAGCTTAGGCTATAGAAAAAATATCGCAAATATAAAAACATTGCTAACAAGCAAGCTTACCTCTTTATATGTAAACAAATTTGATCAGAGGTGTTTAAACAACAATTAGTCAAAGAAAATCAAATTATTGCAAAAAACGACTCAAAGGCCTTCTATACCTTTATAAACTCGCGCCAAAAATCAGTCAAACGTTGATCGGTCATCAGTATCTTTCACCATTCTAATCATCTTAGCAGCCATAAAAAGAATCAAGCCATCCACAGCATTGGAACCCGAGAATCCTTGTGCTTTTTACATCAAAAAACTTGCTACACATTTGGCCCAACCACTCTCATCAATTTTCGAAGTTTCTTTCCAGACAAGCCACTTTCCTAAGTTATTGAATTGAGCAACTGCTGTTCCTATTTTCAAAAAAGGTGACCCAGCCCTGGTTGAAAATTATCGTCCTGTTGTTTCTGTATGCTAGGTCCCATGCAAAATTATGGAAAGAATTATTATTAATAAAATTTTAAGTTGCCTTCATCAGCATAACCTTTTGGGAGACCAACAGTTTGGTCTCCTAAAACATAGATCCTGTGAACTACAGTTACTCAAGTGTAAAAACTCGTGGGTAAATCAATTGGACAAAGGACACTCCTCAGACATAGTGCACAATGTGCATTGAATTAGCCAAGGCCTTTGACACAGTTTCCCATTCTAAGCTCCTTTTCAAACTTTCAAAATATGGTCTCACCAGTCCCTTTTTAAGCTGGGTATCAAATTTTCTTAACCATTGATTTCAAAGGGTCAAAATTGGAAACCCTTGATTGTCTCAGCTTAAAGTGTCTAGTGGTGTGCCCCAAGGTAGTGTATTAGGTCCAACTTTGTTTCTTTTGTACATAAACGACATTATTGAAAATATCAAAAGTGAAATTTTTCTTTTTGCAGACGATCTAAAAATTTTCAGTGTATCTGAAAATCTTATGGTTCTTCAGCAACACCTAGATACTCTTTCAAAGTGGTCTACCACTTGGCAATTAGCTGTATCTACTACAAAAGGTTAGGTCTTGTATTTAGGTGCAAAAAACCCTTCGTGTCAATATACACTTTGTAATCAAAATCTCCCATCAAATGCGTAGGTATATTGTTAAAAATGTCTATAAGGTCTAGTTTAATTTTCAAGTCTTTCGTCACTGGTGACAAAAATACTCTAGCAAAGGCAGACATGCATAGCAAGAAATTTCCAGGGGGGAGGGTCCTTGCACTATATAGGGGGTAGGGGGCCAGTAAGCGAAAAAACAAAAAAAAGTTCTGAAAGCTTGTTTTTCATACAAAGTATGCACAAAAATCATCAAAAAAGTGATCTTGAAAAATGTTCAGGGGGGTTGTTTGACGACTTTTTTGGGCCAAGGTCTCAGGTATGGGGGTTTACCCCCCTACCCCCCCCCCCCCCCGCTAGGTGCATGTATGAGCAAAGGCTTTCGTTACTTATGTATGTCCAGTATTAGAATACTGTAGTTCAGTATATAATCCGCATTTTTTGGTGGACGTAGGTTACATCGAAAATGTTCAACATAGATTTACCAGAAAGATTTTTGGTTTTAAATCTGGCTTGATGAAGATAGACTTCAAAGGCTAGATCTACACAAGCTTGATATTCGTAGATTAGAATCTGCCCTATGTACTATATACAACATAATCCACAAGAAAACAGTTCTAAATCCTGATGACTTTTTCTGTATAAACAACAACAATACGCATCTATCTAAGAGTGACGATAAAATCAGTTCACACCACTGCTTGCCAATTAGATTTTTTAACCGTTATATTAACATCTGGAACTCTTTATCTTTTGATATCGTTAATTCTCCCAGTTTGCATACTTTCAAAGAAAAAATTAAACTTATGAACTTTGATAGTTGAATTGATGTAAGTTTTACTTCTCAAGTAACCTTCGCACCCTATTGCTGCATGGTTTACCCATTTCCTAAAATATCTAAATATTTGCTAGTCAATTTACAATTCTTATTATTCATACATTATATTATGTATTTCAATTTGCACTTCTCTTTTCATTTTGTTTTGTGTCACAGCAATGAATATTTTTCATTTCAAACTTCTCAGACTGAAGGAACACACAATGGAGCAATCAAGTTGCAATTCATAAAATCTCTTTTTTTGCATTATGTTATTAATATAGATTTGTGTTATCGTTATTGTGTCACTATAAGTCACCTTTATCGTCTTTATAGTATTTAAGTCGACTTTTTAAAAAAAATTTGCTGTCCAATGATAGGTAGGAGCCCATCAAACATTGAACATCTACTAGGTCTTAAAAAAGGCCCACAACTCCATGGGAAAAAGTAGCTGTAGTATATAATTTTGTCATTTTATAGAGGGATGGTATGTCTGATACTCCTGAAAAATTGTATAGTTCCCTTTGTTCTTCACGTTGCTAGACCATCGAAGGTCAAGGAGTGACCAATGTAACGTGTCTACCCTATTTCAATTTTCTCATTTGTTCTGGTTACTGGCTCCAAATTCTGAAAACATTACAATTTTTGGTTATACCACTAGAAAACTCTCTAATTTGCTAAAATTAGGCTTTTTAAAGTAGTTTGACACTTCAGAAAACCAACCAGCACATTTTCAAAGCACGGAACGACCCCTACAGGAAAACGCTACCTACATCAAGAATCGAACCTGGTCCACCAGCCTATGGACTTAACGCCTGTACCACTACACAATTTCCCCAGAAAGTATCAACACTATATTACTTTAAGACCCTTGATACTAAAGTACGGGACAAATTTCTTGCAGCACCAGTAATCTTTCTGTGAATGTCTTGGCAATATACTGGGTCTTTACTGGTAGAAATTTTGAGATGAAATAGTGGATTACTGGTGCTTTACTAGTTGATAGTTTGGCGGCCATAACGCATTACTGATAACATACTTCAATTAAATACACGCATTCTATTTATATGCAAGAAATCAATACAATGTCCGTAGTTTCGGTCTTCAGTCTGCTTTGCGTTTTTCTCCTTAATGTTGAGACAACCTGTTCCCGCCACTCGGAGCTTCAGTAAAAGTTAGGCTCAGTCTAGGACTTGAACCCACGACCTTGCGGCTACCGTCCGCATGCTCTAACCAACTGAGCCAACCGAGCAGCGGGAAAAGTGCTCTCTTTTTGCGACAATTCGTAGTTGAGGTGGCTGCTTTGGCCACTCTCAACATCCCTCCGCTGTTTAGCAACAATTCATAGTTGAGAGTGGCCAAAGCAGCCACCTCAACTACGAATTGTTGCAAAAAGAGAGCGCTCTTCCAGCTGCTCAGTTGGTTAGAGCGTGCAGATATTAGCCCCAAGGTCCTGGGTTCAAGTCCCAGACTGAGCCTAACTTTTACTGAAGCCCCGAGAAGCAGGAAAAGTTAGCCTCAACACTGGTGGCCCTTGATGGTGCCTCAAACTCGACGGCGGAGGGATGTTGAAAGTGGCCAAAGCAGCCACCTCAACTACGAATTGTTGCAAAAAGAGAGTGCCCTTCCTGCTGCTCGGTTGGCTCAGTTGGTTAGAGCGTGCAGATGGTAGCCGCAAGGTCCTGGGTTCAAGTCCCAGACTGAGCCTAACTTTTACTGAAGCCCCGAGTAGCGGGAACAGGTCGCCTCAACACTGGTGGCCCTTGACGGTCCGTCAAACTCGATGGCAGAGGGTTGTTAAGAGTGGCCAAAGCAGCCACCTCAACTATGAATTGTTGCAAAAAGAGAGCGCCTTTCCTGCTGCTCGGTTGGCTCAGTTGGTTAGAGCGTGCCGACGGTAGCCGCAAGGTCCTGGGTTCAAGTCCCAGACCGAGCCTAACTTTTACTGAAGCCCCGAATAGCGGGAAAAGGTTGCCTCAACACTGGTGGCCCTTGATGGTCCGTCAAACTCAATGGCGGAGGGATGTTGAGAGTGGCCAAAGCAGCCACCTCAACTACGAATTGTTGCAAAAAGAGAGCACCCTTCCCGCTGCTCCGTTGGCTCAGTTGGTTAGAGCATGCGGACCATAGCAGCAAGGTCCAGGGTTCAAATCCCGGACTGAGCCTAACTTTTACTGAAGCCCCGAGTAGCGGGAACAGGTCGCCTCAACACTGGTGGCCCTTGACAGTTTGTCAAACTCGATGGCGGAGGGATGTTGAGAGTGGCCAAAGCAGCCACCTCAACTATGAATTGTTGCAAAAAGAGAGCACCTTTCCCGCTGCTCAGTTGGCTCAGTTGGTTAAAGCATGCGGATGGTAGCCGCAAGGTCCTGGGTTCAAGTCCCAGATCGAGCCTAACTTTTACTGAAGCCCCGAGTGGCGGGAAAAGGTCGCCTCAACATCAACAAAAATACGGGCATCCGCCATCCTCATGAATATTAATGAATCAAAAAGCATTTAGTCGTTTTCTCTCCTAAAAGTTGTGTAACGAAAAAAGATGATAAAGGAGGAATGAGTTTTTATTGTGATGGTTTCAGCCACTGAGCATTTCAGCTACTGAATACCTCTAGTTAAATATGAACTGATACCTGCTTTGTAGGTTTTAGTTTAGACACATTTCAAGATGCATACTATAATCATACATGTAATTGGGGGGAAGTGCTATGGGAACCCCCCCCCCCCAGAAATCGTCGACCATATGGCTAGCCATTGGGCGACCCCCCCCCCCAGGATTTTCCAATCCTATGGCTAGCCATATGGTAGCCCTAGGGACCCCCATAGTTTTAGTCGAAAAAATACTGAAAAATGTCATTTTTTCCATGAAAAATGTCAATTTTTGAACAAAAAATGGTCAAAAACGTCAATTTTCTCGGCGCTTCGCGCCATAAGTACATATTTTATCCTTTTTAGACAAAAATTACTACTTTTTAAACCGTTTCTCGGACATTTTTCATGGAAAAAATCGATTTTTTTTCCTTCAGGGACCCCTCCCCCCAAAATTCTGGGAATTACTGACCCCCGGCCCCAAAAAAAGGCTCCGACCCCCCCCCCGGACCTCGGAGCTCCGTTACATGTATGACTATAATGTCATCAAATCGGAAAGATTGTCAAGTTTCAGATAGAAGGAATTTGTGCAGTTTTTGTGTGACTTTTGTTTTCTTTTTAAATTCTTTTTGGTTTCCTACTTGGAAAAGGTAAATATCCAGCAGGCCGTGTTCAGGCAAATGACAGTCCAAGTGAAGAGTTTTTTGACAAAATATCTATAGTTTGTTATGCTTATGATTCCTTCTGAGAACCATAGCAAAAGTTATTTTTAGCTTTCATCAAAAAGACGGTTATAGGTGTGCATTAAAGTTTGAAGCATACTGAGATGTGATCTATTTTAGATGTATGAAAAACATAATTCTTTCTAGTTTTCAAACCGATTTTTCTGAATAAATATACTTCAAGGTTGATGTTCTATCATGTTCACGTGTATAAACAATAGCATGTATTTAATTTCTGATGTGTGTCTGGATTTGGCCACAAGCACATTTCAGCAACTGAAACTGATACAGTCTTTGCTTATGGAAGTTTTCTGTAACTTCAGGCACCACTGTTTTAGCTATTAGTTTTCATGTGAAGCGTAAACAAGTCAGTTCAAGTAATACGGTAATAGTAGAATTAAAAAATGTACATTTTGATTGCTTTTGGAAAAGTTATCAATTCAAAATAAAAACAGATAAATACAAACAAATGAGTGGTGGATAAATCAAGACATAAATCAAAACACTACATTGATGAATGCAGTGTCAGTTTAATTTCGCTAAAATTGTACAGTAGCTTTAATGCTAAGTGGCAGAATGCCCACAATAAAACGCTATTTCTCCTTTTTGCTTCATTTATATTCATGAGGATGGCGGATGCCCGTATTTTTGTGAAGGAGAAAAACGCAAAGCAGGCCAAAAATAGGGACATTGTATTGACTACTTGCATATAAATAGTATAGGCGGGCTTTTTTAGTCATTTTAGGAGCCTGGGCCCCTAAAAGTTCGGAAATGGCTCCTAAAATTTTAGGTCTAGGAGCCATTTTGGCTCCTGAAATTTTGACATATTCATTTATATTAAAGTGAAATGTAGCTGTTTTCATTCAATTTTAGATTTAAAGTAAGTGTTTTACAGGCTCTAAAATCATAAAACATCGAAAATTTCTCGGCGCTTCGCGCCGGATATTTTTATATAATTTTTTGAATTTGGTCTATTCACTGTTTCTCTACAAATCAAACTTTCTGGAAAAAAATTCTCGATGAAGGGAAAAAGCATGGGGGTTCGACATGGAAAAGATGAATTTTGGTGCATTTGGTGCAAAACAATTCTGGTTATCAAAATCTCAATTTTTCCATTTTTGTTACTATTATTTTAAATATGCAGCCCAGTTTGAATTCATGATTATTATGGAATGGAGGTGATTTTCATAAATTTCAAGTTTAATTTGAGCTTGTCAAACTTATGAAAGTATGAACATATTTTTTAGTTTGTAAAATGATATAATACATGTTTTCGAACCTTGTATGCTTATCAAATAAGTTATCCTTAAATTGATTTTCCAGCATTTAGAGTGTCAAAATCTGAAAAAAAATCGTTGCATAGCGTCGGAAAGATACAGGAAACAACAGAGCAATGAGAACAGAAGCTGCAATTTCAAAACCCTATACTTTTGAGTCAGAAGGAAATGAACTCAAGTGCAATCTTGGATGAAGACTTGTGCAAAATTAAACGAAATATCGCATTTTTTGCATAAAAAATTTTCTTTGCACAAAGATTTCTCGGCCGATGTTTGTACGCGTGGAAATATGCCTGTAACTGAAAATGCTGGGTGGAAATCAAATTTTGAACAGTGATTTTTTAAAACTCGTATCAACTGATTGAATATCTACATAATTTAATTATATAGTACGTTCTACAGTGTGTTACAAGCACGCTTTTCAATATTCTTTAATTAAAAATTTTTGGCTCCCAAAATTTTAATTTGGCCCCTAAAAATTTAGGCCTAGGAGCCATTTGGCTTCTGGTTTTTAAACCAAAAAAAAGCCTGAGTATAGGTGTATTTTATTGAAGTATGTTACCAGTAATCCACCAGTAATGCATCATGGCCACCAAACTTATCAACTAGTAAAGCAACAGTAATCCACTATTTCATCTCGAAATTTCTACCAGCAAAGACCCAGTATATCGCCAAGACATTCACCAAAAGATTACTGGTAGGGCAACAAATTTGTCCTATACTGTATTTAAACTAACAACTTCATTTGGAAGAACCTCAACAGTGCTGCGCCCTGTGGGCGCAGCTGCTGTACCCTAAGCCTAAGCATGAAGAAAATTTTTAAAGAAAAATAAATGTCTACTCACTAATCACAGAAATTGATGGAAATCGAAATTATTAAAATACTAAACTCAAATTAGATTTCCAAATTCCTTGACTTTCGACAATAAGGGGTAATATTTCCAACATGGTCTGAAAACTTGCATAATATATATAAAAGTTTGAAAATAGTTATATGTGAATCTTATGGCAAAATACCCTGCATAATTTGAACTGGTTGTTCAAATTTCGTCATTTTTTCTTTCCGTGCTTCCATTTTACCTGTAATAATTTTAAAAAAAACTATTTATGGTATAAATCAGAGGTCCCCAAGGTCGAAAATTTAATTAGGGGTAAAATCGTAAATTTTAAGGGTAGTACTATGCCGTGACCCTTTTTTTTGCTCCCAACTTTTTGCGAAGGAGTGGGGAGTTATAGTACTCTAACCACATAGAACTTACAAAAATGAATAATGCCCCTACTTTATGCTTTTTACAGTCGAAAAACATTTACTATTTCAACTCCATTTTCCAGCTCCCAATGATGCAACTTTAATGCACTAATTATACGTACAGAATGGTCACACTTTGAAGACTGTTGTGCCAACTGATTCCTGCACATTTCAAGAATCGGGCACAACATACGTTTGGAAACAGTGTTTCAACCAGCATCTTCAGCAGTATGGGCTTATCCCATCACTGATTAGGCTTGGAACAGTGCTTCCAATTGAAAGTCCTGATGCTGAATGTGGCTTTAGTATTATTAATCCCATTAGACCATGAACTACGAGTTTGAAACCAAATACCACTCCTGATCAGGGCTTTTTTTTCCGTACCGATCGATCCGTACCGTACGGAAATCCAGTGAAAAAATTTCCGTACCGCCTAACTTATTTCCGTATGGCGCAAAAATAGTTAAGTTAGTTAAAAAATAGTTCCGTACCGTACGGAAATTCCTATAAAATTTTTCCGTACCACCTGAAAAAAATCCGTACTGTACGGAAAAAAAAACCCCTGCTCCTGATCCACGTCAACAGACCTCACATGTCTCAACTCATAGCAGGAAAGTATGCCACAGCTTGGGTAACCATATGCGCACAGAAGACCCAATGCAGAAGTGGGGAAAAGGAAAGGAGAGCATGAAGAGGCAGAATTTTAAGTACATCATCTTTTTCTTCCCAAGGGGCGATTCTCTGATTAATCACATATAGATAAGTCATTATCTCATCTCCCAATTATATTTATGATTTCCTACAAGTAGTATATATTAATGTGCTGATATCCTTTCCAAAAAATCGCTATATGGCACAGAAGTTGCATACTTTCCCATTATCATTTGCTCAGTAAATTTGTCAAAAAGAGCAGTGAGTAATTCCTCAGAATCACACATTCTGCAATTTTTCTCGAATTAGTATAACCTACTGGGGAGAGGATGAAGTCTACCAAAATTTTTTGCTATAGTGAGCTGTTTTTATGGGCGTAGTAAATGAATTTCCAAATCTAAGACGAGGGTAATACCCCCCATGGGGTGCTCTGGTATAAATGGTAGGTAAATTCATTTCGGGCATGGCACCCAAAATGGATTTTACCCAAAAATTAAGGTCTTTCGACAAATATAGGAGAAAAATTTGGGGTTTTCATATCGAAAAAAATGCATTTTGGTGCATTTTAGGAGGCACAAATCTTAAACATTTTCCGGCGCTCTGCGCCGGTTATAACTTTAATAATCATTATTATATATTACCAAGCTCAGGCGCGGCTTTAAGCATGTCTACCTCCACTTACCATTTAATCTTCAACAGTTTTCTTCATCTTAAACGTATTATTTCATGTTTAATTGGTTCGCATTTTTTCCTTCAGATTTTTTGAGAATGATCAACACGTCAACTTTCTGAACTTTTAGAAGCGTTTGTTCCTTTCTCAACGTAAATTGAATTCAAAAGCTTCATGGAAGTATTTTTGGAAAATTCTTCGCTTCTGACTCATTGCTTTTCGGCCAAATTTATGAAAGGTAACGAACAAATTAATGATCTCAAAATTTTTCGAATGATATAGTTCTAGAAATTACGATTTATGAACACAAAATTTAAATCTAATTTCTGAGATATATGATCAGAATGATTATCAAAATGCTTTAAAAAGCTCAAAAACACTTAGTGTTTATGCGCATTTACAAGCGAAAAAAACGAGGATTTTCAGACGAAAAAAAAATTTCTTCCACATGTGGAAAAGAAATTTGACAACTTTCCACATTTGTGGAAAAGAGTTCGTGGAAAAAAACAGTGTCAAACACCAAAAATAAAAATTTAGGTTCCCAGTACGACGACTGAATGCAGGCCCGTATTCAGAGGAGTAAGGGGGGGAACCCGCCCCCCCCCTAAATTTTTTTTTAAATTTTCAACAATATCATTGTATTTATATATATCACAATTCCCAAATTAAATTATTATATTTACATACTTTTCGTCAATCATAGAATTTAGGCACTAATTCAAGCACACATAAACTAACTGAAAATAAGTCGTCTTTAAATGATTTTGATTTTCTTTTTATTCGGTAAATTCTAAAAAAAATTTGGAAAATTCCTCCACCCTTTCTTTGAAAATCCTGGATACGGGTATGACTGAATGAACAGAGAAAGTTCAGAATTGCTATTGCTTTATCGGTCATCGACAAGCTATAAGCTTGCTGCCGTGATACAAATATACTATTAGAAGGTAATTCGCTCGCATTCGAGACAAACAAAAAACTTCAAATGGTTGTCTCGATATACAACGCCGAGAGAATTCTGCGTTTTCAGTCCCTTAAATCACTAAAAATCAAGAAAATTTAGATCTAGACCAGGGAAACAATTTGTGCCAATTGGCCCAAAGATTCAAAATTTTTGGTGTCATTCCAAATTTTTTCGTGCCAAAATCTATGTTGGCACAAAAAAACTGCTGCAGCCAGCGTTTTTTTTTTGTGCACGAACATTTGTGTCAATTGGCACAAAAGGCCAAAAAAATTTGTGCCAATAGCACAAAAAAATTTTTTAACTGGTAGAAACATACTGAAAATTATGGAAAAGTTTTGGGCCAAAAGTTTGATAAAAAGTTAACGTTAAACACATAAATTTTTTGTAAAAATCGTGCCCAATCTATTTTTCTGCTAAATCATGTCTGAGAGATAACAAAAAACTGTGCAAGAAAATAGCTCACGATGACTCTAAAAGAAATGGAATGCTGACAAAATTTAAATATTCTAGAATTGTTTAGGAAGTTCAAATTGAAAATGAAAAATATTTATTGCTGTTACACAAAACAAAATGAAAGAAAAATGCAAAGTGAAAACATAATTTAATGTCATATAAAGAATAGGATTAGTAAGTCGACTCGCAAGAAATGTAAATATGACTTATTTACATAATATGAATTCAAAAACAATGAAAGGACTAGAATAAATTAACTCGAAAACTGTGTAAATTTTCAGTCGAAACCTTGTACCATTACCAACGATATCGATTTTTCTATTTGAATCAATCAAACACAAAAAGTAAGAATTTCAGTTTTGGTTGGATCCGAATATGACTGAATTAACAAACAGAGAATATTCAGAATTTATTTTCATTCATCAGTCATTGACAGCCTCATACCTGTACTTGGGGGGGTTAAGGGGGGGGACCCCCCCCCCCAACTTGGCCAACCCAGTACCCAAAATCTTTCCCCCCCCCAGTTGGGAAAAAATTAAAAAAATTTGCCAAAAAGTGTATGTTTTTTGGCCTTTTTTGGGAAAAATTTCAACTTTTTCCTACCCCCCCCCCCCCCAAAAGAAATTTCGGATTTACCCCCCCCCCCCCAACTGGTTGGTCTTACAGGTATGGACAGCCTATAAAGTTTGCTGCAACGATACTAATACAGTGTTCGAAGAGAAATCGTTCGCCTCCGGGTCAAATGTACGAATAGGAAATAAGTATTATATTTATTGACTCGGCGCCGAGCGCCGAAAAATTTTTGCATTTTCAGCCCCTAAAACTTCTAAAAATCTAGGAAATTCAATGTTTGACCAGCCAAAAATTTTGTGCCATTTGGCACAAACGCTCAAAATTTTTTGTGCCATCCCAAATTTTTTTCTGCCAAAAACTATGTTTTGGCACAAAAAAAAACACTACCTGCAGCGCATGTGGGAAAAGTGAGGGAAACACAAAGCATTGCGGAGCGAGATCTGTCATCAATTTGATTGGTCAAAAAATTTTATACCTCCAATTTGATTGGTCGAAAATTGAAGTCTACTCCTTCTTAACCGTGAGTCCAATCCTAAGCCCTAGCCTAAGCCTAAGCCCTTGCCTAAGCCTAAGCGCAAAGCCTATGCCTACGCCCTAAACCTAAACCTAAGCCTAAGCCTAAGCCTAAGCCAGAAAATTTGCCAGAAACAACCAAAAAAATCAATAAATTTTTTTGACCAATCAGATTGATGACAGACCTGCGCAATGCTTTCTGGAGAAACGGTCAGAATTTGATTACATACAGTATAACAACTCAGGCGAAGCTCTTATTCAGATTCTATACCGACTTCATCACTGTAATCGAAAAATACACATTTAAGAGAGAATATTCATCCCCTCTTCATGACGTTTAATTGTCAAGATGGGCATAGGCCTAGAGAGCAACGGTTCACAACTTGTGTGATCGTTGTCCGAAGAATGCCCGCTTAGCGCTCACAGGATTTTAAAAAACCTACAAGCGCCAAGCGGACACTTCTTTTTCTCACAAAAGGGACGCTTTCAAACGGGTCATTCCAGGCCAAGTGGTCCAATTTTCAAAATCGTCCCCGCTCGACCATCTCAGATTTTGACCAAATTTTTTTAGATGTCATCCGAAGTCCAAAACTAACTTCGGCAGAATTTTTCCATCTGACTCCAAAAATTGATGCGGGAGCGGTTCTTGGGGACCGCACTTTTTTGCAGAATTTCCATTTTAATAGACTGATGTTCCGTACGCTATCGGCCCAGCCGATTTTTTAAAACAATTTTTTGAAATGAAACGAAATTTGTGCTCGTTTGGTTTCCAATTTGGCGTATTACTGCGATAAAACGACGCTCGTTTTTCGTTTCGTTATTTCGTTCAACAAAAACGAAACGAGATTTCTTGTTGACTTTTACTACAGCTAAACCCATCGAGAAAAGGTAATGAGCCAGGGACACTCCAGAGTACGACCCTTTGATAATTTACTCAAGTAAAGACGAAATTCCGTTGTTGTTGTTGTTGTTCCATCCGTCTTGAAAATTCCTTTTTTTTGCATAGTTCCAACATATTTTATTCATAGTTTTTTGCTACAAAAATAACAGAAAAAATCAATAGAATCAATCAATCTAGGCTTTTATAATGAATTAACAAATTATGAAGGGCATTTTTCTGCACTTAAAGCATATTTTTGAGCCGCTCTACAACGAAAAAAATAGATTTAGCGTAAAGGGTACGCACAGAAATTCATCAATAAATCTCGTGTCGTTTTTGCTCAACAAAATAACGAAACGAGAGCGTCTTTTTATAACAGTAATGTGCCCAATTGGATAGTAAACAAGCACAAATTTCGTTTCAAGTCAAAAAATTGTTGAAAAAAGTCGGCTGGGTCGATAGGGCACAGAAAGACCACTTACTTTCGGGCCGCACTGTCACCCTAAAAATCTAGCTTTGGATTTGTTAAGCTGACACGTGCCGCTCAATTTTTCCAATGTCACGTGATCTACATCATGCTGACATTTTGTTTTTCGTCACGTTTTTGTTTACAACTCATTTGTTTTCCGTTCGTTTTGTTTATTATTTTCTGCACATGCATTCCGTTTTCGTTTTTATATTTGTTCATGCATTTTATGTTTCGTTTTATTGTATTTTATTTCTTTTATGCAAGCGGGCTATAGTACGCCCTTTAGCTATAAACTTCCGCCAAAATGTGCTTCACGGGCACATGGCTGTTTTTAGTGCATTCCATGCTCCTCTTATCACAAAAATTAGCATCGTTTTTGTTACGCAAAAACGACTAGCTAAGAAGTTTAGCTAAAGATTCTCATAATATGCTTAGCATAGGCACTGCAGTCGGCCCCAGTGCTAAATGCATGTGAGTGAAAAAAATGTCTATGTGCTCATAGGCATCTTCTGCATCGCATCTAGCTGCAGAAGTTAGCTTGGATGCCAAAAACTCCGCCCAAGCCAGTCCGGTAGCCAAACATATCCTTAAAAGGACATGTTCGGCTATGTTTAAAAGGACATATTTGGCTATAAAAAGTATGTTAAAAGGACATATTTGGCTAAATTCTTTAATTTTTCGCTCATTTTCTGGGTTTTACCCCCTGCGTCCGAATTTTGTCAGCATCCGCCGCCCTTCCCTAATTTGAATAAATTTGAATATTTTATTTCTTACTGCATTCGCCGCCTCAGTCAATATAATCTACCCATCCCCTGCACTGTGCCAGGTTACCGTCCACACCCTGTTGACCAAATACAAGAGAGTCGCCTCCTGAGCTCCCATAACTGCCATCAAAGAATCAAGTGGATTGCCTCCCCATTTGTTGACCGAAAACCGAAACCACCAGGGACCTGCCGCCCTTTCAGCAAATTCCTTTTAAAGAACA
Source organism: Romanomermis culicivorax (assembly GCA_963922205.1). Lineage (NCBI taxonomy): Eukaryota > Metazoa > Nematoda > Enoplea > Mermithida > Mermithidae > Romanomermis > Romanomermis culicivorax. Next base: position 163,273 of record CAWUHX010000196.1, read on the forward strand.
GGACTAGGTGAGTCTTCTCAGGGGATTATTGTTATTGTGGGATATTTTCGGGGAACCCTTCTCAAGTCGGTTTCCCTGGGTTTCCCCGGATAGGTAGGGCTCTCACCACTTGGGTTTGGGCTAAAAAGGGACTGTCTGGTTCATAATTGGGTCCCACAATTCAGGTCATTTTACGGGTGACCTTGTCCCCACTCTCATTGGGCAGGACCTGGGGATTGTCACTCCTAACCTGGTGGTGTTGTCCATTACTCTACAGCAGGACCCCAGGACAGCACCAGAGTACTCTATAGGTCTTCCTATAGCCAGTACTAACCTGGTTAGGTCCCCAAGCAGGAAAAAGCCTGGCCGCCATCAGGAGTCATAGCCTATTACTCACTGTGATAGGGTCAAACTGATATGGTTTACCATCAATGTGACTGGGAAATTGCATTTCCCACCTTATGTGGCATGGCCAATTTTCCATTACCGTGACAAAGCCATTCAGAAGTAAAATTTCCCAGGATTTTTGTCGCTGACAGTCGGCGACTACTGCACATCTGAATTTGGATTTAGCAGCCTTGAAAACTTTTTTGCTTTTATTCCACCTGGAAAATTCTGCATTACGTAGTTTTTTCGGAAAAATGGTGTAAAGTGGTCGTAAAATCGAATAGTTGATAATTCATGCAGGGTGCCCACCATAACTTATGACGTGTATAGTGGGAATTTATGAAACTTCGCCACAGCTATATTCACATTAGCTCACTTCATGTCAGAAAGTTTCGGGTTCCGCTGGTAAATTGTCAATGCACCACATTATATTATAGGTTTGAGTTTGTGACAAAATTCAAATTTTGCAAATATATGAACTTTTGATTTGCGGATAGCAAAAATCGGGTTCCGCTGATAAATTGCCATTTTTTATTTTCCATTTGGTTCGGAAGAGAGCTATTTCTTCCATAAGAAACGTGAAAAAAATTCAGTGGGAGTTAGTTCTACTATCTGACGAAATAATCGACCCTGAAGTTTGGCAACAAAGTCATCCTGCAAATATCAAAAAATTTCGTTTTCATGTATGCGTGCCTCTCAGAATATCATTATTGGTTGATTGATTTACTAGTCGAGGACCAAAGTTGAAAGATATATAACAGAACGCTGAAAGTGGAAAATTTTGAGACCGAACAAAAATAAAAAATGCTAAAAAATAAAAAAAGCACAAATTGCACACGGTTATAAAACGGAAGTAAAATTACAGTTTCAATGCAACTTTGATTCGAAATGAACAAACTTACAGTAACGAAAAATTCAATTAGTATAGGAAGCGCAGGTTAAGGCAGAGTGTCACTTAATGCAGCGAGCAACACCGCACCAATGTTCACTATGCAGAAATTTCAAATTGAATTTTGGCGGTGTTACTGCTGCATTATGTTTAATTTTATGATGGTTGCAATAGATAATTTGAACCAGAAAAACTTGTTTGATTTCAGTAAATAATGATAGTTTCAGGTTATTTTACGAAATTTCCGATTTCTTGTCCAAAAATTGTACATATTTTCGAACTTTAGCTTGTTTCTTGTGAAGATCGTAAAGAAGAATGAGGAAATGCAAATCAGAGAAATGCAAAGAAATAATATGTTAAATTTATACCGCCGCCAAGCACAAAGATTTCACAAAAAAAAACTAGTCGAAAACTTTGAAAAAATTCGAAATTTCAAAAATTCGGCACTTTTTTGCGAATTTTTAATTTGTACTCATCGGAAAGATAGATTTTAGCCGCTAGAATAGAAAAATTTCTAAACTAGCGGGCGCGTGAAAAGCTACAATAGAATTGCTAGCGGGGATTTCGGTCGTCACCCGCTATACCCCTCGCGACCTGCCCGCTTGGCATATGTCACTTCCAAAGCGGGCCAGCGGTTCACGCTCGATTTTGATTGGCCCATTTTTTCTTTTAACTGTGGCGTGACGCGGGAAGCGTGAAGTGACATTCAGAATTAACGCGCTCCTCCATGGAACTTGGAAAAATCAATTTTGATGATTTTATATTCTCATCAGAGTACCGAGTGCCTACAGCAATTCTCACTTTATTGATAATGTCTGATGGATGCTCCTTTAAAATCGAAACATTACTATTTATAAACAAAAAGCTTTTTGGATTGGTCGGATAGAGGCGTAAGCCACTACCAGCGGTCTGAGGTTGGTAACACCTTCGGTTAGAGAATCACGCCCGATAGCCAGGCAAGGTTCAGCCGTTAGTCACCCATCTACTTTACTACCACACAACAATACGTATGGTAAGTAGATGAGTCTGGGTTTCATAGGAAGGTTTCCCGGACCTTCAAGCTGATTCTTAATCAGGGTTTGCAAGCCATAATTCAAGTCTTTATCTATGATTCGAAGTCTAAAATTAGTGTATAGAAGGTTCCCAAGCCCGTATTGAAAATTTTCATTCTGTATAGCAAAAACATAGAAAAAACAAAAACACAAAACATATCACACATTATGTTCTCACTCCATTGCAACACCCTACTTTTGGAAGTCACAATCGGATTTGGAAGTCCAATTATAACATGTTGTTCCGATCCGGAATGTAACAAATGTCCTTTCTGATAGGCAACGAAAATAAAGTTGATAAAGTTAATGAACCCGGAGGATGCATAAAATTGAGCAATACGTCCTGCTGTTCAGATACTCCACATTTATTGCCAATCCACTATTCATCATCAGAGATGTGAGCTACAAATTCACCAGACTGCTGATCATAAATTTGCACTTTACTGTGAGTAGGTACATAATTTGAGGTCACATCGACAATAAACCACCAGTCATCATATAGACACTGATTTCGCCAAGTTTTATTGGCTTCCTCGATCCCTGCAACAGTCTTTTCTATCTACAAGCCCCAACCTTTGCTTCCTTCAATGTTAATACACGTGTCACCAAATGCAAACAGATTCAGTTATGAAAAGATCTGGCTATTTAAAGGCCGCTTGGGATGTGCCGGTGTAAATAGTCTCTTAACAGTGCCACCGATTCCATAACAAGCTTTTTCAATCGCTCGTCCCAAAAAATTCTATTCAGTAGTTAAACAAATCCATTTCATAGTGACGCATTTTAAGGATTGGAAACATTATATCCAACGCGGATGCCATATTTTTCACTTTCCAACATTTCACTTTTTGAGTAACTCAGGCTTGGGATCCTGGGCAAAGAGCCTATTTTCAGGCTAAGGGTCATAGGCAAAGAGCCCAATGAAGGCTTGAGAACCTTGATTAACAATCAACTTAAGAGCTCGCGAAACATTCCAACGAAAATCCCATTCATCTACTTACCATATGTATTGTTGTATGGTAGGTAAGTGGATGAGTGGCACATGTCAGGGCCTTGCCTGGCTATCGGGCGTAACCTTTAGGCGATTGACCAATGCGAGGAGTTTTTTGTTTATAAATATTACATATGCTGATTTTCATAAGAGCATCCATCAGACATTATCAATAAAGTGAGAATTGCAGAAGGCGCTTGCAGCTCTGATAATGAAATTCTGAGAGGTACACATTACTGTAAGTTTGTCCATTCCGATTAGTTGAAACTGATGCTTTACTCTCATTTTTTAACCGACTCCAAATGGTGTTTTTTCTTTAATTTTGTGTGCGTTATATTTTTGTTTGATCTCAGAATTTTCAACCTTCAGCGTTCTGTTACATATTTTTCCACCGTAATACTATCATTTTATATTCTTGTCTACTTTCATTTTCGACTTGTGAGTCAATCAATCAATAATGGAATTCTGAGAGGCACACATACACGAAAACGAAATTTTTTTATGCTTGGAAGATGACATTGTTAAATAACTACACGGTCGATTATTTCGTCAGGAAGTAGAAGTCCCACTAATTTTTTTTTACTTTTCTTATAGAAGAAACAGCGATCTTTCGAACCAAATGGAAAATAATTAAATTTGAACACCACATATTTTTGCTATTCGCGTTTCAAAAGTTCATATATTTGGAAAGTATGAATTTCGTCACCAATTCAAACCTATGTGCTGCATTGATAACTTATCAGCGAAATTTGAAATTTTCTGGCATGACGTGAGCTACTGTGAATCTAGCTATGGTGAGGTTTCGTAAATTTCCACTTTACAAGTCGTAAGTTATGGGCACCCTAGTCAGTGCATGAATTATCAATTATTCGTCTTTACGACCACTTTACACGATTTTTTTGAAAAAACTAAAAGAATTTATTAAATAGCATTGCTAGAATTAGAGCAAAAAAGCGTTCATGACTGCAAACATTTGAATCCAAAGCTAGATGGGTAACAGTATGGCGCGAAAGTATGCAGTTAATTGAAAATTCTGCAAAAAAGTGTAGCGTCCACAAAAAAACCCCATAGCTCTAGGAATTTGGAGCTGAATGAGAATATTTTGCCGAAGTTAGTTTGTGACCTTTGGATTCGATACAAAAAATTCGATCAAAAACTGAGAAAGTCGATTGGGGAACCCTGTACCACTAGGCCTGGAATGACCCAAGTGTATATTCTGAATGCACAGGTTACATAAGTGTATTCGATAGCGGGCACAAAATAGAGTAATTTTCTCTAACTGTGGGCCTCCTAGGACAAAATTTGGATATTTAGGGAACAACAAGAGGTAAATATGTAACGATAGTTCATTCGACGACCAAGTAGTACCTGATAAATTTTGGCCATTTAACGAGGTAATGGAGAAAATTAGCTTTTCTGTTTACAGCTCATGGACGAGAAATTTTCTTCATTCAATACAGTAATAAGCTTTTCCTATTTCTCTATGTTGAACTTACTGTCATTATTGCATCGATTAATTAAAAATGAATAGAGTATAGCTGCATTTGATAGAACCATAGCAAAAAATACCTTAATGAAGTTCCGACTTTACAGTTACATTCTTTCACCATCGATTCACCATCGAAATTCAACACACTGACATCCGGCATAGGGAAGTATTTAATTGTTTACCACACTTATACAAATTTTAGTGTAAATAAGGCCTACGGAGGAAAAGCCTGAAAAAAGAGACCGAAATATGGAGCTGGGAATTCAAGAACAGCAAGATTTTCAAGCCTTATTAAACATAACATGCAAGAAAATATCAACAAGTTGGCACCATTATCGGTTTAGACTTTTCTGATGGGCTTTGTCGTAGTCCAAGAAAAAAATAAAATTTTGCGGGTAATTTTAAATTCTGAAATTCAATTACTATGTAGTTTTCTATTAAAATGCTTGTAAATATCAAAGAGTGAGCAAGCACTATTTCATATTTTTGTCGTATCCTGCTAAACCGTATGTCTCACAGTACTGAAAATGTGCGGGACTACTCTGGAGCCCTGATCATTTGTTCAGTAAAAAATCGTATAGTAAAAGGCTAATATATGTGACAGAGGGTGACACTCATTTTGTGTCATTTTTCAATTTACTAACATATAGACATAGTTTGCTGAAATTAGTATCGAATCAAAAAATCTTGCATAAGTGGCGCTCTGTAGCAAAGTTTTGGTATCAGGAAAAACGGAATTACGGAATCACGAAATCACGAACTTGGCAATTTTTAAATGCCAAATTCCCATATTTTACGTCAAATGTGGAGCCGACAAAAATATACCCAACGTTGATGCGAAAATGAAAATGGTGAACACATAGAGGCAAAAACGATCGACAACCATAGCGGCAAACCTGAATGTGAGAAAATTCCCTTGATAATGCACGATGGAGCGCATGAACTCACTTCCAGTCACATGCAGCGGAATTTTCTTTGTTTTCTGATTCTGTTCTGGCAGTAATGAAATTCAGTTCAGAGTGGATCCTTTGCAGCAACAAAAGCAAAGCTTGCACTTTAGCGTCGTCGGTCAATCGAACGTCAGTTACGTCATAGCGGCCATCTTCCTCATCGTCGTTATCGTAGTTGTCGTTTTTCAGTGGACTTCGAGCCACTAAACGACTTGTGAACTTTTCGGCGAGCAGTTGCAAGTCTACCGACCTTAAAAGCAAAATGATCGGTCATGCCTTATTTGATTGGATTTTACTTGAATTTCACGTTCATGTACATCTCTGAGACTGATTAGACGAACTCATTTTTAATGTTTTTCCAAAACATATATACCAAACAAAAGACCGAGGATTATACAGTAGAATAATTTAGTTTGTTTACTCTAATCGTAGTTTCTAACGACCGGTCGCAATGTGCAACCCTGACGTTTAACTCTGGCTCGATTTTAACTTCCAAACCACAGGTTTAGCTAAACTCGATGTCGGTTTAACTGTTATCGGTTGAATAAAAATCTCGAGTTCGGCTACGCGTAAATCTCAAGCTTAAATTCGAGCTCCTCCTCAACGAAGAAAAACGGAGAAAACGCATTCATTTATTGTCACGCAAGAGACAATATTTGACTATAGATCAGAGAGATCCAAAAAATAAGGGTTCAATTTGATAAAGAACTTTCATGAAGTGGAAACTTTTATACTCTAAAAAACGCTAAATTTCTTCGTTACAATGGGAATGCCAAATGATGGAAAGATCACGCTGCTAACCCACTTTTGATTTGGATAAAACTGTTTGACATCTGAGTGTTACTCGAAAAATTATGACCATTTAACGAGGTAAATGAAAGGAAATTTCATCTGTGGACGAGAAATTTTCCTCTTCATTTCAGTGAGCACAAGTTTTTTCGTGTTGAACTTTCTTTCATGGGATCGCTGCATCGATCATTGGAAAATGAAGCATAGAGCACTTACAGTGTTGCTCTTTCACATTAGAATCATACAAAAACATGTAGAACTCCTACTATAACTAGCTTTTTGACGAAAAAATAATGAAGAGAATCAATTGTGGGCATGCATAGAAAGCATACAAGAGCTCACGCCCCAGGTTTAATTTCTAGCGTTAAAACCGAACTCGGATCACAACGAGCTTGGGTTCCTTTTATTACAACAGTCGGATGTGCTGGAGTTAAACCCGAGCTCTAGCCTAACAGGCGATATTGCAATCGATTTCAGAAACATAAGTATTTCAAAAGCAAATGATTGCCATCTAAAATGAGGTGATTTTCAAGCAAAGTACAAGGATCAGTTTCACGTTCAGCAGAGAATGGCAAAATTTTCCACCTGAACTTGCTCTTACTCCGTATATTCTAAGAAAAACAGAATTTGTGCTTTGACGCTCCAGAATGAAACGAATTTAAGTTTGATCGAACTCTGTTGATCACAACTGATTGAATTCCATGAAATGACATAAAGAATAGAAATTCAATTCAAAGAATGTAGATAGCCTGATGCGTTGCTCGTTAAAGCAAAAGTCCCTCATCACAATAGATTTTTCAATGAGAATTCTTCACATCAAACAACGTTTCAAATTCAAAAACATTGATCATCAAAACAAAAAACAAAAATAAAATAAACAGAAACAACAAAACTTGCTTTCCACCGTTATTATTTACAGGTATTTCAAGAATACAGATCATAGTTCGAACATGATTTTTGATTGCGGAGGTGTAGAATGATTTGACGTTTCCAGACGAAATATTTACTGGTCAGAGGAGACTTGTCGGATTCATGATCAATCTTCCACTATAGTCGGTTTACTTTGGATGGAAGATGCAGAGACAAGGAAAAAGATAGGTTCGATATGATACTCAATTTTTGAGGAGTAAAAAAATTTATACCGTAGAAAAAATAATTTTATTATTAAAAGGGAGGACCAGAATCAAAATAATGCATCTTGCTTATCAATTTTTGATTCAGTTTCCAATGTTTCCAACACCCAAATTCAGTTTCCAATGTTTCCAACACCCAAATTCATTTGACCAGGCTGCTGGAGAAAATCAGAAGTCGGTCTGTTTGTCGCTGATGAACAAGAAAGTTTCTTTCATTGATTTGATTACAGTAATAAAGTTACTATTTTTCTGGATTAAACTTACTTTCGACATTTCCCTACATCAGCCATTCGACATTCAGCACTATTTTTGTGCCGTTGTTTCATTCAAAGTGCAGCTTAGTTTGATGATTAACATATACTGACGCAAAAAATTAGAAGTCTATGAACAAATCTACTCGAACTAATGTTATACATTTGCATTCTGCAAAACAAATACAATTTTCAGAAAGAAAATTGCTCTATTTGGTAAAGAAGTTATATCAAATTCTTTCGAAACCTGGGAACTTGATGAAACTTCGGCACTTTACCGAAGAATTGGCCAGGTTTGTTTGCAAAACAACTTGCTTCTGTTTTTTACTGCACCGGGCGTAAACGTAGGGTAGAACTCGGGCAACTTTTTTTGGTCATCCAATATGTTTTACTTGAGTTTATGAGCTCTGGATAAGCTTTGGTAGCTACAATTTTTCGGAATCGATTTCAAGCTCCCATTGAAACTGGTGGTCGAATATTGAGTGGACGCTTGCGCTGACATTCTACAAGAATCGATGTTGTTTTCGCCGAGCCTTGCCGTTTGGTAAGTGAATAAATGATCGGGACGTTTCATCATCAAAAGCCATGGTGCCCAGTTGAGAAAGATGCTTCTAACCTGGAATTTAATTTCTGCAGACGTAATAATTTTTCAATCTTTTCTCTTTTGTCTCCATTTTGAATGCATTTCTTCAAGAATATGGACTAACCAAAGGCGTCATTTCATTTGTGTGGCACGTCCTATGGTGAAAATTGATCACAAAGGTGGTGAACAACACAGATGTGGAAACGACTACGTTGACGCTGAAGAAGAATGTGCTGATTAGAGGAATAGCCTCTGAGGTGGCCGGTGTTTGATCGGCGACTAATCCCAGCATGAAACAAACTGACATGAGGATTGTCGTTTCTGAAAAAATACGCTGCCTTCAATATTGCCGAGACAGCCAGCATTTTTGATTCCTTCCATCACCAAAACTTTTCACATTTTCTAAGTATTTTATTCGAAGCGCAGATCGAATCAATTGTGCTTTGGACAAAAAAATAAGAGCAAAAATCTTCCCGCGCAGTTGTCCCGTTATCAAGACCGCAGCTAAAGTATTGTCAAGGAACCAGAAGAAAGCTTCAATGAAGAAGAAACTTGTTGGATCTTCACAGTGAACCAAAAATGCAGGCCGCTTATCCTACCCAAAGTCAATTTCTCGCCGGCCTCAGTCGGTAAAGTGAAACCCAAAACAGTCATCATAGTAATCAGTAGACTCGGAATGATCAGGTTGAAACCATAGAACAAAGTTCGACGTCTGATGTGGATAACAAATGTGATGCTAGGGTAAGGTTCGTCTGGGCAACAGGCGTAGACTTTGCTTTCGACGCTGGCTGCTGTGTCTAGAAGTTGAAGAAGGTAGAGTTATTTTAGGTGTAGCCTCAAAAAATCTAACCATTCAGTATTGTCCACTCGCCGTTAGGCTTACATTCCGACACGTCCAATTCACGGGCATCGGGTTTCAGGTTGATCTTCAATGAGCCGTAAGTCCATGATCCGAACTGAAATGAAATATTTGGATAGAGTCCCAGCCAAGATCGTGAAATTATTACTTTTAATTTGCATTTTTGCTCGTCGAAAGGAAACCATCTGACGTTCATGTTACAACTGCTGACCATAATGGCTGGTGTCTTCCAAGTTACGTGACCTGTATGTTTCACTATTATGTCCGCTGGGAAAGTGCGATCAAACTGTTCGGCAACACTGAAAGAAAGCTTCAGGTGTAGGCCCTTGAACAAAACTGGGGATGGTTGCAATAAACGATTATCTCAAAATCATGACAAAAATTGTCACAAGATTATCAGTTCGCGATTATTTCGAGCTCGGGATCATCCTGTTTATTGCTCCTGAGCTTACTATTAAGATTTTTTCAACACAGCGCTGATGGCGATGATTTTGTTTATTCGAAAAATTGGACCACGGAGAAATTATTATATGATCTTAACTGGTCCTTGTCTTGTCCAGAGAGATTACCACGGTTCGCAATAAACGCGGCCTGGCCCGGCTCGCCCAGATCACCTCTTGACCCGACCTGATCCTAAAAATCCCCACCCCGCCTATAAAAGCCCGTTTTTTAGAAGTGTGTCACAATGAAAGAAAAATTATCATAATGCAAAAAATATGAACCCAAATCAAATCAAATTGAAGTTACTAAATAAAAATATATAAATTGTGCATTCCTCTAGAAATAATTCTTTGTCATAAATCTGTAATAAAATGTCGTACCGTGCAGGTAATAATATTTACTCGCAGTACTGCAGTCAAATAAAAATTCGAATTTAAGCAACTTAAAAGTTTTTTTGCCTTCAGAAAATGATTAAAATATTTTCAGCAAAGGGCAATAACAGAAGTTGTTGAATAATACAAATTCTTCATTGCTTGTCTGATTTTTGAATTTGGTTGCAGGTGTTCAATATGTTTTTCCATTTTGCGCGACACGCTCTATTTTCTACATAATTTTATCCTTTGTGATTTTTTCTTCATTTTTTTCGTCTTATTTTTTTGCTTTCAATCTCTCCTGATTTTTTCTTTTTTGTTCTTTTTTAACGTTTTTTCCTTTCTTTCTTGCTGATTTCTCTATGTTGCTTCTTCTTTCATGTCACTGCTTTCATTTTTGTTGATGTTTCCTTTCTTTTGATGTTTTGTTTGTTTCAGCATTCTTTTGTTTATGTTTTTTATGAAGATTTTCACACTTACAACGATGAAAGACTCAAGCATGTCGAACTGTACAAGAATTATACAGGAGACTACGGTTATTCAAAATGACAACTTGTAATTTGTTGTTTCATGAGCAAAAAAGAAAAAAAGTAGATGACAAGAAAAACGAAAAGGAAAGAAAGCAGAGACAAAAGAAGAAAACGTTAAAACATACATGAACGAAAACACCCAGAAAACGAAAGAGAAAAGAAATGCGTACAAAGAAAAATGTTAGGGTGTTATTACATTCTCGATCGCTAGTTTGGAATCGCCAAGTTGGGAAATCGCTCACTTGGGAATTCGCTCAATTGGGAATCGCTCACATGGGAATCGCTCAATTGGGAATATGATCACTTGGGAATCACTCACATGGGAATAGACCCCCTGGAATTAGTGAAAAAGATGATTTTGAGAAAATGTCTAAAGCAATTTTGACCTCTTCCTCCGAATGGCGAAAAGATCCATGCAAGAAAACAGGGCATAAGATCATTATCTCCATTTCTGATAAACTAATCAACAAAATTTGACCAGAAGAGATGCCTTGCAACGGGAGTTTTAATATTTGTCAGAATAATGAACAGTATTCCTAATAGTTAAAACTGCATCTGAAACAAATAGTTTTTATGCTGAAGTTAAATTCTAGCAAAAATTGAGAAACATACAGTGAATATACGTTCGTCGGAAGTTCACTTGCAAACGTATATAGTTGCTTTCGAACTTTTACGGGCCTGAACCCTCGGGCCTGGCCCAGCCATATAATATTTTTCCATGGGCCGTGCGGGACCCTACTTTGCAGTACAACTCAAAAATTTTTTTATAACTGATCTTCAGGAATAACCACATGTCCAGCTTTTTGGGGCAAACCCATTGTACTTACCCCAAGCAGAGTCACTGAAACCTTAAGCAAGTTTATAAAATGTAAGTTCACCCTGGAAAACTTCAAAATATGAATTACTGTCCGTTCTTTAGTTGTGCAGAGAAAAACTAGTAAAGCGTATAAATGAAGAAAATATATCGTCCATAAACGATGAACAGAACAAATAAATATGTTCTTCCAAAATGGTCAAAACTTCTCAAGTAAGACTCAGGTGCCAAATCAAGAGTGGATAAGCAGCATGATCTTTCTATGACTTTGACCACTGTTTTTTTCTGCACAGTGCAGACTTTTTAGGCTTCGTGCAGAATTTTTTTTGGTGATTTCTGCACTGGTGCAGAATTTTTTGAGTCGTGCGTTTGATCACATCGGATACAGAAAAGATGCATTTTGGTGCATTTTAGAAGGTCATAATCTCCAAATTATACCTTTAATAAGCATTATTATTTATTTCCTAGCTCAGGCGCGGCTTCTAACAAGTCTACCTTCACTAACCATTTAATCTTCAATACTTTCTACCATCTTGAACGTATTATCTCATGTTTTCATAGGTAATCTTCAATATTTTATCTTGATATTTAATGAAGATTCACATTTTTTCCTTGACACATTTTTTTAGGAAGGTCTATACGTCAAATCTCTGAACTTCTTGAAGCAATTATTTCTTTCTTAATGTAAAATCAATTCGAAAGCTTCACGCAAGTAGTTTTTGAACATTTATTCTCTTCTTACTCATGTCTTTTCGGCCAAGTTTATGAGCATATGTGAATAAATTACTGCTTTTAAAATTTTTCAAATAAAATTCCAAAAATAACGATTTTTGAACACAAAATTCGAATCTAATTTTTGAAATAAATGTATGGAAAATTGATGTTCCAGCGTCACAGAAAACCCCAAAAAATTTTACGGCGCTTGGCGCCGGAATGATCAATATCTTTTTTGGGCCCTCACTTGTCATCATAGAGGACTTGACCGTCGATTTCTCATGTAATTCAAAGCCATTATGCTCTCGGATAGTCTGCTGGAAAATTTGTTTCACAATGCTTGTAGATTGAACATCGATCAAACTCAAAAATTTCAAATTTTTCCTCAATTTTAATGAATTAAAGGCTCTAAAAAGACCATAAGGTTTGAAAAAGCTCATTAAAACATAAATAAGGCGTCTAAGGGCATTTTTAAGCGAAAAACGACTTCGGGAAAATGGGGAAACAAACTTTGACCCCTTTCTCCATTTGGGGAAAAGGCACGGGGGAAAAACAGTGGTAACGGGAGAAAACCGGAGTGCAGAAAATTTTTTTTGACTTTTCTGCACTGAGCAGATAGACCCGTGCAGAAAAAACACTGACTTTGACGTTCCCACTGTCATGTGAAAATTTAGTATTTTTCTACAGTATAATGTTTTCTACCCCGTAAAACTTGTGTATTGCATTGAATCTACTTTTTGATTATCTCTACGTTTATTATTTCCAAGTGAACGGCAGCAAATCATTTTCATACCGAGTTGAAAGAACGCCCACTCGTATTTACGTTTAGAATTTGTGATTTTGAATTAGGTGTTGCTCTTCCTGCGGAAACTGAATCTGTGTAAGAAATCTTCTGTCTGTTTTTATAGCGTTATCGGAAATGGACTATTTAACCTAAAATCATCGGAAATCATTGAATAAAAAAACAGCGAGTCCACTCCCTCGACTACGGTGAAACTTGAAAATAGACGCTTTGTGTTATTGATTACGAGGACAATAATTTACTTGATGTCATTTTCAATTTAACAGCAATCTACAAAAAATGAACACAAGTTTACCCGATCATACCTGTTATACAGAAGAACATCTGGTTTCCATATCCTGTCAGGAGGAATACGTAAGTCTTTGATACCACCATATTCGTGTGGAGGCCATTTCAGAAAGTTGTCCGTCCATGTCTGGAATGATGGAATCAGACATTCGCCAATTTTTTGACGAGAACCACTTACGTAATGCAAAACGACACTCGTATGAATCTGCTCATTTTTCTCGTCCTAAAATAAATAGAAAATAGATTTACATCATGATAAGAAAAAGATTAATTTTTTGATAGCACGACGTAGGGCCATCCACTGTAGTCTTCAAGCTGTAGCTATTTCATATCATTTTTCAAACTTATCCGTGCAAAATTGAATCCATAAACTCTCTATAATGACGAAAACTCGGACTTTGTCAATCAAATTTTGTATCAAACATCACTTCGTTAAAAAGGTCAAGAACAATGATCAATTATCAATATACACATTGAATACAGGAATCATAAGATGGCTTCTCATTTCTTCGAATAATCTACAATTTTCAAATCTTCAAGAAAAACAGTTTTTGATATTCACTGATCAAGTTTCTGAAAAATGCCAAGTGAGTCCAATATTATCAAATCACTTACTACATCTAAAACTTGTTGCAGAATCAATCCTAAATAAACCAGTACAGAGTCGTTGCTATTTTTCACAGGTCGGGCCAACGGGTTGTAGTTTTGCTCGTTCAATAGATCGGTGAATAATTGTTTTTCGTGATGATCGCAAAAGGAAAATGACAAAAGTAAGAAATTGTACAACAAAAAATAATATTGAAGTAGAATAAGAAAAGCCATTTATAAATAGAGAGCATGCAAAAAAAGAATGAAATATAGCAAAGTACAATGATGGTACGAGAAGGAACTGCATGAGCAAACAAAAAGTCAATAAAGCAAAATGGTTCCTCCGAGACTAAACGGCTATAAAATTACAATAATTTGAAAAGATATAATGGGATTTCTTGTATTGAGGACTTTCCTTTTTTATGCACTTTCTGCCTTTGTTCGCCGCCAAAATTTTTTTGTGGTTTTCCTACCTCCATGGCAACAAAGGGAAACAATTCATAAAAAATGAAATTCTATGATAAATGCATTGTAACTTATTTTGCTAAGAAATGGTGAAAAATACTGCCACCAGTAAGAGTTTCTAAATTTTTTGGCAGTAAAATGTTTCTTGAAAATTTTCAGTTCCGTCGATTTTTCAGCAAATGGTGAAGCTTTCATTAGAAAAGCGAAAAATAGCAAGTATGTGGACAATGAATGCTCCTTATTTTTTATTTGTTTTGTTTCTTGATATATATTATTTTTTGTATTATTTGACGTGTTCAATCCTTGATTGTTTTTATATTCGCATTTGCCATTGCTCTTGAAAATGAGCTGTCAAACGCTTTTTAGAAGATTTTCGTTTTTACCCGATTCTTATGTGTCGCAAAGACGACTTTGTCGTAAAGAATTGCAGAATGATATCTTGGACACACACGTGCTGTGCTTTGATCAACCATCAGTGCTTCACCGACCGCGTTTACTACTGTTTAACGTTGAGAAGTCGTATTTGTCCAAAAGACCAGATTTGTATAAGGGTCCTCGGCGGAAGATGACACCGGATGTCACGCGTAGTAATTCGAGTCAAGGTATATTCCCTGTCCCGAATTGTTCAAAAATGAGAGCCTATAGCCTCAGGCAGAGATGCTTGAAGCAGAGAAAAAAAACGACGTTCAGGGACACCTGTTCTCCGCAAATTGACTATAGTAGACAGGCCTTACAACATAACAAAAAGAGGCCCTTTCTTTTTTTCTAAATTTTCTTTTCTCTAAATTGCGAGTTTTCCATCTGCAAAAGCTTTTCTCAACGTTCCAATGTCTCATTTTAAAACGAATGGACCATAGAATGTCATTTAGGTGCAAATTATCTTTTGCGACTTATTCTGCAATTAAGTAATGCGTTTTTCAATGGAGGATAAATGAAATTTACATGATTAATCAGTAGCCGGATTTTTTATCTTTTCCGGCGTTCTAATAAATTACAGATTTCCAAAACTTTAATTCTTTTTTAGTCACGAAATTACCGATCAAAAGAAATCGTCACTCACCGAAAAATTCGTCGATAAATTTACCTCGACTTCCGAAACAACATGCAAAAGAAAATAAAACGAGCACTGTTCAACGACGCAAAGATTTTATTCTGACAGATAAGTATGCCTCACGAATTCTCTCGACGCCAAAAATTCTACTTATCACTTTTAGAGAAAAAGTAGATTTTTTATCTTGGTCGTTCATGAAAGATTTGACGTCAAATTTGGTCAATACTTCAATGTTGAGCGACACCTTCGCTGTGCAACTCTGTGACAAAGTCATACAAAAGTGGGCGACAAACTTATCACAGGTACAAATGTTAGTATTGAGTGAATTTGAACCAGCCAATAGTTGATGTCCCGATGCTTAAGGTCCATCTATACTTTTTTCGCTAAAAACATACGCAAGCGATTTGCTCTCCAAGCATTGGAGCAATTTCAGCGTATAATTCATCGCAAGGTAGATATTGAAATTTCCGATCGAAAGATAACACACACGTTCAACAAGTATCTAATGTGCGCTTCAAATCCAACTTTGACGCAAGGAACGTAAGAAACGCAAGATGCTTACAAAATAGCTGATTTCTGCAACACTATGCAATTTTTTTTGCAAAATATACTTCACTGGATAGAACTCATCAAGATTTTTCTTGCGCACAGAAAAAATGAGGGATTCGTTCGATTTTGATCGTTGCAATCACTTGCGACAGATTTTCGAGAAAAACGTATAGATGGGCCTTTAGTGGTACCTGATACCGCTGAAAATTTTTGCTCTACAAATATCAAATGTTTCCCAATTGAGGTTCTTCGAATCCCATGAGCTACAGTGTACAGCCAAATCAAAGAGCTTTGGTTTTGGAATCATATTTATTCTACAGTCACCATCCATTTTTATTCTCAACAATGTAAGATCAGTTGTATGAATATCGCATCATCAAAAATTTATTCTTCAATTAAAAATCTCACGTGCAATCGAAATTCAAGGCTGACACTTTGAATTGCCGTTTTCGCCGCAGAGTCGACTTTTCATGCTGACTGGCAAAATTTTACTCGAAACCGGTATCGGTATCGATGGTTTATTATCAAAGTTTGATCCCCAATTCGTCGATCGAATGACTCACACAGATTCCGAAGATAAGGACGTAGATAATGGTGTTATAAGAAATTTACACGCAATTTCTACATTTTACAAAATGTGATATTTCAGACGAACACGAAAACGAAGTCGATCCACCGGGAAATCATGTGGCCGAAACAAGCAATGATTCAGAAATCCATGAAAACTATGATGAAAATCAAAGCCAATACGAAGGTAATTTCTGAACAGTTAGGTTGTGTATTTTACATTTGATCGTCAGAATCAAATCTTCCATAAGAGTAAAGTAATTTGTCCATTTTAAGACGACCATACGGATGATCAAGTTGAAAGTGAGGAACTTTCAAGTATAAATAGATTCTTGATACAACAAAAAATATCGAATAACTTGTTTAGGCCAACATTCAACATTTAGAGAGCCGAATCCAAAAATTGAAGAATCGAGACAAAAAGAGCGAAAAAGATGGTCGATGAGCGTACAGAACGAGCAATGCCTGAAAGGGAAAGTTCGTGGAGCCAATTTCGATGAGGAATTACGTGAAGAATCGGTGCAGGTAGTCAATCTGGATCAAAAAATTAAAATAAAACGATTGCTGCATACTTTAGGTAAAAGAAGATATTTTGAATCAGGATCAAGATTACTGTGTAGTAGGTTCGACATCCAGCTCTTACAAAGGCCGCTCAAGCGAAAAGTCGAAACGGGTAGCACTGGCGACGGTCGGAAGAATGCTGGATGATTTGATTCTTGACGACAAAATTTGATGATCATTGTTTTTCTTGTTTCATCAAATGTTTCATCACGGTGTGTAGTGTACGGCCACTTAATTCGTAGAATCGGGTTAGTATTTCCAGACTCCTTATTACGTTATGCGCAAGTTAATACTGTCAACTAAAAGACAGTTGAGTTACTATTGTATTAGTCAAGTGTTCTTATCCTTATTTCTTTCGTCAAATATCGACTCCGTTTGTGCATCAAGGTTCCATGTAGACGTTTAAAAACTATACCGGTTATCTCAACTTTTGTACCATTGCCTGCGCGAAATTTACTTTTCAATTCATGATACAAAAGTTCTTAGAGTTACAAAAGTTGAATGCGCTTCAATCAATTCAATATTTATGTTTCCTCGGATTTAGTCTGCTTTTCCTAATGCTCCCGAATAATAAGACTGCAGAGCAAACTAAAAATATTTTCACGGTTTTCTGCTACTGTATGTTTCATAGGACTGGAAATTTGTGTACACACTCATCTATAGTTTGTTTTTTTATAAAATGATCTTTAATTGAGAAAGGGCAAAAATCAACTACGTAGTCAAAATCGTGGGCACCAGGCTTTCACAGTTAGATGTTCCATTGAAAAAATTGTTAAAGGTTGATTGAATAAGCTCACAAAGTTTCAGTCCAGCGTGACGAATGGTTTAGCAGAAAATTGTAAAAATCTGTAGTATTACTTACTTTCTTCTTTTATAATTTATAAGCATTTCAAGAAAAACAGACTATAACTTCTAATATTTTTGAGTAAACATTTGTATAGTAAAACCTTCACGTAAACGACTTCAGCGACAGTAGTAATTTTTTCATTTTTCTATTTGGAAGCACTTCATAAAAACTGACTATATAGATATTGGAGTCATAATTTTTTACAGTTTACTTTCAATTCAAGTTTTGTTGAACTTGTTTCGAAGAAGAAAAAGATGTTGAGAAATTCATCAAATTTAGGTGCCTAACTCGATCAAACCATATACATACATGCATTGACAGAAGTGTTGTAGGAATCCTCGTCGGAATCTCCGACTACATGACGACCGCCAAGGTATGCCAGTCGTATTAGCTATCTTAGGGCAGGAGCATAGAAATCCAAATTGTGGAATGAAGGCAAGCAGAAAAATATGATTTTTTTGGCCTTGACATGTATTTTTTTCAACAATTTTCCAACTTTTGGCATAAATTTTGAACTTAGTTTCCTCAATGACCACGTCCCTAAATTATGGGAAACCTTTGGTTCCCACCGATAAAAAAAGTCCGGCTGAGCTTCCAGGCCTCCGAGTTCCATTTCGTCTATGGATATAACTTACTCCGCAATTATTGGTAAAATTTGATGAAAAAAGCTCTGTGATATAAATGTGGAAAAGTTACCATGACAAAGCAGTTTTTGTGCAATTAATTTATTATACTCTATTCATTTTCAAATGAGCATCGAAACACAAATATTTGCTTGAGCATCTTTTTTCCTCACAGTCTATAGTCGATTAGTAGTCGGATCCATCTTATTGACACAATTTTATCGGTTTCATAGAAAAAACTGTTGTAGAATGTAGAGACCAAATCATCATCTTCAAAACATGAAAAATGAATCGTACAAAGTTCGTATAACTCAAAGAGAGACGTGGCCTGACGATTTAACTCTTTCACTTTTTACTTCGTATATGAACTTGACAAATTCTAAATTCATATATCAAGTTCAAAATAGTTTTCGCACATCTTCAGTCCGATCGATTCGATGAGTTTGCCTTTATACTTTCGTGATATTTAATCGTGCGAATGGCAGTGGTCAGTAAAGATTCTACACGTCAATCAAAATCGGTTATTGTCGGCAGAGAACTCAAGAATTTGCAGGCATGCGACTACAAGACGTTTCGGAAACGGAAAATTGCAATATCGACAATGATTTCATGCTTGAACTACTTTTGAGAGAAAGAAGATAGAAATTTATTAAATGCGAAAAAAACACGAGAGCAAATACGAATAATACATAAGCTCATGGACATGACAAAAGCACGCGCGAATAGAGCTTAAAAAATGACAATTTAGATCGAAAGCTTGGCATATTGGTCAAGTGAATGATCTCATCAGTTACGGAATACCAAACGTCTATATTTCGCAAGCAAAAGTCATGTTTTAAAGAATTAGAAATATACTTCGATTTTTACAATTTAAATGAGTTGGACGTGTGATAATTGAACGGGCCCAAGGTGAAAAATAAACCGGGTTGAATAACTTTAAATTTCAAAGTTAAGAACATTACGATAACTCGATACACGTATACGTCTAAATGCGAGGTCATCACGATCAAATTTGTTGAGGCGCTGCTTATAGCTTGAATTTTTATAACCGAAAAGTCTTTTGGTAAACCTACGTTGAACTTTCCCTACCATTTTAGTATCCCCAACCAGACAAGGACTCCAGAGTAGTGAACCATATTCCAGAATAGGGAGAACACAGGATTTAGAAGCCCTGATTCTTAAATCATTGAAGTTAGAGTGAAAACATTTTAGAATCGAATTTTCCGCCCTAGATGCTTTTTTGACCACATTATTATAGGGGGAAGTGGCTGACAATTTTTCATTGAACATAACCCCAAGATCCTTCATCTCTGAAACAGTAGCAATCAGAAAATCATTTATGTCATGCTCAACATCTTTAGATTCCGAACATTGATCAGGAATAATATTTTTTTCTGTTCAATCTCAACTTGCCTGTTGACTGTAAGTTTCACTAGAAAAAAAGTAAAAGTGTTCCCGTGTGCTAAATTCTAACGCTGAAACAAAACGGGCAGTTCTATGTTTTAGTTTATACAGTTCTATTTTGTTTAAAAATGACACCATTTCGCGAGTACGTAAACCAAGGACCGAAAATAAGGCACCTACAGCCAGATTGTTCGTCCCAATTTCGCGGTTCATTTGCCATTTCTATAACCCAATTTTTTGCATGCGCCGTTCCTTCCTCTGTTCTCTTTCCGGGGCGCCCTATTCTGCAAAGGTTATTGTATTTTTTATTCGTTGGGCAAAAATAAGGCGAAAATGTCGACCTACTTTCCGCATTTCTTTTCTTTTAGACGAAGAAAATCACTGCCCACACTTTTTACATAGAATGAGTGACCATTGACCAATGGTATGACGCAGAGAAGAACGTATTCTTCGGAAAATGCTTTTTTTGCTCAAGCCCTTACTTGATATTTTTTCAACAATGGCGGATTTTTTCGAGGTCAGTGTGCAAGGTGGAAAAAGTGCCCTAGAAAACTGGTCCCCCGATATCGGCATCATTATCGACCCAATTTTCTGGCCTGTTAATAACGCACCGTCCCTTTTTTCGGGTCTTTTTTCGAGTGGGGTCTACAGAAAGTGTGCGGCTCTGCATTATATTCGTTCCTTTTTGGAAATTTATTTGCTGTTGTACATGTGCGCTTTTCCTTCCTTTCCTCGATCATTGTACAAATATTGGTAAGCTAGATTTTAATGACCAAGTACTTTCCGCGGTATTTCTGTCAAGTTTGTCTTTTTTTTATTTTTTGGAAATGATATTTTACTTCATTAATTACGTTTTCGTGTTTTTACTTCGAAATTGTGTACTTATTGACCTATTTTATTCATGGAGTGTTTAAAGACCTATAAAGATGATGTGAAATTTGTGATGCATGAATTTTTTTGGTTGTTGATGTATTTGTAATTGAATGTTGATATTGAATGTTAAAAATACTGAGATCTTATTTCGTTGAAGTCGTGCTTCACATTCCTAATCATACAGCTTATTAATCCATTTTTTCCGGTTTACTTTTACTATCGTTACATAACAGATTTCCTAATTAAGAATTTGGTGTAAAATTCCGGTGTGTGTCGTTTCACTTAGTTCCAAGAATAGACTAAGAAGAGTATACTACATATCCTGTGAAGCACGTCAACAAGGTTGAGTATCTGATCCGAAAATGTTCGAAAAGCGGTTGCACCATGCTCACGATGCCCAGGGACCGGTTTCACCAAAGCGACCTAAGCTCCAGCTGAGCTGCAGCTTAACTCGATATGTTATACAATTGTCGTTCAGCTGCAGCTTAGCTGTAGCTTAACTTGTACACAAAACATGTCGAGAAAGTTAAGCTACAGCTGAGCTGCACCTTAACGGCAATGCTATAACATATAGAGTTAAGCTACAGCTTAACTTTCTCGATATGTGTTGTGTACGAGTTAAGTTGCAGCTGAGCTGCACCTTAACATTTCGTATAAAGAAATCCTTTCATGACGCATTGCGCGGACTTTACCCGAAAACTTTTTGTTCGATTATCGATTTTTTCAATCAAAAAATTTCGCCGGCACCTCATGGATGAGCGTTTTGGCACTTCGTTAGTTCGTCCGTTTTTGGTCCATTTTGACCTATAAACATAAATAATAGTTTAACAAACTTCCAAAACTGCCTAAGCTGGCTAACTGGCAAAGTTCTAACAGAGCAAAATTTTTTCTTGTCGATAAACCACTACTAATGGTTGTGAAAAAAATCGATAATCGAACGAAAAGTTTTCGGATAAAATCCGAGCTGCAGTTCAGCTGGAGCTTAAGTCGCTTTGGTGAAACCCGCCCCAGTTCATATTTCTGCGCGTTGCTCGGCGAGCATGCTCGGTGAGCGTGCTCGGAGCTGTGCTCGGAGATGTTCGGCGAGCACAGCGTAGAGCAAGCTGCTTGCCGAGCATGCTCGGCGCGCGAATATTTGCTCGTCGAGCAGAACCCCGAGCACAAAAAATTTGCTCGCCGAGCATGCCCGGGGTAGTAGAAAATTTTTCTACTCCTGCGAGCATGCTCGGCGAGCAACACATGTTATAAGCATAGACGCGTCTCAGACAGGGATAATTTATCAAAAATTAAACAATGCGCGCACGATCAATGCCAAATTATGGGCCCTCTGATCGGTCGGTAGTAGGCATGTATCGGGCTAGAGAATATCAGATCGGGTCAGACGGTTAAAATACCAAATCGGGTCACGAGTCGGGTCAGAGACATCTAGCAAACCAGGTCAAGGGTCAAAAAATATGCTCAGTTCATAAAGTATAACACAAGCACATACTCGCTATTTGTTTATTATTTAGTGTAAATAAGCATTGAAGATGAGAAATGACTATTGCTTTTAAATAGTAATTGTTGCTTTGAGAAACGAGAAATGAAACGAGACAAGGGAAATGAGAAATAAACAAAATCTTTCTCTTATTTAAAGCAAAAAATGAAAATCAATCCGATCTACAATTATTGGAAATAGATTACATCTGAAATGATAGCCAAAGATGGCATGCCCTTCTTGTCTGCCGAAATAATGTTTGTTTAGAATTTCATTTTTTGCTTAATCTCAATAACTGATTAAACTTTCTCTTAGGTACAATACTTATTTTTGTCTCTTTTTTAAGTGCATGTAAATTAAAGAAATACCAACATCGGTGTTCACACAAAAGTTTCACTACAGAAATTTTTGAATACAATAGAAGTTATGGAACACTTATTTTGAAACAGTATTTCATCTAGAAAAGTTTTGCTTTCAACATGATATTGTTGAATAGTTCTTGGTGAATTGTGGAAATTGAACGATTTTTGAGCATACTTTTTCAGAAGGTGAAGGATGAACATTATTCAACAACCATTGTGTCATAATGCCTTGAAATGAAAAAGCACATTGCCATTTCATTCAACATTTTTCTTATCACAATTAACCAAAAGTGACCCAAGATTTACACTTGCCCAGTAAGTAATCACATGCAGGGCTGATTAATGCAAAAATTCCCGTAGAAAACAGGATATTATCGATCATTGCTCGCCCAAAAAACCATCGGCCGATATTTAAAAAAGTCAATCATCAGCCGATGCCAATACATCGATCATTCCCTACCTTCATTGGAAAACTACCGAGAAAATTTTATTCTTGAAATATGTGCAATAATGACTAAATTAATCTCATGTAGAACAAAATTTTATCTGTTTTTTCTTCTAACAGTGAAAATAATCAACCGAATTTTTTGACCCGCGTGTTTTTGACACGCGTGACCTTCAAGGCACAGAGTTATCCTGGATAACGGCTAAGGTCAAGTCTTTTTTCATCCTTCTGGTCAGAAAACATTGTGTAGGATCGGGTATAGCTGGTCAAAAGCTCCGATACATATCTAATCCCTAGATTTATTTGTAGGATTTCATTTTTTTTGTTGTAAAGTTTTTGCAATGTCTATTCGAAAAAAATTACTATAGCCTGTTTTTTTATAAAATGCTTCCAGACACAAATTAGTACTGTCGTAAAATTTCTTTACACAGAGCCCTTACTGTAAAGTTTTTCGCTCGAAAAATGGTTAAAGGTTAGGTTATTATGCTCATAAATTTTTAGTCCCATGTTATATTGTTTATCAGCAATCGTGAAAATCTGAAACCCTATTTGCTTCCCACTTTCATTATTTAGAAGCATTTCAAGAAAAACAGACTATAGATGATGAAAAATTTGAACGTATTGAGCTTGTTCGTAAAAAAGAATTCGTGTTTAACGTTTTATCCCCTGATTACAAGGACGTTAGGAAAAAACGCCATGTTTTCAAGGTACTCATTTTATTTTTCGTACATGGAAAGAAATAAGTATGCATTTTAGGAGAAAAATTTGCTCGTGAACTCCGAGTACGTTCGGCGAGCAAGGTGCTCGCCGAGCATCTCCGAGCATGCTCGGGGTAAATTTGTTCGCCGAGCAGAAGTATGAACCGGGCTTTAGGCAAGATCGCTTTGCTTCAACTTTACTAATTTTTTGAAACGCTTGCAAAAAATAAAACCGAGCAAGTGTTACTTCATACTTTGTAATTTTCTGCACTGGTAATTATGGAGCTAAAAATCTGAGAGCTAGCTAACAGAACTAACCCAAAGCATTTTGCGGATGAGAAACTATAGTAAAAGTTTCCGGCAAGTAATTTCTATCTGCTTTTTTGCACTATTTAGTTTGTTAGTCTTAACTTACGAACATTTTATAAAAAAAACAAGTAAAATAGTATCTAAAACGTTAAGATTTTGAATTATTCTGTCTAAACTACCTATCGAGATACAACATATCGAGGATTCGAGAACTCTGACAGAAAGCTGCCTTGCAGGATTTGATGGGCATCTATGTTTTGAACATTCTTGTGTTCTTTTTTGTCGTCATGTTTTTCGTTTAGGTCGTGCACCAAGTGTATGTTTAGTTCATTAAAATTATATTAGCTTCTGAGTGTAGACCATGACTCGAAGAGATCACATTGTCGCTTCACTGGAATTCCACAAGGAAAATCGGATCGGGTTTGACAAATACCATGTTCAAGCTATTCTGATGTTTCGATCACGTACCTGGGGCAATGATCAAGAATCAATTTGTGCTTTCCATGACTACTGTTTATATTTTTTGAACTTTTGAATCGGTTCACTGTAACACAACATTTTTCAGGTTATAGTAAATAGCATTGCTGACGTCAGACGAATTTCGTATCATCAATCTTTTGCAGAAATCCCTATCTTGCAATTATACTATTCTTGTACGGTAATATTTTTTTATCAAAATGACCAAGGCCGCCATCGACGGTTATTCGGCCCTGAAGACCTTGTTATGCGCCAATCCCTCGTCGCCCGCTCCTTGCTCCACGTCTTCCAACCACCAACTTTTTAGCCCAAATATTGACTTTCATCAAGAAGAGGCCATAGATTTTTCGACCACAGCGGGTAGAATCCGTGGAACGCCGACAGTCACGACGGCTAACGAAGTGTCCAGCGGCCAAGACGTTTCGTCGACGACAGATTTTTCAACGATTAACGGCGTCAGCGTCGCGACGAGCAAGAAAAAAGCGGCCTTCGATTTATGGCACAAAAGAAAATTATCCGAATTGGAAGGAGGTGACGACGAGGGCAAAAGTGACCGTCGAATGTTCTCGACCAACAATACAAACGATGGTCAACGCTCGGTGATTTTTCGGTCCAAAGGGTCGATAAGGCGGCATTGTGATTTCGCCGCCGATTCTAATGACCGTGCGATTAATTTGCCTAATTTACTAGGGTTCAAATCCTATCCGACGACGGAGATTGATAGTCGGAAACCGCGAACCTTTGTCAAAAGCGTCGAATCGGCGGACATTATTTCTCCAAAATTATCCAGGCATAACGACGCCGCTTTCTATCCCAATATTCAATGCGTGCTCTGTAAAGAATGGGTTTGCTCGAGAAATCGCTACATGCACATAGAATCGCACCTGCAATACAGGTAATCCTAGAGCCATATTTTCTGAACAATCTTCGAGAAGAATGATATTCAGATTATAAAACCGCTTCTATAATTCGGCTCATTTCAAAATCGGAAGTCCTACGTTTTTCTTTCTAGCTTTTCCTGAAGTGAAAAATTCTGGAATTGGAATAGATGTCTAGCATAAAATCTACTTCCTGAAGAGCGAGATTCATTATTTTAATGGTTATTTCGAATAGCTTCAAAAATCTTGAGTTACAGAAATCATTCACAAATAGCTTAGAAAGTGAAAAAAATAATTGATCTTGCTTTTACTCTCGAATCTTGTGTTTCTTCTACCCGTGAATTTTTAGACAGATTTTAGAATTTCACAAAAATCCCTCAGATCACTCTTAGTTTATATGCGTTTGTTTGCGATTTCGGATTTTTTGAATCGACCGGTTTTGGAACTACTTTTCGATTTACGAGTTTTATATTTGAAAATAGAAGTCGCTTATCTTTGACTAGCAAAATACTTATATAAGAATATGTCCGTTCGAATTTTTCCGCGACTTCTAAACTGACCTAGACTGACCCTGTGAAACAATAGCTAATAACATGGGGCCTTGTTTTTTTAATCCCAAGAATTCTACTATGTCACCTCTATATCATTTGATCAACCTGCTTTTGTGTTTCCAACTTATGCAACTGGAAAGGAAGTGCTATTTCATACCCTTGTCAGCAATCCACACATCTTGTGAAACTGAAAATGATGGGGCTCAAGTAAGTGTTCAATGGGAACGACAGTAAAAACATGTCGTAGACGGTTTTGAAGCTTATGTGAGTTTAGCACCTCATAACTTAATACACTGCGCGACTTATGATAATGTGTACGTTTTAAATACTGTAAAAACATCAAAACGTATGTCAGAACCGAAAATTAGAATCCGGGATAGATTTCTGGCTCAGTTCTCAAGTCAGCGATGCTTCTGAGCCATCTTATAAAAAATAATATCACAACGATGGTATCTTCTCTTGGGAAGGAGTTAAGTGAGCTGGTTGATTTTCACAATTTTTACTTCTGCGACCACGCATCGTTCTTGTAAATTATAGTCGCATGGAATTAAAATTGACATTACATAATCGGAATCAAAGAATGCTTTCTCGGTGTGATTCCAAAATTTTTTGTACAAATTGTCAAAAGCACGAATTTTTCCTACAATTTCAGGCCATACAAATGTTCTGTATGCCAGTACGACAATAGGAAGAAAATTTTCATCGAACTACACATCAACAAAGTTCACAAGGGTCACCAGGATGCTCAAGTTTTGTACACTCCGGACACGGAATTGGAGAAAAAAGCTTGGGCTTTGGCTGAGCAATGCTTGCAACACACCCGCGAGGTTTTACTCCGTAAAGACGAACGGTCGATTGTCGACTCTACAAGGTATTGTTCAGATGTGAAATTCCGGATCGCTAGCATTGTACCTCAAAATGATACAAAAACTGTCTGGTGGAAACCTAGTAGACACACTGAATACAAACTTATAATTCATGTTGAAATCAATGAGAAATCATTTTAGTTTTCGAGAGCATTATTGGGGCTAGTTTTTTGGAAGATTCCGATCAAA
Source organism: Romanomermis culicivorax (assembly GCA_963922205.1). Lineage (NCBI taxonomy): Eukaryota > Metazoa > Nematoda > Enoplea > Mermithida > Mermithidae > Romanomermis > Romanomermis culicivorax. Next base: position 190,362 of record CAWUHX010000196.1, read on the forward strand.
TTCAACCCTGAGGAAGAAAGGGAAAGTTCTGGAATCTTTTGATCGATCTTAATTCCGAAACCAACTGAGAATAATTTTGAGAATTCGATAACTTGGTAAAAGCACAGTCTTTGAACACAAGTGAAAATGTTGTTTTCATCGATGAAAGAATCTAATATTCACCAATTTTGGAGAAGATCTCTAAGCTAATCAGAGATTTCAACAAAATTATATTAAATATTCAAATATGACTAACAGGGCCCTGTTGCAAATGTTAGGAGTTAGTTAAACTAAACGACAAAATCAGTGAAAAACGCAGGCATGAAAAAATTAAAACGAAAAATACGCTTCCAGTCGTGTATTATTTGTAGTGGAAGCTGAATGGGCCACAACAGGGTTTCTCAAAGATGCACCGAGTTACAGTATTTTCGACAAAGATTATTATAGTTGAACCAAAAGAGCGAAAGCTAATATATCTTTACCACTCGTTCATACTTTTTATTAATCATTCAAAAAATTTGCATCGTACTGATAAACTTTGTGGATTCTACTGATTAATAATTGTGGTTCTACGAAAAATTAGCAGACAGACTGATAAGAGTCTGTCATAGGCATAAGGATTTCATGTTGGTCTTCAACCCCAGATGTGGTATTATTTCTTCGAGTCAAACAATATTTTTTGCTCAAAAACGCAACAACTAGGGCATCAATCGATCAAAGACATGATTTAAAATTGTTTATCTCGATTTTTGATAGAGTACAGGTAGTTGAAGTTTGACTAAAATCTGGCTGACCTCCGCCAGACTTTACTCTTTTCGTATTAGTTTTTTGCATTTACACTCTATTTACGTAGAATTTGCCGTTTTCACCTAATCTTGTCAGAATTACACCTTTTCAACGAAAATATACCGAATCTGTTGACTTTATTATCCCACTACTCTCGTCTAGAATTATAAATATCAAAAGAATTGAAAACAGCAATTTCACCATTTTTATTTACGGATTCCAAAAAACTGGTCGTCTAACAGGCGTCATTTTTGCGTATATTTAAAATGAAATAAATATAAGAGGAAACCGTAGCTCAAACTTAGCTCCTTAACTGCTATAGTCCATCTTTTTCCAAATGAGCCTCAAGGAGAAAAAGATGCTTTTACAAATAATAAAGAACCTGCATACGTGGCTGTCTTTTATTCTCAGATTGATTGTAGCTGTCAGAATTACAACTTGGAGAAAGAAAATGTTGGCTTGTGAATTGTGATGCATTGTCATCACCTGCCACATATTTATTTGGAATTTCTTGAATTTCGAGTCTCGTTTGGGAATGAGCAGAGCATAGAAATAATCCTAGCCTGGGGCCGGTTTCATCAAAGAGACTTGAGCTACAGCTGACCTTAGCTTAACTAAACATGTTATACCATTGCCGTTAAGCTGTAGCTCATCTATAGCTGAACTCATGCACACAAAACATATCGATAAAGTTAAGCTGCAGCTGAGCTGTAGTTTAACTCTATATGTTATAACATTGTCGTTAAGGTGCAGCCCAGCTACAGCTTAACTTTCCTGATATGTTTTGTGTGTTGGGGTTAAGGTAGAGCTGGGCTGGGGCTCAAGTCTCATTGATGAAACCGGCCCCGGTCCTATAAACCATTTGTTTTCAAATCTACTCCGAGACTCAAAATAATGCTGTAAATCTGTGAGCAGATAATAAACCTGCATCGTACGCCAAAAGCTGTTTTGTCAATGTTCCCCTAATTTTTACACTTAACTAGAGAAAAAAGTCTCCGTGTTGGTAAACCATAGATTATTTACACGAAAATCTCTAGCGCGCCGAGTCTCACTTGGAAAAAAGACTTTACTAATAGAGAATGACTCCTAGAAAAAATGACGAGTATTTTTTTATCTTAGACTCTTAACTCCTAAACTCTTACATATCGCAACACAGCAGACTCAAGAGAGGCTTGAAAAATCGTGTTTTTTATATTCAATGACTATTCTTGCATACATATGACTCAAGTTTGACTTTCAAGGAATAAATCTGAACTCCGAAGGGACCACTCAAATCAGGTCAATCAATCTGAAAATCTGAATTTATCAGTCTGAAATTTTTGTATCAGTCCACAGTCACTCGAAATTCTATGAAAAATTTCAATTGCGTTTTGAAAAAGATTTCACGATGTACTCAAAATTCTGAAATAAGTGAATTCAGAAGTAGTTTCATTAAACAGTTATGAATAACGTTTTTTCCTGCAGCATGCTCTAGCGAAATTTGTGAAAAGCTATGGAAATATGAAGATTTTTTATGTAGTTTAACCGATGTTGACTGAAACATTTGTCTAGTGTCTTGAACATATAAATTTTTTTCTGTAACCGAGTCTAGAATTTCATACCTGTACTTTAACTATGAAATTTGAATGTCTCCTGAGGTATGTTGTGAATTTTCCCATTGCAGTTGGACAAACGAGGCTGGAACTGAAAGTGCTGAAATCAAAGAAACTATTATACCTCCGGAAGCAACTACACCTTCAAATTCCGCCACCCACCACAACCTGATTCAAACCTACGAAGACGTTTTTCGCCCTAATATCTACAACAGTCAAAGACGCGGAAAAAGTTTGTTGATTGAGAAATCGCGGCGATTGGGCTTAATTCCCGATTTGACCGAAGTGATGGACAGAGAAGAGAAATGTCGTTTGTGTTCCGGGTACGTTTTGCGGACCCATAATTTGATAGAAGAACATGTCCGAGCTCATTTGTCGCAGCCCAGCTATGCTTGCAGTTTCGAACGGTGCTCTGTGTCGCACAATTCGAAAAATTTCATTTTCAGGTATGTGCTTTGGCAAGTATCCGTGATCAGCAGATGTGTGTGCAAGAAATTACACGTTACTGAATGTTCTCGCATAGAACTGGCTGCGAATAACGGAAATATACTTTCTTATAGAATAAAATCTTGAAATGCTTTCAAATAATGAAAGCGGAAAGTAAGTAGTATTTCAGATTTTCTAAACAGTATACCGTAAAGGACTGGAAATTTGTGAACATACTGACCTCACCTCTAACAATTTTTCGAGTGAAAAATTTTACGATAAGAGCTCTATGTAAACGATTTTGACGACAGTAATAATTTGTGTCACTTTTTTATTTGGAAGCATTTTGTAAAAAACAGACTATAGTACGGAATAGGGTCGTAAAATTTGACGTCAGCAGAATGTTACAGCTTAATTTGTGCACTATGTATGAATTCTATTCAGATTTTTTTTTTACCAAACTGATGATTCATTCCTCATGATCTGACAGCACTCTGATACGGTAAAATTAGAATTATTAGAAATCAGTAAAGAATACTTACTACAGAAGTAACAATATTCATTGCAGATACAAAGAAATAATGCCAACTCCACAATTCGATATTTAAAATTAACATGAAAATTTTTATAGTGGCTTTCTAGGCATAACTTGTTTTTGAAATTACGGAAACAGTGGACTCGATTCCAAATAGTTTCTTCGGTTCGGAAAACTACAAGGCATATTAACTTGACAGAAATTAATCATAATTGAAAATTAGATATATTTTGTAGTTTCACATGCTGAGTATCGTTTCGGACTTTATTTTGCATGAAGTAAAAATTTGCGTAGATACGGTGTCCTAAACTTAGGAATGGTTTAACCCTGTAGTAAAACATTTATCATATGCAGAGACAATTCTATAGTCTGTTTTTTATAAAATGCTTCCAAATGGAAAAGTGACACAAGTCAGTATCGTCGTCAAAATCGCTTACATAGAGCTCTTACTGTAAACCTTTTCACTCGAAAAATTGTTAAAGGTTAGTTCAGTATGCTCGCGAATTTCCATTGCTCTACTATATACTGTTTATCAGAAAATTGTAAAAATCTGAAATACTACTTGCTTTCCACATTCATAATTTGGAGGCATTTCAAGAAAAACAGACTATATATAGTTTTATATGAAACAATTTTTCTAATCTCGCACTGCACACTATTCACGCTACTTCAAAGAGTCAAAATGGAGGTGGAAAAGACACGAAAAAGTTATTTGTAGCTCATTCCAAGGACTTTCTCATTAGAATATCGAAGAATTTTTTTATTGATTTCTGTAAGCACTAATTTCCAACATATTGTGTGAAAATTTCAATCTGATTTACGTGTCGTTTTTAGAGCTGTAGAGATTCTCACACACTGTATTGTCATTCAACTATGTTTTGAACCTGAATAAATCGCAAGCAGTAAAGGTCTGGGAACATTGGATTCGTCTTTACCCATAGTCTGTTTTTCATAAAATGGTTCCAAATTTAAACTGACACAAATCAGTACTGTCGTGAAAATCGCTTACATGAAGCTCTTATTATATGATTTTTCACTCGAAAAATTGTCGATGTTTAGTTCAGTATGCTCACAAATTTCCAGCATTATATGGCATACTGTTTATCGGAAAATTGTGAAATATGCTTTCCACTTTCATTATCCAGAAGCATTTCAATAAAAACAGATGTTATTCATCAGAAGAAAAAATGTAACATCTCATCATTCCGCACCGATTAGACAACTTTGGACATTAGCATTCACTGCACCAGTGTTTTTTTTGCACGAGCTGTTTTGCACGGTGCAAAAAAATCGCCAAAAAAGTTTTGCACGCCCAGAAATTTTTTTGTACTATATTTTTTGTACAACTATAAAACTATTAAAAATTAGTGATAAGTGAAGGTAGAAATGCTGAAGGCCACGCCTGAGCTTGACAATAAATAATAATGATTATTAAAGCTATAACCGGCGACCGGCGCGAAACGCTAGAAAATTTTGAGATTTGGACCTACTAAAATGCACCAAAATGCTCCTTTTCTGTACGAAAAGACCAAATTTTTTTCTACACTTGATGAATATTTTTTTGCACGGTGCAAAAAACCTGAAAAAAAAGTTTTGCACAGCGGAAAAAGTTTTGCACAGTGCAAAAAAAAACACTGCACTGCTCTGTCATTCAAATGTGTTTTTAAATTTAGATAAATTTCTAATCAATAATGTTCTGGGAACACAAGATGCGTCTTCACCCAATTCATTGTAAGAAAAAATATGGCCCGAAGTCTTGATAAATTTTCATTGATCTAGCTTTGATGGTTGCCCAATGATACAAATGAGAGGTCGAAAATTTCGAAAATTTTAACTATTTAATTTCAGAAATCGAGTGATTTTTGGAAATTTATCTACACAAAAACAGCAAAAGTTGTTCGAATGTCCTTCGCTTTATTCGAAAAACATTACAGTCGCTTATCATTTGGTTTACGTTCATCTGGCTGAGGTCACGTAGTGTGAAACAGGGTGTATTCAACGTAGATCACTTTCTCACAGACAGTGCTAACTTTGTCATTTTTCTGTTCATAAACATGTTATTTCAGGCATATGAAAGAAGTTCATAGGGCTCGACAGCCGGTCATCGATCTCTTATCGGATAGTGTACAAGTTCAAGAAACGGAAAATCTATCTTTACGGCCGGAATTCAGTAGATTATGCCGAGATTGCTTCCCGCAATATTTCGCTAGCAGGCCTATACCTATAGTGAACAACAGTGATAGCAATAATTATGTAAATGGTGGGAAAAAATCAGCGCCGAACGCAAATAATCCTATTGTGTTATCAGTGGCCATTGATCTCAGTTCCTCAAAACGAGTGACGACGTCGTTAGGACAAGTAATTGAATAGATCTGATTTTTTTTTTGAAGTCTCCGAGGTGTAAAATAGGCAATATAAATATCGTTAGCGTGAAAAACATTAGATTACGATTCAGGAGGAATTCTTAGGGTTCAAATTTTAATAAAATGTTCCTTATAGTTTTTCATTTCTTTTCCATACAGTTTAATATGTTAAACTTATTGATGATAGTTCCGAAAAATATTGGGAATCCGCTATCTCTTAATAATTTTTCATTCCTACATGTAGTGTATAGATTTTCAAAGTTCCAACCTTATTTCGGAAGAATCTGTACAAATGTAAAAAAAAATCAGAATTATAATGCATAACTCTACATTCAATAGATAGTTTGAAAATATCTGATTCATCAGATTTGTATGTGTTTCACGTTCATAGCCTCATCGAGGCATCAAGCTAAAGCCCCCGATCAATGAACATGAAATCCTGAATACAGTAAGGGATTTTTTGTGATTTTCATATTTTGCTAATACGACTCAAAATAATCTTGGAAGCAAAATTTTATCCCTCAAGTATGTTCTTCTGCCCTTACTTGGCCCGTATGATATTTTTGTACGATATTGTACTGCATTATGTCGAGTCTTTCATAGTCTTTTTTCTTCCTTTTAAATTAAACAAATCAAATTAAAAACTTACGTAAACGACTTTGATGACAGCACTAATTTTTGTCAATTTTCAATTTAGAAACATTATGAAAGACGGATTATTAATACAATGAACTGTGACTTCTCTCAACAGAATACAGTGTCGTCATCGAAACGGCACAAACAACTGAATACGGTCAGTTCGGCAGATACAACTTGTTTAGGATGCGAATTGGGTTTCAATTTATTTTTTACGGATGAAAACGGGTCATTGTCGTTTGTCGTCGGTGGCGTTGACGATGCTCGAGAAAAGAGGTCGCCGTTCGACGGTAGAGAATGTATAGAATGTAAGATTAATTTGTTGGACGCTGGTCAAAAATCGTCGTCATCGCCGTTGCCGTCGGCTGCATCAGCCTTTGGTCGCTTATTTTGCTCAATTTGCGAAAAATTTGTTCCAGGTAAAATTAGCACAGTGAAAGATAGAGTGCTTCAAAGGCAAAAGACAGTCGAGTCTGAAGAAATTTGATTTTTTGTCTCTGAAAGATTGCTTAACAAAATTAAGGTTTTATTTCCGGGTGATACAAGAAACAAAAAGAGCATAATGGTAGATATGAAAATATAATGCCGGCTGTGCACCAAAGGGAGTAAAAAAGATGTTTTGACACAATTGAAAAAGTGCGTTGTAGACCGAGTGGCCGACTGTGCCGTCTGGCCGACTGTAGCGGCTGGTCGACTGTACTGGGTGGCCGACTGAACCGGGTGGCCGACTGTAGCACATGGTCGACCGTGGTACCGGGTGGCCGAATTCAATTTGAAATAGTTTATATGTCGAACCTTATGTAAAATTTTTTGTGCGAAATGTGAATAAAATGTTGCTGAATATACCTTTCAATGTAAAAATGCAAGAGCAACGCAAAAATATGTTGATTAAGTAAAAGCACACAAGCATACGTATTTGAATTCAAAAAATTTTTCATTTTGTAAGGAATTTTTACCCTCGTATCCTTTCACTTTGTTGAGTATATTTGTTATAAAAATGAATGAAAATGATTTTGGGGCTGCAGAATATCTGTTGACAGTTCACGGAAATTCGACGTTGCTGCGTCTAGCTTAGGTGGCCCACTTGTTGAGAGCTGGTTTGTAGTTTTGAGCACTGTAACATTTGAATTTAAAACGTTTTATAGAAACTATTTTCATTCAGGGTGATACTCGGCATTTATATACAAGAAAATCTTAATTTTAGAGTACTTATTTTCAATTTTCATGACAGAAAATGCAAAAAATTCACGAATATTCATTTCAAACAAAAGCACCATACTGATATTCTATAAATGTAAAGGCCCTATGGCTTTTACCACTGCTAAACCTATTATCAAAAAAAATAATGAGCGAAAGACATTTCAGTGTACGACCCTTGGATAATTTACTCAAGTAAAGACGAAATTCTGTTGTTGTTGTTCTATCTTTCTTGAAAATTCTATTTTTTGCCAAGTTCCAACATATTCTATCCATAGTTTTTTTCTACAACAATATTAGAAAAAGTCAATAGAATCAATCAATCTAGGCTTTTATAATGAATTAAAAAATTACGAAGCTGCACTTAATTAGCATATTTTTGCGTCCCTCTTGCATTTTTGATGATACTTTGTTTATTGAAACCTATATTTAGCAACATTTTATTCACATTTCGTGCGAAAACGCTTTACATAAGGTTCGACTTACGTATAAACTATTTCAAATTGAATTCGGCCACCCGGTACAGACGGTCATCTTTTTTTGTAAAGCGTCATCTTTTTGCAGCTGTGTAGCTTTGATTTTGATGAATTTCAATTAATTGAATCGTCAGATCGATGTAAAAATTTTTAATGTGCCAAAAATACCAAAATCTTGTACCCGAAATTTTTATGGGGATAATTTTACTTTAGTCTGTTCATTTCGAAATGTTGAATGCAGCAAACCAACGAATGTAAATTTAATTCGAAAAAATAGTAAACTTATTACTCAACCAGAAACACTTTCTCGTTGATCAGCAGCAAACAGACCGACTTCAAATTTTCCCCAATAATCTTTTCAAATGCACTAATATGTCGATACAGTTCTATCCGAATAAAAATGGGTAATCATGATGTTGTCCCTCGATTTTGGCCTCCACATTGTCATGATGAAATTTATACTTATTCCACAGTTTAAAGTTTTCCACTCCGTAAAAATTGCGCGAAGTATAACGAACTTTTTTGCCTTCGGTGCATCTGCCATTTCAAATTAAATGAACTGCAAAAGTTTCGAAAACTCAAAAGTGCTACCGATTTAATTCATACACTTTGACTCGGATTCTCAAAATTATTTTGGAGTTTTTTTATTGCTTTTTGTTTTATCTGTGCTGAATTTCGTAAACATACTATAGTTTATTTATTTTGAAATGATAGTTTCTTTTTCGTTAACGCAACGCATCCCTGGCCGTACTCATCAGACATAGTCAGGGCGGAATTCTGGTTGCAGTGTATTGTTGGAAGTACTTATGGAACCAGTACAATGTAGAGTCGGCCGACCGATTTAATTGTACTAATAAAATCTGTAATTCTCGCCGTTTCCCTACAATGTGGAACGACTCCTTTCATTTGATCCTATTGGATCAAGGTGTTGATGCTGCTTTATATACGAAATGAGTCTTCAGAGATACTGATTAAAATTTGTTTGTCTCCCCATACCTCTAATTTTTATTTCAGCAATATAAGGCTCTTACATGATTCGTACATCCATGTACGAGTGCGTCTTTCATAGATCGCAAGGTAACTGTATGGAAAGCATATGCTGTCAACAGGACATGAATTTCAGGGCAAGCTACATTGGCTCAATGGCACGCCTTAAAACACTGCCAACCGGATCCATTTGCATGTAATTTTTGCGAAAATTTTTCCTCTTCCGACCTGAAATCAATTTTCGCTCATGCTCATAAAGTTCATGGTGAAATTTCTGGAGCTTTGGAAATTAATAAGGTCGGCGATGACAATATCGTCCAGTTTCGGTGGTCAAGTTTCGAATGGAGGAAAATGTGGCGAGAAATGTTTCAAATTTGTTTCGATTCAAACGCCCGTACCACTTCACCGAATAGAAAATTGTATAAAAAATGCTGCGCCTTATGTTCAACGCCCGTTGCTGGCGACTATAGGTAAAAATGAAGCATGTTGGCGGTGGTTTCAGTGTAAATTTTTCCCATGAGTTGTTCTACTGAAAAGTTGTAGTTTTGCATTATCGTCTTATTTTTGACATCTGATTTTAAGTTCACTTTTCCATCAGGGTGTTGATCGAACATAGCTCCAAACATATGCATCGTCAATGTTATTCTTGCTTTTATTGTCAAAATTCGAACAACGGCACTCACCAGACGATTTTGTCCCACTTGAGCGACTCGCATTGCGATTTTCCCCCAATTTTACGTATAGATACATCGAAAGAATCAGTGGACGAACGAAATCTGCTTTTGATGCTTTGCTTTCCGAAAGTAGAAGTTCCGGTGTGCCTTTAATTATACAATGCTGTACATTTGTGTCTTTACAATAAAAGTGTTTTAATTCAGCAGTCTGTGCTGAACAGTTCGCATATTATTTTACCTCAGTACATTTGGAGAAAAAACGTGAGAAATGCTTTTACAGATAAAAACCCGCAGTGCACATGGACATTTTTTTCAAGATGCGCCCCATCTGCTACAGTCAATTTGTGAAAAAAGAAGGCCGCGAATGTCGGTTGTTTTCGCTCTGCCTAAGCATCTTTTTGCGTTCCAAAACTCACTTGGGAAAAAATGGATCGCAGATTATGCAACTGATAAGCGCTCTGAGTGGATTCACCCTAAAGCAATGTTTTTTGGACCTGTCATATAATGGATGCACTGAAACCAATGGTGTTGTGAAACAAACATGAATGCAGTGAACGCTAGTTACACAAGAAAGCCAGTAAAATCTTCGTCTCCATTTCGATAGTGTGAAGCAGACATCACAGGGCTAGTGATTTCGCTGGTCGACGTTAGTTTGTGGCCATCTGATATTTCCAAGTTGTAGTTAGTTAGGACATGCTGAAATTGAAAACTTCTATACTTGTGTCTCTGAACAACATTAGTTGAATTGTGAATAGCCATACATCAGTGATTAATCCATTAATTAGACCCCAGACTTGAGGAAAAGGTGGTCTTTCAAGTCTGTGGTTTAAAAATGTCATCATTGCTTATAGCTTTTAAACATCAACAGATGCATAAATGTGTGATCTAGTTTTATTTTTTACGTATCTAATGAAAATCAAAATCTTTCTAGATTATTTTAACAGAATTTTTTTGTGGTCTTTAAACATTCCTGGTTCCAGTGAACATTTGGAAAATGATCATAACATTATCAGCATAGGGCAGAATTTCTTGCTCTGGTTTAGTTGAAGAATTCAAGTTGTAGATTGCCAGCATAATTTTTCGATTTTAGTTGCTTGATTTTTGCATTTTCCGATGCTGAAAAATGATTAAACTCAGTGACAAAATTAGACCTTTTATCCAGGAAATAAATATTGAAATGATTCATTTTCCAGTCGTCTAGAAAAAAATTCCAAAAAATTCTTACTTTGCTATAGGCGCCGGAATTAACAACATTAGAATCCGGCATAAAACGTCTGCCGCTGAATTCTTTCGCAATTTGTTTTTTTGTGCTTTGAATCATTAGAAAACAATGTCTCTTGATGTATCATTATGACTATCTGACCTTCAACTTAAAAAATTGAATTTTCCTCAGTTTTTATTAAATTATTGGTTCAGAATATCATAGAATGTTCAAACAAGCTCTAAAAATATAAGTAAAGCATCTGTCGACATTTCCAAGCGAGAAAACGACTTGACGAAAATAGCGAATATAATTTGAATGCCTTTTTTGTGCAAACAAACGCTCATTCAGCACAGTCACATTATTTTTGTATGGCGGTTTTTTGTCGCTTTTCGTATCTTTTTTTGTGGTTTTTAGGTTTTCCAGGAGGCATTTTTTAGTTTTTCACTAAAATTATCTGGCAGCACTGGTCGCTAGCTGACAAATGGGATAAAATTTTCATTGGCTTATCATCATTTTTTTCGCATTGGGTTCCTGTAAATCCTAATTCATAAGTGAAAAAAAATCCTAGAATTTTTGTCGTCAACAGTCGCCAATTCCGCGGGAATTTTATCGGCGACTGTTCGTGATTTTACCACTTTGTCGGCGACTGTCGGTGACAATCACCGATTGTCGCCAATCTTAAATCCAGGAAATAGAACACTGCTCTATTTTTCAGGACTGTTGCCGATTTTTTACACGCTAAGCATAGAAAGCCACGATTGCTCAGTTATTTGTAGCCTTTCCTAAACAACATAAAACCACAAAAACATCCAGTGTGCATTTGTATGCAATCCACATGCTTGGGAAGAAAATTTTGTTTGGCTATTTTCTGTTGTTGGAATGAGACTTGTGTTAGGAATAATAAAGAATGAAAGGACCTAATCAGCTACTCACTCAGGTAGAAAGTGTGCAACAGTTCGGTCAATCCCAATCTCAACAAATGATCATCTGCTTTCGTTCTAAAGAACTGCAGGTGATCTGATAAGTCTCTGAGCTCAGGTAATTTCCAATCAACGGGCAAAATCGAGAAGTCAGGCTGAGAATTGAGTCGTAAATGTAGACTTGCACGCAGGGTGGTACTCCAGGAGTCCGGGTCCTAACCTGCATTCCCTCCACTGCGAGAATATCATAAAATGTCCAGGCGAAGGACGTTGTATTTGGGCGAAATATCTCCACAAATAACAGTCAATAATAATATAATATAAAAGGCCGATCTGGCCGCCGATTTCCTTCTTTACTAATATAAACAAACACAATGACATAGACGCACGGGCCTTTTATGTGCGTCATCTATGCAAATCGGCATGACACAAATTGCGTCGGCTCTGGCTAATTTGCACAACCATGAGATAGACTATGTCCATCCACGATATTGTGCCCTTATTCCCCGAATATCCCTTTTCCCTTAATGTCCCGATGCTCCAAAAGCCCCTCTTCTCCAAAGGTCCCGATTCCCCGAATAATAAATAAAATTTCTGTTTCCCACAACAATGCATTAGTCCCTATTCCCTGAATACTAGGGATGGGACGGATCCACTTCAGATCCGGATTTGGACCTAGAAACTGCAATTGTCGGATCTGGATCCTAAACAGTAGATTCGACTGGACTGAGATCAATATGGATCCTGTTGAATTCATGTTTCTTAACAGTTCAAGAGTTATTAATCATCGAAATGAGAAGTAAATTTAAGCGAAAGCTCAAAATCTTTAGACTAGTCTTTTGTGCAAGCTTCTATCTGCACCGTGCAGGAATGACTGAAGGAATTCTGCACTGAAGAAGTTTTTCCTGTTCCAAATAATTGTGAGCAAAATCAATGATTCCATGTTCATCACAATCGGAAAATTCCATCAAGATAAAAAAAATGGGATTCACCACACTTTCACATTTCAGTTATTGCGAATTCCGATGCTTCATGAGAATAAATGTCGCTTGACAATAGTCTTTCGGGCCAACTTAAAATTCCTACTTGTGCTTGAAAGAAGTGGTGTTTTTAAAAATACCATCAATGCATTTCAGATATAAATGGTATTTCTGGTATTTTATGGTGTTTTTGGCGTTTCTGGTATTTTATGGTGTTTTTGGCGTTTTTGGTATTTTATGGTGTTTTTGGTATTTTATGGTGTTTTTGGTGTTTTTGGTATATTTTATGGTGTTTTTGGTACTTTTTGGTATTTTATGATATTTCTAGTAATATTGCATATTTCATTGGTATTTTGTCATTCGAATTTTTTGAGTAGTTTTATGGTAGAAAAAACTTATAAAAAAATACTTCAGAGGATGTACAAACCATCATAATCTGTATACTTTCCACTGTAATGGAACAAGATTGTACAGAACATTACAACATATAAACACATAGACATTTACTACAAAAATTGTTCAACTTTTCCACCAATCGGGCATGCTTTTGGCAAAGCTCAGCCAGGCTTCCCATATACTTCGTTCAGAGCTTTTGTGATTCTGATGAAAAGAAAATTCGTCTAGATGAGCCAATAAGCATTCACAATTTTTAAGTCAATGCATGGATCCTATTCTTTGGTCTATCAATCCCGACAAACCCTCAATAGTATTTGTATGTGCGCTAGACTCTGCAACTAATTCGCGATTATGGAAGATGACATCATGCGTATAGCCTAAATCGTGAAGTTTCGTGTATGTTGCCAAGCCGTCATGACAGATTTTTGTACTAGTTGGTATGTGTTTCTCGATCAAAGGCAATAAATTTTTCTTTGAAGCACTGTCGATGAGGTACAAGACACATATTCGACCCGATCTTTGAACTATACTGAACACTAGGTGTGTTTGCTTAAAAAAATATGGTAAGAGAATAATGTTTTCAATAGTCAGTTTGCTGCCTTGAAACACTGAACCATAGCGAATGGATTTTTGTGTGCAACATTGCGGACATTGCCATACCTTTCCATCTGTCAGTTGTGACTTCTTTTGTAATTTCATAACACGAGGGCAACGCTCACAATTGACCACTCTTAGCAACAAATTGTTGAAAAAGAATCAATGTGAAAACATTTGAATTTTGTTCTCAGTTTGCAGTGAAAAAATCGCAGATGTGAAATTAAATACCTGTTGTTTCTAAATCAGATGCTGTAATACAACATGATTAATCTGGGCAGTCACAACTCATAATGCGTAAATATGTACAACTTCAGCGGATAAGAATCATGTAAAATTTGCTGTACGTAATAGAAAGTGACAGGAAAAACCAGAAAATATTAAAAATGAAAAACCACAAACTTAAAAGGGAGAAAAACAGAGAAAACAAAAACAAAAAATAAGCAGAAAGTAAAAACTTTTGAAAAATAGCATAGAATAAAAAAAACACCAAAAATACCATAAAATACCAAAAATGCGATAAAATACCAAAAATACCATAAAATACCATAAAACACCATAAAATACCATAAAATACCATAAAACACCATAAAATACCATAAAATACCATAAAACACCATAAAATACCATAAAACACCATAAAATACCATAAAATACCAAAAATACCATAAAATACCAAAAATACCATAAAATACCATAAAATACCAAAAATACCATAAAATACCAAAAATACCATAAAATACCAAAAATACCAAAAATACCATGAAATACCAAGAATACCAGGAAATACAAAAAATACCAAAAAAGCCAGAAAATACCAAAACCATCAAACATACTGATATGTATGATTTATATATGAGTATAAATAAATTATTCTTTGAGTTACACGAGGCTACTGACTGAGACACCCTGTTCCGTATGTTTTCTACGGTCCTATGCTTAACCATACAAGTAGGAATTTTAAGTTGGGCCAGTCTTTCATCGAGTAATAAATTCAACAACATAGTAATTTATTTTTGACAATAATTCGAACTTTGATGGCCCAACCGAGAAAGACTACGTAGCCAAGTTGGTTTATAAAAAGGCGTTCATTCGATACAATGCTTTACGTTTTTATGGCGTTTAAGGCGTTCATGGCGTTCAACTTAATTTTGATTTTTAATTGATTTTCAGAATAAAATTCTGATTTTTAATTTCAAAAATTAAATTTCTCGTCTTCAAATTGATTTTCAGGCTCAAATTATGATTTCTGAGAACCAAATTTTGATTTTTAATTGGTTTTTTAAGGCTCAAATTTTGCTGTTTTTTTTGAAGATGAAATTTCTATTTTTCATTCTGAAAATCAAGTTCTGATCCTAAAGTTGAGTCTCAGGATCAAAGTTTGATTTTTTTATTGATTTTCAGGCTCAAATACTGATTTTTGACATCCGTATCAAACTTCAGTTTTTTCTGAGAATCAAATTTTGATCTTAAAGTTTAATTTGAGAATCAAATTTTGGTTTTAAAACAATTTTCAGGCTCAAATTTCAATTTTTGATTGTTATGATCAAATTTTGTTGTCTGATTTACAAAATCAAATTTTAAATTTTAATATGATTTTCAGAATCAAATTTTGATTTTTGATTTTAAGATCTAAAATTTTGATTTCATCCCCGAATTTTTTGCAAAAAATTCTAAAAAATCCACATTATCAAAGAACTATTTTTAACTCGGTTTTTCAGGCTCAAATTCTGACTTTTTAATTTCAAGATGAAATTTTGATTTCTGATTTTTCCAGATCAAATTTTTATTTTTCACAATAAAACTGCGATTTCTAGTGAAATTTTGGTTTTTAATGTGGTTTCAGAGACAAAATTTTGATTTTCAGAATCAAGCTTTGATTTTTAACGTAATTTTCAAGATGAAAATTTTGATTTTCAGAATCAAGTTTGTAATCAAATTTTGATTTTTAATGTGATATTTTATCATCAAAATTTTAATTTTCATAATCAAATTTGGAATTTTCAGAATCAAATTTTAAATTTTAAAAATTAAATTTTGAATTTCAATTTGATTTTCAAAATGAATTTTTGATTTTTAATTGATTTTTAGGCTCAAATTTTGATTTTTAATGTGACTATGAGACTCAGATCTTGTTTTTCATTGTGATTTTCAATGTCAAAATTTTGAATTTTTGGAATCAAATTTTGAAGTTTAATGTGATTTTCTGAATCAATTTTTGATCTACGGATACAAAATTTGATTTCGAGGATCAAAATTTTGATCTGATTCTCAAATTTTGTGCAAAAACACTAAAAACATCCACATTATTTTTATACAAATTTGATAAAAATCAATACAAAATTACAAGAGAAATATTATTTTTCTGAGAGACCCTGTCGGGATTTTCGTGTATATAGGGCGAGAAAAATGCACAAAAAAACAAAGACTTAAAAAAGCGAAAAAACAAAAAGCAGCACAAAAAACAACAACTAAAAAAGAATTATCACATGGAAAAATAAAGATACAGTAAACTGCAAAAATACAGTATGAAGCTACAGTAATCTTCAAAAAATACAGTAAGCATCCTGCTTTCTACAAATTTGTCATTTTTTTCGGCCCAAATTTCCTTTAGACAAAATTACAAAAAGGAAAATAGTTCTATTTTTGCATCATTTTTTCAATGTGCAATAATCATTAGCGATTTTTTTGTATTTAGAACATGTTTTTGCATTCAGAAAGTGGTTTTGTTTTCGAATAAAATTTGCGAACTTTTATGTACACCTGTTTTTACATTTTATTTAAAGCACGCAGTGATTCAAATATTATGATAAGTAATGAAAATAATTAGAAACTTGAAGTATGACTGTAAGGGGCCAACTATACTTTGCCGTACGGCGCCGTGCGGTGCCGTAGGGCGCCTGATAAGTGGCTGCTAAACTTCACGACGTACGGTGCTGTACAGTAGTAAATGATAATAAGTAAATGAAAATGATAAGTAGCTGCTATACTTACGTGCCGTACGGCACTGAACGGCGCCCTACTGCACCGTACGGTGAAGTATAGTTGGCCCCTAAACTTCTAACATTTTAATTTCTGAGGCATTGATTCCATAAAGGCCCTAAATGCCAAATAGAAACCATAAACGCCATAAAAGCCTTAAACCCCATGACCTTAAACGCCATGAATGCCATAAAAGCCTTAAACGTCATAAACACTTTAAACGCCAAGGCCTTATACGCCATGAACGCCTTAAACGCCGTAAAAGCCTTAATCGCCATAAAAGCCTTAAACGCCATAAAAAGGCCTTTAACGCCATAGAGGCCTTAAACGTCATGAAAGCCTTAAAAGTCATAACAGCCTTAGACGCCCATGAAAGCCTTCCATGGAACCGGTCAATTATATATATATATATATATATATATATATATATATATCATAGAAAGAATTGTATATGTTTTCAATGACGGAGGCTTTCTCGGTTGGGCCACTTTGATGACATTCAGACTAATGTCTATTATGGTGCGAATTTTGTGCGAAATTTCGTGGAAAATTTTTTTTGAACCGGGGGAACTTACTATTTACAATGTCTCCAGGAAAAATTAGCAATTTACAAGGTACAATCTAAAAATAGCCTTCGTATATTTTCGTGGAATCGGGACATTAGGCGAAAAGAGACATTCGGGTAATGGGCATACACCCTTTTCAGGGGCAGCCCTATTTTGTTTTCTGTGAGAAAAATTTCCGCACTCGTTTTTACAAAAATGTTGTCATCTTTTTTGGATTGTGTCCTTATTCTCCGAACGTACCTCGTCCCCGAATGTCGCGATTCTCCGAAAGTCCTTTTCATATGAGAATAAATTTCGCTTGACAACAGTCTTCCATCGAGTAAAAAATTTAACAACAAGATCTCAGTAATTTATTTTTTTGACAATCAAACTTCAACGACGTTCAAACTGCACTCCATTCATTCCGAAAATATCGATGCAGAGAGGTCGCAGCGAAACTTTTATACAAAATTAACAGAAGGCTCGTTGATTTTATTCAATAAATTTTTCCTTCATGGTACAGGAGTTTTGATGATCACTCTTTTCAGTCATTTCAAGATTGTCGAAATTGATTTCTTGATTTCTAGTAAGACTGCGATTGCTGCTGAAACTGGGATCGCTGCATTGATCATTTAAAAATGAATAGAGTAAAATTTATATAACGGCGCGAAGTTTTGGGGGAAAAATTTTTTCCTGAACCGGGAGAACTTACAATTTACATTGTTTCCAGGTAAAATAAGCCATTTACAAAATGCAATCTAAAAATAGCCTTCGACTATTTTCGGGGAAACGGGATTTGATATTTCGGTGAATAAGGACCTTGGGGGAAAAGGGACATTCTGGGATTGGTGATACGCCCCGTTTTGACTGTGTCCTTATTCCCCGAACATCCATTATCCATTTACCCTGAATATCCCAATTCCCCGAATGTCCCTATTCCCCGAAGGTCTCGATTCCCCGAATAATGAATAGAATTCACTTTTCCCCGGACATTTTCCCTATTACCCGAACGTCTCAATTATCCGAATACTGAATAAAATAACATTCTCGATGCCCCGAATGATTAATAAAATTTTATAAATCGGCGGCTGTCGCCAAAAGTCTAAAAACGCTATTTCCAACAAGGTCACACGAAATCAACTACAAAAAGACAATTTATGTTAGTGTAAATAGTAGTAGCATTCATTCGTAGGGAAAATACAGGAGGGACCGGATTAAATTATGAATTATTGACCGCATATTTACTCGCTCTTGTCATTTCAATGTCATCTTTCGCATGCTCGTCGGATTGCTTAGCCAACTTTCCCTCCGCACTATTCCACATACCGTAACCGAAATAGATCATCAAACCTGAAAAGTTTTCTACAATGTTCTCGCAGAAAAATAAGGATACCGCAGATTTTGGATTGTTAATCATCAAGAAAAAATCGACTGTGCCTGTATTTCTTACCCAAAACCAGCCATGCAGCAAACCGCTCCCACGTATGACCCGACAAACGAAGCATCAAAATGACGTTGATGAGCAAGCTGAACGCTGGAAATAATGGTACGAATGGCATCTGAGAAAGCAACAATAAAAGAATCCAAATGTATTCACTAATAAGATAGTACATTTGAATGCGGCAAGTTCCAAATTCTACAAATTATTAAACCGTGGAGATCATGTATCATTTTGTTTGCTGTACATTTTTCATGGAAAGCCCAGCATCAGAGGTTACGTGATAAGCGATTGAATTTTTCATTTAATTCCAGTGCTTTTTTACCTTGAACCCAATAGAAATAGGATCTTGCTCGTGAACAAAGAGGAACAGTAAGCACGAGACGAAAGCCAAAAATAAAACGACTGATACCAAAATCGACCACCATTTCAACGAGTACCATGAACCGAAATTGATCGTCGCCGCCAGACAAATAATCACCACTATCAGAAACGAGACGACGTAATTTAGCTTGAAATTTTTTGTCACGGGATAGCAAAATTTGAATCTGGCTTTCAGTTGACCCGCTTTATTTTGTATGTCTTTGATTCCTAAACAAATAACAGTTATCCGCATTTACTCATGTTTACAACTTGAGCTGGCCTGTATTCGGAAGAAAGCCAAAGGCAGTTCGATTTTTATAGAGCCCGTTGTGCGTGAAAAATAAAAAAATGAAAAAAATTCTCTTCACAAGAGTTAAACTGAAGCCTTCTTTCTTTTAAAAATTGTAAATAGTTAGCTGACGTGGCTTTTATAATCTGATCCTACGTGGCATATGGTCATCAGAAGCAAAAATATGACATAGAATTTGTTTTCCAATTTTATTATACTAATGCTATAGTGACCTGCTTATCTATTACCATCTTCGGCCCGCAATGGTGAGTGAAGATTGGTTTTACGAATGTGATTCTGAAATCATGTTATAGTTAATTTGATAGCCCAAAGTCACTATTAATTTTTTACCCATGTGCCCTATGTACACAGTTTCATTAATCTATGATCTCAGTTCTGTTCAAAAGTGCTAGAGATAAATCAATTTTCCCACGAACGTTCACAACGATCCGTCAAGAGTGCTTTTTTCTACTCCTTGTGGTTTGCTAAATGGATCAGATCAGAGCTTTCCATTAGTCACACCAATTTTTAGTAAAACGAAGCCTACACGAATCGGCGACTGTAGAACTGTTCCCGCTGCGACTTTTATCTCAAAATAAACTTCTTTCGATGAGCTAGCCTGTTTTTTATAAAATTCTTTTCAGTAAAAAATTACAAAAATTAGCACGTCTACATTATTTACCCTGAGCTTTTACTATGGAATTTTTTACTTTCAAAAGGCATTGAATATACCGACAAATTTTCAGCCCTATGCACGTCAAATATTACGGTTTAATAGAAAATCGTAAAAATATGAAATAGTACTATATTGCCCATTTAAATTGAAATGTTAGACGCAGCGAAAACTGAAAAGTAGGCTGAACCTGATGCACAACTTTCACTCAGTGTAAAATTTTGTACTATAGAAAAACGCTAAATTTCTTCGACAATGGGAAAGCCAAAATCATAGGAAAAACATCATGCTTGTTAACTGTTGATTTCAATAGAAATGCGTCTCCACCTGACTGCTATTCGATTAATTTACCAAGTGATTGAGGGGAATTTTCAGCTTTTTTGTTTGCCGCTCACTGACGAAATAATTCTTTCATTGATTACAGTAATAAGTTTACGAATTTTTTCCGTATTCACGGGCTCGCATTGTCGATTATTTCAGAATGAATGGAATATAGTATTCCATTGTTATAATTGACAAGCATTTTAAGAAAAACAAACTATAGTTATCAATTGTATTACATTGGGCAAGTTGAATACCTTCTGTTATAATTTTTTATTCTAAGCATAAATTTCCCAGATTCTTTACGGAGCCTAGCCCAAGTTCCATGGAAACTATTCGATTAGCAATCAAGTTGCTTATTAACTTCGTAATACATTAGACAATGTCTAGCAGGAATGTAGATCTTTTGTAATATCGGTTTCATAGTTATGGTTACCGGCAGCTCAGAGCTTCCGCAGTAACCACAACGAAAATTTAGAAGTAAATACATCTAATGGCCGATATTTTTGATAAAACTATCGCATCAAAAAATTTTGAACACATTCACTTTGGTTTTCACTTGAAAATTCAAAATTAGTCAACAAATGTAGTTTTATATAGGATAAATGCAAACGAAGTATCACGTCAGAAGAGCTGAAATTCATATTGTGTCTTTCTTTCTTGATGATTAGCCGAAGAATGCACTTCATGACAACAAATTAACATAGAAGGAAGAGCTATACCTAGCAGTTGGCTTTTTGTGCCGTATCTGGCGACGTTGGGTTCGTAACGCAGGACTATAACACTACAGGCTACGATACTGTAGGCCATGAGGGTTCCGATGGAAACAAATTCGACCAAAATTTTTAAACTGAAGACCAAACCCATCAGAGCGGTCAGTACGCCGAAAATGACGATGCCGACAATGGGCGTTCGTGTCCGTGGATGTACGTAACTCAAAAATTTGCACAGAAGGCCGTCTTGGGACATGGCGTAGACGCCGCGTGGTGTAGAGAACAGTGATCCAAAGAGGACTGTGGTCATGCCGCTTAGGGCCCCCACTGATACCACGTATTGGGCCCAATAGACGCCTCTAAAAATGTGCACTTATAGTATCTTCCGTTTGATGAGCAAGTAAAATGTGGAATTACACACTTTTTTAATGTTCACCATTCTAATTTAATCGCCGAAATTTTTAGGCTGTGCAAGGCGTAAAATATGAGATTCATATTGTATTATCGACAAGTTGTGAATTAAAGACTAAAGCAAGTACTATTTCATATTTTTACCATTTCTTTCTGAGTCATACGTCGCATAGAACTGAAAGCTTGTGATGAGCCTACTCAACTAACCCCTACAATTTTTTGAGTAGATCCTAAAGTAAAAGCTTTGTGTAAACAATTTTGAGGGTAGTACTCATTTTTGTAATTTTCCGTCTACAAGCATTTTATAAAGAACAGACTATAGTATGTACCAAAAAAGTTGTTTTAACGCCGATCAGAGTAATCTTTCGCATGTTTATCAGGATTTTACAGAATGTAAATGTTCGAGAGCTATTTTTTCGGGTGCACGAAAGTTGAAATGGTGCCAATCTCATCTTTCCAAGTTTTTCAGAGTTTTAAAGTTTTAAAGACACGATTTCTGAGAGGTTCTACTTTCCCTATGATAAGTTGAAAATTAATCATACCTCAAAATCAGAAAATTTAGGTAGTTTCTTGCGTATCCCTAAATGTAAAGAAAACAAAAGTTTGTTACTTCAGATTAATTTGTGTCGATTCTTATAGGTATGTATGACAGTCCGACTAAAAAGAAATTACCAACCGCTATAAGAAAATGTTTTATTTTTCAGTGAACAATTTGCTGCTTATGTTAGCTGTGCAATGCTTTTGGTAATTACAATATTCCCATCTTCAAATTTTTGTAGATAAAAAACACCAAGTACCCTTTTCTTCCCAAATAAGCCTTGTAACAAAAATTTTTCCAAGATTTGCCGTATGAGTAGAAAAAAATCGTTAGCGCTGATTTAGATTAGTGATTTGCTCTTGAGATTCTTTTCATATGTTGCAGAGCTTCAAGCCTTGACGATGGATCATGTCCCTAAATATTACAAGACAAACGTCAAATGACTTGCAACAGCGGGCTTTACGATTTTTCTTTTTCAGGTGAATGACATAAACTTTGTGAGGTTTGATTAGGTGATGGATTGTTTCATCCTTTTAGATCAGTGACTTGAATCAATTTGGTGAAAATTGATTGGGCGGGGGATGCTTGTATTGTCCTACCTCAACGGGATTGAACAAAATTTTCCAGTAGATGAAAATGCAGTTAAAATCATAAATCACCATTTTTCTACAACATGTCTGAAAAGTTGTGGCGTTTTTAATGTATTTTCCAGTTTCAGTATTGATATAATGAAGCTACTCCATAAAAACACAAAAAAAGCAAGAACAAATTATTCATTTTTTGAGCAATTTTCAGGGTTTTGCTTTCTTTGGATCTCTGTAGCTTCTCAAAGGGTATTCAAATCGCGATGCTGCTTTAACAGCTAATGTATAGTCTGTTTGTTATAAAATGCTTCCAAATAGAAAAGCGACACAAATCAGTACGGTCGTCAAAATCGTTTACATACAGCTCTTACTGTAAAATTTTTGACTCGAAAAATTGTTAAAGGTTAGGTCAGTATGCTCACGAATTTTCAGTCCTATATGATATATTGTTTATCAGAAAATCCTGAAAATCTGAAATACTACTTGCTTTCCACTTTCGTAGACAAGGGCTATCTGGCAAATACAATGATTTCTATGAACTTATCATAGGCCTATGTAAAAAAAAGTAGAATCTCTCAGAAATCGTGTCTTAATTACTCGTAGCGATTCCATGATTAGTAGAATCTTGATGTAAATTTACAGTAAAGAGCTACAGCATGTATGCAGGTCCTAAATCGAAACTAGATTGTTCATCTCGAAACAAGTCTCCTGAAACTGTGAGGGCAAAACTTCGAGAAGTTGATAGTTTTCCAAGTTGGAATTCGAAACTTTTGAAGCCTTGCACTCGTATGTGCCGAAATTTTGCTTCGGTTTATGATGCTAATAGAAACTATAGTAAATTTATTCTCTTCTCCGTTCGGAAATGAATGTCACCAAAATAGACTGTTTTGTCTGTACTCACCGATTTATCGTGCATTTATTTTAATTAGTCTCGCTAAGAAAAAAGATGCGAATAAAAACAAATCGCATACGCAGCCGCCATTTTCATCACATTGACTGTAGGGGTTAGGATTTCAATTCGGTAAAAGAAAATTTTGACTCGCGATACCTAGCCGTCTCTTACCTACGAATTTCATTAAACGTTTTTGCATTTCGAGGCTCATTTGAAAATGAAAAGATTAAGCCTGATCCGGTGAAAATTTGATAAATTCGCATCAAGGAAAATAACCCCAAACTGTTATCCTATAGTTAAACTAAACGATATGGGGCACCCCTAGGACTGAAAATTGTTTTTCCATTGAGTGTCATAGCATGAAACAGAATTTCGACACAGAAAATCATCATTACGAATACTTTTCCCACAGTATCCCCACCTGTCTTTGAAAGCTGTGGCAAACGCACTGTCCGGCACGATCGTGCAATAGGGTACCATCATGGTCAACGTCAGGGACATCATCACGTATGCAAAAGTGACTATAATCATGGCCAACAGGGTGGCCAATGGAATAGTTCGCTGGGGTTTCACGGTTTCCTCTCCGGCAGCAGCTATACTATCGAAGCCGATGTAAGCGAAGAACACCTACAAAAACAAAATTTTTTCATGTGCGTGGAGGTTATACTGTTGATAAAATGTTCTTTAATCAGAATTTCCTCAGTGTTTGCTATAGCGCATTAACAAATTTTAGACAAAAACCCCAAAAATTAGGTTCAATTTAATACGTAATTTTCACCTGGCGAAAAGCCGTATTTTGCAGAAAAACGCTAAACTTCTTTGTGTGAATGGAAAAGCCAAAATCATTGAAAAAACTCCATGCTTATCTAAAGCCGATTCGGATAGAGCTGCGTCGGTACTTGAGTGCTACTCGAGAAATTTTGAATGCTTAATCAGGATATTGAAGAAAATTTTCAACTGTCCTCTTTGCTCTTCACTGACAAAAAAATTATTTCATTGATTATAGTAATAAGTTCACTAATTTTCCGTATTGAACCTATTTTCATGAGATCCCTGCATCTATCATTTAACATGAATGGAGTAAAAGATGTCAAACACAATTCTATCCAAATCGAAAGTGGATACGCATCGTCGTCTTTCTATGATTTTGACGTACCTACCTATTATCATGAAGAAATTTAGCGTTTTTCTATAGTATTAACTTTTCCCTTCCGCGCAAATTGCGGTTCAAATTGAACCTACATTTTGGTTGTCGCTGTTTCTGTCATTCAAAGTAAATGGGCTTTAATCCACTTTTGATTGAAATATGACTGTGTGCCGTTCAACAAATTTTGGCCAGTTGATCTGTTGAATGAAATTGCAAATTGGTCGTTTTGCCACAGGAGACCGAAATTTATTTTTCATCGACGACAATAATAAGCCACATCGTTCTTACTTTCATCGAATTACTGCATCTGTTATTTAAAAAATACCGTATAGGATTTTAGCAGCTACCAACCTTGGCCGCACCGCTGACCACTCCAGAAAATCCGAAAGGCATGAACGCGTTCGAAGCTTTGCATTGATCGATCACGATCTCCGAATTCAGAGAGCAAGTTAAATTATGCTGGCAGTAAGCAGGATTCGTCAAATAATCTTTCCGGGCAAAGGTCAAGCCGTAGATGACGGTGAAAGCGATAACCAGTAAGTTGACCACGGCAAAAACACTAAATATATATGAGAGAAGACAAAGAATTTTCCAGTGAAGTTCTACCCCATGGGTTTGTTCTTGGAAAATTCAAGTATGTTGTTACAAAGCATACAACGATCAGAACACATTATGAAATCAGAATCAAAATCAGTATTGCAACTAGAATCACATGTATGACTATTGCATTTTCAAGATACAATAATATTAATAAAAGCATCTGACATCAAGAATTGAAACTATTGATAGAATGGCTGAAAAGGTCGAAAAAAGTTGGCTCTGCAACCAAAAAGTACATGAGTGGGTTTCATATCAAAGAGACTCAAGCTCCAGCTGAGCTGAAGCTTAAACTCTGTATGTTATAACATTGTCGTTAAGGTGCAGCTCAGCTGTAGCCTAACTTTCCCCACATGTTTTGTGTCGGAGTCAAGTCTCCTTGATGAAAAAGGCCCCAGAGCTCGGTTTTATCGGTCGAGACGGTCCTTTTATCTCCACTTTCGTAAAAGACGAGAGATTGTGCTTAAAGAAGTATAAAAACACATGTATCAAAAAACTCCTCACGCAGCCCAGGTATTGGGGGACAATCTTGCAGGAGTAGCGATTTATGCGTGATTGTATCGCAACTTGGTGTGGCGCCCGTCTCACTTTGGCGTCATCTCACTTTGGCGCCCGTCTCACTTTAGCGCCCGTCTCACCATGGCGCCCGTCTTACTTTGGCGCCTAGTATGTGTGATTTTATCTATTCAAATTTTACGATCTTTTCTAAATTTTACATTTTGCATTACGCGATAAAAAATCTACTATACTTTCGTGTACGAAATTATGTACCTTCTAGTAAACTGGCTGTTTCTTTGTGCTAATGATCTTTATATTAATTTGAATCATTAAATCAACAGTACGTAGTGTGATAACAATATGGAAAGTTTACATTAGAGAGACGACGTGGACAGTAAAGAGTCATTTCGTTAATCCCTTTTCTTTATTTTCTGCATAACATTTCTTCACTGTTTCCCATTCATTCTCCCTTCTGCTTCAATTTCTTCCTTTTTATTCTCATCATTTTTAGTCACACAATTCTATGTCCCACTGCCTTTCTGCTTTATTTTTATATTGTTTTGTTTCTGTTAGTTTCTCCATTTTAGTTTCCATACATTTTTTTCCGTTTCATTTTATCCACCGTTTCCCTTATTATCTTATACTCGTATTTAGTTCTCATTTCCTTTTCAATTTGTCTGTTTTTTTATTCTTTTTTCTTTTCCCGTTCTCTATTCTTTTCTTCTTTTACTTTTGTTTTGTTTTGGTTTGTTTTGTCTTTTAATTCTCTTTTACTCGCACATTTTCCACTCGGTTAATTTTCTCCTATTTTGCAAAATATTTGTTTCATGTTTCCGTTCATTGTTTCCATTTTCTCCTTACGTTTCAATTTTCAGTTATCGTTTTTTTTGCATTTCAGTTTCCGTTTTGTACCTTCTTCTTTCTATATAGTTTCTTTTCCTTCTCTGTCTTCCTTCCTCTTCTCCATTTTTCAATAAATAACACGTTTGGGGCCTGGTCGTTCGCGTTACTGTAATATTTATCTCATGATCTCAATTTCTGAGCCATTTTCATTTTGTTATGGATCTTTATGTTACATTACGAGCTATAGCAGAGACACATTATATTTTAGGACTACTGCAAGCGACTCCTACCGATCAATGATCTCGAAAATTTGGTAGTCACATCTTACATAAATAAATGATCAACATGAATGCTGAAAAGCAGACTAAGACGGGCGCCAAAGTAAAGGGCCAACTATACTTCGCCACACGGTGCCGCAGGGTGCCGTGCGGCACGTAAGTATAGCAGCTACTTATCATTTTCATTTACTTATTATCATTTACCACCGTACGGCGTCATACGTCGTGAAGTTTAGCAGCCACTCATCAGGCGCCGTACGGAACCGCACGGCGCATGCGGCGAAGTATAGCAGCTCAATGTGTGCCGTACGGCACCGTACGGCGAAGTATAGTTCGCCCTTAAGATGGGCAAAGTGAGACGAGCACCAAAGTGAGATGGGCGCTAAAGTCAGACGGGCGCCAAAGTGAGACGGGCGCCAAACTAAGACTGTACCTTTATGCGTTTCTGGTTCACAGTAAAATAGATTTTTTACCAATTTTGGGATAGCTATTTGTCGACCTTTCATTGCTCAGCTGATGTTTTATTGGGTACATTCAAATGTTCGAAAAACTTGATCTGTTCGGATTTAACAAGTCTCCTTATCATCTCCACAGTTCTTAAAGTCCAAAATTGTTATCAAAAAAGGCTACAGAAACGATTTCTGAACTCGTGCCATTTCAAGAATTTGATTTTTATATTTTTCGATATTTTTCGAATTTCGTAGAAAAATTTCTCCGAAATATTTCAAAGATGAATAAAAACAAAATAAGTTCTGTTCTCATTAATGTATTCTCATAACACTGAGGTCGTATTGACCTTGAAGTGAAGAATCAGACGATCAAATCCAGAATTCGAAAATGCACCGTACAACTCGTGACTTTTCATACTTTATATTCCGATTCTGAATTGAAGTGACTAATATCAACTTCCAATTCTGAGCAGATCACTGACAAATGCTTCGTTATTGTCAACTATTCTTCCAAAGTCCATCCCTCACCTATTGAATATCGTAGAAATTTTTACTCCGACGGCCATAAAAACGCTCACCAAAATGACTAGAGCGGCGGCCACGAAATTCAATTCTGTACCGAAAACGCCGGCGGTTTTTTGCAGAGAACCAAAAACAGTCCGAGTGCCATTTTTGATGGCCAAGTCGGTCAACGAGTCGAGGTAGCCCGACCAGGCTACACTTAGCGCAGCAGCGCCGCTCATATTTTCTACCAACATATCCCATCCTACAGTAAAAAACACGTTAATTGGATTAATGCAGTTATTGCGCGACTGCGAATATACTGACCCCTGTCTGTTTAGTCAAATGGATATTATAGACTGTAGTCTATGTAGCCAAGTGGCTATACAGAATGCAGTTTTTTGCGTCCTATATATTGGGTGGGCAAGAAAGTAATGTCGATTTTTGGTCATGTGTTATCAATCAACTTTTTTCTTAAAATCCGGCCAAATAAATTGGGTTGTTGATTGTTTGTTTGGAAGAGCAAACATTATTGTTTTGAAAAATGAGGTCGGTATTCTGTTGGCTCATACTATCCATTTTATTGATATTTGGATTAAAGTGTTACCTCCCCGACCATATTTATGATTGCATTTTGTATGAGTATGATATGACCAGAACTACACCTGAGGCAACAAAAAAAAATATATGGCAAGCATATGGTGAACCTACTGTGTCCGAACATGCAGCCCAACAGTTATTTGCGAAATTCAGGAGTGTCACCCACAGTATCAAAGATTAACTTCATATCAGATGACCAGGTGAAGTATCAGGAGCAGACATTCAAGAGCAGCTGGACCTCAATCCAAGAGCAACCACTAGAGAAATAGCAGAAGTCATTTCCATTACCCACACTACTATTGAAAATCGAATGAAGCAGATGATCAAGGTTTGCAAGCTCCAAACATGAGTGCCTCACAAGTTGAGTGATCATGCTGTGCAAAAGCATGTTATCATTTCCAAATGATTACTTTCATGGTACAAAGTCGAGCCTTTCCTTGATCGAATTATCACTGGAGATGAAAAGTGGATGGTATATGTTGACATCATCTGGAGGTGACAGCGGGTCATCTAAGGTTCTAAACCAGCACAAGTGCCAAGGCCCGATCTACACTCAAACAATCTTATGTTATGTGTAAGGTTGTCAGCACAGGAAATCATTCACTTTGAACTGCTTCCACCTGGTTTGACCAACACTGTTGAAGTCTATGAAGACCAGCTTGATCATGTAAAAAATGCCTTGATTCAAAAGCAGTCTGCATTGGTAAACCACAAAGGAGTTCTTCTGCTCTATGACAATGTCCTTACACATACCACTGCGATTGTCCAGGCAAAAATCCAGGAATTAAATTGGGAATTGTTATCCTGTCCACCATATTCAGCAGACATTGCATCATCTGATTATTTATTCCGGTCATTGCAGCATAGCCTTATTGATATAGAATTTGAAAATAATGACCGGGTCGAAATGATCATCCAGAAGTTTTTCGATTCCAAGCCCCAAGCCTTTTGTTATGCAGGCATTGCAAGGCTGCCTGCGAAATGGCAAAGTGTGATTGATGGTAATGGGGCATATTTGGATTATTAAGCATGCCTCATGCAAATGTAATAAAACTTTGAAAATACACTCAAATTTTCGACATTGCTTTCTTGCCAAGGTTATAGTTTACTGTATACCCTATTTACTTACGACGTCATGCTTAAAATTAATAACATGTGAATCATTTTGCATATGTGATTTTACCCATTCTGGATATGTATCTGTATACTTGCATGCCACAACATGATTGCTGCTCAGATGACCGATGTCATTTATCTCAAAGTGGATTAAAGACGATGGCTGAAATGAGGTCATCCAAGTGAGCTAAGTGACCAGTGGTTACTCACATGACATTTCCATCAAAAATCGTGAATGTGGCAGCCAAAATGTATCGATGATCATTTGACATCATCCGGGGTTCTTGAAATGAATATTAAGTTAGAAAAATTTTTTTTGTTGCAGTCTCGAATGCAGTAACGACGATCAATGTCATAGACCACGGCAGAATGATGTATAATCCGATGATGACCCAGAAAATTATTTCATAAAAAACCGCAGAATTGGTCTCAAAAACTTTTTAGTGTTATGGTGTTATCCGAACTCAGTCAACCGCTTTTCCACGATTTTTGCAATAACGTCATTCGAGGTCACTCGGCCGACCTCAAGTCATCATCAGCGCATTTTTTCGACCGCTTTTCCACGATTTTTGCAACAACGTCATTCGAGTGACAAATAGTCACTCAGGTGACCTCGGATGACATCACGACATTATGAAAAAGTTTTGGTGAACATTCTGACAACTTTCTGTTTAGAAGGTCATCTGAGAAACCGCTGCACATTTGAACCACGATCCCAATTTATCCACCTCGTTGCCCTTGGTTTTATTTGGAAGAAATGTCATTAGTCATCTTGACGATCAGCATGTTAAAAGATGCAGGTATAAAGAACAGTATCCAGGAAAAATGATGTCACTTTTGCAGAATAATTCACATGTTCTCAATTTTATGCATGAGTTTACTGTAAGCATCTCGTACACAACGCAAAAAACTGCAGTCTGTATATTCACCCTGAAAACTTACCAATGATAAAGGCCCAAAACTCTCCGATACTGACGTATCCGTAGGAATAAGCTGAACCGGCTTTAGGGACGCGACCGCCGAATTCCGCATAGCACAAAGCAGACAAAAAAGCCGCGACGCCAGCCAAAATATACGAGACGATCAATGCCGGCCCACTCGTTTCCTTGGCCACTTCGCCGGTCAAAATGTAGATACCTGCACCGATCATATGACCGGTACCCAAAAAAACGATGTCCCAAATTTTGAGGCATCGTTTCATTTTGGTTTGGAAGAAATCGGCATCGACGGTTTTCCGTCGTGTCATTTTGGCCAATAAGTTTTTGGTGTAGCCGAAACATGAGCTAGATTCTTTAATATATTCTTTAAACGATTCCATGATTTTTCTTTTAGCCTGATTAAAATTGGCATGCTGTATGACATGTGAGATTTGTAATCTGTGAAAAACGAAGTCCCTTCACATGAATTTAATCAAACAAGTTCTATATTTCGCCCAAGTGGAAAGTCAATATCATAAGTAAAAATCAGGTAATCCTAAATTCAGTCAGTTGATGAAACGAACGGCCAAGATCGCTTAATTGAAAGTGATGATCAGTGGAGAGACAGACGCTATGTACTGATGAAAAAAAGCTTTTCACACTATCATTTTGCAATACAAATAAGCTCTCAAAATTGTATTGTGAATCGAATCGTGAATTTTTATTTACTAATCAGTTTAGTTAACATATGAAATCGTGGTTCCATATTCATGCCCAACTTTTATGAACCAGGCTCTGATTAGAATTCGACAAGACCTCTTGCTACATTTTATCGTTGAACTATCCTCATAGCAATGACAGAAAATTCACGAATTCAGTTGTAGCGTATCACGGTTCGAAAACTATCAGTTTAAAGCAAATAGACAAGATCAAAATCCTTTTCAATCAATCATCGGAAAAGTCATCATTCATCGAGGCTCCACTTTCAATCATCAGGCGAGTGATCAATTCAGCATTTTTATTTCTTAGGTCAATGATATGATGGTATCAAAGCTAGATTTTCAGCGCAGGAAAAGATATTCGCACTCCCGCCAGTTTGGGTACCCAAATCCATGTGGCTTATACGGACTCGTAGATTCTGGGTATGATGGTATGTTTTATGGTCCATATCCATCCACAGCTCTAGCTAAAGTAAAGAATACCCAAAAGGCGGACCTCAAAGGAAAGCTTTGGTGTGAATCGTGAATAGATCAAATGGCAGTTCACAAACTCTTTTTCGGAAATCTAACGATGTAAAAAGGGGGATACGGACAATTCGCCCCCAGTAATTCGCCCCCAGTAACTGGCCCCCAATTCACTGTTTTTCAATTTAAAAAATTCAGATTTAAAAATAACTCCACTAGGTTGTTAGCAGTTATGTAATAGCATTTCCACACATCCATGCACAAAACCTAGAGATTTTTCCCAGCCGAAATAGCGAAATAGCCTGTTTATTTATGAATTCTGCATGCAGAGTGCAAGTATTATGTACAAGAAGAAAAAAGATCTGTACAGCAATCTTCCAAATAAAGGTCCACAAATAATTTTTTTCTTCTTTGAATATAAGATTTTTTTACTGGTGCGGTTAGTCAGTATAAGCCTTTCAGCAATACAGGCGTATGAGCTGTAGTTTCCTGGAAATGAAGTAACCAGTTGTTTTTTCCACTTGAAACAAAATGTGTGGCTTCGAGTTTAAAACGAAGGCTTGCAGCTAAAGTTTAACTGACTGAAAATGATCAATTTCGACCAAAAATGTGTGAAAAATCTCAAGACTGGCAATTTACAAATTCATTTTTTTCGAGTTTGTAATGATGGTGTCCTAATCCCCAGAAACCATGCCGAATTTTAGTCTGATGGCGTGAATACCCGAGAAAATTTAGGCAGAATTTTAACGTGTAACACGGATATCATAAGCCGAATTGCGACTCATTTATGTTCTCCGATCTGGATTTGTTTTTTTTAGGTTTTTTGTTCCTTTTTTCGTTTAATTTTCTTTCTTGTATTCCTCTTTTTTGTCTTTCATCTTTCTCGTATAGTTTCTTCTCCTATATTTTTTTGATTACTTTTTACTCATTCTCCTTTTCTTATTTTTTTACTTTATATTTTTCTTCTGTTTTTTCTATTTCTATTTTTATTTTTTTTTTGTTTTTGGTACACCGCAAAGTTGTCACAAAAAAGATAGTGAAGAACACAATAGAGTCACACGTAGAATAATATGATACTTTGTCATAATCTTAATTGCTCTTCATAGATCCCGATAAAAAGTTACAAGAAATGAAGTTGAAAAAAGAAAATATGTATGCAACTAGAAAAGAAAACAAAAAAGACAACGTAAAAAAAGAGTAAAAAGGAAAGCAGAGGTGACAGGGCAAGGTGAAAAATCATCTTTTCATCTCCTTTATGTTTCACATAAAATATGGTTACCTAATAGGGGAAATGTCTGGAGATATATTACATAACATATCATGGAGTTGCTTTTAAACCTAAAACCAGTAAGTATAGTACCAGGGGCGAATTACTGAGGGCGAATTACTCAGGGGCGAATTGTGTTGGGGGCAAATTACTGGGGGCGAATTGTCCTAGAACCATAAAAGGGAATTAGGACTCCGCTCATTCCCCAAATTCATTCAGACTATGAGGGGGAAAAACGAGCCTCCTGGCTTGACAAGGACAAGCGTCCATTATTTGAAAACAGTGTTGATCATTATGCAGAAAAAGTACAAAGTGTGCAAAAGTCGTTGAACTCCGTCCATGCCGCACAGATTTGTCCGCTAAGTTTTTTTGGCCTTATGAGGATCCTTTGGTTTACTTTGAGGTCAAAAAGACAAAAATTTGAGACAGTTTCAAAATCATATAAAAAATTCTTTGAGTTAAAACTTGACTTAAATCTTGTACTAAATTTGGTAGGTTGCAGCAAAGAAAGAATTGATACTGTTCGACCTAGTGTAGCAATTGAACCAGAAGCATAGGTAATAAGACAGTAGTTTTTTTGAATGATATGTTATTTATTCATAATCGGTGTTTTCCCGTCTGTTCGGATTTTTTACGGACACCCGAAACATACTCGAACGTTGGGGAAGCACAGAAAATCTGCTGAATCCTAACAAACTTTGCGTCTTTAGTCATT
Source organism: Romanomermis culicivorax (assembly GCA_963922205.1). Classification (NCBI taxonomy): domain Eukaryota; kingdom Metazoa; phylum Nematoda; class Enoplea; order Mermithida; family Mermithidae; genus Romanomermis; species Romanomermis culicivorax. The sequence continues at coordinate 223,968 of CAWUHX010000196.1, forward strand.
TTCATCCTAGGGCCTGCTATACTTAAGTGCCGTACGGTGTTGTACGGCGAAGTATAGTAACTACTTATCACGCGTCGCACGGCGCCGTACGGGGCATGAAGTATAGCAGATACTGTTCCATCCAAGCCAGAAATATATTGCATTATAACAAAATTGTGAACAAGAATGTCTATTCAATCTATGTGATTGTTCGAGTCGTGTGTAGTGAAAATTTAATCAACTCGTGCTGGTTGATAAAACCTCGGATTCTAAATATTCTTCAAAGTATTATTAATCCATAGTCCATCCAAAGTACTTAATTATTATGCCACAATAATAAAAGTAGTAAATATGGCCGTATTCATGAAAACAACTTTCAGCTAGGTCTACCTGCTGGTAGATTTTATATTACTTGGAGGAAGAATTTCAGTTCTGCTCATGTCTACACCTAAAAGCAGGTAGAAGTGTGAACGAAAAACCTACCTGATGGTAGATTTTAATCGCAGATAGTCATCTACCCACACCGCTGTTCATAAAAATGGATAATTTCTACCTCAAGGTAGCATCTACCTGTTTTTATGAATACGGCCTATTATGTTAAACGGACTATAGGAACATTATCGACTCCATCGAGATATACATATTAAAGCATTGCTGCCGCATGCCGCTGTATGAAAAATTTTGACATCGTCAAAACAGCCATCAGGCGCCATACGGTGCCGTGCGGCGTGAAGTATAGCAGCCACTCATCAGGCGCCGCACGGCGAAGTTTAACAGCTCTTTGTCGTGCCGTACGGCAGCGTACGGCGAAGTATAGCAGGCCCTCAGGTTAGTTGCGACAGAAAAATTGCAAAAAATTTAAAGCGTCCTAATAAGCGCTCTGGGCAAGATCGTCGATTAGTGTCTAGTTTCTCAAGCTTGATCCAAAATATTCAAACTGCCCGAAGCAGGATCTCATAAGTCTGAAATAATTGGATTAAAATGGTCCTGAATGTGCTTCCAGTGACATCCGAATAGTTTAAGTTCTTATTTTTTCTTGATATTTTTGCCAGCTTCTCCAGTTTCAAAAATTGTAATTAAAATTACTGGGTGATCTCTGAACCCCGCATCAGATTCAGAAAGAATAGAAGAATCATACCCACTATCTTTTCGCCCGATACTATTCCGAAAAAAAATTTCCGCAGTTTTCTGGCAGAAATAGTTGACATACACTACTCTTTTGAGACAGAAACTAATACTTATTTTTAACTTATTCATGAAAGAAAATTTTTGTATTGAGTTACTTTTAATCACTTCTCATCGCAAGGAAAAAGACACGAATCATTGTCTCAGAGTACTCAGACATCATGAAGCATGGAATCTATAAAAATTGCCTAAGAATGAATATGCAAAATCATCGAACCAATGACAAAATTGATCAAAATTGAAAGGGCACATTATCTTGCTTACTCACAAACTGGAAAAATGCCCATTTTAGTCGTGAAATTTATAACATCATGCAAACCGGTTGAAGTAAACGAGCAAAAACAAGGTTCGTTTCAATTCACATTTTTTCATAAAATTTTGTTTGTTTCTGAGGGCGCTTCACCGTGGCAACGATCGCCTTTTGAGAACATAAATGTTTTCGATCAGATTTTTTAATCAAACACGTCTTACAAATTATACACAATGAAAGACGGACAAAAATGAGAAAGAAACACGAAAAATGAAAATCGCACGATCTTCGAAATCATAAATAATAAGCAAAAATGAAAACAAGGAGCATGAGACAGGGTATCTTTATGAAATGATCAAGGGTCGGCTACGACATTCGTCACATAATTATCATTTGTATCCTTCGAAACAGGATGCCTCAAATGTGGTTCTTTAATTTCGCTATTACTGATGTAATGTTCCGCTACAGAATACGATTCTAACTTGAGGTCCATGGCTGCTTTTTTGATCTTCAGATTTTTGCCTTCTGTACTATGCCATATACCGTATGCGAAATAAATGCCCGAACCTTAAAATGAACACGGTATGTACTCCATAATTTTATGAAGTGAGATCTAATGAGGACATTGTAACGGACTCTAGTAGTGCAAAAATGAATAGACACACTGCATGCTCTAGATATGACTGTCCTTGGTGATTTGATTTTCAAATTGAATTTGTTCGAAAATTTTAACTTTTGAAACCGCTGAGAAAGTTCACTCAAACTTAGGTCCAGTTAGCCAACAATCTCTGATTTTTTATAAGGATGCTGATGTTAACAAAAAAAGCAGTCAAGTTGCAATGGTTAGTGTAATGAGCATAATTGCTTGCCGTAGCACATGCTTCCAGTTCAACATTTTTGGATCACCTTCAAGTATCCGGTTGGGTCAAAAGTGACCGCAAATAGACCACGACAAAATTTCAAATTTTCTGACTTACACTTCATCATTCAAGTTAAGTTCCCTGAATAGCAGTCGAGTGGAGAGAAAAATTTCACACAGTATACACAGAAAAAAATTCATAATAAAACTTATAGATCAATGTCTCATTTTGAACATCGTTGTAGTCATTACCTATTTCATACATGAACCCACAAAATGTAATTTCATCCGACTATGCTAAGAAATCCTCGTGTACAGCTGTGTTTTAGCGCCAATTTCAGACTACCCTTTTCACTGAGTCGCACACTTTTCTCGTTATCTGATTTCAGCGTTTAGCTTTCATGTACTTATCTTTCGAAGAAAAACCAGTTATATCGACAAGGTCGTAAAATTTTGCGAAATGTTAGTTTTGTATTATTTTTTTAATTACTTCGCTTAAAAAAGTGGAATAGCAAGGAAAACGAAAGCCTTAGCCCAATTTCCTTAAATAAATATATTAGTTGCATAATTAATCCAGTTTGTAGAGTTTTGTCCACATTTTTTTACAAGCGGGGCAAATAGAGTAAAAAGAAATATGTGAATCTTACAGAGGAGGGTTGCACTAAGAAAATTTGATGATCGAATGTTATGTTTACCCAATAAAAGCCAGACAGCGAATCGAATCCACGTTACCACATCTAGATGGAGCATAAAAACGATATTCAATAACAAACTGAAAGCCGGTAGAACTGGAACCCATGGTACCTGAAAAAATTGAGTCATGAAAATGCGTAGTCCGTTCTCGGAGGCCCCTTTTGACCAAGTCCACACCACGATTCCCGATTCCCATGACGATTTCCGAAAGTGGAAGCGGGTTTCGAAGATCTAGCCAATTGTGTAAAAAAGACAATGACCGGCTATCGGTTTACAAGTTATTCAGGTCTTAAGTTGGCCCAAGGGGACACCTCCACGAAGGGGACGTGTATCGTTTGTGTTAGTTTTTCATTTTGTGTTGAAAATTTCTTATACTACGATGAACAATAATCAAAACTTTTACCTTGAAATCCAGCCCAGTAGTTTCTTGCTCGTGCATAGCCAGAAATGTAAGACACAATAGAATGGCGACGATTAGAGAAGCGGATAACACGGGCAGCCACCAAGAAATCGGGGACCATTGGCCGAAATGCATAACGGCCGCCAGGCAAGTCATACAAATGACCATTAAAACAATGACCTGACCTGTGGTCAAAGAACCAGTGAATTTTTTGACGTGAGCGAATTTGGGTTTTAGTTCGCCGGCTGCCACAGTGGACATTTTTCTTTGTTGAAGGTGTTTGTCGACTTCGACTGGTCTAAGCAAAAATTGTTAGATCATCATGCTCTGGACTAATATTCTTTTTTTTCAAATGAAATTCGGCAAGAAAAATGATTCTCATGCAAATAATAAACAATCTGCGTACACGACCGCCATTTTCCTCAGATTGACCGTAGCAGTCAAGTTGGGAAAAGAAAATGTTGACGTACGATGCACGGTCATCAACAGACTACAAATTTCTTTAGAACCTTTTTGCGTTTTGAGCTTCATTTGAAAATAAACAAATTATAATGCGCTAATAATACAAAGATTATTATTACAGTTTATCCTGCAGAGTGAAACTTAATGTGAAATGAATAAGCAACATTTGAGTTTGTCGTTGATCCGTAGTGTTTCAAGATGTTTAAAAATCACCAGGGACGATGTTATTGTATTACTTTAGATTGTATTAGTTCAAACCTACGCACATTTCCGCATATCCTACTGTGGTAAATGTCCGCAGTATTTTTCAACGAGTAGTAGCTTCAAATTTTTCTGGAGGCTGCGGAGAAGTAAGTCAGTAGAATCAAACTTCCTTACGCTTTATTTTTGGTTTGATAAAATCATAATAATTGACGTATTTTTAGGAATCAGAGACTCCAATAAAATAAATCAAAAAATGATGTAGGTCAGAACCAACATTATTATTGAAATATGTTTAACCGTTTCGCAGTTATAAATGTATGTTGCTGACGTCCGAAAACTCCCATTTTATACATGAGTCATTGTGATATGAATAGCACCAGCACATCTTAGAGCTATAGTTGCAGTAATACTACTATTACTACTACTATATTTTTTATCATCCCTACTACCATTATTACTAATAAAACTATATTAATTTAAAAGTATTGGAAGTAAAGTACAAACGAAAAATCTTAAGATGAAATCAGTTAGATACTTCAGGTGCAATAAATTTTCATGCAGTAATTATCTTAGTTACAATTTAATCAGTACTTTACTGATACTTCGATTCATTTCACTACGATCATCAATTCTATAGTCTGTTTTTTATAAAATGCTTCCAAATAGAAAAACGACACAAATTAGTACTATCGTCAAAATCCTTTACATAGAGCTCTTACTGTAAAATTTTTCACTCGAAAAATTGTTAAAGGCTAGCTCAGTATACTCACAAATTTCCAGCCCTATATGATGTATTGTTTATCAGCAAATCGTGAAAACCTGAAATACTACTTGCTTTCCATTTTCTTATTTAGAAGCATTTAAAAAAACAGACTATATATAGTATAATCGTTTCCGATGTTCACTCAATATGTAAACTACTATACTAATATTGCTTCTAATATTACATGTCACTATCGTCAGCGTAGCTCACTATTTCTGTGAAAACGTGGACAGAAAAAAATTTCTTACTTCTCCGAAATCTGTGGAGCATTCTCCTCGTAACGAAGAACGATGACGCTGCAGGCCACGATACTGTAGGCCATAAGAGTGCCTATGGATACAAAATCGGCCAACATGTCCAAATTGAATACTAAAGCTACCACGGCCGAAAGGACACCGAAAATTAGGACGCCGACGATGGGCGTTTGAGTGCGCGGGTGAATGTAGCCGAAACATTTGCATAAGAGACCGTCTTCGGCCATGGCGTAGACGCCGCGAGGCGTCGAGAAAAGTGAGCCGAAGAGCACGGTGGTCATACCGCTCAGGGCACCGACCGAAACGGCGTGTCGGGCCCAGTCGACGCCCCTACGAAGATTTTTGATTTTTAACAAATCAAGAATTTTTTTTCTCGAAAAAAATTCGTTTTGCGGGCCATTGAACATACATGTCAAGTTCAACCCAGGCTCATAAACGTTATGTTCTTTGGACTGAAACTCAAAGAAACCACCATACTCCGTTCATTTTGAAATGACATGCCGATGCGGCGGTCCCGTGAAAGTAAGTTCAGCAGTACGCATGCAGCGAAAACCAAAAAATAGGTTCAATTTGAAAACTGTGTACTACTGTACTGAAAAAAATTTCTCTATGAAAATCAGAACGCCAAAATTATAGAAAGGCCACGCTCCTTATTCACTTTTGATTAGTGTAGATCAGTGTTTGACGCCTGAGTGTTAGTCGAAAACTTTCTACCTCAGTCGTTCTGTTTACCGCACATGGATGATAAATTTTCTTCATTCACTACAGTAATAATCTTTACCAGTTTTTTCGTGCTGAACTTACTTTCATGGATTTGCTGCATTGATCATTTTAAAATAAATTGAGTATAGTAAGCCCGTTACCGTACTCAATGAACAAAATTTCTGGTCCATAGCAAACAGAACAACGAAGCATTTCCTCCGATAGCCTCTTTATCGTATACATTTCTCAAGTATAGCATGCATGCGCCGAAACAGTTCTAACCAAGTCAAAAGTGAATTGGCATGATGTTTTTTATAATTTTGGCTTCTCCGGTCCCCTGTAACGCTTTTCCACAGTATAAAGCTTTTTTAGTAAGTGAAAACTGCATATCAAACTGACCTTAATTTTCTGATTGTCTCTGCTTCTATCTTTTCGAACTAAATTTGTTGTAGCAGAATTGGATGAAGTTGGATGAAACGCAGAAACAAAATGTAAATGTATTGATGCCAAAACTGTTGAATAAGTCAGTCGTAAAACTGGAATATTTTGCGGCAATAGCCTGCCGTCGAAAAATTTACCAAAAAGCTTCCTGGCGAAGGTCAATTATAGAAATATGTCACAATAGGTTCACTATTTCAGGTTCTGGCTTGAATTTCAATGATTTTTGCCGAGATACCACGAAAGAAATTTTGTGTTATTGTAGCAGATCAAGTGGAAATCAAAAATTTCAACTTCTGAACTGCTACAAGTCCAATAATTTTCAGACCGATTCGTTCAGCAGTCACAGGCTATAATTACAAAAAAAGAACCGTTTTATAAAATATCGTAGATGAAGGTGTATGAAAGCTTTTTATCTGTTCTGCTCACCTGTCCTGAAAATGGTTCGGCTGGTACCGGATATAGGGAACGTATTCGACTTTGAAGAAAAATGGCTTATTGAGTTAAAGATTTTAGTGTCTATTTTTTATTATTCTGTTTGTGTTATCCTCTCCTGGAAATCGTACTGGTAGAAATCTTTTTTTTGTAAGCTCTGTGAATCAGACATCAAAATACGAAAGATTCCAGGATATCAAATGATATTTAAAATAACTGTCCCATACCATGTCAGACTTGTTCAGTTCTCATATATTTTTATTTTTTTTCCTTCTATGTTTCCTAAAAAATCTGAAAAAATTTACCTGTCCTTGAAAGCGGAGGCGAAAGCGCTGTCCGACTTGATCGTACAAAACGGGATCATCATGGTCAAAGTCAGCGACATTAGAATATAAGCCGAAGTGACGATCACCATGGCTATCAATGTGCCCCACGGTATGGTCCATTGAGGATTTATGGTCTCTTCACCGGCTGAGGCGATACTTTCGAAACCGATATAGGAGAAGAAGACTTTGGCCGAACCGCTCAACACTCCGCCCATGCCGTAGGGCAAAAAAGCGTCCGTTGCCGTGCAATTCTGTGCAACGATAGAATGAAGAACGTGGGATTTCGGTCCGCTGAAGTCCTGGTAGCAGGACATATTAGCTAAACAAAAGGACGGATCGGTCCAGTATTCCGGTCGTGCCAAGGTCAACCCGTAACATATTGTGAAAACGATGACCAGTAAATTGATTACAGAGAAGATGCTGCAAATGAAAATTTGAATACAAGTCAACACTATTTAATCGACAACTAAAAACTTTAGGAAAGCAACTAACACGATAACTTCGTCGAAAATGACGACAAACAACATAATTTGAACTATGTTGTGGACAGGTGGAAGTTTCGGGATAATTTGAATTAGAATACCTTGAACTTGGTCAAAAAGGTTCGATCATATACGGAAGTTATTCTAACAATCAATAATTGTTTAACTAACTCATTTGCATATTGTCACTTCACGAAATATTTAATTTGAGCTTCGAGGAAGCTATAAGATAAGTAGTTCTAAGATGATGAGTAACTGCAGAATGGGTGTCTAATTCGCACAAGTTTTGTGCATAATTTGCCTCCCAACTTTATTTTTTCGTTATCAGTCTTAAAATGATTATGATTTTGTGAGGAAACCCGACGAGCAAAGAATCAATGAAGAAAACAATTGATTATCAGAATTCTGGTAGATATTTCCTAAATGAAAGACCAAAAAAGCAACTCCCAGGGCGCTGTGCCATTACGACGCAAAACATTAATACATTAGGACGCAGGGCCATTGGAACGAATCAGAATTCTGGTAGATATTTCCTAAATGAAAGACCAAAAAAGCAACTCCCAGGGCGCTGTGCCATTACGACGCAAAACATTAGGACATTAGGACGCAGGGCCATTGGAACCCAGCAAATTAATATGCAGAACATTAGGACGTGGGACATAAGAATTCTGACATCTGAACGCAGGACATTAGGACGCAAGGACACTAGGACGAAAAAAAATTACGAGGAGTATAAGTATAGACTTTTTTGGATTTATGGTGTTCTCATGGCTGAGTGTTATTTTTGGCAAATCGAGCGCACATACAAGAAGGAGGTCGTAAGCCTGAGCCTAAACACCCATTTATACTGCTTTTTTCGGTGGAACGCAACGGAATGCAATTGGCGGAATGTACCCGAACGAAAGGGAAATTTTCGTTCCGTTGGGTTCGGTTGGACGTTACCTTCGGCTGTGCAATATTTCAGTTATCCTTTCTGACCGAAAGTGGATTTTCAGGCTGAACGGTTCCAGGGAAGTATAAATGAGCTTTAAGCCCTTATGTATTCAGAACGCCGTTCAAAATTATTATTACCTGCAGCTTGAAAAATCCTACCATTTACCGGCTGATTGAAGCACTTAGAGTAGAGCAGTCGCTAATGGAAACTCGCAGGCAACAGATTAACGCTGGCTATCAACCCCTAATGTTTACGACATTGTTATATCGGTTGATCAATCAACGTTCACATAATCTCATAATCGAGAGCGTTCACATAATTTCTATTTTGAAAGAGCTCAGTTGTCCTGATGGCTTTAAAAAAATAGAGATTCCATAATTGTATAATCTGATATATAGTCTGTTTTTCTTGAAATGCTTCTAAAAAATAAAAGTGGAAAGCAAGTAGTATTTCATATTTTCACGATTTTCTAATGAACAATAAGTCATTTGGGGCTGGAAACTTCTGAGCATACCGAGCTCACCTTTAACAATTTTTCGAGTGAAAAATTCCACGGTAAAAGCTCTATGTAAACGATTTTGATGACAATAGTGATTTGTGTCACTTTTCTATTTGGAAGCATTCTATGAAAAACAGACAATAGTTTTTCAAACATCTTGGACTTTATCCTGATTTATCTATTTTACCCTTCGAACACAGCAAAATTTGCAATAAGTGCGATTTTCAAAGTTCTTTGCTTTCCTTATTCTCACTTCTTTGTAACTAGCCTCCGGAACAGTGAATAATACCCTTCAGCATGAATTTCACAATGATAGACTAGCAAAGATGCATAAAATTCAATTATTTCGTGACAACCGTTTTAACGTTATATATCGTATTCTTTAGTGCCCTTAGTTCTGCAGTCTAATATCTGCGTCCTAGTGTCCTGCGTCCTTATTTCCTTGCGTCCTAATGTCTTGCATCCTAATATAGCTGCACCATAATGTCTGCGTCCTTATTTCCAGCGTCCTACTGTGTCTTACTGTCCCAGTGTCCAAGTGCTTGAGTCCCATTGTCTGCGTCTTAATGTTTCGAGTCCTAGCGACGCGTGACGCTTTTCCAAATGAGAAAAAAAACAGAAAACCAGAGAAAAAACAATCTACGTTTGCGAACATCTTATTTTTGTAAATTGACTGCAGTACCTAGCCTACAACGAGAAAAAATATATCCCGCGTGCTTTACAGGTTTTTCATCTGCAAAAGCATTTCTATACTTTACTGGTCTCATTTTGAAATGAATAAACTACAGCTTTTGGTTTCTTTTCTGACACCGCCTCATTATATTTACCTTTTAGACATGAACTGTGCGGAGCATTGCGCATTTTTAGCAAAATCTCACGTTTCTTATAAAGTTTGCTAATTTTTCACTTAAGATCAAATAGAAATCAATCATTGAATTACGAAAAACCGATGTGACGTTTTCGATATAAGAATTTGCGTCCAAATCCTAAAAAAGTTGGCGTGAAAAATGACAGAAGTCAAACACTTCCCTTGAATTTAATCTGTCTGAGTTCAAAGAGTGAAAACTTTGACATATAAAGCAGGATAAATTTTGAAAGTGGGAAACTGATCTATTTTTTATTCACTTTGGTATAACAGTCGCTTGTCATTTTGTACTAAATCAGTGGAAACGCTACCTATTAAAATTGGTCGAAATCTTTGCCCCGAGAGCCATAAACACACTCAAAGCTAAGACTAAGGCTGCCGCAACGAAATTAATATTGTCGTTGAATGTGGCGCTCTTGTAGAAAATTGTCCCAATGTTGTGATTTATCCATCTGGTCAGCCAAGAATTAGTCAAATCGTCCAAATAGCCGGACCAGGCGATACCCAACGCGGCGGCGCCAATCATATTTTCCAAAAGCATGTCCCATCCTAAAAATTTAGACTGTCTGACGTTAACAAAATGAAGGTGAATCATCTAAAAGTACCGTAAAATAAGGTTACTTACACCACTGAGACGATATTTTGTTTTCAGGTTTTTTGCAACATCGTATTTAGTCGTTCAGGCTGATTTTAATTCGATTTCATATTTAACCTTTCTTACGTACTTGGTTGTAAGATATTATTAATATTTAGACTATCTTGTCAGATATACGGTTGTCACCTGCAAAGATATGAAAAAGTAAGGTGTCAAACTTTTGAACCTACGTTAATACGTAATTGAGCGATCACGGAGATTTTTTAAAACTAACACCAATCATGTAAAGATGATGGAGAATTTCTGCACGGAGCATGTTAGCACAGATATTCTGGATTTTTAGAGTAACATGAACTACATATTTTCCATCCGACTATCGCGTTTTTAAGTCGCAGTGCGCAACTACAAGCGAAAATTAGGCAACTGGATGTATATGCTAGGACTGGTCATATGCTGCGTCAGAAGCTTCTACAGAGAGGGTCAGTGATGAAGAAGCTAGCATCATTGACCATCTGTATAGCTTAAAATTAAATTTTGTTACCGTCCTATAGTCGTCCTCGTTTCTGCTTATTATCGTCGTGAACAAGGTCAACAAACGATTGTATTCGATTTAAAAACAGTCTTAGTGCATTTAACCGCAATATGATGGTTAGATGAACATGAGAACTTTAAAATTTCATTTTTTAACAGGCTGGTGCAAGTATCCTATTGTAGGGTAAAACGCACCAACCCGAAAATGAAAAAACAAGAGCTACATGATAAATGGCTAACTCAAACTTTGTAGCAAACTTTGTAGCACCTTTCCTTCATGTATTGGCCAATTCTCATTTCATTTGGACTGTCCTTGAAAAATCGGATTCAAAGAACTAAATCATTTTCGTAAAAAGTGGTGCAAGTAGGCCCTTTTACGACTGGGTTGGTGATCAAGTAATGTAGTGCCAGACTTTCGACTACATTGGAATCTTGGATACCGAACTATAAGCTTTTCCGCTCAAGTCCTGAGTAGATTACAAAGAAAGTCATTCTATGTACGTGACGAAACATGCGCAGATTAACCAATGCAAAATTCTGATGAAAGGGGACATTATCACAGTAGTAGTGAATCAATACGAATCAAAATGCATCCGGCTCCGTTAGATTTTAAAAGAATTTGCGCGATCTGCATGTATGATCGTTGCAAAACTCATTTGGCAAAACAACGCCTGGAAATATTATTCAGTGCTGCATTTCCCTGACACTATGTCATCAGAATATCACTCAGTTCGTATCCCGCAAAATACAATGAGAGAAATTTCTCAAAAGGAATATGTCAATCTGCACGTTTTCAACTTTTCTGTTACCATTCCAATTCAAGTCCAGTCTCAACAATCTGGCCAGACGATGATCTATGGAGACTAAAGACAATGTTACGTGATATATTGTGAAATGGAAGCTGCAGCGAAAGTTAAATTCACAATAACTGTACGGTTATGGACAGTTATTTGAGAAATAGTTTTTCTTAATGATTTGCTCTCTGATGATTTTTCAATGGTTGGAGGTCCATAGTTGCCGACGACCCTATCCGACACACCATCCTCAAGTAGGCCGGAAATCATGGAAAATTAAAATTTTTTTGGTCGAATATGACTTTTTTGAGTCAGAATCGACGAAGAAGTGAAATTTTTCGGCGCGTGGCGACGAAATAAGGACAGGGTCTCCTAACCGAAGTTAACTCTTAACTGAAGTCGTTTACCCCATAAAAGTTCTGTGTCACATTGATACTACTTTTTATCTTGTCATTTCTTGCATCTGTCATTTCAAAGCAAATCGACTAAAGTCAGACCTTTTTTTCAAACCACAGTGATGATTTACCGGACAGCAATAAATCTGCGACTGCGAAATTTACTCTCCATTCCAAAACAAATGACTACTGTAATTGATGTCGTCACTATAGTCTATTTTCCTTGAAATGCTTCCAAATAATGAAAGTGGAAAGCAAGAAGTATTTTCCATTTTTGCGATTTTCTGATAAACAAAATATCATGTAGGGCTGGAAGTTTGTGAGCATACTGACCTAACCTTTAGCGATTTTTCGAGTGAAAAATTTTTCAGTAAGACCTTTATGTAACGATTTCGACGACAGTTCTGATTTGTGTCACTTTTGTATCTGGAAGCATTTTATAAGAAACAGACTATAGTTTATGATACATCAGAAATAGAATTTGATCAGACTTGCGACATTATTTGATCATCAGCAGTATAGATTAGCTTACGACTATGGACATCAGTGAATTCAATGGCAAATAATACGCACGCCAGTTTGGAATCATCAAAGCTATGTCCTCAATTAAGTCCGGTTCATGCTTCTGCTCGTAGCTCGGTGAGCATGCTCGCCGAGCATGCTCGGCGCGCAAACATTTGCTCGGCGAGCAGAACCCCGAGCACAAAAATTTGCTCGCCGAGCATGCTCGGGGTAGTGAAGAATTTTTCTACTCCTCCGAGCATGCTCGGCGAGCAACACATGTTATACGCATAGGCGCATCCCAGACTGGGCTGATTTATCAAAACTTAAGAATGCGCGCACGATCAATGCCAAATTTTGGGCGCTCTTATCGGTCGGTAGTAGGGATGTATCGGGCCAGAACCAGAGGTCCAGGCAGTAAAAATATCAAGTCGGGTCACGGATCGGGTCAGAGACATCTAGCAAACCAGGTCAAAGGTCAAAAAATATGTTTAGTTCATAAAGTGTAACACAAGCACATACTCGCCATGTTAGATGTTTGTTTATTATTTAGCGTAAATAAGCATTGAAAATGAGAAATGACTATTGCTTTCAAATAGTAATTGCTGCTTTGAGAAACGAGAAATGAAACGAGACAAGGGAAATGAGAAATAAACAAAATCTTTCTCTTATTTAAAGCAAAAAAATGAAAATCAATCCGATCTACGATTATTGGAAATAGATTAAATCTGAAATGATAGCGAAAGATGGCATGCCCTTCTTGTCTGCCGAAATAATGTTTTTTTAGAATTTCATTTTTTGCCGTATCTCAAAAACTGTTCCTTGAAAACTCTCTCTCAGGTACAATACTAATTTTTGTCTCTTTTTTATCGAATGGTTGTAAATTAAAGAATGGCTAACATCGGCGTTCACACAAAAGCTTCACTATAGAACTTTTTAAACACAATAGAAATTATAGAAAACTCAATTTGAAACAGTATTTTATCTCGAAAACTTTTGCTTTCAACGTGATATTGTCGAATAATTCTTCGTGAATTATGAAAATTGAACGATTTTTAAGCATACTTTTTCAGAAGGTGAAGGCTGAAAATTATTCATCAACCATTGTGCCACAACGCATTGAAGGAAAAAAGTACATGTCATTACATTCAACGTTTTTCTTATCACAGATAACCAAAAGTGACCCAAGATTTACACTTGCCCAGTAACTAATCACATGCAGGGCTGGTTAATGCAAAAATTACCATAGAAAACAGAATATTATCGATCATAGCTCGCCCAAAAAAACCATCGGTCGATATTTAAAAAAGTCAATCAGCCGATGCCAACAGATCGATCATTCTCTACCTCCATTGGAAAACTACCGAGAAAATTTTATTTTTGAAATATATGTAATAATGACTAAATTAATCTCACGTAGAGTAAAATTTCATCTGTTTTTTTTCTAGCAGTAACAATGATCGACTGATTTTTTTGGCACAGAGGTTTTCTGGATAACGGGTAAGATCAAGAGTCTTTTTTCCTCTTTCGGGTTGGGTCAGAAAATATCGGGTAGGATCAAGTAGCATACTTGGTCAAGAGGTCCGATACACCCCTAATCGCTAGATTTATTTGTTGGATTTCATTTTTTTGTTGTAAAATTTTTGCCATGTCTATTCGAAAGAAATTATCAGATGATGAAGAATTTGAACTTATTAAACTTGTTCGTGAAAAAGAATTCCTGTTAACGTTTAATCCCCTGATGAGAAGGATGTTAGGAAAAACGCAGTATCCAAGGTACTGATTTTATGGTTCATACACGGAAAGAAATAAGTATTCATTTCAGGAGAAAAATTTGCTCGCGAAGTATGAAAGAACTTCGAGCATGCTTGGCGAGCATGCTCGGAGCTGTGCTCGGAGATCTTTGCTGAGCATGCTCGACGAAAATGCTCGGGGTAAATTTGCTCGCTGAGTAGAAGTATGAACCGGGCTACGATTTTCACCCATGACAAAGGCATGGTCGTTTGTGACGAATGAAGCTTTCGAGACTAAAAAGTATGACTACAGCAAATTGTAAATGTGAGGAAGATTGCATTCATGTAAAGTGAACTTGTTGATTGAATTATGCAATGGGCATCACTTAATTTTATGTCATTTTTGAAATGATTTACTGTTCATCCTGATGCTCTAGCGGAAAACTAGTATTTTAAATGTTTTGATGGAACAAAGGGCAAACAAAAAATTAGTTCACGCAGTCGCGTAAACAGATCAGTTAACGAAAACACATCAATCAAATCATGCTACCATTCCGGTTTTCATGTACATAGCTTACGCCGTTTCTCGATTGGAAACAACATTGTGAACTCTTTAACGACTAGTTTCGTACATCATGGGTGGCGCGGTAGCGTCAACCTATAATATACTTGGCCCCCTAAAATCTGACTAACCCCCCTTGAGCAAAAACGGTTATAGATAGAGACATGAGGTCTTTTGCATAATATCCGCCATATGGGCAAACATAGGGGTGGCAAAAGTCCTTGAGGGTCTATAATCAAATGGTGCTCGCTGGCGCGCCAGAAACATGCAAAAAACGGCATTTTTATAGCCCCAGTTGCAGCAGGTTCCTCAATGGGTATGCATCCCTGGACCTTGATACTTTTATCCGTGCATCCACGAAGTGTCCACTCGAAACGCTTTTTTTATTTTTTGAAAATTTGGTCAAATTATATGAGTGACCAAAGTTGGAGAAAATCCCCTTCGTCTGGGTTCAAAAAAAAATTTTTTTTGGTGAACATATGTAGTGTTATCTGATTATCCTGAGTGTAAACAAAGGTATTTCAATGGTGTTATTGGGGAAGGGCTTTTCGACTATTGGGAATTCGATGGATGCGGTCGCTTTCCACAAAAAAAATTATCCCGGGTGTAAACAAGCGTACTTCCGTGATTTTTTGGTGGAAGGGGTTTTCGACGGCGGTAGTATTCAATGGATGCAGTCACTTAACACAAATGAAGCATCATGAATGTAAACGAAGATTTTCATATACTTTTTTGGTGTAAGGGATTTTTGATTATTGGGAAATCAACGGGCGCGGCCAGTTTACACAAAAAATTATTCCGTGTGTAAACAAGCGTATTTTCGTGATTTTTGGTGGAAGGAGTTGTCGATCGCGTGGAATGCAATGGATGTGGTCACTTTATACAGAAGTTATCCTGCGTATAAAGCAAAGGTATTTCGGTGATCTTTTTGAGGAAGGTGTTTTCGACTATTAGGAATTCAATGGACACTTTACACGAAAAAATTATCGCGGGTGTAAACAAGTATATTTTCGTCATTTTTGGGGAAGGGGTTTTCGACTATTGGAAATTTAATATATGCGGTCACTTTACGCATAAAAATTATCCCGGGTGTAAACAAGCGTATTTTCATGATTTTCTGGTGGAATGAGTTTTCGATCGCGTGTAATTCAATGGATGTGATCACTTTACATAAAAACTATCCTGCGTATAAAACAAAGGTATTTCCGTGATCTTTTTGAGGAAGGTGCTTTCGACTATTGGGAATTCGATGGATGTGGTCGGTTTACTCAAAAAAAGTATCCCGGGTGTAAACGAGTGTATTTCTACGATATTTTGGGTTGAGGATTCTTGACCATGGGGAATTCAACAGATATCGTCACTTTACATTTTGTTTACAACGTGATTTACTATGCAGTTAACACATCTTTCACGTTTACCAAAAGTGAGAATTTGTAGTTTTAAGATTGTTTTTATCGTTTGTTTGATGTGAAGATGACCAAATTCAAGACTTCACTGTGCTTCTATGAAGGTTCCCATGCATGGTTGAGGCCCACTAAAAAGGGGTGGACTAGTTTATTAGAAAATGCCCCAATGGGGCAGAAAAAAGAAGAATATACTTGCTGGGATAGTTGCCAAGCTAGAAAAAGGAGTGGATTAGATTTTTGAGAACTTAGTTAAAGTTTGAAAAATCCAATTTTTGTAATATTGGATTTTTATTCTTCCTCATTAAAAAATGTTTTATGTCCGTGGAAAAGTATATTCTGCAGCTGAGTGAATCAGCCCACCCACCAACCATTGATAGGGTGGGGCAGTAAAGGCCCATGTATAGTCGTCCCGATCCTTAAAAAATGGCCTTTCCTGAATCAGGAAAGCTCGTTCCCTAAATTTTCGATCCTGACGCAATCCGTAATCCTGAAATCAGGATCGGGACAGCATTCCCGACCTGATAGGGAAAGGTGTTCCCGATGTCTTCCTGATCGGGAAAGAATCGGCTTTCCTGACGTCGGGAACACAGTACAAGCCTTCCGTACCTTTTAAGGATCGGGAAAGCTACACGCTACAGTAAATACTCATCAAATGCGTAACGGCTTCAGCCTGCGCCTAATCCTATTTACATTTTCCGGTTATTGGAATGTAAAATGAAGTGAAATTAGCAAAAGCTAAGAATTTGCTACCAGATAAGATAGAGTAGTCAGCTAAGAAATAGATTTTTCATTTTTTTCGATGAAATATGCGCACTTTACGCAAGTGCAATACTTTGCAACTACAGTGTGTTGTAATACTGTAGCCATGTTTGTTTACAACAAAACTTCAGATTTGCGGCTTTTGTTGATTGATACCAGCGTTTTTATTCATTAAAAAATTAGCTTTTAAAAAAATTAATTAATTTTAATATCAAACATTATTAATTTAAAAAAATTTAAAATTAAAATATTTAAAATTTAAAACTTAAAAAATTTAAAGTTTAAAATTAGAAAAATTAAACATTTTAAATTGAAAACTTTTTAATTAAGAAAATTTAAAATTGAAAAATTTAAAATCAAAAAAATTTAAAATTTAAAAATTTAAAAATTCAAAAATTCAAAATTAAAAAATTTAAAATTAAAAAATTTGAAATTAAAAAATTTGAAATTAAAAAATTTAATATTAAAAAATTTGAAATTAAAAAATTTGAAATTAAAAAATTTGAAATTAAAAAATTTGAAATTAAAAAATTTGAAATTAAAAAATTTGAAATTAAAAAAATTTAAAATTAGAAAATTTTAAAATTTCAAATAAACAAATTTAAAAAAATATAAAATTTAAAATTAAAAAATTTTAAAATTTAAAATTAAAAAATTTTAAAATTAAAAAATTTTAAAATTTAAAATTAAAAAATTTAAAATTAAAAAATTTAAAATTAAAAAATTTAAAATTAAAAAATTTAAAATTGAAAAATTTAAAATTAAAAAATTTAAAATTAAAAAATTTAAAATTAAAAAAATTTAAAGTTAAAAAGTTTAAAATTAAAAAATTTAAAATTTGAAAATTTAAAATTTAAAAATTCAAAACTAAAAATTTTAAAATTTTAAAATAAAAAATTTTAAAATTTTAAAATAAAAAATTTTAAAATTTTAAAATAAAAAATTTTAAAATTTTAAAATAAAAAATTTTAAAATTAAAAATCAAAAAAATTAATTAGGTGGGAATTAAAATATGACAAATAAACAAAAAAACACCGTAAACAAAATAATGTAAATGCATGTATGTAAACATGTACAACGTGAACGAAAACAAAAAAATAATCAGAATAATAAATAAGATCAATAAAATGTATAAAATCTACTGTCTGGTCGTCTTTATTTATACAACTTATGCATCTCAATATCTAATCTTACTGTAAAATAATTGTCATGTAGTCGTCCCGATCCTTAAATTTAGGGATGTTAAGGACGACTTTACCTGGTCCTATCCTTTCATGATCCTTATCAGGTCAGGAACTCAGGATTAAGGATCAGGATTACGGATTACTATACATCGGCCTTAAACCCTTCCACTGGGGCTCTGGATACCCCTGGCTGGCCTCTGGAAAAATTAAATTGACTACCCTTGGATTTTTCGAACATCTAAAAACACATGAAAAACAGGTTTATTGACAAGAATTGATAACAATTGATAATTTTTTGGGAAATCCATTTTTGCTTGTCAACTCTCCCTCTCGAAAACTCTTCCCATGCATCGCTACTTCCAACCATACATGTGTAGCTCTGAAAGTTGGGGGTTACAGAAAGGGGTGGATCCTGCTTTTTTGAGACAGAAATCCCAAAAAGTTTGCAAAAAATTTTATATACATAGGAAACGACTTCCAATTTTAGAGCTCTGGGGGTACATGTCTCCATATCATCCTCGCACACGTATGCTTCCAACTTCACTGAGCTTTAACAGATGTGGAAAAAGTCTGAAATTAAAAAATTAGATTGACTTGAAACATTGCCTTACAGATATGGCATTTTCAGTCAACAGGAGCTATATTTATACTTTTGGCTCAATGTGACATACAATTCAATGCAGAGGTTGATCAAGAAGGACTATAATTCATTAAGATTTCATGGCATAGAGCGGAGCAAGTTTGCCAATTCCATTAACAGAGATAGAGATGAGTAATTTTGGTGCCTGATACCATTTTTTTCATGTAAAATCAAACATGCATCCATTTAGAGACATAAGTTTGGCAATGATAATAGTGTCAAAGTAGTACGTGCATGGCTGAATCAAAAACTTTTTAAAGGCATTTTTGTATACTTCATCCCGTTGCCCTGTTTGCAGATAGTGCGCAATGACTGTAGACAGGGCCCATATCTACTAAAGGTTTAACCTCGTGCTCAAAGATAATCTCGAACAAAAAAGCAACCAGCTCAGTTTCAGCAGTTGCACTGACATGTCAATGATATCAAGTGTTTGCTATAATCTCGATGTCCTCAGGATTATCCCCATTTCGAGATGCTGGGCTGCATTATTTTCTTAAATTTTTTTATTTTTAGACTATACTTCCTGAACCTGGGCTTACACCTTAGCATTACCTAATCTTAAGCCCGATGTGAGGATTGTTAGTTCCGTAAGAAAATAATCTTGACATTGTGATTAGCTAAAACAGAGGATGAAATTGACCTCGATAGGTATACCCAGGTACCCAAAATACCTGGATACTCAGTATGAAGCAGGACTGACGACCAGTAATTTAAGCCAGACGTTTTGACCTGGATAGGTATCCCCAGATACCCAAGATACCTGGGTACTCAGTATGAGGCACGAGTGAGGATCATCAATTTCTATAGTGCTTCATGACGCTTTTTCAATCATGGACACAACTTGAAAATAAACAAAATGACTTTACTATGCCAGTCTCTTATTATTTTTCAGCTAGAGTTAGAGGCATATGTTCGGATCGGTCCGGACTTGCTATATTGTTATTGGTTTAGCATTTCTCCACATTTGAGTCAAGTGAACCATTAGCTTGCATATAATTTTCATCCAGAAAAATTTTGCTGTGGTTGATACAATGCTATGGGAGGACAAAATGCACGAAGCTGCAGAATATACTTTTCCATGGACATGAAACATTTTTTAATGAGAAACAATAGAAATCCAATTGCAAAAGTTGATTTTTCAAACTTTCACTCAAGTTCTCAAAAATCTAGTTCACTCCTTTTTCTAGCTTGGCAACTATCCAAGAAAGTATATTATTCCTTTTTCTGCCCCATCAGGGCATTTTCTAATAAACTAGTGTACTGGATTATTTCGATAATATTAATAAACTACAATTGAACAACTAAGCTCCAAAAATGACAAACCAGGCGACAGGTCATAGAATAGAATGTTTGATGATAATTTAGCAGGAAAATTCAATCAAAATGGTGCTAGAGATTACCTTATTTTGGAAAGGTATTATAAGTGACGCGACAGCACATCAACCTATAATCCATTTGGCCCCTAAATTTCATTTCCCTCCATAGAGCCAAAACGGTAATAGCTAGAACCTTGGGCTTTTTTCATAACTTTGCTCGGTGGGGCCCCAAAAAGATATAAAAAACGCACTTTTTAAGGATGCCCCAGTCCCACCATGCATCACAATGGGTATGCCATAACTAAGCTCCATACCTCGGCCTAAAGGCGGATTCATACTTCATCCGGCATGTGGCGTCATCCGGCAGTCTATTTTTAGATTTTTCATCCAGCAAATCGTCCGGCAATCCAGCACCGGATGACGTCATTTTTTTCCCACGCTGCCGTCCCATTTTTTTGCCGGAAGACTGGAATTTTGCCGGAAGAGTAGAAACAGTTTGTACTTTTCCGGATGCCGGAAAGCATATTTTGTATGTAATTTCAATAGAACCACGTGTTTAATGGGTTTTTGCACATACAATGTATGTGGGAGATATCGATTTTTTAGTTCAGGCAAAATTTTGTGTTTTTAATCATGACGTTCGTTTAATTTTTGATTGCTGAATATTTTGAATGTTTTTTCCGTTCTTGAAAGCATTTAAAAAATGCTAGATCAAGAATATCTTGTTCGTCTGACATCATCAACTAATAATTCCGAGTAGACCTGGAAAATAATATTATATACATATTTTTAATACGCCCTTTCTCTTGAAACAAAATATTGAACAGATTTCAAAGTATTTAAGCATAGTAAAATCAAGAATAAATTGTCATCCGGCCTTTCCGGCGCCGGAAGAAGTATGAATTGCCATCCGATCCAGCAACTTGCCGGAAGCCAAATTGCCGGATGCCGGATACTAAATGCCGGATGCCAGACACTGAATGCCGGAAGCTAAAAATAACTTGCCGGACGCCGGATGAAGTATGAATCCGCCTTAAGCATCTTAGGGTTGCAATCCCAAATGCGTTTTTTCATTTTTTTAAATATGGCCTCAATTCAATTATATGGTGGTCCAAAGTCCCGGGAACCGCAAAATTCGGCTAAATATAATACCTACGACTTCAAAAAAAAAAACGATTCTTTGCAGCACAATGCACTACTGTGCCAGAATTTATTGCAGTTTCAATTGAACCGGTAGCGTTATTGGGATTTTTGGAGTATGAAGGTTTTCGATTATGGGTAATTCAATGGACGTAGTCGCTTTACACAAAAAATTATCCTGAATGTAAACAAATGTATTTCCGTGATTTTTTCGTGGAAGGGGTTTTAGACTGCGGGGAATTCAATAGATGCATTTCTTTACACAACACATTATCTCAGGTATAAACAAGGGTATTTTCGTAATTTTTTATTGGAAGGGATCTTCGACCGTGTGGAACTCAATGGATCCGATCACTTTTCACAAAAAATTATCCCGGTTGTAAATAGGCGTATTTTCGTGACTTTTATGTGGAAGTGGCGTTTGACTACCGGGAATTCAATAGACGCGATCATTTCACACAAAAAATTGTACTGAGTGTAAACAAGCGTATTTCCACGATTTTCGGAGGAAGGGATTTCTGACCGTGGGGAATTCAAAGGCACAGTCACTTTACACAAAAAAAATCTCCTGTGTGTAAACAAATGTATTTCTACGATTTTTCAGGTTGAGGGGTTCTTCAATATGGGGAATTCCATAGAAATAGTCACTTTACACTATGTTTACATCGTTTTTTAAAGCACTGTACGGTTTACAGGTCTTTTACTTTTACTGAAAGTGAGGATTCATAGCTTTAAGATTGTTTTTTATTGTTCCTTTGATGTGAAGATGACCGAATTTAAAACTTTGATGTGCTTCTATGAAGGCTTTCATGCACGGTTGAGGCCCACTAAAAAGAGGGGACTATAGTCTGTTTTTCTTGAAATGCTTCAAAATAATGAAAGTGGAACGCAAGTACTATTTCAGATTTTCACGACTTTCTGATAAACAATATATTATATAGGACTGGAAATTATTGAGCATACTGACCTAACCTTTAACAGTTTTTCGAGTGAAAAATTTTACAGTAAGAGCCCTTTGTGAACGATTTTGACCACAGTACTGATTTGTGTCACTTTTCTATTTGAAAGCATTTCATAAAAAACAGACTAGTTTATTAGAAAATTCCCCGATGGGGCAGAAAAAAGAAGAGTATATTTTCTTGGATAGTTGCCAAGCTAGAAAAAGAGTGGACTAGACTTTCGAGGACTTGGGTTAAAGTTGGAAGAAATTCACTTTTGTAATATTCAACTTTCGTACTTTCTCATTATAAAATTTTCCATGTCTGTGAAAAAGTATATTCTGCAGCTGAGTGCATCAACATACTTTCCAACCAAACATGTGCATCTCTGAAATTTTGAAGAGGATAGAGGGGCGGACCTTGGTTTTTTGGCGTTTTTTGAGACAAAAAATCCAATCCATTTTCAAAATGGGTTAATTTGTACCCGTCATGTCCTCCCTCACACATATGTGCTTTTAACTGCGTTGAACTTTTTTGATAAATTTAGTGTCAATAAAACAGGAATCAACTCTGGGAAAGTGACGCATGAAATCCCACTCAGTTTTTTTTAGAAAAGGATACAGCACAAAGTCTTTTTAGAACTAAATCGATTGTGCAAGATATGTTTAATTCACTCATTTTATATAACATATCTTATAGAATTCACTCCGTAAGTTCTACTGATTACAAGCTTCAAACAAATTTATTCTCCTCTATTTAACTATTCAACAAAATAGCATCATTCACAGTTTTTGGATTTAAACTGAAAGTTGCAAAAAGAGCGCTATTTGCGGGATGGCAGACGGAAAGCAATTTCATCCATCCCCATTGCTCCCGTCCTGTTTTCAAAAAAGTCGTATTCTTGCAGTGGGAGTGTGGGTATAGTGGGCGAGAACCGGGTACGGGATTTGGCACACATCCCTAATATGGGCATGGCTGAACCAGGAACATTTTTGTATGTTTCACCCTGTTCTCTTATTTGCAGATCGGTGCGCAATGACTGTAACTAAGGCCCAGTAGCACTAAAGGGGTCTAAGCTAGAGCTCAAGATAATCTCGAACAAAAAAGTGACTCGGTTTGATCTCAAATTCGATATAATTTGAATGTCATCAGGACAATAACGAGCTCAATATCGAGATTATCCCCAGCTCAAGCTGTTGAGTTCCACTAACATTTTCGCATAATTTTCTTACCCTTAACGCAAGTCCCGAAGTGAGTATTGTTTGTGCACTCTAAGAAAATGATTTGGATATTGCGATTAGCTCAAACTCAGGATCATCAATTTAATCTCCATGTTTAGATTAGCCTCGGGTTAGTGCAACCAACCTCAGGTTTCTTTATAGTTCTGAAAATTACTATAATATGCCTCCCTCACCATTTTCAGCTAGTCTGAGAGGCAGAAGTTTTGAATCAGTCGGGATTTGGAATACTATTGGTTTACCATTTCTTTACATTTGAAGTCATGTGCATATAATTTTCGTGTAGAAAAATGTAACTGCAGTTGATGCCAGGGGATGGACCAAATGCATGATGCTGCAGAATATACTTTTTCACAGACATGGAAATTTTTTTTGAGAAAGAATGAAAATCGAATATAACGAAAGTGATTTTTTCCAACTTTAACCCAAGTTCTCAAAAATCTAGTCCACTTCTTTTTCTGGCTTGGCAACTATTCAGGCAAGTATATTCTTATTTTTTCTGCTTCATCGGGGCATTTTCTAATAAACTAGTGTTGGATTAGTGCAACCACCCTTAGGTTTCTTTATTGTTCTGAAAATGACTATAATATACCTCCTTCACTATTTTTCAGCTAGAGTTTGAGAGACAGGGGTTTTTAATCGGTCAGGAGTTTTGAAGAATGCTATTGGCTTACTATTTCTATACATTTGAGTGAAGTCAGCCAACTGCATATAATTTTCATATAGAAAAGTTTTACCGTGGGTGATGCCAGGGGAAGGAGAAAATGCACGATGCAGCATAATATGCTTTATCACAGACACGGAAAATTTTTAATGAGAAAGGATCAAAATCCAATATTATAAAAGTGAATTTTTTCCAAATTTAACCCAAAAGTTATCAAAAATCTAGTCCACTCCTTTTTCTATGTTGGCAACTATCCAAGCAAGTATAATCTCTTTTTTTCTGCCATATCGGGGGATTTTCGAATAAACTAGTAGGATAGAATGCTTGACAATAATTTAGCAGGAAAACTCAATCAAAATGGTAGTAGAGATTACCTGATTTTGAAAAGATGAAACGATTCATCGATTCAGAAATAACAGAAATGAAAACTTTATTTCAGCACTTCATGAGTTAACTGTAGCATATTCGTTCATCCTCATATTGAAGTTGAGCATGGACATGTAAATAAGTTTAGTACATTGTTTACAATTTTACTCTGGAGCTTAAGCATATAATATTTGTGAAACCGCGGTGTGCATATACTTATTAGTGAGTATTTTCCTTTTATCATGATATATTTTTTCAAGTTCATGTTTGACCAAAAAAATCAGACTGGTTGATAGCAAATACATTTTTAGTTTTGTAAATAGTCTCTGTGAAAAAGTCACGTGATTAAAATTATGTCTGCATGATATCGAATATTACACTCACCAACAATGTGAATTCTATAATTGATTGATAGATCCAAATTCTTGTTTGGTTGCTTGATTTTGAGAAGTTTGATCACCTGTTAGGGTCAGAACAGGATCATATCAGAAGTAAGAATTCTTTGCATGCTTCATCCTAAGTCATGTTTGAATTTACATTGCACACTCGTGCTAATCGACAGCAAAATGAATTCTGATTAAGGTTAAACCAAATTGAAATAATTCGGTCAAAGAATGAATTCAAATCAAATCTTCGGAAAGCTGACCTATCCATTGGAGTCAAAGTTTCTAAGCTGAACTTCGAAGCAGTGGATTTCAATCACTGAATCAGGACTTCTTGAACAATGTCCTGGCACGAAACAAAATGA
Organism: Romanomermis culicivorax; assembly: GCA_963922205.1. NCBI lineage: Eukaryota > Metazoa > Nematoda > Enoplea > Mermithida > Mermithidae > Romanomermis > Romanomermis culicivorax. The sequence goes on from CAWUHX010000196.1 coordinate 249,208, forward strand.
AACTAGTGAATCTACAGTTTCTAAAAAAATATGCGTATTTTTTCCGTATATCTTCTTTTCATTATCAACCGAAAGTTCTCGCTTCAGTTTCGGTTGATGAGAATTCTGATCAGTGGGCAACTTGTTGAGTTTGTGGCAAAAATTCTGATGATCTAAAACAGATTCTATGACAATTAAGACAACTAATCTATGATCTTTCATCGTCTCGCACGGGAAAGGAACCCATTTTCTACTTTGATGCACGCAGTGCTCTCACCAATTATGAAAGCCCAAAATTCGCCAATAGTCACGTATCCGTAGGAATAGGCCGAACCGGCTTTGGGCACTCGGCCGCCGAATTCCGCATAACACAACGATGCCAGGAAAGCGGCGAATCCAGCTAAGAAGTAAGAAAAGACCAACGCAGGCCCCGTCGTTTCTTTGGCCACGGCACCGGTCAATATATAAATACCGGCTCCGACCATATGACCAGTACCCAAAAAAACGATATCCCACAAATTGAGACACCTTTTCAATTGAGTTTCGAAGAAATCGCGGCCCACCGTTTTGCGGCGCGACATTTTCGACAAAAAGTTTTTGCATATCCGGCCTATACCGCCGAAAGAGAACGATTCGGAGATGGGAAAACGACGAATTTCCATTATTGGTGATGATCAGTGAAGTATGATTTCTATAATTTTTGTCTGAAAGATGAAAGATGACTAATGAAAAGAGAGTCGAAAACTAGAGCCCGTATTATTCCCCGCATGTACCATGTTTGCGTGGTTTTTCATCAACACCTACAAGTCGCCCCACAATTTGTATAAAATGAAATTGAAGTCTCGCAAAATTACCAAAATCTGGCTGCAAATCAAACAAAATGTACAAAAAAACGGGTAAATAGACGGAAAACATTTTTTGAACACGCGATTACGGGATTGCAAACAAAAAAGCCTGAGCCTCAAAAAGTGGCCCACATACTAACCGAGCACCCTTTTCCAGTTGCTGAAAAAACCTGAATTCCGAAGACAGGTTATGTTTTGTGTGAGTATAGCCGAATACGTCATCCATTGTTCATATACGATAATTTCACGTAAATACATATGTACTAATTTAACATCATAATGTTAATAATTAAATCGCACATACGTCATTTGTCTAATTATTTTAAAACGTACAAGTTTTAGAAGTTAAAAAGTACCAAAACGTATCCAGGTCACAGTTTGTACAAGAAGTGCTTTCTGTAGCCCAGTGATTTCGTTTCCGTATCTATTGATTCAGTGCCTTGATAAAAATGAAATATCAGTTTCAGTAATTGGTTTTTGAATTTCAACAAGATTTTAGGCAGTGTCTTTTCGAAATCTCATGCATTGTAAGACAAATGTCTGTGAGAGTTTAGATTTTTTGTGATAAGTCAGAAACAAAAGTGCACCCCAAAAAAATTAAAATTTTGGATTGTTTTCGAAGCTCGGAACGAAGATTTGGTAATTCTTGCACAATATTTCCTTTTTTCTAGTCGAAGCTCAGCATACCTTAGGAAGTAACTCATACACAGGCTACATAATTCATAGAAGGTACATAACCTTTAATTTGAAAAGAAAATTAAATGAAGTTCCAGGGCGGTGCGCATGTGCAAGAAATGAAAATCATCAATATTTCGATGTTGCACTAACCATATTTCGAAGAAAGCCATGCTGATCCTTTTCATTCCCCTAAAAATTGGCGCGGAAAGCTGGAATTATGTGGCGGGGCAAGCTAATGCTTTCTGTAAAGAACTGTCCCGAGGAATGTACAGATTTCTGACTGAAAATTGTGATTTTTACATCACATGTGCCACATTATCGTCTGAATCTCAATGAGCAGATAATGCATTTGACTCATTAAAGGTAAGTTCTACAGACTGTCAGGAATTGAAATGACAGAGAAATGCCCTGATTAAAAGTCTGATTAAAAGGTGGACTGAAGAATCACTGAAACACTTGGAAACGATATAGCCTTATTCAGAAGAGAAATCGCCGGTTCCTAGGACTTAATAGGCGATAATCGGCGACAGTCGGCGATTCCTGGTATTTAATCGGCGGCGGTCACCTATTTTTAATAATTAAATTCGTGGAATAGGGAATAAATTTTATTAATCATTCGGGGAACCGAAAATGTTATTCTATTCAGTATTTGAGGAATCGGGACGTTTGGGTAATAGGGACTAATGCATGGTTCGGGAAATTGAGAATTTTATTCATTATTCGAGGAATCGGAATCTTCAAGAAATAGGGACTTTCAGGGAATCGGAACATTGGGGATAGGGATGTTGGCGGGATAGGGACTCGACCAAAAAAGATGCCAATATTTTTTGAAAAACGGAGTATAGACTTTTCTCTCTACAGAAAACAAAATACTTTTGCATTTGAAGATAGCCAAACAAAATTTGCTTCCTATAGTCTGTTTTCTTGAAATGCTTCCAAATAATGAAAGTGGAAAGCAAGTAGTATTTCAGATTTTAGAGATTTTCTGATAAACAATTTATCATATAGGACCAGAAATTCGTAAGCATACTGACCTAACCTTTACCAATTTTTCGAGTGAAAAATTTTACGGTTAGAACTTTATGTAAACGAATTTGACTACAGTACTGGTTTGTTTCACTTTTCTATTTGGAACCATTTTATACAAAACAGACTTTAAACATGTGGATTTTACGCACATGTAAACTGGATGGTTTTGGGGTTTTCTATTGTCTAAGCAAAACTAAAAATCGCTTCGTGATGCCTCAAACAATTTTGGCTTCCTTGCTTAGCATGTAAAAAATCGGCGACAGTCATAAACAATTGAACAGTGTTCTTTTCTTCGGATTTCATCCCCAATTCGTGGGATTAAAAGCGGTAAAAATCGGTGACAAAAAATTTTATAATTTTTCTCTTCTGAACTGGTAAAATCCGGATCAGTCGCCGATGAAATTTTCGGGGAATGGACGACTGTCAGCGACAGTCGTCGACAGGCGGCAAAAATCTTGGGATTTTTTCACTTCTGAATTGAGCTCAGTGGAATCACGGCTGCTACAAGCGAGATTTTAATTAAAATTGTTCCTCGAAGAGTTATCTCTTTAAGAGATTTCATGATGAAGCAAACTCCCAACAGCGAAGAGCGATGCAAGTCGAGCGCCGATGACCGAAGTCAACATGACATCAGCACTAAGACAGACACAAAAGACGGTGAGGAATTCCTCATTTATTATTAAAAACCAATTAGGCTACGGCTCGAGATGACAGATGCAGCGATAGCCAAAACACATGGTCAAATTTGCCGCACAATTTTTGCGGAGATGCAGGAAAAACGCTGAATTTCTTTATGACAACGGGGAAGATAAAATTAAAGAAAAAAATCACGCCTATCCGGTTTTGATTTGGAGAACAGTGTTGAAAACTCTAGGCCATCACTCGACAACTTTGACGAATTATTATTTGTTTATCCGCCGGTCGTAAACGAAACAATTTTTTTTATCAATTACAGTGAGAAGCTTCACGTTGGATTCGACTTTATCGGTTCAATGAATTCGCCATTTCAAGATGAATAGACTATAAGATAGAGTTTTAAATGCAGAACATATTGATGGCCATTCCAAGAATATGATTAATCGAGCTAAATAAAAAAACTTTACTATTTGATCCTACAGGAATTGAACGCATCGGTAAGTACGATTGTATGAATCAAGGAAATGACCGCTTTTGTTGTGCGATGCATTTTGTACTTTCGTTATTTGGAATATGCAAAAGGCACGTACATTTGTTTCTCGCTTTTTAGCGGTAGCTAGCGAATTACTGTGATTGACCGGAATTAATATCCGCATCCACCGTTTTTTTTCCTCAAATGGGTCTTTTGAAGAAAAAAATTTCGAAATGAGGAAAAAAATTTTGGGTATGGTTCTCATTTTGGAAAAAATTTTGAGGAACTCTAAACCGAAAAGATGCGTTTTGGTGGACTTTAAAAGGTCAAAATCTCAAAATTTTCCGGCGCTTTGCGCCGGTCATGGGCAGTGTTTTTTTGTGCCAAAACATGGTTTTTGGCACAAAAAAATTTGGAATGGCACAAAAAATTTTGAGCGTTTGTGCCAATTGGCACAAATTTTTTAGCTGGTCAAACATTAAATTTTCTCGATTTTTAGACGTTTTAGGGGCTGAAAATGCAAAAATTTTTCGGCGCTTCGCGCCGAATCAATCATACCTGTAGCTGGGGGAGGGGGGGTTGGGGGGGGGGGGGGACCCCCCCAACTTGGCCAACCCTGTACCCAAAATCATTTCCCCCCCCCAACCCCCCCCCCCCCAGCTTGGAAAAAAAAATTTTTTTTCAAAAAAGTGTATGTTTTTTGGCCTTTTTTGGGAAAAATTTCGACTTTTTCCTACCCCCCCCAAAATTTCGGATTTACCCCCCCCCCCAACTGGTCGGAGGTCTTACAGGTATGTTTAAAACTGAAATTGTTACTTTTTGTGTTTGATTGATTCAAATAGAAAAATCGATATCGTTGATAATGGCACAATGTTTCGATCGAAAATTAACACGATTTTCGACTTTATTTTCTCTAGTCTTCACATGGTTGTTAAATAAACATTATTCGTTCGTAGTCGAAAATCGAATCAATTTAAACTTCCTGAACAATTCTAGAGCTATTTAAATTGTCTCAGCATTCCATTTCCTTTTGGGATTTCGTGAACTATTTTGTTGCACAGTTTTTTCTCTTCTCACTGACATGGTTAGCTGAAAAATAGGTTGGGCACGATTTTTACAAAAAATTAATGCGTTAAACAATAACTTTTCATCAAACTTTTGGCCTAAAACTTTTCCGCAGTTTTAAGTATGTCTCTAGTAAAAAAAAAATTTTTTGTGCCATTGGCACAAATTTTTTTGGCCTCTTGTCCCAATTGGCACAAATGTCCGTGCACAAAAAAAAACGCTGGTCATGGGTATATAATTATAACTATATTCTATCAGGCGCGGCCGTTAGCATATCTACTTCGACTTACTAATTAATGCTCAACAGGTTCTATCAATCAAGTTAGCTCGTTTCATTTTCTAATCGTTTACAGCCAATTATGTCGCCGAAAATAGAGATTTTTCATCAATTCTTTCATTTTTTCTCTTGATTTGATGATTGGAATTTTTTTAAACGTTGCAATCTGAACTTTTGCGTTTATTAAAGATGGAAATTGAAGACATCATTCTAGACTGCGATTTTAAAACTTTTGTTCACGAATTATCTGTTGGAGAGATTTATTTTTCAGCGTTTTAGAATATAAAAACCCGAAAATTTTTCCGGCGCTCCGCGCCGGAATGGGGATTAAATTACGCTTCATCAGTCTGATTTTAATTTATTTCCCAACGTTATGAAGGTTCATTTTCCAGCGTTTTAGAAAGTAAAAATCCAAAAATTTTTCCGGCGCTCCGCGCCTGACCAAGAAAGATGATTCTAATCGGAATCACAGAAATGTTGATAGCGGATAAATTCATGAGAACTTTATCGTTAATTTGCTTTATCCGCTCCTATAGAACACCAATATATTCTTCATGAGCTCATTTTGACTAACATAACCAGAATTTTCTCAATTTTTTCCTCATTTTTGCAGGTTTCTGACTACAAATACAACAAAATGCTTGGGTTGGGTATGCTCCTAAAATGCGTAAAAAAGCATCCGTAGCCACATTATTAGCGTTTTTAAAAATGTGGAAAATTTTTGGAAAATGAGGAAAAAAATTTTGGGTCCGGTTCTCATGTGGAAAAAATCTTCGAGGAAAAAAATCGGTGATCGCATCATCGCCAATTATAATCTACCTTCCCAGCACAGTTTTTCCTCAATCGACTATTTTTGAGGAATTTTTTTTTTAATTGAGGAAAAATTTTTTGTACTTGGCACCAATTTGAGGAAGAATTTTTCGAAGCTTTCCTGTTCACAGGTGCATTTTACGCGATGTAAAATTGAAAGCTGTTGAAATTTGCCGGAACCTCGCGCCGGATTGTAATAATTTTGTCATATTATTTCAATGCGTGATTAGAAAATGTCATTCTAGCTAATGTTTCTTTTTGCGGTCTTTAAAAAGATTTTGACATTTGTGTGATTAAAACATTTTGAGTCCAAGTGGAAATTTTAGCTGGTTGAAGAGTCAAAATTTTTGGTTGCTTTCCTAGTTTTTGAATTGTAGACAGCCCGACTGAAAAATAATTGAATTCACTAAAAAATTAAACCTTCTGTCCCAGGGTTTTTTTGCACACAGCAACCAAATTTCGGGTTGTGCAACCAAATTTTTTGTGTCCAGTTGCACAGTGCAACTTGAGGCCTGACTGCTCTTTTGATTAGGCTATAGGGTTTCCTCTCCGGAGATGCATTTTTATGCGTTATAAAATGGAAAAAATGGATTCGGTTTCGGTCTAAAATTTTGGGCAAGACTACCGAACCCGAATCCAGAAAAAAAGATCGAATCTAGCCGAATCCGGGATTCGTCCCATCCCTAATTTTTATGGGTTTTCGGTTTTTTATGAGTTTTATCTGGGTTGTTTAAATTTCATGATGCTGGATCTGAACCTAGTAAAAATAATGCAAATGTAACATCACTAAAGTTTTATTCTTCATAAAGCAAAACATTTTCTGATCATTTTACCTGATTTTTAAACAAAAATACACAACTTACTCATCGTAACAAATAAAATGATCCGCCTCTGCATCATCGAAAAATTGTTGGCATTGAATTTTATGAAGACTATGTTTTCGACTGATGCAGACGACAACCAATTACGCAATTTGGTGCGAAAACAGCCAAATGTTGAAAAATTACGCTCCGATGACGCAGTGGACACCACCAAGGAAAGCACAACATGACAAAATAAGTTGAGCCTGTTTGGCAATTTTAGTCTTAATAAACGTGACGCTTTTTCTAGTAGGAAAATTTGGCATGCAGATCGTGCAAAAAGGTACAGCTCTTGAGGCATTTTTTCGCAACGACGACCACGTTTTGCTTTCCGTCGACCAATATTGTATATAGTAGATTTTTGGCCGCTCTCCAGCATTTTGTAACGAAACCTATTTTTTTATCCTCACTTGCCGAGATCATTCAGTGAGTTGTTTGTAAGTTGTGACTTTGCAGGCTGAAAAAAGTTTGGTGTTTTTTTAACATTCAAACTGCTTACGGCCACTCAACCAGCATATTTGGGGCCCACTATTAACCCATTTTCGGACCCAAAAAGCTGCTAGCTGCCTCTCGGTCTGCCGTCCCCCTCAAAATTTTAGGGCTGCTCAAGTCAGCTCACGAGCTGCTGATGACTGTGAGCAGTAGGTATAACCAAAACTTTAGCAGTTACAAGTAATGTTGTGTATTGCTCACTAGCACTGGTCATGAATCAGGAGCAGTAAAATTTGCCTAATATTCAGATAACCTACCAAAGCGAATCAACCTAACCCGAAAAAAAGAATCAGCCAAAAAACAATTCAAACAAGTTAAATTTATTGAATATGAATCTTTAGCTTTTAGATTAGAATAACTTAATTCAACAGAACAGAAATACGAACCGAATCGAATAGTTTTCTGAATTGAAAATTTACGAAGCATTTGATTTGTTTGTTGTGTTGTGTAATCTCATCTCAAATCTGTTGTCATGTCAGTGTCAGAAGAGACTGCATTGCAGTTTCTACAGTTCGCTCAACTCTCAATTTATTGTTAAATCAGGAAGAAATTTGTATGAGAACAGAATGGGAAAAAGGAATTTTTTTCTCAAAAAAACCCAAAACCCAAAAATTCCAAATTTTCCAACCCAAAAAACCCAAAAACTCAATGCTCGCCAACCTTGAAATTGTTTGAAGTCACTGAAAAATTAAACCTTTTTGTCTAGGAAATAAAAGTTGAAAACATACATGCACACAGGGGAGGGTCAGGGGGAGGTAATCCCTCCTACCTGAGACCCTTGACACACCTCTGGCCCAAAAAAATCATCAAACACCTATGCCTGAACTTTTTTGGAGACAGCTTTTTTGATGATTTTTATGCATATATTTTGTATGAAAAACATGCTTGCGGAGTCTTTTTCTTATTTTTTTTGCTCATTTACTCCACCACCTCGATGAAAAGTTCGAGGACCCTCCCATCTGGAAAACTCTTGCCGTGCGTGTCTGGTTGAGAAGATTCATTTTCCAGCGTTCTAGAATGTTAAAATCAAAAAAAAGTTTCGGCGCTTCGCGCGAAACAAGTTACTCATACCAAACTTTTTATTTTTTCCGAAACTCAGGAAATCGGGTTTTAACTTTTAAAAGCCTAAAACCGACGCGAGTCGAAGGAAATTCAAGAAAACTAGCTTTTGATGGTTTTTCCGATTAAATTATGCTACTTCACTGATTTTAGAGTGTGCAACCAAAATTATTCTTCAAGTTGCACATTGCAACCTGGCCTGTGCAAAAAGCCATGCTTCCCACTCACAGTTTTGCCCCCAAATCGTGCTTTTTGGAAAAAAATTCGGAAAAGGGAAAAAAGGGGGAAAAAAGAAACTCTCCCCATTTAGAGGATAAAATTTTGGGTGTTGGATATAGAAATGATGCATTTTATTTTGGTGCATTTTAAGATTTCCGCCAAATCTCAAAATGTTTTTGTGCCTCGCGCCACTGTTTTCCTTTCGCCATTTGGCGATGGAAGTCAAAAATTTTCTCGACATATTCGCCATGTCGTTTTTTTCGCTTCATGGTTTTCATCATAAAAAAACCGATTAGTTTAAAACCAAGAACATGTGTTTTCTGTTGCGTTTAGAAGGTATAAATCTCAACATTTCACATGTCTAGGTTCATTTTATCAATTACCCAACCCACCCACAGTTTTCATCAACTAAAGTACTTCATCTCGTTCTCTAATCGTAATCGTTAACCCATTACTTTAAAAGTTCGACCAGTTGATTACCGGGGTAAAACCATTTTGTGAGTGGGAGTAGCCGATTTTTCAAAATTTTCGGGATATGTGTCAGAAAATGCTAAAAAATACGTTTTTTCCGCAAAAAAATGGTTGAAACACGCTCATAATTAATGTTTTCTTTGCTCTAAAAGTGATACTGAACAGTATTTCGTTGCGTAACTTGCAGAATTGTAGTGAACACACATTCCTATATTTTTCTCTGGACTTTCTACATTAGCATGGAAGTGAAAAACAAAAAAACGGATAATCATGACCGTCCTAATCGGAATTTTTACCATAAAAAAAGCTGGCCTAGAAATGCGAGCGATGGTAAAAGGAAGTCTTTATCGAACAAAAAAAAGAAAACTAATGACTCCGAAAATCTGGGCCGAATTATGGAAGCAGATAGTCGAAAAAATGAGGAAGAAGAATGTTCGGATTTTGAACAGTGTTTTAACGAAGTTCGTCGACAAATTTTTAACGGGCAGTTCAGCGAAGATATTATGTGCATAGCAGCAGAAAAAACCGAATTGTTAAATCAACTTGGCGGAAAGAGTCCTACTTTGGATGCTGCAAAGAGCGCTTTGAACTGCAGACTACATACTGACAAAATTTCGCCGTATAAAGGTAAGTGTTTGAGATTTGAGACATCTCTTTTGAAAAATTGAAGTTTTTTCATAGATTTGTCTGACTTTAATACTCTGCAACTGCTAGCATTGAAAGAGTTTTGAGTATTTTTCTCAGCTTTTGTAAAAATCTTGCCTGAAAATTCAACCATATGTTTTGATTAACTCTATTTGATTTAATTTGAAATTCAGATTCTTTTTTTTTCTTATTGAGGATGGTCGCTTTATTTTCCGCTGGACAAATTCGTCCTCAACGATGAAAAGCATCAAATAACAGAATTCTCTAAATCTTATTTAATTAGTGTCCAAGAAAAATTTGACGCCGACCGTATTATGCGAAAGAAATTTTTTACGATAAGTTTTTCACATTTCCAAGATTATTTTGTTAAAAATACCGGTATGAACTTCGACATGAAGGAAAGAATTATCAATTCGCCGGATTTAGTCATTAATTGTTTTGGTTTGGCCATGCATACGTTGATTTCGGGACATTTAGATAAAAAAAATGACGAGTCGTCGACAAAGTCGGACAGAGTCGAACTATTTCCAATCATCAACGTTCGCTTTGTAGATTTTGATCATCCACAGCCGATAAAAAGTATTACGGTACGTATTTGGATCGTTTATTCTTGCGTTTGTTTCCTTGAAGAAAGTTCTCGGACTTTGGGACTTCGGAATTTGACTTCCGTTTTCTATGACCGTGTTTTTAACCTTCACTGTAATATTATATTATTTTATATTATTTAGCTATCGAATTTCAACAAATTTGTCGTTGTACAAGGTGTCGTGACGAGAACGGCAAATATTGGTCCGAAGTGTTTAAGTCTATCTTTCGAATGTACCACTTGTAGTAACATTCAAACTTTAATATTACCGGATGATGGTTCCTATCTCAATCCAGACCGTTGCGGCGATTTGGAATGCAAGGGAAGAATTTTCAAACCAATTTTAAGCTCAACTGATCATTCAGCAGTAAGTTGTGGACCTGTTTGTTGATTTTTTCGTCCGAAGTCTCTTGTTTCTAATAGAATCACCAACCACGAACTGTAGATCGATATCGTCTAATTTTACGCGATGAAGACGAACTTTGTAAATCTTCGTCGGATTTTGACCATACCGAAAGAGTTGGCGAACCACCGACGCTGGAATGCGAGTTAACGGATGATTTAGCAAATAGTTGTCCTATTCCCGGATCATTTGTAATCGTTTGTGGAGTTTTGAAGTTACAGGTTCGTACACTTCTCAGCTCAAGGCAAACGTAAAACTCCATTTTTTAAGTTTCATCAAGTTTGCAATTTTACTTGGTTTTATCCTCTATGCGTTGGTGTTGCTAGATTCAAATTTTAGTTTGTAACAATCTTTTTAGAATGGTGCAAATGTAAACTAGAATTATCGTGACAGCAATTTTTTTGAGAAAAATGTTCTTTATTGATTCTGTGTTGAAATCATAATCGAGCGTTTTTTGAAGAACACGGGAATACTTACTGTAGATCGTGCACTTATTAATTAGTCGTCTTATGGAACTTACTTGCTGAACATAAAACATGAGTGTTTTCATTGGATTCGATAAAAAATTAAGCTTGTAAAAAACTTATTGTCGACCTCAAATTTACAGTTGAAAGGTTTCCAAGATTAAATATGTAGTTCAATCCTAACTTACAGCTTCATCAAATAATATGTTCAGGCACTACAAAGCGAAAATCGGCGATCGAGCAAAGGTGGTCAGCAGAATAGTTTCAAAATGATCCTGCACGTGAATTCCATTCGACTGAATTGTCGCGAACGCTTAGATTCGTTTGAGACGCAATTAACGTTCAGTCAACGACAAAATAAAGGTGCGAACGTTCACTGTATGCGTGAATTCAATCCGTATAAACTGACTGAGCATTAGGGACGAAGTGTTAGCCCTCTTCTGATTGGTCGAAATTACCGCCACCCCCAGACGGTTTATCGCCTTATATGTATTTTTCATTAATTTTTGCTTTAAAATTTTCCTTAGGCTTAGGCTTAGAGTACAGCAGCTGCGCCCGGGCGCAGAGTTGACAAAAACCAAACTTTTGAAATTTCGACTTTTTGGTTTTTTGGTTTTTTTGTGGTTTTTTATGGTTTTTTAATGGTTTTTTTGGTTTTTCTATGGTTTTTTAGTGGTTTTTCTGGTTTAATTCTTTAGAATGTTTGGTACATCAAAATAACTATATAAAAAAGTGCTGGAAGCTCCCTGTATCATCTAAGACTAGTTAGGGCGCCGTAAAATGGCAGCTAGAAGTATTAATCTTATCAGAAGTGTCATTATTTTATGCTATAGGAAATCCCTATTTAGCAATAGAAATACAGTAATAGTGGGCACATAAAACAGGAACTATGAGTGAAGAACACAAAAAAAGTAAAAATGGAACAGAGCATGCGATATGTAAGGGGCAAATTCAAGGAAAAGAAGAAAAATTACAAATGAAGAGAAATATACAATACACATTGTACGTAATCAAAACTCAAAAGAAATCAACTACAGAATTGTATAAATGCATCACATATGTACATATGCACAGAGAAGTTGAAATGACACAATTTTTAGGCATACCGTTTTCGATAAGAGGGTTTTAAATTGATAGATTATTACATATGTTATTAATATTACAAACTGCAGTTGAAGGTCGCACATTTTAGATGTTTCCAAATTTTTGCTTTTCAAACCTGTCTGCGAGCTATAACTACAGCAAATGGGTCTTATACAATTATCGCTTGCATGATAGATACATATTTTTGTACGATTTTTTCTACTTAGTAGCGACGTCAAGTCCCATAAGAATGAACCCCTCAAAAGCTCCTCTCTTTGTTAACCTACAGTATGCTTAACTGATCTGTATAAAATTTTATTATTGTTGTCTCATTTATATTTTGAAATTTCGAGCTAAGAAAATTAAAAAGCTTACCGTAACAATAAATTAAGTATATTAAACTCAATCATATTTTATAACATTTTGAAGATGATATGGATCAATGGATGTCACCCCGTATGGTCGGAGTACACTCCACGAAAGATTTAGTGTTCACTTTTTTGTGAGCAAATTATAGCAAAGTTGACTCATATACTAAATGTGTGGTTGCAAGATAGATACAAAGGATATCGATTGATTTATATTACATCTTTTGAGTACGAAATGTATCATAAAAATACGACTTTTTTCTACTTTGTAATGAAGTCAATTCAACTAAATTAATTATTTTGTTGATTTAGATAGACACCAATACATGCCTAGAACATCTACTAATATGATAAAACAGTTTCCCAATGATTTTGGAAAAAAACCAAAAAACCAGAGATTTTCCAATTTTTTGGTTTTTTTAAAAAACCAAAAACCAAAAAATTAAAGCCTTGCCAACCCTGCCCGGGCGCAGCGCTGTTGAGGCCCTTCCAAATGAAGTTGTTAGTTAAAATCGTTTAAAACGCATATAATGCATTTTCGACATCTCAAAAATTTTGACCAATCAACAAGGGAGCGGTAATTTCGGCCAATCAAAAGAGAGGTAACACTTCGGTCCTAATCCTTAGTTATAAACTGGAAGAAAGATTACTGTACGTTGGCCGCTATAGCTTAGTGGTAGAGCGCAGGTCTTGTAAACCTGAGGTCGACGGTTCAATCCCGTCTGGCGGCATTCATTTTTACTCCTGGAACGATTCTTACTGCATTTTTGCTGTGAAAGGTTTTACAACAGACTTTTTATCAGAAAAATTCTAGTATGAAATTTGATTGATTAGAAATGTGAGCTGCTCGCGTCAATGTAAACTGTGCAATGTAAATGCGTCAATGTAATCTGTTGGAGCTGGTAAAATTATATAAATAAAAGTAATGGAAGCGTCAAATTTTCAAAGAAAATTATTAATTCGGACGGAAATCCTGCAATAGGTAGTCATATTTCTTACTATCCTTCTTTGGTAGATGCGATCATACTTGCACGACATAGAAATTCTGCTGTAGGCCAGCCAGCGAACGTGGTAAGCTCGAAATTTTTTTCGCTTTTTTTGTGGCGAATTAAATCGTCAAGAAACGTATTCTTCGACCTGAATTGGCAAAATGTCTGAGACTATTGAATATCCTAGCGCATTTTTAAGCTCTAATGTAAGCTTAAGCTTTGGAATAAACTATCGCTTGTTTCGACGAATCGTCAAACTATACAGCATAATTTTTATGCTTATGACGACTTTCTCTTCTGACCTCTTTATCGTTTCATTCTATCATCTTCCCGATCATTGCTAGGGGGTATAATATACGAGGGGTCAGCAAGAATCTGCTTAAGGTCAAACAAAACTAACGTCACACGTGCATGTATGGAGGCGATCTAATGTCCTGAAATATCGTTATTGTTCTCGGTACAGCAATGTTGAAAAAATCTATAAAATCTTGGTGAAAATTCGCGAGTCATAAGCAGCCTTTAGTTTGTCAAAAATAGAATTCGTTACTTTTTAACTGACGATAATTTTGAACCAGGGTATTTCGTAATTGGTCGAAAATCTCTGACCTTGAAAATATCGATTTCTCGAATATGTACTTATTTTATTTCAGGCGAAGATTTAATCGATTACGTCAAAAATTCATCAAATGTTTTTGGATTATTGATCGATTCGCTTTGCCCACATATTTACGGTTACCAATTTATCAAAGCAGGACTTTTGTTGGCGTTAGTTGGATCAGGCAGAGAACAAGACGACAGAAACCAATTTAGAGATACGATTCATGTATTGATAATCGGCGACCCGGGTTTAGGAAAAACGCATTTACTGCAAGCTTGCGCTTTAACATCTCCGCGTGGTATTTATTTGAGCGGAAATACAACGACAGTAGCTGGACTTACTGTAGCCTTGAATAGGTTTGCAACAACCTGTGCACTGAAAATTTTGCGTTACTTCGTCGAAACAATCCGTTTTTTGAAATGAATTCCAGATTCTTAATTCTCTTTTCAGAGACAATGGCAAGACATCTTGTGGAAACGACGTGGCAGTCGAAGCCGGTGCCCTTGTGATGGCAGACGGAGGTTGCTGCTGTCTGGACGAGTTCGATAAAATGTCTATGCAACATCATAACGCATTGCTCGAAGCTATGGAACAACAACAGGTTTTTTTTGAAATTTTTCTTATTTCAGTTCTTCTTTTTGTCATACTGGGAGTTTCTGTACTTCTGACATTACTGTGAGAATAGTTTGATCAAAAAGCAAGGATAAAAGCAGTTGTGTAACACGTTCTCTTTGTAACTAGTTTTGCTTTTTGAGCAGTAAATAGTACACTCTTACTATATAAACGATATACAAACAACGAAAATTGAATGAGCTATTCTATTCGTATGAAAATGCGCATTAGGGGCGCGAGGGGTCGGAAGCCCCCTTGCGACTTTGTCATTGTCAATTTCGTATCTATCACTGAGAAAAATTTTAAAATTGTCCGATGCTTCGTGCCGGTCATGAGTATAACAGTCATCGTTTTCTATTAGGCGTGGCCTTTCGCATATCTACTTTCACTTACTAATCGACCTTTAACAGTTAAATTCAACTCAATTTCCTCATCTCTTTTTTTGTTAGTTAAAAGTCAGTATTTTGTCGATAAATGAGATTTTTCCTCAATCTTTACAATGTTTTTCTCTCGTCTCGATTGGAGTTTTCCAATTGTTTTGAAACGTGAACTGTCGCATTTAAAAGAATAAAAACATCATAGGACTGCAAATTTAGATCTTCTATTAAGGAATAATTGTTGCGAACATTCATTTTCCAGCATTTTGGGACACAAAACTCCGAAAATTTTCCTGGCGCGTAGCGTCGAAATAAGGAAGATATTGCAATCCATTAGTTTGATTTCAATATATTTTCATTGTTATGAAGATTCATTTTCCAGCCTTGTAGAAAGTAAAAACATGATTTTTTCTCGGGGCCACACATTTTTTCACTTAATTTACTGTGAAATTGGCGTATCTGACTTGCCTTTGCCTTTTTTTAACACTTGAAACACTTCGGGGGCCACGGCCCCCCCATCCCCTGCCTACAGGCTTGTATATATATATATATATATGTACATTACATTGCATTTTTGCCTAATTTTGTATTGCTTGTACAAACATTAATAGATTTCAGATAAGCTTGTCTTATCAGTCAGCTAATTTCGAATACGGATGAAATTCTGGTTTATGATAGATTAATAATTCTGACATGAATTTTGACAATTCAAAAATAGTCGGGCGAAAACTTGTTAATAAACCGCTCGCACCTCCTCGCACACAAAAGTTCTCTTCGGTAGTGGAAATGCAAGATGCGGTGATTTTAAGTTTTGCGACAAAAATATTTCGATCTGATCTGAAGTATTTCACTTTGCTTCCAACCAAGCTGATATAATTTTCTGATTCAATTGAACGATCGACGTAAACTTTTTATATCGTAATAAGCAAACAGAATGATAGTGGTTTCATTTTTTAGTTTTCTGCGTCTAGATCGCTGCAAGAAAATTACCTGATTTCGAAATCCATAAGCTCATCGAGTTTACTTAGTGGAAAATCTTTGAATTTTAAATTTTTCGTGAGTTGATCAGATATATTGCAGAAGGATCAACAAACTTAATGACAGATACCGTTTAAGTTTAAGAATAAAGATGATAAACTGAAACTCAGAAATGTACAACTGTGTCCGTCCAATTCCTTTTAGTTTTTGTATGTCGCTCAGGATGTCTACATTGATAAATGAGATGTGCATCATAAACCAAACAAAATTGATTATTGTAGTAAGGTAATAATCAAAAGGAATAAGGAGTGGTTTCTGTGGAGGAACAGCGCGTCTAGTGTATCTATTTGGAAAATTTCACGGCAAGAATTTGCATCAGCTAAAATATCCGAGAGAAAACTCGGACACTGTAGTTCGGCTAATTGTGGTACTAGAGGATTTCTATGTGAGCCACTTTCTTGGGTGACCCTAGATACGCATTTTATTCTGTTTTTTTATCATTACGCAGGGAAGCTTTCCGGTGGAAATTCTGAAAGTAACCATTTTATAGTGCATTCGATAACCTAAAGCGAGCTACACCAGTCATTCTTCTCATTCGACCTTATTTACTCTTAAGTTTGCATAAATGTATTTAATAACGGAAGTCTTTCTATATACCTGATTTTAGGAGCCAAAGAAGCATATGAAATGTAAGGTCTTTCTGAGAACTCTACAATCTTGTTCGTGATCGGATGCCCATCTGTATTATCCTCCAAAATATATGGGCCTGAATAACTTCAGCGAAGCGTGAACTGCTCTAGGTACGAGCATGTGAGGTAATTTTTTGATCTTGGTGTGCTCTATCAAGTTCGATTTTCTGCACTATGTATCGATTGTAATAGCCTTAATTTACTGCCATTGTACGATACCTTTATTCAAATTTTGTCGTAAATAAGACCAACTGGAAAGAACGAACAGTGTAACATCTCAACTCGCGTCAGACTATCAAATGCACTATAATTTGTCCCATATTAGAATTTCCAGTGCAAAACGTTCCTTCCTTGTAACATTTTTTTGTCATATTTTTCTGTAGCTTCCCCATTTCAGGTCAGTGTAGCTAAAGCAGGCGCCCATTGCCAATTTCCCGCCCGAACCAGCATCGTCGCCGCTGCTAATCCGATTGGCGGTCGATATAACGACAAAAGTTTGTCCGCATCGTTGTCCAATAGTAGTCCACCTTGCGCTTTTTCATCAACGAAGTTCTTGCGGCCTCTATTAAATAGGTTTGATTTAATTTTTTCGTTGCGCGATTACGCAAATTCGGAACGCGACCGAGCGATCACCGAGCATTTGATGCGAGCGAGGAATAATGATGAGTAAAATTTGTGAAAATTGTTCTGAAATATTCAAAAAAGTCGAATACTTTGGAAAATATTCTTAGCCTCTTGAAACCTAAATCTCTCTGAAGCTTTTAGTCTGGCATATCATCTAATGTTCAACTTCCCTTTAGCTGCAAAAAAAATATTTTATCGGTGGACGAATTACGTCACTATATAGCAAAAGTCAAGGAACAGTTGGCGCCGACAATGGATGTTAAGGCGGCTAGAATTTTATTGAATTATTTCGAGAGTATTTGTAGGTCTAAGCCTAACAGCAACGAAAATGCAATCGTTGGTAAGTTTTTCTGCGTAATTTATTTTGAAGTAGCGATAAAAAGACCTCATAAGGAAGTTAAATACATCTCAAAACGTTATACCTTCGGAAAAAAGATTTACCTCTGGAGGAAAGTTGAAAATAATCATTTGATCAAATTTATTCTAACTTACTGAAAGGTGTCAGCAAAATATATGGTAAACTTAATTTCGATATGATTATTCATAAAAATTTATTGAATATAATTGAAATTTATCAATATTGTGCACGTCTTTGGTTAATGGTCAGCTAGTTAAAGATTAGAGATGGGGTTAGGATTACTAAGAACTTCTCGTTGGCGATGGTTGGGATGCAGTGCAATAGCCCTCGCTCAGGCCCGACAACAAAAACTACAAATAAACAGGCCCTCACAGAGCAGACCTTGCAAGCTCTCAGTGGAAAATCTGCGTTCACTGGCCAGAAAGGGGGGAAACCCTGTTATGTTATATCTCCGATGTGACCCTAGAAATGTGCTAACGAAAGAGCTTTTGCAGAACTCTATTTAATTTTATATACAATAAAATATAAAGAAAATAGAACGAACCTGTGGTGAGTAATAATAACAAAACAAGTTTCGGGTAAAGCTTTTACTGTCGTGACGTTGGTCATATGCCAAAATTTTATTTAGCGAAACATAAGGCCGATTTTCACCATTCTTTCTCTTCTCATTGTGGCGCTTCGTATTGTATGCGCTCGACCAACGCACGTCTTCGATTTGCACTTCCCGCTCGCGAAATAAGCAGCAACACATTATGATCAGGGTTTTTTCCGTGCCGGTCGATCCGTACCGTACGGAAATCTAGTGAAAAAATTTTCGTCCATACCATCCTACCATACCTGTAAGACCTCCGACCAGTTGGGGGGGGGGGGGAGAAAAAAGTCGAAATTTTTCCCAAAAAGGCCAAAAAACATACACTTTTTTGCTAATTTTTTTAATTTTTTCCAAACTGGGGGGGGGGGGGGGGTAAATGATTTTGGGTACAGGGTTGGCCAAATTTGGGGGGGTCCCCCCCCAACCCCCCCAAGTACAGGTATGCATCCTAAGCATTTCCGTACAATCATTATTTTCCACTTGCTTCATAATAGTTCAAAGTATACATAGGTCGTAAAATTAGGAACATACTTTTACTTCAGTTTTATCAGAAAAACGATTAAACGCTAATTTTTGTGAACTTCATTCAAATCGCGTCAGTACTCAGTTCTAAACTTTTCAACTGGATTTCATGAGTTTTGGAGTAAAATAATGAAAAGTCTGACAAAACTACCAATAAATTTTCATTTCAAGGCTTGTAAAATGTTGGAAAATGCATTTTTCAGCTTATTCTTATCCCATAGGTTATCGATCGTAATCACTGTTTTTAGCATAGATAATCATGATAATAAATAAACAGTCTTTTCAGATGAATGAAACCATGAGAATTAAGGTTGCAAAAAATTCAGCAGCAAACATTCAATCTTTTAGTCGAAAATCCTTAATGCCGGCGCGCAGGACTGGAAAATTTTCTGAATTTCAAAATTCTAGAATGCAAAGAAAAGTATCTTTTACAACATGTCTAATACAGAAATTATGCACGCACCCGATAGTTTGGATTCCTCGAACAGATAAAACATCTGTCATTTTTCTGCTCTGATGATGTTTGAATCATGTTTCAAATGGAAAGTTCATGTTCACAAAACAGTAAAATATTCAAACGCTGCAGAAGGATTAAGAAAAATCTTGATTTTTTTCAGCTATGTCAAGAAACAATACGAAATCGAACATTCACCTATGATGTGTTGATGTTCAAAAGTTATAAACAGAAGATAGGGCGACATTTTTCAAGCGTGAACCAGAACTAACATTCAAAATTATGAATCATTTGAATCCGGCGCGTAGCGCCGGAAAATTTTCAAGGTTTTTGTTTTAAAATGCATGAAAATGAGTTTCCAGACAGGAAATCCTATAACGTAATCAAATGAATCGTCAGGCTTTAGGATGCACTGTAAGATTGCACATCTATCTTTCGCAGAACGATGTGTATCTTTTTTTGGATATTCAGATTACACTTTGTGTGATGCTAGCGGATGACACAGATTTGAGAAGTATTACGGAATAACGATTTATGATTATTTCTAAGGATATTCGGTTAACCGGAACTGCAAAACTAAAAATTGGAAAACCGAAAAGAAATTTCTGGTAGGAGGGGTATTTTGGTTTTCACTTCTGTTTTAAATACTATTTCATGTTTTGAAAATATTCCAAAAACTGTTAAGCCCAGTTCATACTTCTGCTCGGCGAACAAATTTACTCCGAGCATGCTCGCCAAGCATGCTCGGCCAGCATCTCCGAGCACAGCTCGGAGCATGCTCGGAAATGCTCGACGAGCACCTTGCTCGTGCTCGGAAATGCTCGACGAGCACCTTGCTAGTCTATCTCCAGGTTGTGGAGAAATAGCCAAATCCGACGCAATTCGTGTCGACGCCGATTTGCATAGACACCGTGCATAAAAGGGCTGGTTTATGTTTTTTGTCATGATTGCGTTTGTTTTCATAAAGTAAAAATTGGCAGCCAGACCGACCATTTATTATATTAATTTTATATTGCATATTGTGGAATGATCCCCCAATTACAATGTCCCCTGTTCGAACATTTGATTTCGACCTTGCAGTGGAGCAAACGCAGGTTAGACCCCGGATCTCAGGAGAACCACCCAGCATGCAAGTCTACATTTGCAACTCAATTCTAAGCCTGATTTCTCGGTTTGTCCCGGATTTGAAGTTACTTGAGCTCAGAGTGTTATTGACCTTCTGCAGTTCCTCAGAACGAAAGCAGGTGATCTTTTGTTGAACTTGAGACTGACCGAACTGTTGCAGACTTATTCTACCTAAGGTTTCGGCCTGATTAGGTGAATTAGCGAGTGTCTGATTAGGTCTATTTTTGATACTAATCTATTTATTATCCTTCTCTATCTCAACCCAAGTCTCATTACAACACTCGCCCAGCCTGCTCGGAGTTGGTTCATACTTCGCGCGCAAATTTTTCTCCTAAAATGCATACCTATTTCTTTCCATGTACGAACCAGAAAATAAGTATACCTTGAAAACATGGCGCTATTTCCTAACGTCCTTGTAATCAGGGGATCAAACGTTAAACAGGAATTCTTTTTTACGAACAAGCTCAATACATTCACATTTTTCATCATCTGATAATTTTTTTCGAATAGACATTGCAAAAACTTTACAACAAAAAAATGAAATCCTACAAATAAATCTAGGGATTAGAGATGTATCGGAGCTTTTGACCAGCTATACCCGATCCTACACAATGTTTTCTGACCCGAAGGATGAAAAAATACTTGACCTTAGCCGTTATCCAGGATAACTCTGTGCCTTGAAGGTCACGCGTGTCGAAAACACGCGGGTCAAAAAATTCAGTTGATTATTTTCACTGTTAGAAGAAAAAACAGATAAAATTTTGTTCTACATGAGATTAATTTAGTCATTATTACATATATTTCAAGAATAAAATTTTCTCGGTAGTTTTCCAATGAAGGTAGGAAATGATCGATGTATTGGCATCGCCTGATAATAGACTTTTTTAAATATCGGCCGATGGTTTTTTGGGCGAGCTATGATCGATAATATCCTGTTTTCTACGGGAATTTTTGCATTAATCAGCCCTGCATGTGATTACTTACTGGGCAAGTGTGAATCTTGGGTCACTTTTGGTTAATTGTGATAAGAAAAATGTTGAATGAAATGACAGTGTGCTTTTTCCCTTCAATGCATTATGACACAATGGTTGTTGAATAATTTTCAGCCTTCACCTTCTGAAAAAGTATGCTTGAAAATCGTTCAATTTCCATAATTCACGAAGAATTATTCAACAATATCATGTTGAAAGCAAAACTTTTCGAGGTGAAATACTGTTTCAAATTAAGTGTTCTATAATTTCTATTGTGTTTAAAAAGTTCTTTAGTGAGACTTTTGTGTGAACACCGATGTTGGTCATTCTTTAATATACATGCACTTAATAAAAAAGAGACAATAATAAATCTTGTACCTGAGAGAAAGTTTTCAAGAAGCATTTTTTGAGATTAAGCAAAAAATGAAATTCTTAACAAACATTATTTCGGCAGACAAGAAGGACAGGCCATCTTTCGCTATCATTTCAGATTTAATCTATTTCCAATAATCGTAGATTGGATTGATTTTCGTTTTTTGCCTTGAATAAGAGAAAGATTTTATTTCTCATTTCCCTTGTCTCGTTTCATTTCTCGTTTCTCAAAGCAGCAATTACTATTTGAAAGCAATAGTCATTTCTCATTTTCAATGTTTATTTACACTAAATAATAAACAAATATGTAACATGGCGAGTATGTGCTTGTGTTACACTTTATGAACTGAACGTATTTTTTGACCCTTGACTAGATGTCTCTGACCCGACCCGTGACCCGATTTGGTATTTTTACTGCCTGACCCAACCCGATATTCTCTGGCCCGATATATGCCCACTACCGACCGATCAGAGCGCCCATAATTAGGCATTGATCGTGCGCGCATTGTTTAATTTTTGATAAATTATCCCATCTGAGACGCGTCTATACTTATAACATGTGTTGCTCGCCGAGCATGCTCGGAGGAGTAGAAAAATTTTCTACTACCCCGGGCATGCTCGGCGAGCAAATTTTTTGTGCTCGGGGTTCTGCTCGACGAGCAAATATTCGCGCGCCGAGCATGCTCGGCAAGCAGCTTGCTCGACGCTGTGCTCGCCGAACATCTCCGAGCACAGCTCCGAGCACGCTCGCCGAGAATGTTCGCCGAATAACGAGCAGAAGTATGAACCGGGCTTTATTTGTATGTGTCAGGTTGAAACAGTTTTTTGCATTCTGAATTGAATTTTTTCACATTTTCTATTTTTTATGTGATTGAACAGATGTTTCCATTTTTCAGTCCTATTAGATAAAGAGCGCAATGGTTCATGATATAGCTAATTTTAACATTAGATTGTCAATAGTTCCACATTAGATAAATGTTGGATCATTGTATGAACGAATTTTTCAATGAAATCTTAGACAAGTATACCCTGATTCTTTAAGTGACAGAAATTTTCTGTTTCTAAAGAATGAGGAATGTCGAGAAAACTTTCCAATGTCTGTTTGAAAGGACTGATTTTTTTACGAGAAGTGATATTCTGCAACGTTTGCATATATGTGATACAATTATTTACACTAAATAGAGTATTTTGCATAGAACTGGAATGGATACAAAAAATTGGTACATCATGGATTTATGAAAAAATCGTTGTTGTCAGGCCGAACTAAAAAATCTTTTTTGTTTAAAAATCTTTAGACAATCTTTGCCTATGTACACCTAGAGGCTCGTACAAAAAAGACAGGGATACTGGGTAAAAACTTATAGCATGACATTAGGGCCTGAATTTAAGCCCGAAATACGGGCTTCGGGCCGGGTTGGGGCCGTATGAAAGAATTCTCGGGCCGGGCCAGGCCGATCTATTTTTCAAAGGACCAAGAAAGCCCGAAAAATTTTGATGTGCAAGTTATAGTTTTTGATTATGTTCATTGTGATTACTGCATCAAATAAATTTTGTTCATGACACCCAATTTTCTTCAGTGTACCTGAAGCCAAAAGATGTTCGATTTTTCGATTTTTTTAAAATCAAAAACCATGGACAAAGTAGCCAAAGCTCGGCTCGACCAACTATGCTCTTTACTCACACTCTTTATTCTCCGCTTCCAGTTTTTGCTCTACCAAATGAAATTGCATTTACACAAAATTTTAAGACGCGATTTCTGAGAGGATTCGAATAAGTTATGATAATTAAAAAATTAACCTTACCTGGAAATCACATATTTGGTGTAACTTGCTGCGCTAGGAACGATGTCTCATTTTTAAAATGTATCAAGTTTTGATTCTCTCACAACATAGGTCGCAAGTATCAGAAAATGTAATTATAAGATGGTATTTATACTCCAGGTGCTGCGACAGTCTAGCAGAGCAGTACATGAATTTTTGTAATTATTTGTCAGAAGGTAGAAGACATCGTAAACTATCTTTTGAATAGGGAATTTTTGATGCTTCTTAGCCTTAGTGGTAGATATGAGTTTTGTGAAAAAATGACAATTTTCGCTCTCAAAATTTTTTTCTTAATACATACTTTACACTAATGAATCCTACAGTAAATTGTAACCCATCGATTGGCCTAATATTGAGTAAATATTCAGAACACGATGTCTGACGTTGCTAAACTTGCAAAAGTTGAAAGAGCAGTATGTTAAAAAATCAAAAAGGCCGAAAATTGTCAATTTTTGTCTTACTGTAGCTTTGCGAGTTTTGATTTTAATACGAAATGAATATCATTTTCGTTCCTAACGCATCAAGTTATACGTAGTATGTGATTTTTAGCTAGGGTTAATTTTTAACCTATCTAAACTCTCTGTATGAGAAAATGATTTTTCGCAGAAAGTATGTCTTAAAATCGGACTTTCGGGTGGGGCTTCCGGCCTTGTTTTTTTAATCGGGTCGGGCTGGGCCTGAAGCTTAAAGTCAGATTTCGGACCCTCCGGGTGGGGCTTGTAAAAAAAATTTTCGGGCCGGGCAGGAAATTCCAAGTCCGATTCAGGCCCCACATGACATGACCCGAGAAATCACAGCAGCTTTAGTCGGATAAAAAAATAGAATTGCTTGTTGACTCAGAAGACAAGCAGAAACTCAAGACACTACGAGACGTTAACTCTTCCAAATAAAGTCGATTCAGACAAATCAAGATTCAAATTTAATAAAGTCAAAAATTGAGTGTGATTCAGAACAAATTATAAAAATTCTATAGATTTAGTTCTAATTTAGCCAAAAAAGTTCATAATTCTAACATCGTACTTGATCTGTGGATGTTATTTATCAGAACAAAAATTTTTGACTGCGTAGCAGATTTGCATATAAGAAATAATTCTTAAGATTTTCTGTTATTTAGACACTTATTTCCATTGGAAAAATTCACTGTATGTGTATCTCTTGATTTTAACACAGTAAAATCGAAACAGGAACCGCGGTTTTGAAATTAGTAAAACGGATGGAACCGTGGATTCAAAAATTCTTAAACGGAAACCAGGAAACCCCAAAAAAGTGGAATCGGACCATCTCTAGTCATTTGTAGTTTACACGGATAGAATTCGTACGTGTAATGGGAGGAAGTGCTATAATAATCTCGTATGAAAAATCGTCGGCCACAGCTATGTTGTCACCCCAAGATTCGCCGATGATATAGTTGAGGCTGGTCATAGGAAGGAACTCCATCCTCTATGTTGGAAAAACTCAAAAATGTCAATTTTTCCATGGGTACCGCGCCTTAAAAACATTTTTTATATTTTTTTAGACGATGACCCTCAGTCTTTTTTGTACCGTGCAAAACTTTTTCCGCTCGTGCAAAACTTTTTTTTTCAGCTTTTTTGCACCGTGCAAAAATATTTATCGCATGTGGAAAAAATTTGGGGTTTCATATAGAAAAGATTCATTTTGGTGCATTTTAGTAAGTTCTAATCTCAAAATTTTAATACTTTAATAATCATTATTATTTATTATCAAGCTCAGGCGCGGCTTTTGGCATGTCCACTTTCACTTATCAATAATTTTTAATAGATTTCATCATCTTAAACGTGTTATTTCACGTTTAATCGGCGATCTTCAATATTATATTTATATATATATATTTAAAGAAGGTCCGCATTTTTTCCTCCACACGTTTTTTGAGAAAGATCAATACGTCAACTTTCTAATCATTTTGAAGCGTTTGATCCTTTCTTAACATGAATTGAATTCAAAAGCTTCATGAAAGTATTTTTGGAAAATTTCTACGCTTCTGACTGATAACTTTTCGGCCAAATTAATAAAAGGTTACGAATAAATTATTGGTTTTAAAATTTTTCGAATGATAACATTTGTAGAAATTACGATTTATGAACACAAAATTCAAGTCTAATTTTTGAGATTTTTTCCCAAAAAATTTTCAACATGTGGAAAAAAATTGACCTCTTTATTTGTGCAAAAAAAGTTCGTGGAAAAGAAGTGATGTATTTATTTTTAGTACAAAAAAAATTTTTGGCGTGCAAAACTTTTTTGGTAATTTTTTTGCACTGCGCAAAACAGCTCGTGCAAAAAAAATAACACTGATGACCCTCCCCCTATAATTTCGGCCGTCGGAGAGCGCGTCAATAAAAAAAGTGGCCTGACCCCAACCTTGGAGCTCCGTTACATGTATGGATTGAATATAAGGGACTTATTGAATATTTTGGAATTCAGGTATCCGCCAGTTTGAATCACTCGTTCGTTTGACGAGAGCTAGGGCGAGATGCGAATTTTCGCCAATTTGTACAGAAAAACACGCTGCCGATGTTTTAGAAATCATGAGAGAAAACGGAACCGATATTAACCGAAGGGCGATCGATAACGATTTCGAAAGTCCGTCTAATTCCATTGGATGTAATAAACGGGTGAAGTAAGTTTGTCTGAAATGTGTGAACCAACGTCCTGGCTGGAAACTCGCCATCTTGAAAAATCATAGCAGTTGAAATTTAAGTTATTCCTCGACAGTTGTTTGCAAAAGTTTATAGGCTTTTATTTTAAAGTGTGATTGAGAACGTAGGAATAAAAGAAGTTTTTCAAAGCACGTCAGAATCCTGCAATGTACGTGGACATCTGCTTCTCTCGTGTTGTTGGTCTATCTGGTACGCAGTTTGCGAGAAAAATGTCCGTTAGTGTGCAGGTTGATTTTTCTATGCCCACGCATCTTTCTGCATTCAAAGTCTTACTTAAAAAACGAAATTCACAGCAGTTGTGAAGTTCTGAAATTTGTCTGCACTCGCTGATGAGATTAGCGGCGTGAATCCTCGAAAACGCATTCTAGTTTGGTATTGTAGAATTTTCATCACGAAACATCGATTTCAGTTTTATCGGAAGTGATACTTGCAGCAATTTTTCTAAAAATTATTCAGTAAACTTTTCATGGTTCTAACTTTAGTTCATTTTGAAGATTTCTTCACCTCTCTGTCTATACATTACATTCTGTAACCTTAGCAGAAATATCGTATAACAGTGATTGTGTAATACGTATTTTCATGCAACATGGGAATATTAATAATGAATAATTAGACGAAGTACACTACCAGGCGAAACTAACTCTCAAAAGTTCGCGTCCGAGATGCATCCAGGTCGCGTCCGGAACGTGTCTTTTTCGACAGCACAAAGAAATCTTTCATCTTTCTTAATAATTGACATTCATGCAATAACTGTCAATCATGGTTTTTTCATAATGTGTAGTGGATATGCATTTTGTTTTGACCTACAGTATGACAACAGTTGACCTTTCGTTTATATCTGGTAAATAATGTGTGCTTTCTATAGGGAGGTAAGAAGGAAGCATCAGAATAATTCTTTGGTTTTGTGTGACACAAGGACATGGCGTGTCAATTTTATTTCGGTATAGTGTGCTGATCGTGTTCTGGGTGCGTCCTGGACGCGACCGACATAGACGGGTATGGTGCACGAGCGCTACCTAGTACACGAGCGCTACCTAGTGCACGAGCGCTACCATAGTCAGAAGCGCTACCAAATTGCAAAAAAATATCCTATATACGTTGTGTGTTGAAGCATAATTTTCGCACTCGTTTTGCCTCTGCATTCATCACTAAAATAGGGACGATTATGAATCAATTTTTTTCATATTTTATCTTACAAGTTATCATCATGGAAAACAAAACGCAATTTTTTAACCACTAAATGACGCATATAACGCAAAAAATGATTAATTTTGTGCATCAAAAAATTTAAAACATCAACCTGTGAAGCATTGACATGAAAATTATTGATCTGCCAAAGATCACCCGTAATTTGAATAAAATTCAAGCGCGCATTGTGAATACGATTATCTAAATTGACTTAATGGCATTGAAACATCGATTTTTTAAATTTAATTCTTAAGACAGTTTCACGTGTCCATTGTGTACGATGTGAGTAAAGGAATGCTGTCTGGTCTGGTATCTTGTTTTTTTCCGATTCCTAAACTTCTGTCTATGATTTGATGATTTTATTACTATCACTGTCTTCATTGGGTGTATCCCCATTCCCCGAACGTTCCGATTCCCCGAATATCCCGTTTCCCCGTAAGTCCCGTTTCCCCGTAGAACGCTATAAATCAAACACTGATTTTCCCTTTTCTCTGAACGTCCCTATTCCCCGAAAGTGTTGAATCCCGTTTCCCCGAAAACAGAAAAAGACTATTTTTAGATTGCACTTTGTAAATTGAAAATTTTTCCATAGAAAACATTGTAAATTGTAGGTATGTTCCCACGGTTCAGAAATCCGAGGTATGTCCGAGTTGATCAACAAATATCCACAGCAAAACTAAACTTTGTTCGGCAGAGAGCTTTAATGATCGGTGGTGATTTCAACCAATTTTACCTGATATACAGTTGTTTTTACGCCGTGTCTCGTACTTGTTGGGATGATATCAGTGGCAAATAAATGGCATATGAGGAAAATGATTTATGGCTATATCTCATTCCCTGGGGTGGGGATTTACCAAAAAGTTCTTGGTATTATAAGCAATTTTTTTTAAATCCGAAAACACGAAAAACAGTTAAACTTCCAAAGAATTTATATACTTCATTGTTTTCGGGGAATCGGGAATTTAATATTATTACTAATTTAGGGAATCAAGAATATTATTTCTTTACTATTCGGGGAATCTTGACGTTCGGCGAATAGGTACTAATGCATTGTTCAGAGAAAAGGGAACTTTATTCATTATTCGGGGAATCGGGATCTTCGGAGAATAGGGACTTTCGGGGAATCGGGACGTTCGGGAAAAGAGGACGTTCGGGGAATAAGGACACAATCTCTTCATTAGGTCATTCATTGTTCATATTTTTTGCATAAAACATTGTCTTATACTGGAATACCACGTCGACAATAACATGAAGTGTGCCGCATTTTGTTATTGTAACAGGATGGTCGCATCAATGACCATTTCTGTGGATTTTATTTTTTTGTACGATTTTCGGATTCTGTTGTTGAACAGGACCATTTTGTTGTCCAACCGTCATTATTTTATAAACACGATGCATGATAAAACCACTTTCAACACAAAGTGCATACGACGTTTTTTTTCTAATTTGGTAGCGCTTGTGACTACGGTAGCCCTCGTGCACTAGGCAGCGTTTCTGCATCCCAATCGACATAGACGCTTAGTTTCGCCTGGTAGTGTACATAGATTTTCCTGTTGATGCGTTTTTGACCGATTCAATTTTTTAGATCGAGCAAGAATTCCAAGGAGTCTCGAGAACTTCTCATGAAGAATTTAACTAGATTGGTAAACTTGAAAGGCGATTGCCTTTTGGCAACGAATGAATTGAAAGATGCATATAAAAACCAATTCGGATCTACCGACGACGCCTTATTTGTACGAATATTGAACGATCTTAACGAATCAGGCTATATCATTAAGAAAGGACTAGATTTGTACCAAATTTTACGCATCTAATCGTCGGCCTAGAATCATAACGACCTATCTACGCCTTTTATGTTTTTGAGAAAACGGCAAAAAACGATTTTTGCCCTATTTTTTATATTTGTGACTTGATTTCAATCAAAGAGGAATAATATTTCCAATGATTATGGCGGTTGTTATAGTCTGTTTCTTATACAATGCTTGTGAACGGAAAAATGACAGGAATTAGTGCAACTCTCAAACTTGTTCACACAACGCTTTTACTGTATGATCTTCAACTCAAAAAAACTTGACGGCCGGTTGTATAGGTCCACAAATTTTTAGTTCTTTACGACATATGGCTCAGCACGGAATAGCAAAAAATTGAATAGTGCTTGCTTTCTACTCTTAATTTACCAGCATTTCAAGAAAAACAAACTCAAGGTTGTTTTTACCTAATGCTAAACAAACAATTTCCTGAGGTCAAGTCGTTTTTGAACGGCCGTAACCCGATGAATTTTGATTTCCATTGCCACGAAACCCATTTTTTGGATTCCGCATACCCGAAACCCCCTGCACATGTAAAAATCCCGTTTTCGAAAATTTTGTAGATAGAGGTTATGATTCTCGACCAACGTAATCTACTAATAATGGCGTAACGCATTTGATTCCGAGCGACCAGAAGCAATCAAGTTGCTTTTAGATTAGTTTCGTGTTGCAGCAGCGGATGTGCAGATTTCTCCAGACTCCCATGTTGCACCATGAGGAAGCTTTGAATTTTCTATTGTACGCAAGTTGCGTTGCATGCTATTCGAATAATTAAAAATCCAAGCGTGACAGTGTCGCCGTAGCGACGAGATCTTGTTTATATAAAAAACTGAGAATTACGATTTTTATATGCACAGATTATATATTACGTAATAAAATCTACATGGATTAGGTTTTCGGTCTTTGAGTTATTGCAGATGAAAGCACGTTTGACCTACCTACTTTTTGATAACTGTTGAGATACTTCCACATTCACATCAACAGATTTATATACCCAAAAATGAACGGAAAAGCGCCATCTAGAAAATGTCACTAAATATCGAAAACGAATAAAAATGAGCAAATAGTTACGTAACCTCGTTAGAAAACAAAAACGCGTTAAAAATTGAACTAATCAAACAAAAACATATCGTCACAAATAATTGCCCATAAATATAGTAACAAAAATTCAACAAAACGACCAAATTTGGAATTTCGTTCAATAGATCTATTATCTAAATGATAACTAATTCTGATAATTTTCAAGATAATCAATATATATGAAATAATAAACGTTAATATCTTCACACCATTAATTTTCAAGTGAGCTCCGCAATGCAAAAAAACCAAGATATCCGTAGGCAAATGATGGCCATGCATCGCGAGCCTATTGTAGCTCTAACTGCTACAGCCAATCTGATGAAAAAAGTGCCCTCATGTAGGTTGTCAATTATTTTCACGACCGTTTTTGTCTTCCGGAACCACAATTGGAAAAAAATGAACTAAAGTTTAGAATCGAAAGCAAAAGCTCTCAGGGGTTACTTGCTACCAATGTATTAACGAAATAGAAAAATAAAGAAAAAAGCCGGACAATATTAGTCGAGTAACCTCACGGGTCAGTTGTAATGTAGTTAGAAAATTAATCGGCTTCGAACATCACTTCACGCGTCGCGCAGTAGTCTATAAAATGGAGCACTTTTAATACACATTATCAGTAGAAACTTCAAGGGACCTAAGCAAAGTTTAAACCCAATAGCCCACTGAAAAATAGATATTTACAATAACATGTAACTTTCTGAAATCAAAAATGTCATTTTCAGCGTTTCGCGCCATAAATAAATTTTTCGTGGGTTTTCGACAAAAATCACTATTTTTTGAACCGTTTGTAAGAATTTGAACTCACATTGTAATTTTACCGTAATCAATAAAATGCATCTTTGCAGAAACCCTGTCCTATTGTTATTTATAATTCCAACTTAATCAAAACTTTCTTCAAAATTTTTTATAAACACACTAGGTCTCAAATTCCTTTTTAACTTTGTCATTCCTGTGAAACATTATTATTTTCTCACAACTTTCACCCACACATTTTCGGAAATTAACTCTTTCACCTGATCAAACAAGAATTATCTATAACTTTTGGTCTAAGACATTCCTTCCTTCAACTACACCCTTTCCTTGAATTATGGCCCAAAGTCCGATAAACAACTACTTTTTCTCTTGACGTCACTCATGATAGCTCGTTGCATTCTTAGAACTTTGTAGAAACAAGCGAATAGACCCTCAAACAAAGTCAGGGCACCCTGAAGCTCAGCCATGTATGAAATTCGACGCGCGAAGTGTGCTATGCGAGCCCTCCTACCGAGGGGTCATCGCACACTATGGTGTCCGCGATGCCCCTAGTATTTGCCGACAGGATACTTGAACTCAGGAAAATCATGATGAGTGATCGGCTCCCATCATTATCAGACCGAAATCAAGAAAAAAATGCAAATTTTAAGGGTAAACATGAATAATTTTGATGAACGAGGGAGAAAAAAGTCAAGCTCTTCGGCGTTTATCGTCTTAGAGAGCTTTTTTGAGAGTTAAACACGCATTTTCGAGACATTTTCAAAAAATTTTGAGAATAAGATTCGTTTTCTGGGAACATGTCCGACTACTCCACTCAAAAGTGTTGCTGACACTCCTACGCCAACATGCACGAGTATGAGCTCGACTTTTTTTGAAAAAACACCTTACCTGTACGACAAATACAGCAGCATCTAACAGATGTATCGTTTACAAATTTTGACTACGGACCCAATAAAACGTCCTAATTACTAAGCATCGACTGACTGACTTCATATGTAAAATCTGAATGATTCGTACTTGTTTCTTTTGCTTGCACTGACGTCACCTGAAATGGGCATTTGAAGTCAAAAACAGAAAATATATACGTCTTATGTTAAAAACATGTGAAACCTTATAAAAATTTATAATGGTGCTTACGGATATTTGCTCGCAAGTCAACAGTAGAATAAAAGTTCAATCATTAGATTTTAACGAAATCAGGGGAAAGCAACTCTGAGAAAGAAGGTGATTCAAGAATTACTTTTAAAAATCAGCATGAAATTAAATATATCATGCGGTGTGACTGAAGAAAATCACCAGTTGAAATCGATCAAAGACGCGTATGTATACATTAGACAATCCCATAGGAAGGGGTATGAGGGGGGTATTAACCCGATCTATAGCCCTGAAAATTGACCACTAGTTGCCTGATTTTGGGAAAAATGACGTGTTTAGTGGACATTTTGCCACACTACCCCAGCAAACTTTTATATTTACCCCTACCTGAAAATCTGAGCTTGGGGACGTCTGATATACATAGCGAATATTTCTAGGAGGACAAATAGTTATGAATTTTAAGTCAGAAAAACAATATTGGAAAAGAGTGATCAGCTTAGCGTACCCCCCAAAAAAATTCTATAAATTTCGCGCGAAATAGAAACCATGGTCAGAGTGTCCAGAAGTTTTTCGAAGTGAAATTCTCTGACAATTCCAGGTTTCCAAGTTTTTTTCAGAGCCCGAATTATCAGCTATTCTTATATAAAATGTGTACCAGAGGCAGACCTAAGCAACGTGCTAATGTTTCCAGTTTGACAGATACAGTTAAACAGGGTTTTTTCCGCACAGTGCGAACTTTTTTTGGGCTGTTCGGAAAATTTTTTGGGCATTTTCCGCACAGAACGGAAATTTCTTTGGGCGTTTCTACTGCTGGCATTGATGAAAAGGTGCATTTTGGTGGTCAAAATCTTAAATTTTTCCGGCGCTCCGCGCCGGCAATGAAAATAATCTATAATATTAACTACAATTAAGCTGAAGCACAGCCAAAAAGAAATTAAGTTTGATTTCTCGGTTGTCCCTGATTGTTTCCATCAATCTTATATGTCTCTGTTAGAGTGAGTAAAACTCGTCACTTTGTAGTGTGAATTAGAATTTTCATATGAATTTGCTGATTTTTCCCACATTTATTTAATACCATCATTTTTATAGGAAAAATCTAAACCGAAAGTATTACAAATTATCTCTAGAATACATTTTCCAACA
Organism: Romanomermis culicivorax; assembly: GCA_963922205.1. Lineage (NCBI taxonomy): Eukaryota > Metazoa > Nematoda > Enoplea > Mermithida > Mermithidae > Romanomermis > Romanomermis culicivorax. The sequence continues at coordinate 282,469 of CAWUHX010000196.1, forward strand.
TTTCAGTAGCTCCTTTGTTCAAAAATTCTCTGGTGTGACGCATAAGAAGTTAAGTGTGCACGGTTTTCATGATTTGAAGTTTCTCATCCCATTCATCAATTAGTAATCTTCAGTATTATAGTCTTTTTTTTTAATGCTTCTAACTAATGATTGAAGGTGGAAAGCAAGTAGTATTTCAGATTTTCATGATTTTCTGAAAAACAATATATCATATAGGACTGGAAATTTGTGAGCATACTGACCTAACCTTTAAAATTTTTCGAGTGAGAAATTTTAAAGCAAGAGCTCTATGTTAAAGATTTATACGACAGTACCGATTCGTGTTACTTTTTGAATTGGGAAGCATTTTGTAAAAAACGGACTATAGGTTCGGATTTTGTTGAAAATTGAGATTTAATATTGATCTTCATGAATTCTTTCTCTCACTTGAAGTTTTCTGAACTTTGTGAACACAAATTTTGTCATTAGGAAACTACACGATTTTTGACTGAAAATGCAAACCTTTTATTTTAGAGATAAAGGATTAAAAGGCTCATTTTCCAGCATTTTAGAATATCAAAATGTAGAAATTGAATCAATTAGAAAATCAATTGAAATCTACAAATCTTCAGCTCTAATCACAGAAATGACAGCAACAACTATTAATTTTGCTCAATCAATCTAAAATAATGTTTTTGAGCTGGAAAAACAGATAATTTCCATTATTTTCTTAGCAATCTATAATTTTCGCTCATTTCACACATTTTTCAAATGATTTAAACTTCGAACGGAAAAAATTTTCGTGTGCGGAAAAAATTTTGGGTCATTTCCGCACAGTGCGGATGAAGGCGTGCGGAAAAAAACCCTGCGGCTAAAAATCGATCACTTTTCATAAATTTGAACAAAAAAGCGACAAGCAAATTAATTTTCGATTGAAAAAGGCAACTAAAAGTCGGAAATCAAACAACCAACAAAGAAATCGGATTCCTAGACCACAAATAACTTGTCATCTATCAGTACTGATAAAAGGCTGTAAACAAGTAACAGACATAATCATAACCAAACTATACTGAATTGGTTTCGAAATTTTCACGTATTTCTTCCAATTCTGCCGTTAGTAAGCTTAACAAATTTTTCTCTGAAAATAATTTTTTTTCCACTTTACGTCTATATCTTCCAAAAATTCAATTTCAGTTGCTATATTTTTTCGTTCCGGTAGCTGTTCATTTTTGATTTAAGTAACTCTGTTTCAATTATTTGACTGCCTGTAACGAAAATCGCTACTTCTTTTATACAAACGATTTTTTCAAATTTCTGTAGAAGACCTGGCTTTTTTATTTACACGTCCATCTGCGCAGTGCAAAAATGGCCAAATTTTTTTTGCAAAATATCAATTTTTCTTTTTAAAATAAAAAAAACGCAGCAATAACAGTAGCCAATTCAAGGTCTAGTTCATATACTAATTATAATTTTTTTTCTTTTTGAATATTGCTAAATCTGCTAACCCAAAGTATGTCAAGTCAGTATTTGAATCCAATAATGCCAAAATGAGACGAGTGAGCTCAACGGCTGGGGCTGTAACGGAAAAATGCGAATTATTTTAAAATTATTAATTCGGCGCGTGGCGCCGAAAAATTTTGGTATTCCAACTTACTGAAAGAACAAAAAAAAGCACATTTTTATCGACTTCTTCAGTAGAATCACCCAAAACACTAACAATTTCTCGATCGAAAAAAAATTTCCTGCACGGCCAAAAAATCTACACTGTGCATAAAAAAGCTTGTGAAGGACCCAATTCTTTTCTCAGACATGAAAGACTTCTTTAAAACGCGTTTTCTGCTTAAAAAACTTATACCGTTGCCATTTTTGTGAATTTATAAACATATGAAAACGTTGGTTTTCTTTGAAATTCGCTTTAATTTCGCCTTTCACAACGAAAAAATGTGATACAATGTAAAGGTTTGATATCGAGTTTCAATGTCTATCTGTTCTTTGATCAGAACAATAAATCTCATTGCATAAGTGATGCATACGCGAATGGCCGTGAATTTCCCAAAAATTCAGCTTAAAAATGCGCAAAACGCTCTTTTTTAGCGCCGCGCTAATTGCAACTGAGCTGGTGGAAATTTTAGTCATTAGCACAGAGCGCTAATGAATTCTAAAGTACAAGTTATTAAAGATGATTAACTATAGCAAATCAGAAAATTGGAGAAAAATCCCGGTTCATTTTCATTTTCTTCGTTTTTAGTAGATGGCGTTTTGAAAAACGTTGTTAATGCTGATTGGTACATTAAAATAGGAATAATGTTTCTGAAATAAAGAACATATTTTTTTCAAGTTTAAAACATTTTTTGGTATAATTAATAGCACGAACATCATGTTCTTCAATTTATCTTGCTCCCTAAGTGCAACAACCTGAAACAAACGAAGTAGGCTCTACTACCTAGAATTTGGCAATATGTAGATACGTACTTCAGGGCTGTTTTTAAATTATGTAAACATTAGAAACTCAAAAATAAAGCTCCCCCTCTTATTCTGAACAGCAAAAGCATGGGAATTACGATTTATTGAATTGATATTGTTTTGTAAATTGTGACATAGTAACATTAAATAGCAACTTAGTATCTACCCAATGTTGTCTATAGTATTATTGTTGCAAAAAATCGATTAAAACATTGTACGGTATGGAAATACAAATATTATAGAAAATGTATGCGCTCTAATAAAACTTATCTGAGCTAAAACATCCGGGCAGTCATAACCAACAGTGCTAATGGGTACGCCGCTAAAAAACAATGGTGCTAAATGACGTTTAACAGTAAGACAATCTTGAGTGAAAGTCGTGAAAGAATTGAAATTAATTAATCTAATGGAAAACAGAACGAATGAACTGAAAACCTCTCAAAAACTAGTTCTCAACGTCTATGCATAGCGAATCAATAATTTGTGAAAAGTATATTTTACTTTACAATAACTACTATGAGAAATATCAAGTAAGAAAAATAATATCAATAGAAAAAATGAAATCCTAATTTCTCTAATATTAACTGTTAGAGACGAAATAGAACATTAAAATGCAGCAAAACAACTATATGCAAATTGAGTAATCGTACTTTAATATATTACACTACATCTATTTGGAAATTATCCATGCAACGACTTTATGAAAGTAAGTTGAATAACGGAAAAAATACGTAAAGCTTATTACTGTAATCAATAAAATTATTCTTTCGTCAGTGGGCGCCAAACAGAATGATTGTGCCTCTACCAACCATCCCACTATACCCACCATCCCGCTATAACGTAACAACTATCCCACTTCGCTAACTATTATATAGGTGGAGTACATTGATGAATAGAACATGGAATGACAAGAGAATCAGTAAGAATCGACTCATTTTATTCGAACTCTAGAAGGAATTATTCATGCAGATGTGTTATTAGTCCAAGAAGCGTACTTAGGGCCGGGTGAGGATGCCCGAAGTCATGGTTTATTCTATTGTGCGAACTATCTGCGTGATTCGTTCGGCCAGAAAGATAAATTGGAAATTGAATTTTTACGGTTGCTTGTTGGCATTCATGCTAGTTTATATTATCTAACCGTGAGTACGCAAGTTATGCAAATTTTTATTTATGTGACATATACGTATTTATTCTGTTTTTATTTTATGACATTGGTTGGTATAGCGGGACAGTTGGTATAGTGGGAATTCTATCTTTAGATTTATATATTTTATAACACTGGTTGGTATTGTGGGACGGCTGGTATAGTGGGACGGTTAATATAGTGGGATGATTGTATTGTTGAGCAGTTGGTATAGTGAGACAGGCCCAACAGAATATTTGAATCAATAAGTTGATCAAGTGGTCAAAGTTTCTCGAGTAGCACTCAAGTATCGATGCAGTCCGGTCCAACCACACATGCGCGTAGGGAGGGAAAAGCCCGGTGATTATCTCCGGGCTGGGCCTTGGGTCAGGGATTTACTGTCAGTCAATTTTGGCCAACCAGTCTTCAGCTGTACAATCAGTGGTTGCATACATGCACACGGTCACGGGTACCCCCAGGGTATAGAAAATGACTAAAATTAATCCTTTAGTAATTTTTTTCCAGAAATCAGGTATCACACCTGCAATTGGGGGAAGTTGGGGCGACTTCCCAACTTGGCCAACCCTTTACCCAACCTCTCCCTAACTTGAAAAATTAAGAAAAATAGGCAAAAAAGTGCCTTTTCTTGGAAAATTTTCGTCCTATTTTCGACCCCCCCCCCAAATTTTGGGTTTACCCCCCCCCCAACTGGTCGGACCTCTTACAGGTATATAGTAATTTTTTACTTTATAATGAAATTTTATTGCCTTTTGTATCAATAATTAACAAAGTTGTTTGTTGAAATTAATCATAAGCTGTGTTTTAACTTTATCTTTTTTTGTAATCTAATCTTTTCAAAATGTCTGTTGTATTTTACTTTGGCAAATTTTTAGCCTATAGTAAGTTTTTGCCAAATTTGGCCTATAGTAAACCTCTGCCAAATTTTTTAGGGTAGGGTAAATTCATACCACCCTGTGTGCATGTATGAGTGGTTGCAAGTTTTTTGTGGTTGTCTAATAAACAGGTTGTTATTGACAAATAACAAACTGTTTATTAGACAACCACATTATTGACAAATCGATATTCACACTGAACGTTAAAAGTGTCAGTCAGTAGAAATAACTGAACATCATGTTGGTATCCTAAATAAACCGTACTTTTATAAAATTAAAAAAAAATTTGCTATCCAAACATACCTGTAAGACCTCCGACCAGTTGGGGGGGGGGGGTGAATCCGAAATTTTGGGGAGGGGGGGGGGGGTAGGAAAAAGTCGAAATTTTTCCCAAAAAAGGCCAAAAAACATACACTTTTTTGAAAATTTTTTTAATTTTTTCCAAACTGAGGGGGGGGGGGGTCCCCCAAGTACAGGTATGTATCCAACGATTTTGGGATTTATCCCCGGCCTGAAAGTGGTACCATGCACATGTATGAAACCGACAGTAAATAAAGATGAAGTTATCTCGATAATCTTGACTTGATCTTCCTCATTCTCATTCGCATTTTTCTAAGGTATATAAAGTTTTCCAATAAGTAAAAATTTCGCATCAGAACCTAAATATTGGTTTTCGCTGCGTCTATCATTTTAAATGGAATGAGCTATAGAATTAAAGACTTCCTGAAAGCCGTACTTTAGCTAAGTTTCGCGCCAGAAAAATATCAGATTTTCACTTTCTAAAACGCAGATTCGGCTTATCTTATAATTCGAGCTTACTTTTCAATAAAAACAATCACATCATGAGAATCCTTATCGAAATTCCCTGACTTTTCCAGGTTTTCCAAGAATAACTTTTCCAGGTTTTCCATGTTGGCTGGACACCCTGAATGGTGCCGAAAAATGTTAACTTACTAAATGAGAGACGAACTCTGGTGCATCAGGATTTAATGGTTTCGACGTCTCCAGTGGATGCCCGAAAATAGTAATTTCTGAATTTTTTTGATAATAAGTTGTTTCGTGAGCACCTCCAAAACCCACGATATTTCCGCTGTCGTCGACCCAACCTAGAATACAACATCTTGTGTACGCTAACAGAAGGAGATAAGACAAGACACATCATACAGCAAAAGCTCAAATAAATTTAGATTTTTTTGTACCTCAAACGCAATATGAAAATATCTATACTAGAGCGCAAATAGGTAAAGTTGTCAATTGAATTTTTGGACTATGTTTTAATTAGAAGAGTTTGAGAAATTTAATGATTCTATACAACCTCTCCTACTTGAATTATCAGGTTCGATAACTCCGTTTTCGTAAATTAATCCGTCACTATCTAAAAATTAAAAATCATCCAAAGAACAAAATCTCTAGTATAAAGTCTTGAAGCACATGAGAATTATTTCAAATGTTTTGCTTTTTTTAGCCCAATCATGTAAATCCATGTTCACTCTCGCACTCGTTTTCATGTCGAACTCACGCTGCATATCCGGCCCAACAAAGGACATTTGCGTAACTGGTAGCATTTGTAAAGGTTGTTCTATGGCATATAGAGACGATAGCTGAGCCAATGGCACTTGTGGCAAAGCAAAAGGTCGAGGTAAACTTGTTGCAATCATGCTAGATACGTGACCAGTACTTGGCATAATTTCTGTACTTTTTACCATCGAAATCACACTTGGAGCGGGCGTATAAAAAATTTGAGGCAACGATGAGTAAATCGCAGTAGGTACGGATAATCTGAAAAAGCAAACAGAAAGATAAAATTACTATGCATTTCATAACATGACTGTTCAATAATCTTCCAATCAAAAGCCCAAAACACCGAAAAAGGTTACAAAATGTATGAAAAGGGAGCTTTGTTGCATTTAAAAAATGCTAAACACTCAATCAGATTTTAAAGTTGATGCCCACAGATGTCGTTAAGATCAAATTTTCAGGTAGAGGTAAAATTCAAATTTATCGGGTTGGGATATCCTGCGAAATACGCCATTCCCCCCAAATCGGGCACCCAAAGATCAATTTTCACGACTTTAGATACTGATTTAGGCATTGGGTGAGGTATTGTCCCTCATACTCTATCCAATGGGACAGCCTAAATGACCAAGTCTTGATAAAATTATTTGAAATAAGCCCCATACACGACCAAAAAGTAATACTGTTTCAAAAAATCACACAGTTCTACAAATATTTGATATTTGGATCTCTCTCAATCCTTGGTTGACTAGTTTTAAAATGAGAAAGAGCCGAGGAAAAGAAATAATGAGATATGAATTATTTTTAAAATTAATTTAATTCAACTCACAAATTTGGCACATCAACGTGGTCAGCGACATTGTCTCCAATATTCAGATCACACACACCAGCGTTGAGAATAACAGCTGTATCCGCATCAATATGGTTTGATTCCTCGAGATCATTAGTGACGGCGTCATTTTTCGGCGACTGTTGAGTTTCGAAAGACTCATTCGCAACATTGCCAGGAGATAACAATGTAGAAATTGAAGCTCCACTGTCAGAAGAACCTATAAAAATCCAATGAGCAGAAAAATAGCTCACCAGTTTTAGCAATGAGGAGCCAGTAAAATCTTCTATTTTACATTTGCGGAGTTGATTAGTACTTGAAGGCTATTTAAACGATAAACATTTTGATAATGACTCCAAAGGTAGCGAGAATTACCTGTTGATCTGGTTCGTCGATCGAAGTAAGGACAAGCGACAATTTCATCGAGTAATGTTCGTAAATCTCTAACTGCAAGTAAACAAGCATGAACACGAAATTCACATCACATGAATACACGTACATCCGATACGGACTGCTTATATAAAACAGTTCATAAGCACATTCCAGAATCTTAAAATTGACAAAAGTCCAGGGGTGCTCCTAGATAGGAAGCTCCTACATTTATTAGATCCAATAACGCAATTTTCTAGACCGAGGAACATAAAACCAGGGTGACCAACACTTTCAGAAAAATTTTTACTTTGTAAAATAAACTTTGTGTTTATTTTACAAAGTGAAAATCGGCGGCCAGACTGGCCAATTTATTATGTTTATTTTATATTGTATATTGTGGAGTTACGCCCAAATACAAGGTCACTCATTCGGACAATTGATTACGATCTCGCAGTGGAGGGAACGCAGGTTAGACCCTGGATCTTGGGACAGCCACCCATCATGCAAGTCTAATTTGCAACTCAATTCTCGGCCTGACTTCAAGGTTTGTCCCTGATTGTAAGTTACTTGAGATCAGAGTGTTATTTGATCTTCTGCAGTTCCTCGGAATGAAAGCAGGTGATCTTTGTTGAACTTGAGACTGACCGAACTGTTGCAGACTTATTCTACCTAAGGTTTCAGCCTGATTAGGTGAATTAGCAGTTGACTGATTAGGTCTATTTTTGATACCAATCCATTTACTATATTTCTCAGTCTAACCCAAGTCCCATTTCAACAAGTGGTGGCTTCTGACACTCAAAGTAATGGAAAATCAGATGCAAACCAGAGGAGTCAAAAAACTGATTGGTTTTTATAGAGAATTGGGAGACTTTAAAATGAGTAAAGACAAGGTAGGTGGCCTCAAGAGTTTGGGGTTGCCCAGAACACCACCCGGAAAGAAGGTCTGTGCTTCGGAAAAGCTTATTGTCTTGACTTCAGCTGAAAGTTCAGCTGAAGAAGATAATGGCTCAGATCACAGGCCTTTATCAGTCGTTAATGAGGGCAATATACCTACGGTCTCGACAGCTGTTGAAAGGGAGGACAATGACACGATATTATCAATGAATGAAGATCATGTATTCAAAATACCATCATCAACAAATCTCCTGAGGAGAGGCAACTTATTTCAGCTGCCAATTAGTGGACCGGTGCCTCCAACGCCGGAGATGAACATTCCAGTAATCGATCAACATCAGCGCTGGCTGATGAACAAACCCACTCAATTATTCGATACATATCATCAATTGTACTGCGATAACGAGTGGGAAGAACACCCAGAAAATCCTCGTAAAAGCTCATTGGAGGACAAATTGGACCAAATTATGAACAGGTTAGAGGTTTATGATAGTATATTTGCCAACATTGCTAATAATGGTTCACAGAAAGCCAGTAAGGCAAATGAACCAAGGCAAAGCAATGCTGGGTGTATAGAACACAGTGGTCCATTAAAGTTTGAGCAAATCCAGGAAGAGTTGGTGTGGCAAAATGACAGTATCATGCTTCAGAATGACTGTAGACAGAAAGACCAAAAGTCAAGTCTAGGTCCCAAAGAGCAGAATATGCTCATTTGCCCACTACCTCAAGAGTGGAGCAGAGAGTGGGCAGTTGTGGTTTTGACGAAGGCCTAAAAAACCCGAGTCTGATAAATCCAACTGTCACAACAAAGCAGTTGTATTAGGGATGAGAACCTAAGTGTCCGGCAGCAGATTATGCCTCCAATGATTCTGATTGACCCAGCTTTATGGGTTAATCTAGCTCAGATAGGTCTGACTGTCTATGATGTAGAAAGGGCTATCAAACCAAAATTACTGGAGTCAGATATGCCATATAGACAGGTTCTTGCTTTCCTAGTGGAGCTAGAAGGTGAGTTTCAAAAGAATACTCTCAATGACGTGAAACTGGAAGCATTCATCCAATTGTCAAGGGATTTGCCAAAAGAATTGGCTGAAGAGTCAATGACATATAGGGAAGCCTGAGACAAAATTTTGAACTACTGTGCTCCAGATTGTAAGCTGGATATGCTCAAAAAGAATTTGCTGGATATCAAACAAGAACCATATGAAGGAGCAACCAAATTTTTAGAAAGGGTTAAAGCACATGTGAGTCTCATTTACCAGAGTGAAAATAGAGTTTAAAAATGAAGTGATGATTGAAATCTTTTTCTACAGAAGTTCTTTAACTTATCAATTAGAAATGCAGAAAGACATAGCAAAATTCAAAAATTGGTATGATCTTTCGCAAGCAGTCTATGAGATAGAGTTAAAGTACAGAAATGCAATTAGAACAGTTGGGCCAAGAGAACAGCCCATGATGATAAATACGGCACAAACGGAATTTGCTGAGGAGCAGCAAGCTGATGTAAATGTAATCCAAAGGCCTCATGAAAGCACCCAAAGACACAAGGACTTTAGAAGACCAAACACAGAGAGGCAAACTCCGAAGCAATCTTTGCAAAATCAATTGATAGATATAGCAGATAAAGAAGTACTTGAATTACCTCCTCAACAGGCCATAATGCTTCAGCAACAGCCTGTTGATGAGCAAAAAAAGAACTCCCTCATGGTGGCTTTATCTAAGGAATTTATTGAAATGGCACAATGTTATGAAGAAATTAAGAACTCTGCCAAAGCTCAAGAGGAAGCCATAACTGCTTTAACTCAGAAAGTTGATAAAGTGAAAATGAAAAATCAACAAGAGGTACAGCAGTGCAAATGGTGTAGTTACAACGAAAATAATACCCACAACACAATTGATTGTAGGACCTTGAATTTTTATAAAGGTCTAAAAAATCGTGGAAGGGGTGGAAATAGTGGAAGAGGTTTTGGGAGAGGTAATCCTAGAGGAAGTTTTGGAAATTTCCGAGGCAGAGGAAGTTTCAGAGGAAATGAAGGAGGTTTTGGTAACTAATGCCAAAGGGGAGCTTATCAAGTTTTGTTTCCTGAGGATGAGGCAGAAAGTTTGCTAGAATATGCCGAATTCCAGGAATACGTAAAGTTGAAGAAGCTCAGGGAGGAGATGAGGTTGTTACAGGCCACCACTCAGCTGATGTTACCAGGACTGAATCTAATGGACCAACAACCAGTAGTTGTAAATCAGACTTCAAATACTCTATTGACTCCGCAGAAGGTAGTTAGTCAGTCTCAAGCCTATGGGCAGACAGACCAACTGTCGACTAGTGGTGTTAATAGTGTACAGCAAGAACCGGTTATGGAGATGAAGTTGTGTGGCGTACATAACTGTGCCATAGAAAAACTAGGAAAATGTGCCCGAGAAGGAATGCAGTGCCGAGTATGGTCGAAAAGCAAAGCAGAGGAACTGGATATGTTAGCTAGATACCCTAGAACGCAGTCATTTCACATTAGAGTAACTGTGTGTTCCACTACTGCAAAGGCACTGATTGACACGGGAGCTCAGTGTTCGGTAATGTCGGATGATTTCTTGAAAAAATCACTTGGACTGGAGTATAGGGTGTACCGTTAGATCCTGAAAGTAACTGTTGCCAATGGTAAAGTAGTGAGTGCACATGGTTACGTTCAATTCCAAATGGAATGCGATTATGGCTGTTTTCCAGTTAAGGCTATTATAATACCAGGGTCTGCAGAAGATTTGATATTTGGAACAGACTTTCTAGCACATCCCGAAGTCAATACAGTAAGAGAATTGGGGAAAAGTTCAATGACAATGATGGGTGTAAAGAAGAGTATTGATTTGTTAACATCTGATAAGAAAGCGATTCCAATGGTTGGGACGCAAAATCAAATGATAGCAGAATTAATAGAAATTCCCAGACTCAGTCAAGCATATGCAAAGGTTTCTCAGAATGCTCCAATGGTGTAAAAAATTCATACCAAACTTGGCAAAGCACACAAAGCTTTTGTATAAGCTGACAGCCAAGAAAAGGAATAAATTGCTCATCACAGAGGATCATCACAAAGCATTTAATGTTTTGAAAGAAGCACTGGTATCAGTTCAATTTCTTAGGTACCCAGTAATGGATTGCTCATCCCAATTCATTTTGCAAACTGATGCCAGTAGAAGAGCATTAGGGGCTCTTTTATGTCAAGAGTCTGGAGATGATCATTGGATCATAGCATAAAATAGCCGAGTGCTAAAGGAGGATGAGAAAAAGTGGTGTGCTACCAAAAGGGAGTGTCTTGAGATTATTTAGGGCCTCAAAATCGATGGGCACTACTTATTGGGGCAGAAAGTATTGATTAAGACTGATTACAGACCACTAGGGATGAGCCGGATCGACTTTTTTGGCGACAGTGTGTCCGAATCCTGATCTTGACAAATTTGGTTCAGCGGATCCGGATCTGGATCTAGATCTTGAGGAACAGATCCAAGCGGATGCAGATTGGATCCGGATCTTTAAATAAGTATATGTACTATGTCTAATTTGTCTAAAATTGGGTTGTATGAATTTATATTCATTGGTGTCAATAGATTAATAGATTATTGATTGAGGTGTTTGTTTATTAAGATAGTTAACATGTAGTAATTTTTATTCATTAAATTGTTTAGCTTAATGAGCTCAGATTAATATTCATTTCATCAGAAAGGAAATAAATAGTAATGGAAAGTTTTTTCAGAAATTATGGATTCAAGTTCTTCTTCAACTAGCAGTGTGGGAATACTTCACAGTGTCCCCAGATGATGAAAAAAAGGCAGAGGGTAATAAATGCAGAATACAGTTATCCAGAAAAGGTTGTGCTACTGGATGTCAGAGAAAATATTTGGAGAGGAAACATATGGCAATATACGAGTATAAGCAGTTTGCAGCTAAATAAAAAGAAGATAATGAAAATATAAGTAATTGTGGAACAAATTGCTACTAGTATAGAAATGTTAAAGAATTAATTTTTGTGTTTGCTTTGAAGATAGCCAAAAAATTGAACCTAAAAACTCAAAAACCAAATTAGAGCATGAACTTAAATCTCAAACGTCTCTAGAATTGCTTCATGCAGAAAGTAAACTTAAATTAGCACCAGCGAAAAGTGTCCCCTATGAACAGCTATTCAGTGTCCTGGTCAAATTTATGATCTTACCAAAAATCGTTTGAAGGGTGATACTGTTGAAAAATTACTGTTTCTCAAGTATAATTTTGCTACCATTGCAGTGTTTTTTTGTACAAGCCTGTTTGTACTTGTACAAAGATCAGCCAAAAAGTCTTTGTATGAAGAAATCTTTTTTATACACTGAAAAAACCACGATCTAGCACTCGAGTTCCCGTCCTTCATAATCATCTTACAAATAAAGAAAATACACTCATAATTTTCATAAATCTGAAAAACTTCGAGTTAAACCTAAAATTTATGAAAATTAGTTCCACGATGCTTCTCAATTCAAACTCGGCTTCATGTTTAAAATTACAGTTGCAAAAAAGTTGGAAAAATAGATTTTGACATTCTGAAATGGACCAAAATTCACCTTTTCTATACAGGAGGACCACCAACATTTTTTCCTTTACTGGAAATTTTTTCTCTCGAAAGCAGAATTTGTAGAAAAATAGTATTGCAAAGAATTATAAAATCTGGTGCGAAACCTGCTGGAAAATTTTTCCTGTTTTCTAATACTGTAAAATTTTATGTGAATAATAATGAATAAAGATCCGATTATGACCGGATCTTAATCATTGACAACAGCAGATCCAGATCCTGATCTGGATCTTAAAAAATTGGGTTCAGCGGATCCAGATCAGATCTGGATCCAAAAAATCTGGTTTAGCAGATCCGGATCGTATCCAGATCCTAAAATTTAGGCAGATATCTGTGGATCCGGATACCTGGCCCATCCCTACAGACCACTGTTGTCAATGAAGGTCAATACCACAACAAATGACAAATTGAAACAGTGGTATGCAATCATTAATCAGTACAACCACAAGTTAGAATGTGTGCTGGGTAGATAGAATGCTATGGCTGACTTTCTATCTCGAAAGGATGAGCCAGAGGATGTGGTGAAATCACCATCAAAGTGGGAGAGTATGTTCAAATCAAATGTTGTTTCCTCCGATGTCAAAGGAATGAAGGAACAACAAGAACAACAAATTTCCTTGGTGGCCGAGAGGAACAACATCTCCGAGGAGAATAAATCCCACAAAAATGAAGAGAAGGAAGAGGATGCTCGAATTAGTCCTGGTATGGTAGAGAGGTTCAACCAAACTTTAAAAAACAGCTGAGAAAAGTAGCTATCGGTGAACATGATAGCTGGCCAAGATATCTCAAATCAGTGGTCTTTGCTTATAATGCAACCCCACAAGCTGTGACCAAGGCATTGCCATTTGGGTTGTTATGGGGCCATGAAGCCAAGTTCGCGATGAATTTCACAAAAGCTCTCAAAATCATAATGCCCTTGAATTATGAGGCATACAAATTCATCCTAAATGACCACTTAACCAGGCTTTATAGTATTATTGCCAAAACAAACCAGGAAGCAGTGGAAGCTAGCAGAAGATATTTGGACAAGAAAATTAAAACCTCCATTTTTCAAGAAAATGATTGAGTTCTTCTTAAAGTTGAAAAGCACAAGAAATGGGCGTTAACTTGGGAAGGGCCCTACATTATCACTGATGTTTCAAGATTGGAAGATAACATGATAACAAGAGCACGTTATAATTATCTTTTGCTACAGCAAAAGGTTTCAGCAAGTAGGCTGAAAATTTTTGGCTACCAGACTACAAGGTGGCAGAACTATGCAAAAAATCGATTGTACGGTCTTACTGTACCTTTGCAATTAGCTAAAAATATAGCAGTGCCATCAGTAGTTTTGTAATGGCAAAATCTGCCCATTTTCATGTATTTGTTTGGTATTTTTTAATAAAGATTTATTCTAAATGTGTTTTGTAATGGTTAAAATCTGTTTTAATATTTTTTGATATGTAGGATTGTGTTTGTAACAAACAGGGGAGGAGCTTTTAAAGCGAATGACCTATTTTCGTAAATTTTTAATTTTACAAATTCTTGGTTAACAACTCAAAATCATTCGAAACTTTTTCAAAGTGGTGTCCTGCGCCTGCTATCAATTTTCAAATTTTTTGAGAGTATATTTTTTACCAAAGATTCCCCCGTGAGGTAATTTGTAGCCACAAGGGAATAGACTGTATATGTTTTGTACATCAGTCTACTTTTCACAGCTACAAATTTGGTTTAAAATTTTTAAAAGTATTTCGGAGAAAGCATACCGGCCCAAGTTTTGGGAATGGGTACAAGCAATGAATGTATGCCTACGTACAATGCGATGGATGATGAGGTCAAATTTGGGATGCGGCACACACAGCAAAACAATGGTTATTTTTTGGTCAATGGTAAGATAAATGTTTTTCATTTTTTAAATAGTTTAGTAGAGTAATGAGCGGAAGTTACGCTCATCAGGGGTGTTTTGCAAGGTTGTTTCTGTGCCCTTTCTCAAATGAGCTACCAACTGGGAGTTGAGAAAAAGTGGCAAGGCTGAATCTAGGTGATCCAAAAAAGACTCCAGTCGAATTAGGTGATCCAATTAGGGGAGGGTTTGTCTTTCCTGCTCCCTCTGGTTCCCCCAAAGCGGCCAAGAAGGGGATTAGCAGGAATTAGCCGTGGAAATCAGGATTGTGATTGATTAAGTGCTGATCGAGTAGCAAACATGTGTTGGGTTAGAGTGAAAAAGACCTAATTTCACATATTTTTGCCTATCAATTTTGGTTCCTATAAAGGAACACCCAACGGCCAGAAAGGCTGAATATCAAAATTCCGCTCTAAAAATTCAAGTTTCAAATTTTTTGCGGTGTTTTGGACAAAGGTGCTAGAGTGCCCAAAAACTAAATGCTATTAGTCGGTAAAATTTGAGTTGATAAAGGGTCCGGAAAATGCACATAAAAGAGTATTAGAGTGTGTTAAAGCAAAAACCTAAATTTCTCCTGGATTTTCAGACTATAACATCTGTCGGGCAATGCCGATAGTGGAGTTGGAGAGGTGGTTTTTTGCCACTTTTGAGTTCAAGTTGACCAATCCAATTGAGCCCATAATTGTTCCCATGGGAAGTGTGGAAGCCATACATGCACACAGTCAGGGGTCCCAGGGTATAGAAAATGACAAAAATTGGCCTTTTTCTAATTTTTTTTACTTTAAAATAAACACTTATTGCCTTTTGTATCAATAATTATTCAATAAAGTTGTTTGCTGACATTAATCGTAAGCCGTTTTTCAAATTGATCTTTTTTGTAATCTAATCTTTTGAAAATGTTTGTTGCAATTTACTTTACCAAATTTTTGGCCTATTGTGAACTTTTGCCAAATTTTTGGCCCATTGTAAACTTCCGCCAAATTTTTTAGGATAGGGTGAATCCATACCCTGTCCATACCCTGTGTGCATGTATGGTGGAAAGGATTGTAAAACATCTCGAATGTAGCACATTCCGAGGCATGAACATTGTTGGCTTGGATGTGGAAAAAGTGAACCGCCAAGATGTGAAAAAAATATTCAGGTGGGGGATCAAAAAAGAAAATGGCAACCAGTTTACTAGATTAGTTTCCTTTGCCCACTTAAATGGCAAAATGTCTGTAGTTGACTTAACCTTGCTGCAACGGCAAGAGTGGGACATTTTGTTGCACTTTTTAAGATCCGCAACGTTGTTAGTTGGCTAGGCTCTTTTAGAGGACATTGTTTCAATAGTTAATGTCCGAGGATGCGGAAAAAGCACCAATGGTCGTGATTTGTCTGACGCGATTAGATGTAGTATCAAAGATGGAAATCTGGGAAGATACTATGATTTAAGCCTCACTGCAAAGCAGATCATGGGAAGCGAGATTACCAAATCCAGAAAGGTGGGAATCTGCCCAGAAACATTAAAATTGAAAGGCCTCTTTGCCGAAATGTATTTGGCTGATATCAGTCCTCACCAGACTGCTTTTAGTCTTTAACATAATAGACAAAGTGTGGCCAAGGAGAAAGTTCCTCAAGAGATACTGCAGTACACTGGTATGGATGCGTACTTTTCACTGGCATTTTTATGGGAGCATTTCACTATGGGTACATGATTGAGCTATGTGGGGGAGTTGCCAACTTTCCTCACAATATAGTCAATCCGGCTCAGATTGAAATGCTTTCATATAAATTCAATCAGTTCTACTCATATATAGTTACTAATTATAAATTACGTAACTTTGTGGGTACACCTGATATTGTGGTTAGGCAGCTGGAGGCGACCCACCACATTATGCGCCCGGAAATGTATGCAAGATGGGCCACACAAGTGCAAGAAATAGGGCCTAAATTTTGTTGCCACCCGGACATTTGCAATCCTAGAAAGGGGAGAGAAAATTTGCTGTTGCCGGGCATCTACTCGGGTGCTTACTGATAAGGTAAAAAATTAAAGCCCAATTCCTATGATGAAATAAGTGATCCTGAAGATGACGAAATGATTAGGCCTGAACAGCACTTGTCCGCCAAGGATAAGTTGTGCCTGGAGTTGGTAGAGGTAATGGCACAAGGAAAGCAGTATCAGGAGCTCACGCAGCCCACATCTTTAGTATGGTTCATAGATACAGCAAGGAAGGTTTTCAAATTGCCTCAGGATCATCAAAAGCAAGCATTACTGGATGCTCTAAAAAATCGTCTGGTTCATGTGCCAATTGACATTGATCCTGGAATGGGGTATTTTGATCAAGATCATTGGAAGCTTCAGCTGGTGGGGTATGCTAAAGCATTTGAGGAAAAGTGGTTCTCAGAACTGCAAGCCGAGTCCCACTGGCCTTCCAGATGATCTGACCTCATAGCAGAAAGGAACTGGATTTTGTGATGGCTGAAATGTTCAGTTATAGGTTCATTACATCATTCAGCCCAGAGGTACAGGGCAAAATAAAGGAAATGGCTTGGCAGTCAGATGATAGGTTGACCCAGTATCCATTGTTGGCGAAGACTCTTCCAAGCATAGAGTATGAGGTACCCCAAAAAGGTGCTGGAATATATGTTTGGATGAATCAATTTGGATTTATGCGGATTCAGTTAAGATTGTGGAAGGATGCAGACATGTGTGCTTCGATCCCTGGTAGTCCTGATACCATAACTACAGACAGCAAGAGCTATAGCTCAAATCCATACTATTATGCTAGGTTCTATCATATTGAGCTGGCCCAGAGAATGCCTTCATTAAGGTATGGGTTGACCTGGCAAACAAAAATCGACAAGGTTGGGGATGTCTATGGTTGTATGGCCAAAAGTAGGGAGTATACATTATCCTTCCCTACAAAGATCTTGGACTACAGACTCTTGGCCTCCAATTTACCGGGAATTCAGCATACCTATAGTTATAGCACTGGTGAAGGCACTATCACTAAACTAACTGGCTAGATTAGTACCACCAAGACTGATAGTCTGAAAGGTGAAGACAAAAAGCAAGCTGGAGTGAGTGTAGTTAAAATTCAGATACTTTCAGGCCAAGAAGTCCAAACATTAGAAAGTGAAATTTTCAGCGATGCAGTTGGACTGTCTGCTGAAGACGATTGGCAAGACGGGAGGCTTAACGAGGAGGTGACTGAACTGTCAGAAGAAGAGCAGCAGCAAGAGCCATTGGTTCCAGCAACAGAACTGATGCAAGCTAAAACTGCTCAGACGCAGTCTGAACTTGCCAATTAGTGTCGATTAGAGGAAATTTTGAGAATGGAGGAAGAGGCAGAGCAAAGGATCTGACTACAAGGTGAACAAATGGAATGAGAGCTCAAGGAAAGTATGGCGATATATAATGCCAAGGCCCGTGAGATGGAGATCGAGTATGGACTCTGAAAGGAAGAGGATGCAATGCCTGTTATGGAAAAGAAAGCCATGGAGCCACCATCACTGATGAAAGTAGATGACGATATTACCACTGACAAGCTCATTATTTATGAAAGTGTAGTGGAAACGCCCGATTTGGAAATAGTGGAGAGTAAGGAGGTGATATCTTTTTCCGCTGATGGGGTAGTTTCAGGTTTATATTCAGCCAAATATATCCAAAGTATGAGAGAAAAAGGATGGAATGATGAGAGAATATTGTTTATGGCTGAAAGGAAGAAGAAAATGAGAGTGAAGGAGAAGGAGAAGGAAAAAGGGTAGTAAGGGAGCAAAAGTGGAACAGAAAGAGGAAGACAGTAAGATGGTGACTTCATCTATCATATCGACTTCAAATTCCACGATTACCTCCATTGCTAACCCTGCATCCCTAATTACTTCAACTTCAACTGGAACCCCATCAGTGGTTACATCTTTGTTGGCAACTGCAACTTTAGATAGTACATCACAAACTAGTCAAACTTCAGGTGCAATAGGCCTTGCGATGGGGAAACTGATGCAGAAAGGTCAGGCTAAACCCAGCAAGGACCAAAAACCAGAAGTGGCAGCTAGTCAAGTGCAAGGGGCTGCTCCTAGTAAAATTAAGCGGGCAAAGGCTGCTCAGGCAACTGAAACGCTGGAAATGACTGCCGAAAAATTTAAGGACAGTCTCTTGGACTTTTGGGATGTCTATCAGCCAAAAACCAGAAAATCTGGACCCATTTCATTTTTTACAGGTGCAGTAGCCAACTATTTTGCTTTTGAGCAATTTGAGTTGGAAAGAGTGTTTCTCATGGTAAATGATGCCATTTGGCAAATCTACCAGGACTATAAACAACAGTTCAGAATCCAGAGAGCTTTTCTCTATGATCCGACCAATTTACCAGAGGAACTCTGGGAAAGAGTCATTTATGACTTTGTCCCCAGGTGGCTCAAAGGAGAAAGAGCACCTGATGTGTTTTCCTCAGTTGGTGATGATGCTATTCCTCATGTCGGAATGCACCCCACTGTTTCTGATGCATATTGGCAACATTTATGCCAGGGCGATTGTGGTTGCAAATAACAGACTTTTGAGGGTGTATAACAGCCAGGATACCCCCTTGGAATTCAAAAAGGCCTTTCGATCTATGATGCTCAGTAGCAATCACCAGATCGGAGTGATGAGCCAAAAGAAGTGCCAGTTCAGACTTGCAAAGCTCTGTTAAATTCAGTAAAGCTCAAGAAGGCAAAACTGGCAAGACTTTGAAGGTTTCCAGACCTCAAGGTTAAAGTCAAGGTCAAGGAAGCCAGGAATTAGCTCTGAGTACGCAAGGAAAGGTGCAAAAAACTGGTCACTGCGGCTGAGGCCAATTTCAGTTCCACAACCCCAATCAGGGTGGTCATGGAGCAGTGCATGGCAGAGGTGCTGCACCCCAGGTGCAAGGTAGAGGTGGCCAGCATGGCCAATGGGTGTGGAGGCCTTATGGAGGTCGTCAAGGAGCATACAGAGGGGCCCAAGGAGGCAGTGGGCCACAACAGTAAAATATAGCTGCAGGGTTTTTGGCCCATAAATCGTTGTTTTCGCATTTATTTTGGATAAAAAAAAAAAAAATATATAAAATCACAAAAATACATCACAAAATACAAAACACAAAAAAATTTGTGATTTCTGCACCAGTGCAGAAATCACAAAAAAAATCTGCACAAAGCTTAAAAACTCTGGAGATACAGAAAAAACACTGTGGTAAAACAAATATGTGATTAATCATTTATTATATCAGAATGAACCTGATAAAACCTCCGGCCTCTGGCCACTTTAGAGAGTACCTATGGCCCAAAGGCCGGAGGTCAGAAAATAGGCCCGATTTGCTGGAGGCTGGAGCTCCGGTTGATTACTAGCTCACGTTGATAAAAAGATGCATTTTGGTGCAATTTAGAAGGTCAAAATTTCAAATTTTTACGGCGCTCCGCACTGGCAATGACAATAATTCATAATATTAACTACAGCTAAGGTGAAAAGCTACAACACAGCAAAAAAATAGTTTTATTTCTGAGTTATCCTTGATTGTTTCTATTGAATCTTCTATGCTTCTGCTAAAGTGACTAAAATTCGTCACTTTATAGTGAAAATTAGAATTTTAACGATGAATAGAAATTTGCTGACTTTTCTCACATTTCTTCATACATTTATTTAATAGCATCATTTTTCTAGGGAAAACCTTAACAGTGAGTATTACACATAATCTCTAGAATACATTTTCCAACATTTCAGTAGCTCCTGTGTTCAAACATCCCCTAATGCTATGGACCAGAAAAATTAAACATGCATGGTTTTCATAATTTGAAGTCCCTCATCTTTTTTATCATATTTGGTTCGGATATTCTAGAAAATTGAGATTTATTATTGATCTTCATCAATTCTTTCTTTCCCTTGAAGATTTCTCAACTTTCTGAACACAAATTTTGTCAGTCGAAAACGATTAATATGTGATTTTCAACATCAAAATCCAGAGATTGAGTTCATTCAAATTAATAAATCTCCAGCTCAAATCACAGAAATAACCTACTAATTTTGCTCAATCAATCTAAAATAATGTTTTTGAGCTAGAAATTCAGATAATTTCCAAGCTTCCTGGCAATCTACGATTTTCACTCATTCTACACATTTCTAAAATGATTTCAACTCCGAATGGAAAAAATTTTCGTGTGCAGAAAAAATTTTGGGTCATTTCCGCACAGTGTGGATGAAGACATGGGGAACAAAACTTTTACACCAATCTACCTTTAAACACCCGTTAATAGGTCAGTTACTTCCCTATATTTTATAGCTCAACATGGGGGAGAAGTTGATGCACAGGAAACGTCCCAATTTTTTTCGCACAGTCCGAAAAACTTTGCTCAGTAGAAAATGCAGGTAGCAGGATAATATAGCAACATTTTGAAATAATGTTTCCACTTACATGTAATGTTTCTAAAACATATTGAATGCGAAAACCCCAGCAATGAACGAATAAATTTTGCAGATTCGGCAACGCTCCAATTCCAATCATTTCTATCCATAAAACTATAACGGACAGGGCTTAATTTGTGGTAAGTTTCATCCAAAAAGGCTAATTGCTCATCCGTTAACTTCTTAAAAACTGTTCAATAGAATATCATTCTACTGTTGATAGAGAAAATTATACCAGTGCTCCTTCCTCTCCACTGAGAAATTTGCATCTAACTGCCTCCTTGCCGAGACAATGTAACACATTTTGTACTGTCAATAACTGTTGTAATTCGTCGTTGCTTTCTTTACAATTTTCGTGATCGTTGAAGCCATTGTTTAGGCTACCATTTCCTGTCCTTGTTTCGTCAGCTGATGCGATTTGAATAACATTTCTTAGGATCTCTCTGGCCAATTCTATTTGTGTTTCGACGTGGTTCAGCTGCTCTACTGCTTTCTGCAATATTGAGAGTTTTCAAATACATTTCATGAGCATTTAAATGAGCCTCCAAATAGATTGGCAGACATGAACACATTAGCGGAAAATAGGATCAATGATCGACTGGGTAGTTCGGCCTAGGAACGGCCAGACTCGTTAAAAAATGACCATGCCTGACCTGTTTTCATGTAAGGATTTATACCACATCAAATAGTCTACATTCTCAAAATTCTCATGGTCTATATTATAACTCAATTCAGTCCTGATTTTAGTATGTCCTGCAATTACCACCATATTAGGAGGCACCCAAAATTCAACTCAGGTTCTTGTTTAGCACAAGATTTCGATGTTTCTTAAACACCACAAACATATATTCTTGTATAACCGCTATTCATTTGTAACGAAAGTTCGCTGAAATTCACAGTCCATATTGGCTTAAGCGATCAATGTCAATTTTCTATCATATAAAAGCTCCCGTAATGCTAGTTCCTTGGTAGTTTGAAAATAAAGTAATCATGGTCGTTAAACTATAAAAGTGGTATTGGCTGTAGTGCATTTGATTCATTGTCTACACCAGAGCACCCCATGGGGGGTATTACCCTGGTCTTAGATTTGGAAATTCATTTACTACCCTCATAAAAACAGCTCACTATAGCAAAAAATTTTGGTAGACCTCATCCTCTCCTCAGTAGGTTATACTAATTCGAGAAAAGCACTATGTGTGCTTGAGAGGAATAACTCGCTGGTCTTTGGCCCAAATTACAGAAAGTGGGTTAAACGTGGGTAAGAGTAAAAGTAAAACGGCGGGTAAAATCGTAGGTAAATAAAAGTCGAGTTAAATCGTAGGTAAATAAAACCCGCGTAAAATCTCGGGTTAAAGCCGAGTAAAGTTCGGGTAAAATCACAGGTTATTTTCACGTCTTTTTCATCAACTTTTTACCAGACTTTTACTTTACCCACTGTCAGTAACCTCAAATTTGATAAAATCGATGGTAAAAAAATTACTCATGATTTTACCTGCCTTTAATCCGTCATTTTACCCACGATTTTACCTGAATTTTACTCGACTTTAACCCGAGATTTTACTCGAGTTTTATTTACCTACGATTTTACCCGCCATTTTACTTACCCACGTTCAACCCACTTTCTGTAGTTTGGGCCTTTTTGACACATTTACTAAGCAAATGATAATGGGAAAGTATGCAACTTCTATGCCATATAGCGATTTTTAAGAAAGGATATCAGCACATTAATATATACTACTCGTAGGAAATCATTATATATATAATTGGGAGATCAAATAATGTGTTATGTATATGTGCTTTTTAATAAATCACCCCTTGGGAAGAAAAGTATTATGTTCTTAAACTTCTTCCTCTTTATGCTATCCTTTCATTTGTTCTGCTTCTGCGTTGGGTGTTCTGTGCGCATATGGTTATATTTCCCCACCCAAGCTGTGGCATACTTTCCTGCTATGAGTTGAGACATGCGAGGTCCGTTGACGAGGATCAGAAGTGGTACCTGGTTTCAAACTCGTGGTTCATAATCAGAGCACCCCATGGGGGGGGGGTATTACCCCCGTCTTAGATTTGGAAATTCATTTACTACCCCCATAAAAACAGCTCACTCTAGCAAAAATTTTGGTAGACTTCATCTTCTCCCCAGTAGGTTATACCAATTCGAGAAAAATTGCAGAATGTGTGATTCTGAGGAATTACTCACTGCTCTTTTTGACACATTTACTGAGCAAATGATAATGGAAAAGTATGCAACTTCTGTGCCATATAGCGATTTTTACGAAAGGATATCAGCACATTAATATATACTACTTGTAGGAAATCATTATAAATATAATTGGGAGATGAAATAATGACTTATGTATATGTGATTAATCAAAAAATCGCCCCTTGGGAAGAAAAACATTATGTTCTTAAAATCTTTCCTCTTCATACTCTCCTTTCCTTTTTCCGTTTTTCATGCGCCAATAGGAAACACTGACTGATTTTAAAAATGAGGGTAATGTAAATCTCAACAAACAACATCAGTAACTATGGAAAAGTTATTACGATTTGTACCCGATTCGCTCATTGCAAAAATCTCAGAAGTCAGGCTTTAATGTATTCCTGACATTACTTTTTGCTACTCTTGCCAGCCTACATATTTATAATCAGGAATATTTTTCGGGGGGGGGGGGGGGGTGCACACCTTTTTCCACTCAATTAACTGTAAAACTGGAATTTCTGACTGGACTTTTTCTTGAAGATAAAAAAAGAAAGGTGCCTCTGCTTTTTTGACACTCAAAAAATTGGGGGGGGGGGAGGCTATGGCCCTCCAATCCCCCTGCCTACAGGCCTGGTTATAATCATTATACTATTAATATACATGGCCAAAACCGGTGCTTTAAGGTACGGCCCAGCATTGGGCCCAGTGAAAAATTTGGGCCCGATCGATCACTGATTTAAATTTCCGAACTTGAAAAAGTTTTTCTGGCTTCAATCTTTCCTGTAATGAGGAAAGAGTACAGGAAACATACGTGCACATGAAGTATACACATAGTTTCATCCTAAAAGTTCTGCTGAAGTTTGCTGTTGACCAATTTTTGACATTGGGGTTTACTAACAATTTGTGACCTTACATTAAAGATTTCTTGGTCAATTTTGGACTAATAAAAACCCTAAAGCCCACAACCATGTGCCCGTATAAAAGTGTAGGGTAATTGGCTCACTTTTCAACTGGGTTTATTCATTGCCTACTTTACTAATACAAGCATATGTAACGTATATAGTAAATGTTACCTTTTGATCCTCGATTAATGTTTTACCGGCCTTCAAATCGCATTCGGCTTGCTTTAGTTTGTTCTAAAATTGCAACTATACTGACGAGAGTGAAACGAAAACATAATGACATGGATAGTTACTTTTCTCTTTTCCAAATTGCGGATTTTCTTTTCTATGCTAACAACGATTCTTTGGACAGCAGAAGAATGGCCGGCAACAACACTGTTGGCGTTGATATTTTTTTGAATTTTTTTGTTATCGAATATGGTACTGTTTTGATTCTGAATGATTTTCAGCAAAGCGGGCATAATGAATAAAAATCTAAATAAAATATGGATATCGATTTGCAATGACAGTATTTAAAAAAACGCTCGATTTTTAGTATTTTCCACACAGCAAGAATGTCAGTTTTGACAGGGCAACAAAAAAACGAAACGCTTGTAATGAAACAAATCCTCTTTTTCACACAAAGATTCCTCTCTGTGCAGGGACAGTAGTAAGGAGGGGGTTGTCAAGTGCAACTTGGGGGCCCGCCACAAACAAAACATAGGCAAATTTTTTTACCTGGCAAGGTACCAAAAGCAATTGGGGGTCCGGCTTTGGCTACCCCGGTTCATGCCTGGACAACTGTTCAAATGCCCCAGTGGCAGAAATGACCTGATGACAGAAATGACAAGGTGGTGGCAAACATGCATGGCAAGAATTTTTCAGGGAAGGGTCCATGGACTTTTTTCCAGGGGGTAGGGGGGGGGGGTGAGTGAGCAAAAAACAAAAAAATCCAGCAAGCCTGTTTTTCATACAAAATATGCACAAAAATCATCAAAAAAGCTGTCTTGGAAAAAGTTCAGGGGGGTGTTTGATGATTTTTTTGGCCAAGGGGGTGGACAGGGTCCCAGGTATGGGGGTTTACCCCCTACCGCCTATGTGCATGTATGAGCGGTGGAAATGACCCACACCAAATATGCCCAGACCAAATACGCCCAGACATGCCCTGAGGCGCTCTCTTTTTGCAACAATTCGTAGTTGAGGTGGCTGCTTTGGCCACTCTCAACATTCATGATCATAATGGAGGCCATTTTCATTAATTTCGACTTTAATTTGAATTTTTTCAAACTGAAAGTATGAATATATTTTTTTAATTTGTAAAATGATATATCCATGTTTTCAAGCATTGTATGTTTATTGAATAAGCTAATCCATAAATTGATTTTCCAGCATTTTTGAGTGGCAAAATTCAGAAAAAAATTCATTGTGTAGTACTGGAAAGATATAAGAAACTACAGAACAGTAAGAACAGAAGCTGCATTTTCAAAGCCCAACTTTTATGCCAGAAGCAATGAACCCAAGTGTTATCTTGGAGGAAGGTTTGTGTACAAATAAACAAAATATCGTTTTTCTTGCATTGAAAAAATTCATTCAGACAAAGATTTCTAGGCTGATCATTGTACATGTAGAAAGATAAAGAAGCATGTAACCGAAAAACACGCTATGTTACAAGGGCTGAATTTTATGCTCCTAGTGTTTATGGTTACTGTACAAACAGAAATTTCGTAAAAGTGGTCATTTTTCAAAAGTAAAAGTTGTGAAATTAAAATAGAGCTTATTCTATTGTGAAAAAGGCTTTGTAAAGCTGTTTACATGCAGTAATATACTTTAAAAATCTCAAAGATTTGTGATTTACACTTAATTTAAAATCACCAACTTCTAGCTTCAATATGGGAAAAATTCTGCCAAAATCAAGAGCTTTTGTTTTAGTAATCGAACAAGCGAAATCAAAACAAAATCAATTGTCATTGACCAGATCAAAAAAGGATTAAAATTATTGGTGAAACAGAACGTAGGACACACTAAAATGGCGCTCTTGTACTTTCCAGCCGTTTTATGGTTTTTATGATTGGATCTGTTTTTCTTTTTCTGCTGTGTGACATGTTGATTTTTGTCAATTTTTTCTTGTTCTTTGCAAAAACATCAACGTTTAGTATTTCTTCTAGTCAGCTACTATTCAAGCAAAATGTTCTATCTATCAATGGCAACAAACCACATTGAAAAAGCTTCACCCGTTTGAAAAGTAATGTAAGTCAGTACTGGTCACCTTTTTTCGGCTCACCCTGTATAATGACAATAATTCTTATGGAGCTCTCTTTTTGCTTTTCACTCACTGACCTACTCCTATGAAAGTGAAAGGACCAATTTCTGAGAAATTCTTGCTGTGCATGCTGACATCATCTGACTGTTTAAAAATAAACTAAAATCAAATTAATAAAAAGTAATTTGTTTTCCATTCCCGGAAAAATTTTGAGTTTTCATTATATGCTAAAATGCTGGAAAATAAATCTCTGCAACAAATATTCCAGAATATAAGTTCTAAAATTACATTCTAGAATGATGTGTTCGATGTTCATCGCATACCTGTAAGAAGTCCGACCAGTTGGGGGGGGGGGGGGGGTAAACCCGAAATTTGGGGGGGGGGGGGAGTTGGAAAAAGTCGAAATTTTCCCCAAAAAAGGCCAAAAAGGCACTTTTTTGCCAATTTTCTCTAATTTTTCTTAGTCTGTGGGGTTGGGTATATGGCTGGCCAATTTGGGGGGGTCCCCCCCAACCCCCCGCCATTACAGGTAGGGTTCATTGTCTATAAATCCAAAATTTGATGTTGCAACATTTGAAAAACTCCAAGTCCAGAGAGAAAAAATTGAGAGAATTGATGAAAAATCATAGCATTAATCAGTAAGTCGAAGCAGATATGCTAACGGCCGCGCCTGAAAGAAAATAGTTAAGATCAGGGTTCTTTTTTGCACACAGCAACCAAATTTCGGGCTGTGCAACCAAATTTTTTCTGCCAAGTTGCACAGTGCAACTTGAGGCCTGACTGCTCTTTTGATTAGGTGATTGGGCTTTCTGTCTGGAGATGCATTTTTAAGCCTTTGAAAATCGAAAAAGTGAAAATTTTCTGGCACGTCGCGCCGGGTTTCAATTAATTTATGATTTTTTATAAGAGTGCGCGGTTATAAAAGGTCATTCTTGTTAGTGCTTATAGGTTCTAATTATCAACATATTATGGATAAATGTTCGATCCTGTATTGTTTGTTGGCGAATTTGATGAAAACTAACATTTATCTCGGTCGTTTTTCAGAATTTGTTTGCCATCTTCATAAAAATTTCGACTTTCATGTGATTAAAACATTTTGGGTGTAGAAATTTTTGTCCATTGAAAGATCCAAATTATTAGTCACTTGCCTAGTTTTTGAATTTTAGTTTATCCGACTGAAAATTCACTAACTGAGAAATCAAACATTCTGTCTGGGAAATAAAAGGTGAAAACACAGTTTTTTCCTCAATCGATGCTTTTTGAGGAACTTTTTTTGAAATTGAGGAAAATTTTTTTGTGCTTACACACCACTTTGAGGAAAATTTTTTTGATGGTTTCCTGTCTGGAGATGCATTTTGCGCATTATAAAACCGAAAATTGTGGAAATTTTCCGGCGCTTCGCGCCGAATTTTAATTATTTAATACTTTTTCTCCGTTATTCCAATGCGTGGTTAGAAAATTTCACTCCAGCTAATGCTTATAGCTCTTAATTATCAATATATTATGGATAAATGTTTGATCCTGTGTCGTTTTTTTGAGAATTTGACGAAAAGCAAGATTTTTCTCGGTTTATTTTCCCAAAGTCTTTTTGCGGTCTTTAAAAAGATTTTGGCATTTGTGTGATTAAAACTTTTCGAGTACAAGTTGGAATTCTTGCTGGTTGAAGAATCGAAGCTCTTGGTTGCTTCCCTGGTTTTTGAATTGTAGTCTGCCTGACTGAAAATTCATTGAATATGAATTCACTAAAAAATTAAACCTTCTGTCTAGGAAGTAAAAGCTGTGGTTCAGTTCATACCTTTACATCAGATTGTCAGCTATTCAGAATCAGTTTTAAAATTATATTTTTCATTGTTATCTTTTTATCAAAGTTTACTGTATGATTTACTTATTATGTCAAAATTAGGTTGTTTTATGGCGTCAAAAAATATAAGATACAAAGGTAATGCTGTTGAATCATTCTCTTGCTCATATAAACTCACTTAAATATTCATCTACAAACAAGTCATAGCTCGAGTCTTTTTGCAAAAAAATGGCGATTTTTTGGCGGAATAAGATGCAAGTTAGTAAGAAACGATCAAAAATCACATCAGAAATGATTTTGGGATTTTTAAGCAAGAAAACTGAAAAAATTGATTTTTCCTCATGAGGAAATTTTTTTTGGGGTTTTCCCTCAAATGGGGCAAAAAGTTTTGAGCAAAAAAAAAACACTGGGTGAAAATATTCATTTTCCAGTGTTCTAGAATATTGAAATCCGGAAAAAATTCTTGGCGCTACAAACGGGACACATTACTCAGATCTGGTCATATTAATTTTTTCATTATCTCCCCAAAACTCAGAAAATGGGGTCATACCTGTAAGAGGTCCGACCATCTAGGGGAGGGGGCCGTAAATCCGAAATTTTTGGGGAAGGGTCGAAAAAAGTCGAAAGATTTCCCAAAAAAAAGGCCAAAAACATACTTTTTTGCAATTTTTTCCAAACTGGGGGGTGGGATTGGGTTGGTTGGCCAAGTTGGGGGGCCCCCAACCCCCCCTCAATTACAGGTATGAATGGGGTTTTAAATGTCTAAAACTGACATGGATCAAATGAAATACAAGAAAACTAGCTTGTGATGAGTTTTTCGATAAATTTAAGCAAATTTATCGACTTTAGAGTGAGCAACCAAAAATTTATCTGTGCAACCAAAATTTTTCCATTGTTGCACATTGGAACCTGGCCTGTCCAAAAAAACCCTGGTTAAGATTTTATACCCATGACCACCGTTTTTTTCCTCAAATGGGGTCTTTTGAGGAAAAAAATTTCGAAATGAGGAAAAAAATTTTGGGTGTGGTTCTCATTGTGAAAAAAATTCTGGGGAATTCAAAACCGGAAAGATGGGTTTTAATGGACTTAAAGGGTCAAAATCTCAAAATTTTCCGCCGCTTCGCGCCGGTCATGGGTATTCTCATCTATTTTCTATCAGGTGCGGCTGTTAGCATATCTACTTCGACTTACTAATTAATGCTCGGCAGTTTCTATCAATCAAATTGGCTCGTTTCATTATCTAATCGTTAACAGTCAATTATGTCGCCCAAAATTGAGATTTTTGAATGAATGAATGAATGAATGAAGAAGATTTATTACCTGTCAGGCGAAATATAATACAAGAAAAGAAAAAAAAGGTTAAAACGCGAGAACAAACGATTAAAATGAAATAAGAAAACGAAGAAAAGTTTCGAAAACTCAATCGACAGCTACTTCAAAACGACAAATACAATATCACGGTGAAAGTACGCGCTACAGTAAACAAGTTAATGACGGTAATAGGAAGCACAGGTTACGTGTTTGTAACAGGCTAACGCGCTCCCCCGAGATAATCAGAAAAATCAATCTTAGAGATTTTCGTTTTGAATGTGTGTAAAATGGAAGAACTAAGAACTTCAGCTGAAAGTTCATTCCAGATATTAATGTACCTGTTGGAAAAATCATATAATCTAATATTTGTTTTAGCTTTACCTGTTTTGAGTTTGTAGTCATTTTTACGACAGGTGGACTCGAAATTACTGCTAATAAAGAAGTCCGATTTTTGCAGACAGGATTGGCCTTTAATAATTTGAAACATCATGCATAAGGCGGCACGTAGTCGGCGTATTTCTAAGCTATCAAGGCATAGCTTAGTTAAACGCTCATCATATGAAAGGATAGACCCAAAACCACATATTCTCTTTGTGAATCTTCTCTGAACTTTTTCAATGAGATTTATGTCAGAGGCATAGTAAGGGTTCCAAACAGTTGAACAATATTCTAGCAGGGGTCTAACATAAACAGTAAATGCGCGTACAAGGTTAGAAGTATCATGGGAAGTAAAGGTTCTAATTATCAAAGAACTTAAGCTAAAGGCTTTCTTGGTAATTGATGCTATGTGATCTCTAAAACTCAAGTTTTGGGATATAAGTACGCCCAAGTCTCTGACGTATGGGTTTTCACCTGGAATTTCAGACAATCCTAAATTGTAGGGGCTCTCAATTTTTTCTCTCGACGCCTGGAATTTTTTCAACGTTTGCAACCTGAACTTTTGCGTTTGTTGAAGATGAAAATAAAAGACATCATTCTGGACTGCGATTTCAGAACGAATCTGGACTGCTATTTCAGAACGAATGTTCACGAATATCTGTTGGAGAGATTTATTTTCCAGCAATTTAGAGAACATCAGAGCCATTGAAAAAGTACAGATATACTTCACAAAAAGGGTTCTCAACTATTCTGAGGTTTCTTATAGTGATCGTTTGACTATATTAAAGTTAGAGACACTTGAAAACTTGAAACTTTTGCCTTTATTGAAGATGGAAATCGAAGACATCATTCTAGACTGCGATCTGTTCATGAATGTCTGTTGGAAAGATTCATTTTCCAGCGTTTTAAAACATAAAAACCCGAAAATTTTTCCGGGTCCGGCGCTCGCGCCGGAATTTGAAACAAATTACAGTTCATCAGTTTAATTTGATTTATTTCTCAACGTTGTGAAGGTTCATTTTCCAGCGTTTTAGAAAGTGAAAATCGAAAAATTTTTCTGGCGCTCCGCGCCGGACCAAGAACTAAATAAAGCTAGATGATTCCAATCGGAACCACAGAAATGTCAATAGAGCGGATAAATTCCTGAGAACTCTATCGTTAACCAACCTGCTTCACCTGCTTCTGTAGAACATCATAATATTCTTCATGAGCTCATCTTTAACTAACATAACCAGACCTTTCTCAATTTTTTTCCTCATTTTTGCAGGTTTCTAACTCCAAATACAATGAAATGCTTGGGTATGCTCCTAAAATGCATAAAAAGGCATCTATAGCCACATTATGAACGTTTTTAAAAATGAGGAAAATTTTTGGAAAATAAGGAAAAAAAATTTGGGTCCGGTTCTCATGTGGAATAAATCTTCGAGGAAAAAAAACGGTGATTTTAAGCACTGTTTTTTCCATATTTGCACTATTATGTGGAGAAAAAAATCTGGAATGTGGAAAAAATTTTTGAGGTCTTTCCACAAATGTGGAAGAAAAATTTGGGCTTTTCATATTGAAAAGATGCATTTTGATGCATTTTAGGAGGTCCAAATCTCAAAATTTTCCGGCGCTTCGCGCCGGTTTCAACTCCAATAATCATCATTATTCATTAAGTAGCTCAGGCGCGACTTTTATCATGTCTACCTTCACTTACAATTTAATCTTTAATAGTTTTCCTCATCTTAAACGTATTATCTCATGTTTTAATTGGTAATCTTCAATATTTTATCATATTTAATGAAGATTCGCATGTTTTCCTTTTGAGAAAGATCAATACGTCAAGTCTCTATGCATTTTGATGCGATTATTTCTTTGCTAACGTAAAATCAAGTCAAAAGCTTCATGGGAATATCTTTCGGAAATTTCTACTCTTCTTACTTATGCCTTTTCGGCCAAGTTCATGAGAGTTTGCGAATAAATTACTGGTTTCAAAATTTTTCAAATATAAATTCTAGAAATTACAACTTTTAAACACAAAACTCGAATCTAATTCTTGAAATAAATGTTCGGAAAATTGATTTGCCAGCATCCCAGAATGTCAATATACCCAAAAAAATTTCCGGCGCTTGGCGCCGGAAAGATTACCATCTTTTCTGGGCAGTGGCTAGATGGACTCGAGTCCATCTCACTGTTTTTTTCCACATTTGCACCATAATGTGGAAAAAAAATCTGGAATGTGGAAAAAATTTTTGAGGTCTTTCCACAAATGTGGAAGAAAAATTTGGGGGTTTTCATATTGAAAAGATGCATTTTGGTGCATTTTAGGAGGTCCAAATTTCAAAATTTTCCGGCGCTTGGCGCCGGTTATAACTTTAATAATCTTCATTATTCATTAAGTAGCTCAGGCGCGGCTTTAATCATGTCTACCTTTATTTATCAATTAATCTATAATAGTTTTCATCATCTTAAACGTAGCGTCTCATGTTTTAATAGGTAATCTTCAACATTTTATCATAATATTTAATGATGATTCGCATTTTTTCCTTTTGAGAAAGATCAATACGTCAAGTCTCTATGCTTTATGATGCGATTATTTCTTTGCTAGCGTAAATTCAATTCAAAAGCTTCATGGAAATATCTTTCGCAAATTTATACTCCTCTTACTTATATATTTTCGACCAAGTTCATGAAGTTCACAAATAAATTACAGATTTTAAAATTTTTCAAGTAAAATTCTAGAAATTACGACTGTTGAACACAAAATTGGAATCTAATTCTAGAAATAAATGTTCGGAAAATTGATTTTCCAGCATCCCAGAATGTCAATATACCCAAAAAATTTTCCGGCGCTTCGCGCCGGGCTTTCACTTGTCATCATAGAGGACTTGACCATTTGATTTCTTGTGTAATTCAAGTCAGTTATGCTCTTGGATAGTTTGCTAGAAAATTTGTTCAACAATGCTTGTAGATTAGGCTTTTAAGTCGAACATTTCAATTTTTCTTCAATTTTAATGAATTAACTTCTCTAAAAACACCGGAAGGCTTGAAAAAGCTCAAAAACAGTGCGATAAAGCGCCTGTGAGCATTTTTAAGCCAAAAAACGGGGATTTTAAGACGAAAAAAATTTTTCCGCATGTGGAAAAAAAATTCGACCCCTTTCCACATTTGTGGAAAGAAGTTCGTGGGAAAAAAACAGTGATTTTAAGATAAAAACTTGTCATAAAATTTTCCACATACAGTAAACAGATAATCAAATCTGGAAACCTCGACCAACGTTAACACTTGTTTTGAGGATCACTGATCATCCCCATACCTGTAAGATCTCTGACCAGTTGGGGGGGGGGGGGGGGGGAATCCGAAATTTTAGGGGGGGGGGTAAAAAAAAGTCGAAATTTTTCCCAAAAAGGCCAAAAAACATACACTTTTTCGAAAATTTTTTTAATTTTTTCCAAACTGGGGGGGTTGGGGGGGGGGAATGATTTTGGGTACAGGGTTGGCTAAGTTGGGGGAGGGGGTCCCCCCCCCAAACCCCCCAAGTACAGGTATGAATCCCACGCTTCCAGGTACGTCAAGTGCATGTCACATCATACATACCGTCTTCTTAAAAATGTAACAGGGCGCCGATTGACTACAGTAAGCTCATCAGCTTTCCAAAGTGATTCTCAAGAATGCATCGTTTCAGAGTTCAAAGTTTTTCAAAGTTGTCGGAAGGTTCACAACATCAAAGATTACACTGGCAGCAAGTTTGTGATAAAGTTAGTTGTTGTTTTGTTTGTCTTAGTGAGACGTGGGTTTTCTGAGAGGCTCTGAGCATCGCTAGTAAAATGAAAATCGAACGTGTGTTATAGGTTGAGTCAAACTGTTTGGAAAATAGTTTGAGTATTCGGGTTTAACTCCTAGAAGGGTAAGTTAGCACAGTCTGAGTTTTGGCTCTGAAAACCTTAAATGACTTGAGCAAAGTTCCTTACATAAATTGACATAGCACTCTCATTCTGTATGTTGTTTCTTCAAACATGTGTGATAAATCTTTTTCGTTTAGGTCTTCTATTTTCGCCATATGGCAAATATAATCTTCAGGGTTTGAAATTTGTCAATCAAAAACCGCCCAAGAGTGCACTATTCAATCAACAAATTTTATCGATGATGTAACGTGTATCGCATTGGGTGTTAGCGGTGCACTACCACCAACTGCACAGCCTTGCATTGCCTGAGCGAGTGCAGCAGTGCACGTCACTAATATCCAAGTGTGGGGCCATGACTTGTGCATGAAACATCAAGTCTACGGGTTCAGAGGGAAATGCACAATGCAGCATGTGCGCATCCTGACATTCCCCCCTAGAGAAGAGTGAGGTCCTCATCACAACATCACTCCCCCTGCTGAGGCAGGCAAGGGGCCCCTTCTCAGCACGACTTCCATGTAATGTGTATCGCACTGAGTGGTAGCAGTGCACTACCACTAACTGCACAGCCCTGCATCACCTGAATGAGTGCAGCACTGCCCATCACAAATATCCAAGTGTGGGGCTGTGACTTGGGTGTGAAACATCAAGTCTACGGGTTCAGAGGGAAACACACTATGACAGCATGTGCGCATTGTGACAATGATGTATGGGATGTTCATAGGAGGAAAATTTTAGACAACCCTTCAACGGTGCAATAATTTTGCATGCGGTTCGCTGCACACATCAGAAAGCCAACATAAGGACCATGAAAGAATTAGTGTTGTGATTGATATATGATATTCAAATTTGATAAATTGATGATGTGTTTTAGTATCACATATCATGTCATGTGCCGATCAAAATTGGCAACATCATGTCACATTTTACGCCATGTCACGTGTATGACATGTTTATTTTGGGAGAGCTGGGGAGGTTTGGGTATCTCATCAGGTAATACCGTGTTTTAGACGTCACATTGATGGTGAACCATATCAGATTGATCCTATTACAGTGAGCAATAGGCTGTGACTCCTGATGGATACTGGCATTTTCCCCAGGCTTCCCAAGTTGGCATTGGGGCCTAACCTGGCAATTGGTGGCTATAGAGAGGTCTATAGTTGGTTCTCTTGTGTTGTCCTTGGGGTCTTGCTGTAGGGTAACGGACAACGCTGCCAGGCTAGGTGCGACAATCCCCGAGTCCTACTCAGTGAGAGTGGGGACAGGGTCACCCGTAAAATGACCTAATTTATGGGACCCGATTATGAACCAGACAGCCCCTTTTAGCCCGAACCTGAGAGGTGGAGGCCCTACTTATCTGTGGAAACCTTGGGAAACCGACTTAGGAAGGATTTCCCAACAAATGACCCACAAATAACAATAATCCCCTGAGAAGACTCACCTAGTCCTGTTTCTCAAGCGATTACGACGCAACGGGCGGCAAGTCCCTGGATGCTTTCGGTCTTCTGGCACTGGGAGCGGGGGATGCGATCCTCAAACGTCCTAGGCGGCGAGCGGCGGCGAGTGGCGGCGAGCGGCGGCGAGCGGGAGGGAGCGGGAGCGAGCAGGAGGCGAACTTCCAACGTTTAATTCACGAACCGGGGCGGTCGGACACCTGGCACTGATGGGCAGCGGGGTACTGTAGGCGGTAAGCGGCGGACGCAGTGAGAAATGCAAGGGTATGCAAATTTATTTAAAATAATAGGCGGCGGACGCAGTCGAGTATATAAAAATATGCAAATTGAGAAGGGCGGCGGACGCGAAGTGACAACCGGACGAAAGCTTGGTGAACCCAAGAATGAGCGAAAACTAAAGAAACATGTCCTTTTAAGGACATGTTTGGCTACAGCTGCAGCTTGGGCGGAGTTTCTCGGCGCTCAAGCTAACTTCTGCAGCTAGACGCGATGCAGAAGATGCCTATGAGCACATAGACATTTTTCATTCACATGCGTTTAGCACTGAGGCCGGCTGCAGTGCCTATGCTAAGCATATGAACGTCTTTAGCTAAAACTTCTTAGCTAGTCGTTTTGCGTAACAAAAACGACGCTAATTTTTGATGATAAGAGGTGCGTGAGCGCACCAAAAATAGCCATGTGCTCGTGGAGCACGACTGGCGGAAGTTTTTAGCTAAAGGGCCTACTGTAGCCCGCGTTTGTAAAGAAATAAAAATACAACAAAATGAAACATAGAAATGCATGAAAAATATAAAAACGAACGTAAAATGCATGTGTAAAAATGAAATAAACAAAAGCATGTTCGAGTAATAAACGAAACATGAAAAATAACAAAATGTCGGCATGATCAGGATCACGTGACGTTGGAGAATTGAGCGGCACGTGACAATCACATGATTTCTCACACTGATATTTTATTATTTTGATCATTTGTCATTTTTATGCTGTCCTGTTTTGTCAGTGTTTTGTCACACATTTGTTTGGGCTTCAGTACGCCCTGTTAGCATAAGTTCCCTCTGAAGTGCACTCCTTGCTCACAGCTATTCCAGGTCATATTACATGCCCTTGTGTCAACAAAGCAAGCATTGCTCCTGCTGATGCAAACAAATAGCTGTGGTAACTTTTGCTAAAAGATGTTCAGGCGTTGGCCCCAATGCTAAACGTATTTGAACTGGGCAAGTGAGTATGTGCACAGGGGCTCTGTTTGGCAGAGAAGAAGCTGCAGAATTTGGCCTGGGTGTTGTTAACTCCCCCCTGTCTTGGTGTAGCTGACAAGTGCTTATAATCTCATGTTGTGCTATGTTATTGCTCATTTCTGGGTTTCCAGCATCGTCTTTGTTTTAGCCTGCCCATGCGTCGTCTTATTTTTGTTTTATTGGTTCACCTGTACTCTCAGTGTCTGTCTCATCTCCCTGTCTTTTGTGCCCTTCGCGTCACACCTTATTTACATATTTTTCATTGGTAGCCTTGCACCAGATCCCGTCTTTTATTGTTGATCCTCCACGTCGATTATGGTTTGAATAAAGCCGTCTACTGTACTCATTTTAGCCTTCCCTAGACGTTCTCCACTCGATGGTAGCGGACCCTCCCAATCCAAATCCGCCATCATCTGTGACCCGTGTTTCCATCCGATTGTTTGCTGTAGCTGCTCTCCAGCTGGACTAGGTAAGTTTCAGGGTATATTAGTGCTAGGGGTAGTTAAGGGCATTCCCTCTTAAGGAGGTTTTCCTCATTAAATTTTCCCCTATTTCCCAACAACACCCCTTCACTGAGGTCAGGTCGAAAGGGATCTTTTGGTTTACAACGGGGATTCCAATGCCATCTTATGGGTGGCCCTATCCATCATTCATACTGACTGAACCAGTATATTGTTCACCTCTAACCTGGTGGTGTTGTCCTTACCCTAGAGTAGTAAACCCAGAGCAGCACCACAGTACCTATAGTTTCTTCTATATAGCCAGTACTCACTGGGTTAGGTCAAGTAGTGGAAAAGCCTTCACCTTAGTGCCAGACCCACGGCCCCATATTTGGTGATCCATCTCTCTTACAGGGACATGAGGCTATAGTCATTCATGGTGACAAAGCAGGCATTTCCGCTATGTGTGACAATCAATATCAATCTGCCCGTATATCGAAAATCAGTTTTTGATACTTTGATATCACACTGATTTCGCTCAGTCACTCGAACTCATTATGATTTATGTTCATTTTTCATGTCCATTCATCTTACCTGCAAATAATGTTCTCACACAGAAAAGCTATATTTTTGCTAAATCCTTTTACTTTATTTGTGAACGCGTCTCAAAATTTTTTTGATGAGCTGGGCCCTTTTTCATTAGTAATAAATGCTGAAATAATGAACTCCCGTGTTGCATAAAAATATAAGTTATAGGTAAAAAGTCGTTTTGGAAACTTTTGGAACTCAATACTTGCGTCTAACAGGCTGTCTCAAAATTTCGAGTGATTTCAAAAATTTTTTTTCCGCCTGCAGTTCCATCAATATTGGTCTCAAAAAGTCTAATCTAGCTTAAAATGTAGATCTAAATGGAATTCTTAATCTGGCAGGCGTATGTCGAGGGAAAACGGTAAACTATGTTATTGCCGTGGAATCATGTCAGAAAATTCGTGATTTTTACAGTAAGCTGTATACCGGACGTTATATCTTAATTAATTTCGGATATTCTTGGTCAAATAAAACACCAGATGAATGAAATTTTATTAACCTCACGAATTTTCACGGCTTTAGCTTTAGTCGTTCGTGAAAGACCTAATTCGAAAGACAAAAAATGATCATTTTTCAGCTTCGAAACTTTGAAATAAGTCCGATACTTAACGAACGATTGGTCAAACAGAAAGCTAATTATGCTCATTAGATTCCACGTAAAAAGTTACATTAGAATCTGATGTTCAATCGTTATTTTGTTGAAATTTACGTTATCGCCCACATCTTTGTTGACAAAATTTGACCATAATTTGTTTTGAAAAATTTTTTTCAGTATAATATGTTGCATAACTTTTCCAATATTAAATAATAAAGTCTAAAACTTGTTTCATTGAATCCAGCGTTCAATTTTCTATTCGCTGCTGGAAATATAATAATTAACCTTTTTTTGGTAGTCGATTATTTAAATTTGAAATTAAGGATGTGGTGTGCCGAGCTTTTGTAGTAGTTCATTGAATAGCCAGCGAACCTTCCATAATTTTGGATAAAAGATTATCTGCAACCTCGCAATAAGTACATGCCTGAAAATAAAAATTACTATCGTGAAATTTCTGTGATTTGTTTTCTGTAGTGGGAAACATTGACCATGGTTTGGTATATGAATCGATATTGTATGATTTCAACTCTGGAATTTCAGGTTTAGTATCTTTAAAGTATAAAAAAAAATCAAAATAAGTACATTACATATACAGCTCAGGTCCGGAAGAATTGACAATGTCTAATTCTTTAACTAAATATGCAATCATATGTCGCAATACCAAATTTATTGAATAAAAATGCAAGAATACACCACTCAGATTTGAAATATGACTAATGCGACTGTTAACAGACGATTTGTCTTTCAGGGGTGGTTTATGTTTGGAGTGGATCTGAAATTGAGATATCGCCCTTTTAAGTGGATGATTCTTGGCTTTTAAACTCAAAAATCATACTCATTCTAGTATCTCCCTTTTGAGTGGATGATCACAACCATACCACAAACATAATATACGTGATATACTACTTGCATGCAGTGGGATTTTTTGGAAATTAGTATATATGAGTTTCTCGTTGTATGGTAACAACAGTGAAAATGCAAGAAAAACATTCAACTGACAATACAGTAAAATGATTCGATGAATGGGCTTCCAATATATTAACTTCTTAAAAATGGTGCTTATATACGGAAATCAGACTCACATTCATTTCTTAGTGGTGCTTATACACCGAAATAAAACCTAAAAAATAGGGTGGTGATTATACCCGACGATTTACGGTAAATTTTATCGATTGATTTTATTCCTTCTGCATGAAAAAGACTCAGAAACACAAAATAAAAATATAGCAACTGAATTAACAACTAATGCGACAAAAATTTTACTCACGACGTTTGCTGTTTACATATGAATTCACAAGTTTTTTCACTACTTTTTATGCAACCAATTTTCAGTAGACAAATTCACACCTATCAACTTACTATGAATTCAAGTAGACTAGAGACTTTTATGCAGCAGCATTTGTACATCATCTTTTGTGTTTTTTGAAACTTTCGTTGTTTGTTTTTATTATGCATTTGTCACGGAGAGCCGCTCAAGTGATACTACAGTATACCTTCAATCTCCTACAGTATGCTCGTCTATTGCTGTATTTGCGCACTTTCATCTTCGCATCTTTTTGTAACTATTTCTGTACTTGACAAACGACTTTAGCAAACA
Organism: Romanomermis culicivorax; assembly: GCA_963922205.1. Classification (NCBI taxonomy): domain Eukaryota; kingdom Metazoa; phylum Nematoda; class Enoplea; order Mermithida; family Mermithidae; genus Romanomermis; species Romanomermis culicivorax. The sequence goes on from CAWUHX010000196.1 coordinate 322,014, forward strand.
AAGTCGGCATCCTTCCAGAGATCCTTTCCTGCATCTCTACAGGAATACACACACATTGGCTTCTTCTTGCCTAAGAAAAGCCAGCATCAGCTATGTTCAGCCTTCATCCCGACCTTCTTCTCCTGCAAGAAGCGTTGATGATTACTGTAGTCTCTGCCTCCTACCGTACTCAGGAGCTACTGGCACTCCTATTCCTGCTAGCATAAATACCGAGTTTGTTCCACCAAACTCGTATTTTGATAGTACAGAGTTCGGATCAAGTTGAAGCTCCTTACGCCACCATCGTCATTATTACATATTAATGAATAATTAATTTGAATATTGTTTCGGTAAGTCTTCTCCATGAGGTACAACATAGGGTTGGGCCCCAACCTCTTCTCTCTCCTACTCCAGTGTCAGTTTACCCCTTCAGTCTCCTATCGGGTTTCTCTTTCCAGGGACTACCCATTAGGACTAAGGTTCCAGTTCTACACAAGGCCCTTTTCAGGACTAGGATTTCTGACGTCTCTCTCATCATCTACAGGCAGTCACTCTATGTAATAGGCTCTGTGACGTACAAGGTGGAGGTAAAGAATAACGTTTTCTACCTACAGTGCCCCGTTGCCTGTGACTCTCGTTGCACCTTTTCGCCCTCACTTGTGGCGCAGGTACTTCCTCTATTTCATCTCTTACACCACCTCCCCTAACATTACACACTCTTCTATTGTCCTGCATGATTTTAAGACACAATTTCTGAGAGGTTCTACTTTCCCTATGATAAGTTGATAATTAATCATATCTCAAAATGAGCTATTTTGGGCAGTTTCGTGCGCTGAGTTCTATGGTATCATTGCTTTTGCTTGAAAACGAAAATTCACACCACTACAGTATGCCATAAGGTTGAAAATTGATCTATTTTTGGCATTTTTCACTCCTTTTACTGGCCAAGCGATATTTCAGCCGATATATATTTCTTATTTGATGAATGAATATTCATTTTACAGAGGAGAGAATAAGCTCTCTTGTGCTGTTATATTTACAGTAAATAATTGCTTATTACACTTTTTAATAGAGTTAAAGGGTTCTTGGACAATTCGCCCCCAGTAATTTTTCCCCAGCAATTCGTTCCCCACAATTCGCCCCTGGTAATTCGCCCCCACTGCAGTTCACCCCCAGACAATTTGCCCCCAACACAATTCACCCCCAACACAATTCGCCCCTGAGTAATTCACCCCTAGTAATTCGCCCCTGGTACTATACTTACTGGTTTTAGGTTTGAAAGCAACTCCATGATATGTTATGTAATATATCTCCAGACATTTCCCCTATTAGGTGACCATATTTTATGTGAAACATAAAGGAGTTGAAAAGATGATTTTTCACTTCGCCCTGTCACCTTTGTTTTCCTTTTTACTCTTTTTTACATTGTGTTTTTTCTTTTCTTTTCTAGTTGCATACATATTTTCTTTTTTCAACTTTATTTCTTGTAACTTTTTATTGGGATCTATGAAGAGCAATTAAGATTATGACAGAGTATCACAATTATTCTACGTGTGACTCCATTGTGTTCTTCACTATCTTTTTTGTGACAACTTTGCGGTGTACCAAAAACAAAAAAGAATGAAAATAGAAAAAACAAAAAAAAATAAGAAAAGGGAAATGAGTAAAAAGTAATCAAAAAAATATAGAAGAAAAAAGTATACAAGAAAGATGAAAGACAAAAAAGAGGAATACAAGAAAGAAAATTAAACGAAAAAAGGAACAAAAAACACAAAAAAAACCAATCCAGATCCGAGAACATAAATGACCCACAATTCGGCTTATGATATCCGTGTTACACATTAAAATTCTGCCTAAATTTTCTCGGGTATTCACGCCATCAGACTAATATTTGGCATGGTTTCTGGGGATTAGGACACCATCATTACAAACTCGAAAAAATATGAATTTGTAAATTGCCAGTGTTGAGATTTTTCGCACATTTTTGGTGGAAATTAAACAGTCAGTTAAACATTAGCTGCAAGCCTTTGTTTTAAACTTGAAGCCACACATTTTGTTTTAAGTGAAAAAAACAACTGGTTACTTCATTTCCAGGAAACTACAGCCCATACCCCTGTATTGCTGACCGTCCGAGTAAAAAAGGCTAATACTGACTTAGCACTAACCACACCAGTAAAAAAATCTTATATTCAAAGAAAAAAAATTATTTGTGGACTTTTATTTGGAACATTGCTGTACAGATCTTTTTCTTATTGTACATAATACTTGCACTCTGCATGCAGAATTCATAAATATACATGCTATTTTGCTATTTCAGCTGGGAAAAATCTCTAGGTTTTGTGCATGGATGTGTAGAAATGCTATTACATAACTGCTAACAACCTAGCGGAGTTATTTTTAAATCTGAATTTTTTAAATTGAAAGACAGTGAATTGGGGTCCAGTTACTGGGGGCGAATTGCTCAGGGGCGAATTGTGTTGGGGGCGAATTGTCCGGGGCGAACTGCAGTAGGAGTGAATTACCAGGGGCGAATTGTGGGGGACGAATTTCAGGAGGCGAATCCCAGTTTAAAGTGTCGAAAATGGGCCATCAAATTTGAAAAAATTTTGTTTATGGGCACTACTGAGTGGTTCTAGGACAATTTGCTCCCAGTAATTCGCCCCCAAGCAATTCGTCCCCCACAATTCGCCCCGATAATTCACCCCCTGCAGTTCACCCCCGGACAATTCGCCTCCAACACAATTCACCCCTGATCAATTTGCCCCCAGTAATTCGCCCTTGGTATTGTACATACCTAGGTGATTTAAAAGCGACTCCATGATATGTTATGTAATATATCTCTTAGACATTTCCCCTATTAGGTAACCATATTTTATGTGAAGCATGAAGGAGATGAGTAGTACGGCAGGACCGTATAGGTCATATGGTTAAGGATACCCCTATCTTTCGTGTATGACCTATAATTTGTCATTTTTGGCCAATTTATAGGTCATATGGTAAGCATATACAGTCAACTTTTGGTCGATTTATAGGTCATATGGTAAGCATATACGGTTGACTTTTTGTCAATTTATAGGTCATATGGGTAAGGATACAGGTTCTAGAGATACCGTAATAGTGGAATTAGGGTAATTTTTTGATTATGGTAATAGTTGAGTTAGGGTAATAGGTGTGTTACTGTACGTGGAAAAGGAAAATCGATGATGAACAAAAATGGAAAAAGGAAAACTAAAATGAACAAAAAATGGAAAAGAAATAAAAAGAGATCATGTGTAAAAAGGGCTTCCCCCCTGGGCAGAGGAAGCCATACAAAAATTTGCGCCCCGGACCCCCTTTGACAAAAGGGTGCCACCTGCAGGCATAAATATGTTAGGAGGTCCCATTCCTGAATGAATGTTCAAGTCAATAAATGTCAGAATGGTCAAATTGGTCAGTAATGGTCTGTTTAATGAGTAAAATCTTGAGAGAGTCTATACGTGATGAAACATTATCCTTATGGGTGCATGCATATAAAGTTTGATTGTCTGCCAAAAATGACCAAGAAGGTCTTTTATAAAAAATGACCAGAATGAGCTGGCCATAAAAAGCATGTAGACAAATAAGGTCTTTTATGAAAAATGACCAGAAGGAGCTGGTCGTAAAAAGCATGTAGAAAATTTAGAGAGTTGAAAAATCTTTACATATCAAAAGGAAAATGTTTTTAAATTGATGCAACATTCTAGTTTATTGTAAAACTTTTTTGAAGCATTGTATTATTTTTGTTCATCGCAAAAATACTGTAGTCTAAATACAAAAAAATGAAATAATAATGATACTGTGAACAAAATTGGAGAAACAAAAAAGAAAGCATGTATAACAATAACTCTATCCACCCACGGAGGAAGTCTTCCAAAAAAGTGCCCTCGGGCGCCAAAATGAGAGGTGCATCATCTGCAGGTTAACAGAATTGCTTATCGGAAGCCCTGCATACTGAACGATCATCCAATTTAGAAGGGTCTTTTATATCAGAATGCTCAATTCCACATATAAAAACTCTAAGAGTCTATAAAACTTGAAATATTATTCCTACAGGTTTATACTTATAAGGTTGTAAATGACCAAGTTCTTTATTGAAAAATGACCCAAGTGAGTTGGACATAAAGCGCGTGTATAAAAGTGAACACTTGAGATGAAAAATATTCTAGATGTAAAAAACGTAACTGATACTACAAAAATATTTGAAGAAAAGAAAAGCAAAGAAAAGAAAAGAAAAGAAAAGAAAGAAAAAAGAAAACACAAGACGTATATATATAAAATTGTACCAGGAGGTTAAAGGTCTACTAAATCTACATGAACACTACTCTGCTTATAGAAAATTGATACATTATATATTGCATAATGATTTATACAAGTAGATAAAATTTTGTATACAGAGTGTGTTCCAGAGCAAACATAGAAAGGTTAGACAGCTGAAGCCATTTAGATCATAAAACCAATTAGAAATGCTAGAAAAGGTCAAAGGTTCTATAAAACACAGTAGCAAGAGACGCTTTACCAAAATAATTAAGGTGGTGATTATTGTTATTTTGATAGTTTTCTAGAATAACCTAGAACCTAGAACCTTCAAAGAGACGCTTTACCAAAACAATTAAGGTGGTGATTATTGTTATTTTGATAGTTTTCTAGAATAACCTAGAGCCGAGAACCTTCAAAGAAAAACCAAAAAGATTCAACCAAAAAGCAGAAAAAACTGAAAAAGGTTTAATGAGGGCAAAAGAGGTTTAAATAGAAAAAATAGAAGAAGAAGAATCATTTTTATTTTTGTACCAGGGCGACCCCAAAAGATAATATCAATGGAAGCCCAGCCTCCGAGGCTTACGGTATGCTGATTTTGCAAATATTTTGATTTTCAAAATTAATATGGATGCTATTTTAAAATATTAAAAATATTATTATTAATTTAGAGCCGTTTTTAATGACGACCCACATCAACCCCTGGGCGTCCGTCTTTTGGGAGGAGGCATCCGCGGCAAGACCTGGTGGAAAAGCCAGCAAGGGGTTGAATATTGGGCTAGACAGAAACCCTTTTGGAGTTTTATGAAACGTCTAGGCCGGATGTTCGAAAACCCTTCGCTGGCTGACAACCACCTAGCCTCGCACCTGTGGAACATCCTCCCCCGGGTGTGAGGGCTGAATGGGGAAACGCCAACGATCCTTATGTTGAGGAGAGGATACGGTTGGCGCTACCACGCTTCTAGTAAGTTTTGATGTTATACTTAAACCATGTCTTAAATCTATAAATTTTATAGTTAATGAGAGTAAAAATTGTTATAAGCTTTTACTTCAATATTTTAAGATAAATATGTATAGGTTAAATTGTACTAACCACAGTATGTTACAGATTTTTAGTTCATGTATATTAACGTATAGTATATAGCTGACTTGTCTAAAACTTTCCAAAGAACAGATGCTATTTGCTGTACGTATGTGTGTATGTGTATGCAGTTAGGTAAATTGATGAAACATTGTTTCTAGAATATTCTAGAAGCTTTCAAGTATTTACACAATTTTATACAATAAAAATTTATGATAAAATAAAGACTGTTGATAGATTTTGTATCTATTAGTAAGTAGTTAAAATGATATATTAGAGCAAAAGTTTTTGTTTAACTAAAATAGTTTTTTAAATTTTGTAAAAATTTTAGTGGCTACACCTGAAGCCTGTAGCGAGGGCGTGGCGGCGGCAGCGGAGGGGGTGTTGACGATGGTGAAGGAGGAGGTTTAATGTATATAGTATTTTATGTAAGTAAAAATTTTTGCAAAACTTTCAAAACTTAATGTTTTTATTTTCAGGTAAAATTTGTATATATGTATATTATTCTATTTTGTTTTAAAATAATAAAATAAAATAATAAATATTAATAAAAATTTTATTTATTGCGTTTTATAGTAGTGGTTGTTTCTTTAGAGTTCTAGTGTGTGTCACCTGTTGGAAAATGAAAAAAGGGTTTACTGAAGTCAAATAATTAGAGATGTATGAGTGAACGAGATATAGAGAATATGTACAAAATTGCATAAAGTATAGTGGTGCTACTATTGAGAATTGTTGCTGTATTATATAGCTTTCTACAGGTCTTAGGGTAAAAAGAACGTGCAAGATAATTACATAGTACTGTAGAACTAAAGGAGAAAATAAAGGAAAGAAGGAGTAATAAAAGGAAGTTCATTTATAATTAGGGATAAATTAAAAGAATATTTCAAAACAATAGCTAAGGAGAAGGGTTGTATAAACAACAACAACTATAAGTGATTTTTATTATTATAAAAAAATGAGATGAAATGTACATATAAATATATAACGTATACAAATACTATAATCCGTAAAGGTTTCACGATTTTTATCAATCACTACAAGAGAGTCAAATTCTGTGTATATAAGTGCTTCAATACCACCATCTGGTATATCCGCTCCAAAATTCATCTGTAAACTGGTGGTTCCTTCATGTACGAGTTCCCAAAAATTACCATCCATACCGCAAGGAGTCAAATCAAAAACAAAAAGTGTGTAATGCATTGTAAAAGAATTTCCAGTAATTTCATTGCCCTTGTTATCTATACCAATTCCTACACCCTCAAATAATTGTATAAAAGTGCCCAAATATTTGTTTTGTTTAAAATTTAACATATAAGGCATTGTAGGTAATGTTGTAGTACCGCTTGTTATTTTAATTTTATTTAATCCGAAATGTCTAAAGTTGAAGGGGCTCTAATAATAATCACCCCTAGCAGCTGCACCATCAACAAGCGCCACAATGAGACGACGAGGTAAAGGACCTGTGAACAATGAGTTTAGAGGAGCTGAGCGACAACTAGTTGTTATGTATAGACTTGTAACATGACATCGATGAATAGGGTATTTTGCAGCTGTATTTTGTAACATGGATTCAATAGCTAGATTGATATTATCCGCAACTTCAACTTTTTTAATAAATAAAGACATGCTTTTAACCTCAATCTTATAAGCTTCTTTGTCAGTAGATATAAATTTTTGCAAGCAAAAATCATCTCTATGTCTGTATAAATCAATTTTCAAAGTACATTGATTCAATAGAAAATGTTCTTGCATAAATAGATCAGCATGTATAGGGGCCATTAATTCAACAACTGCACTGTTTTTGAACATCTGAAATCTTTCCAAAGCACCCTTGTTTTTCTTTATATCAAGAACATTACCATTTTCAGAAGCATAACCAGCAGCTGCAACATGTGTCAACTTAGCATCACGACCATAGTTCAATTCCATTTCCAAATTAGATCTGTAAGCCTATCTATCCCCACTAAAATGTTAAAATGTTAAAATTAAAAAACGTGAACATACATTTAATTATAAAACTTACCTGTCAGATATTAATTTTCCATTTAAGTACATTTTGATCTGCTGAAAAAATGTTTTGTTGATCAAATTAATTGGTGCCACAACGTTACCATTAAGATTGTTGTTGGCATCCGCTGTTAAAGTGCAAGCAGTACCATTAGCTTTCGTAATTTGAATAGTAAAATATATAAGAATGACGAACGTCATTTCAGATGTATACTTTTATGTTGTTTTTGATGCTGATGATGATGATGATGTTGAGGACCATCATTTAACTTTTTATTGCTTTTTATATGTATCCTAGAATTTATATGCTTAGGCTTCCCTAGACCTTTTCCTTTATGAATGTGTTCACCCATTTCGTGTAGTAAGTTGCCAGCTGTGTTTCGTCCATGCTCGGCAACACTTTCTTTAAAAGAACGACCATCTACCACATCGCCTGCAATTTTGGAACCTGCAGCAAGTGCATGCTTTCCTGCAGATTTTAACAAAGGCATAGCTAAGGGCCACAAACTCTTGAAAAAATTACCAACTCCAGCTCCTTGATGTCTATAATAATACGGGTATGCTGCTTGGAAACCTTCTCAGGTACCACCTAACTGAAATTGATTATCTTGAATGCTGCATTGATAAATATTGATCCAGTAATCAACGGTTTCGGGAATAAATACAGTATGCATATTTTTCTTTGAAAATCAGAAGGAACAACTAAATGAATTAATTAATTAATTAAGAGCATTTGCAAAAATTCAACCTGATGACAATGTGTCCAAATGCAAATGAATGAATGAATAAATAAAAATTTGATACTATCATTATAGGAATAAAGGAGTACATCGCGGGAAATGTAATATAAGTATAACATTCCCAAACTGAAGGGTATAAGCTCATTCATACTGTTTTTTATAGTAATTTCAAGTACCATAATTTCTTTTAATTGAATAGTTATATAGTGAGGTGTTTCATATAATCGACTCACATCATCTTTGTATTTTCCCTGAACATTTACTATACGTAAAAGCGGTGCTAAAGTATTTCCAACAATCTGATTTTCAATAATATTTCAGTAAACATAAAAACTTTGTAAATCATTTAAATTTGGTGGTTGAATTCCTAACATGTATAAAAGATTAGTTCCAGGCTGGGCAAGAAAACAGCTTTGGATGGTGGAATACGCATGTTAGAATTTTTTGGGGGTTTCTCTCCGACAGTATATAAGTTAATATTCACAGCTCTATTTAAAAAACCATCAGCAGTTGCATAGGCAGCAGTATTGGTAGCGCTAAATTCGAGAAGTTCCATTAACCACTTGCTTATATCGATTTTACGCAAGATTGTACCACTTTTTATTTTCAAATTAACTAATCCTCTACCATCTTCATCATATGAAAACATGATTTTAATGTTAGTTCCGGCAATAGCTGCTCCAATTTTTGCATTCAACTCGTCAATTAATTCAGATACAGTAAAGTAATGTTTTTCAAAAACTATTTCTTCAATTTTTTTAACCTTATTTCTAACACCATCCATAATTAATGTTATTACATTATCTCCACCATGATTGGTAATTGTACCCCTTTGCAGGGATATATTATTTCACTTAGCCCTACCTCCCAGTTTCCATCTAGTATTAAATGATAAGGTAGATGGGCTGAAAAATCTGAGGGCTTGGTTCCATTTTCACTTTTCTAGGTAATGTGATATAAAATTGATCTTCAAAGGTTGTCATTATTTATAATGTTGTTTGTTGTTGTTGTAGGTATGGTCTTCAATGAATTCCCACAAAAGGCCAACCCACAATTGTGTATTGTTATTGTAGAGAAATAAATTTATTATAGCTGTAATGACTACAATATATATTAGTATGACCTGACTGAAGAAAACCACTTCGTTTCGAGGTAGACATTTTCCAAAAAACTCCCCAATGCTAATGTGAGACGTTTCCGAATGCGTACTATTACTACTATCCATTTCAAAATAAAAAATTTTTATTTAACAATTAATCACTCAATCATAAATCTATAAGAAGGCGGAGCTAGTAAAGTAACCAATAAAATTATACAAAAAATATAAAGGAGGTGGAGCTATTAAAGTAAAGTAAAAATTATACAAAAATACATGAAGAAGGAGTTAACTTTTATGAACATGTACATAATTTATTTCGCAATCGACCTTTTACAGAAAATTTATAATGAAAAAATTTACAAACCAATTTATCATTATAAACAAAATTTGTATTACTAAAGCTTTTCAACATTTTATACATAGAAAAATGTTGCACTTTATAATACAAAAAATATAAAGTATATATACCACAAACTCTGTTATAAGAATTTTGTAGGCGTTTCACATTTATGTGTTTCACTGTAGTAATCTTGTTAATATAGTTTATAAAAGCCGGAATAATTGATGGTAAACCATAGGAATCAAAATAATATACAGAGCTATCATTATCAAAATACATAGCTATCCAATGACTTCTTTTTTGAAAAGATGTATTGGTGTTTGCAATTAAAGCCGCAGGTCTTTTAACTATCATCGGCAGAGTATCGCAAGCAAAAACTCCTAAAAAATTCCTGATAACAGTGCATCTTGTTGAACATAATATGCCAATTCAAAGTTGTTCATCGTAATTGTCATCGTCGTTTTGGTTATCCTTTTCTAAAATCCAGCTGTTGAATTTTCCAGGATAACCCCACCACTTCACAAGTACTCTATTCACACCATCTGGTAAACGTTTAGTTTTCAAAACCTTTTCAATTTTGTATTCTTTGATATTAGGATTAAAATCAATTTTCTGTAGTTCTTTTTCATAAAAACGTCCTTCTATATCTTCGCCTTCCAAATCTTGAATTCTAAAAAGTATATGATTTCTAGTCTTCACAATATGTTTTACTTTGAAAACTTCTTCACTGCATTGAAGTAAATAACTTTTGTCAAATACACCTCTATGTTTACTAATTCGCACGTAATCTCCTATATCAATCTTAGACTTTCTAGTGTATAATCTTTCAGGTTAGAGTCTTTGCCATATAATTTTTTGTTAGAATAATCTACATTAATATGTTTTTCCCTAATTGATCTATGAATAGAGTGATTATAACTGGAAACAACTGAGGGTGAAATATCGATCCATTTATAAGTAGTAAACTCTGTAAAATATTTAAATAATTTAGTTTTTAAAGTTCTATTAAACCGTACTACTATTGAACATTTAATGTGTTCGTTGTGAGAAGTAAAAAAACGTATATCATTAGTTTTCAATAATTTTTGGAAATCTTTGTTGACAAATTCTTTTCCTTTATCGCTGCGCACTCTCCAAGGGATTCGACCTCTTTTTAAAATATTTTGAAAAGCATCACAAACATTCTTTGAATGTTTTGATTTTAATGGTTCAACCCATGCGTATTTGCTTAATTCATCTATACATGTAAGCATAAATTTGTATCCATCGTTAAAATCTGCTAAAGAAGACATATCTGCCAAATCAATTTCCCATTGCTGATCCATAGCTGTAACATAAATACGATTACGTGAAAATTTTTTGTTGACTTGTTTATGTAAAGTATAGCTATCTTGTTTTGAAAGCCAATCTTTAACATTTATACATGTAATATTTTTACGGTGTTTTCTAGCTTCAGCATATAATTTTTCAATACTAGAAAAAGCTGTAGGATTTCCGTGTAAATTTTTGTATAATTTCGAAAGTAAGGTGTTCATCGCTCTAGTACAAAGGAGTATATCGTCTAACTGCTCTAACTTTTCACCGTATCTTCTTTTCTGTCGAGTTTTCTTTATTGAAGAATGAATCGTCTTTGATATCTTCTTCTGCACCACTTGAAAATAAATCAATACCTTTCATGAGTGGTTTATTCAACAACTTGACACTACTAACTGTCTGATCATCTGATTCTTCTGGAGGTGTATGGTAGGAAAGTTTCCAAGGTAAAGTAAATAACATTTTACACAAAGGGTTTCGTATAAACTCTAAGGGTACATTATGTTTTTTCAAAGCATTAGCAAATTTGTCTACTCCAACCAGTTGCATAATTTTTGAATGTTTAAGCAACAAATCATGTAACAAATCAATAATATGTGATCTTTCGATTAATTTTCCATCAATTAATACTTCACCCTGCTTATTAACATTTATAATAGGGTTAGGTTGCACATGTTCCAATAATAATGATGCAGAGCATTTATACTGTTTAGGAATACCACTAAGTAACTTTTCATTGTTCAACCAATTTTTTTCCTTTTGTTTCAAATCATCACTATCATTCTCATCTTCATTATCATCAATAACTTTTTGTTTTAAAATCACTGTAGAATGTTGAGCCTTTTCATGTTCAAAAGTTAAATATTGTGAAAATAGTTGCGAGTACATTTTGTATTGCTCTTCGGGTGTTAACGTATTATCTTTCAAAATGCACTCTAATTCATTACGATATGTGTCAACTTGCTTAGCTATACCTGTCTTTTCATTTGCACTTGTCGAAGAAGCCAAAGAAGCCTGAGAGTTATTCAACTTATTCAGAACCTCATGAGGTATAAGAGCAAATTTACTAGCAAATTTCATTCTATAATAATTTCTCTGTAACAAAACTTGCTAATGTAGATAATAAAGGGGGTAGTACTAGAAGTAAAAATGCTCCACCACTTTGAACAATTCTTACATGTTTATTACGTAAATCTTTTTTCTTGTTTTTTTGGTGTCTTGTAGCTAAACCTCTAAGCAATAATTTATGTTTCACCAATTTCTTTTTCAAGTTTGAATTAATAGGAATATTACCATTCAAAATGTTCAAACAAATTTCGCATATACAACAGATCAAATCAGGGGAAGAATGTTGAAGAAAAGCATGTCTTTGAACACAATTTGAATTTTTCAACACATTGAGCTCGTGAATATATTTCTTTAATCTAGAAGCCATACAAAACAGACCATACAGTACAAAAAAAATTACGATAATGACCAAATGTTGAATAAACATTGAAATATTTAATGTATTACATTAAGATAGTAATGAAGCTTCATTTTGTATAACGATATTCAACTCTTCACATCTAGAAAAAGTACACAAGTAATTCATATTCATAAAAAATAGTTTATGAGTTGTATCTAGCTTTAAAAAAAGATCTTTCACAAAGATAGCACGAGTTTCAATCATATCCAAATCCATCAGTAATAATCTAGCAAAACACCAAAATTGTGTAACTTTTTTATGTCCCATGGGTAAACTAACTTCATGACGTAAATGATTGCACGCCTTAGTTATGTCTTTGTAAAAAATCTTGGCTTTGGGTGAGAAACGAGTCCAAAACAAATCTGCTATCTCACATTTCTGTTTGTTGTTTAGTATTTTACCTTAAATAAAAAATACTATAGTTTAATAACTAGCTGAAGAAGAAGAAGAGATATAAAATTTTTACCTTTTACCTTATTTTGCACCATTCTGAAAAAAACTTCAAATGCAGCTGACATTGTAATTGTCACAAAACAAACGAATTATAGAAAAACAACCAACCTCTTCAAAATTCTCGACTAGACTGATGAAGGGTATAATATATTTTTTTCTGATTATGTAATAAATCTATCATATCAATATATCGTAATCTACTTCCATTGATGTACAAGTTTTGAAATTTACTGCTTCGACTACAACAAGAATATACTACAGGATTGAAAATATATATTTTGAAACTTGCTCGTAATTGCATAAATTGTCCATCATTCTGAGGACAATGTAAAATTTTTTCTACATAACATAGTAAGGGTGTCACGTGCCGATGGATTTCGTCGAACGTCACATGATTCACATCACAATTTTTCGTTATGTTTTTCGTTACGTTTTGTGTTACAGTAATTTACATCAATTTTGCACTTCGTTTTTATACTTTTTTACATGCAATTTATGTGTGTACTTTTTATATTTCATTTCTGTTTCTGTTTGTGCACTTTTATTTCCGTTTCGATTTATTATTTTCAATCGTACACATAGACTACAGTATGTGCCCGCTAGTCAAGAATTTCCGTTAGAGATAAGCTCTCCGAGCTCATTACTGTAATTGGAGCACAACGTGCACCTCTTATCAGTAAAAACTAGCAACGTTTCACAACGTGAAACAACTAGTTGAAATTCTCACTAGTGACATTCCTATGTTAAGCATGGAGAGTGAAAACTCGCCCCAATGCTTAACGTTGTGAACTGGAAAGTATCTATGTGATCATAGGCATCTTCTGCAACGATTTCCACTGCAGAAGTTAGCTTGGGGTAGTGTTAACTCTGCCCAAGGCATACTGTAGTTTATGGAGCCCTTTAAAAGGGCATGTTTCGTTAGTTTGTCACTCATTATTGGGCCTAACTGGTTTTCGTCTTTTAGCCTTGCGTCCATGTTGGCCGTCGTCTGATTTTTATTATATTTTGTATTGTCAACTGCGTTTTGCCGCACGTCAAGTAAAATTAGCATAGTCTCGCATCCGGCCTTTATATATGCTACCACTACAATAACCCGACTGTAGGAACCTGTCCCCATCGCGGTTAATCGTAGAACCCCATCCCCCTCGCCGAGGAAACGTCCGTTACCACCACCTACCGATCAGCAGCCGCTGAACCCCATGCCGAATCACCCGGATTCCCGTTCCCGTACATCGCCGTCCGTAGGACCCCAACTTGACCCCGAACCCGTCGCCCGGCACAGAGTAATTTGAGAAGAGGTTTCGTAAGTCTTCTCAGGGGTTATTGTTGTTGAGGGTATATTTGTGGGAGTCTCCCCCAAGCTAGTTTCCCTCGGAAGTACCCCTCAGTTAAGAAAGCCCTCAGACCCTTAAGGTCTGGGCCAATAAGGGGATTTAGGTTAACAATCGGGTCCCCTACAGTACGCCATTCTGCAAATGGCACCATCCCCCATTCCGGTGAATGAGGACTAGGGATTGGCACCCCTGACCCGGCCGCGTTGTCCATTATTCTACAGCATTAACCCTAGGACAAGGCCGAGGTACACCATAGGTTTACCTGTGGTAGTACCAGCTGGGTTAGGTTCCCGAAGTAGATAAACAAAATGGAGCCACCCAACGGGGTCACAGCATGCCACTTTCAGTGACATGGCCATATTGCCTATGGGATATGGTATGGGTTTCCACTTCGTTTAATGTGACATGGCCCCCCATTTTCTACTTAATGTGACAAGGAGATGATATGTAATTTATAATTTTCCTGTAATAATAATTTCCGATCTGTAACATTTTTTGTATTTGCTACCATAAAATCTGTAACATTTACAGTTTCTCCATTTTCATAAAATTGAAAAAGGTATTGTACCCATGCAATAAAAACAGCTATAAAAAGAATCACTGTAAGACTTTTAAAAAAAATGTGTTTACTGTATATCATATCACTAAAATAATAGGATCTGACTAACTTACATAAAGTTTTTTGTAAAAATGACGAATCATTTAGGTGCATATAAAATCATATGATCATTGTCGGGAAATATATTAGATCTACCGTACTACCCCAAATAAATGCATCCCCTCGAATCAATGCACCCATCGAATAGACGCACCCTCTAGAAAGCATTTGAAAAAATAAACGCACCCCCTCGATTTAACACACTGGTTGCGTCTTTTTTTTAATTTTTGGTGCTCATTGTTGTTTCTTCAACGTTGAATTTGAATAAAAATTGGAAAATGATGGTTGCGTTCATCGTTACCTCGAATTAACCCACCCCCGAAATTGAGGTTTGGAAGAATAAACGCACCTGCTCGAATTAACGCACCCCTTGAATAGACGCACCCTCCAGGGACCGTTTGAAAAAATAAATGCACTGTGCATTTATTTGGGGTAGTATGGTAAGTCCATATTTTTCAGGGCATGTCTGTGTAAGATCTATTAATAAATAACCCTATGGTTTACTAGTAGCATCCTCATACACCTCTATAAAATAATTTGAAGTAGTTGGAAAAATCTGTTGAGCCAGTGTGTGGACTTGTAATCTATCGCTAGGGTTTTTTAAAAGAATTAAATACTGAACGTTTATCCTACTCATACGCATTCTATCAAAAAAGGCATTCTGAACTATATGTATAATTGATAGATTCCAGTGATGTGATCTATTAGTAAGAAGTTGAGTTAAACGTTGATAATTCTTCATCTCTTGCATCATATCATCCATAATTAATAATTTAGGTGTGTCTTTACTTTTCTGAAGTTCATCCAAGTTAGGTGAACCTTGAATAAATTCTACATAAGAACATTTTTGAACTAACTCGTTGTAAGCTTCTTGCCATTTGGAATAACATCAATAAATTTTTATAGGAGCAGGATGAATTTTCTTTCGCAGAAATTACAAGTTTTTTGACAAATTGTGTTTTTCCTGATTTTGTTGGAGCGGAAACTATACAGTTGAAAGGATGCTTCCATATATAAAACTTTTCACCATCATCATTTGACATCTCTCTTTTTCACAACAACAAAAACCAGCCACTTTTTACTTGAACAATTTTTAAAATGATTTTTATTTTAAACAAATTGCTACCTATAATTATCAAAATTACAATATAATAAAACAATACAAATGTAAAATATGAAGATAGGTGATTATATAAAATAGAATAACATTACTGTATGCAAAAATATATGCGCAAAGTATGTATGTATGAAATTAAATAACAAGCAAACACGTAAGCAAAAAGCAAGCAAACAAACTATAGCTAATTAAAACATACAAAACTGTAATGAATGTAAGCAAAACTTTTACAATTTACGATTAAGGAACTCGTGTAGTGTTTCGACAACAACAGAATCATCAAAATCATAATGATAACCTTGATCAATAAAACGAACTACAGTATCCTCAACAATTTTACTACCAGTACTTGTAAGTGGGATAATCAAAATATGTCAATCTGCTTAAAAGCGCAAAAACAGTAATAACCTTGAACCTCGCCTATAACATATTCAAAACAGTTTATGATAATCTCCATCTTTTTATATTAACGATTAACTGTTGGTGTAATTACAATATTATATATGGAATGACAACCTGGACAATGATGATCCTCAATAATTCCTTTCTATTTCGCGCAATAACAATCAAAAGTACACCCATTAAAGGTGTCTTGTATAGCTAGCTCAGCACATATAATTATAAATAATTTTCCACCTTTTACTACTTGCTCATCAAAAAACCATGGAATATCTAAACCCGGAACACCTAACTCTCAAATACACTTGGTTTTGGCTACCAGCAAACTGGTATCCGACGTTGAATCATAGTCAGGATCGTTGAAACAGTCGATGAAGAGCTCGTTAACAAAGATGGTTTGAATGCTAACTGCTTTTTGATCTTCACTAGCATCGCTCTGTTCTCTGGCCAATTTTGTAGCATCAATGCCTTCTTCTTTAATGATTTTCTTAGCAACAGCGACTTCTTCTTCTTCTTCTTTAACAATTTTTGTGGTAGAATCATCTTTTCCAGCTGTGTCATCGTCATTATTGTTTGTTTTGCATTTTATCGCTAATTAGTGTTTTACTGCTAAAGCATTGTACACTTTTGAAATAGCTGGCACTATCTCATGTATCATATTGGTCCAACGCCAAAATTGCTAAAGGAAAAACATTATATACTTTAAAAGAAAGAAAGAAAGAAAAAATAATTCAAGTTTCAAATTGTTGAAAGAAAGAAAGAAAGAATTCATATATCAGCTCACTTCTTTAGATAAACTCCAATTCATTCCATTAAACCAATTGTTAAATTGTACTGTAACCCCATCACTCTCGACTGTCATCTCATAACCAAGGTTGATGCCGCATTGACCTCCATGAGAAAATGTCTTTTCAATAATGTTGACATTGCGGCCTAATATACCGTATTGGGGTAAAATGAGCTTGAACCTGCGACCATACGCCTCTTTTGTTCTGGGGTTGACATTACGAAAATAAATGGACACATATTTACGTTCAACCACTACAAATAATGCCATGTTTTTGTCTAACGTGAACTGGTATTCCATTTTTCAAAAATTCGTGAAGAAATATGTCAAAGAGAGAGAAAGAAAGAAACAAGTAGTTTTTGTAACAGCAAAGCCGATAAATGTATAAAGTATTCAAAATTTTAGAGTAAAAGAAGGTCATAAGTATAATAAAATAGCTAGGATTTATAGCTTATAGATGTAAGAGGAGGAGTTATAAGCATAATAAATATTCAAGACATATATCCTACAGTATTCTACTATTCTGACGACTATGTAAGAGGAGGGGCTATGTTCTACAAAATAAAATAAACGTGTTTGTGTGTCATAGTAACCTTTGAGGTCAAAGCTAGAGAGAATATATGTATTTTATATGTTATCAGTAATTATCAAGGCAAAGCTATAGAAGCAATATAGCCACGTGCGCATGAGTTATAAGGGTCTTTAAAGCTTTTCCACATAAAAAAAAGATGGTGCAACAGGGTTATAAATAGCTATTACAGTTCTTTTATAGTATTAAGAATCAAAACAAAAATACTAGAGTTGTACAGTAAAGCAGGTGTTTCAACTGGTTTTATCTGGTTATATGCTAGTAAAATAAGCTATAGAAATGATATGGACACGTTTTCATGAGTTATAGAGGTCTTTCCCATCATAAAAAAGAAAAGTACTACAATAAGCTCGTAAACAATAATTAAATCTCTACCATAAAATTAATAGTTTTTGCTAATTTATAAAAATTTTCCATTATTACTGTATAAGTTTTGATGAATAGGTTGTTTTCTATTTTTTCTAATATATAGTTTTTCTATTTTCTAGTTTGGATAATTTTTTATAATGAAACCTATTTACGAGGATATTACTTCGGATGAAGACCATATGCCTATGGAAATTTTAGAAGATATTACTTCTGATGAAGACGATGAAACGATTGTGGATGAGGATTCAGAGAATATTACCTCTGAGAAAGAAGAAACTCTTGATAATAATAATATTTTGGAAGAAGAACAAGGAACTGTTTTAGATTATGATGATGAAGATGATCAATACAAAAGTTATACACATTACAGTTTTGATGACGAAGAAATTTACCAAGCAGTTCAAATTGGTGGTGGTGTTGGGGGTAGTGGAGGTGTAATGAATTCATCTTTTGTTGCGGATGATTTTTTCGAACTAGGTCAACCCAGTACCATAAATATTAGGCATTTTAATACTGAGGGCCGCGAGTACTCTTTGAACTTTTGTAATACTGAACCTATGGATGATTTAAATGCTCAACTAGCGCCAATGTTTCAAGGTATAGTAGAGCAAATTTCTGAGAATGTCGTTGATAATGCATTTATGGGGTTTTTCTTTGACCATCCAGA
The DNA here is from genome assembly GCA_963922205.1 of Romanomermis culicivorax. Taxonomy (NCBI): domain Eukaryota; kingdom Metazoa; phylum Nematoda; class Enoplea; order Mermithida; family Mermithidae; genus Romanomermis; species Romanomermis culicivorax. The sequence goes on from CAWUHX010000196.1 coordinate 340,687, forward strand.
TTTGACAAAAGGTTGTGTTTTGATACCTTTTAGACCAAAACATGCTTTGACTGGAGATTTGATTGTAAATACTCTTAATGCTGTTCTTCAGTCAAATGAGCAAATAGAAATTGATAGCCGTCAAGCTACAATTCGTATGATTGTTGAAACACCACCTGAGGGTAGTGGTAAGCTAATTAAAATTACTTATGTAACATTTAATTTTTATTTTTATTTTAATTTAAGGTATTCACAATGCTAATCAATATTTAAAACATAATGATTCCCTGAAAGATAAATGCTGTATTATTCAAATCAACAACACGGATGATTTATGTTTTGCTAGAGCTCTAGTTGTTGCTAGAGCTTACATTCATAAAAAAGATAGGAATGCTGTGCACAAATGGGAAAGTATTCGGAAGTCTGAACAACTGCAAGCTGTTTTATTACCCAATTATCAGATCAAAATATTTAGCAAAGAACGGTTTAAAGATTTAATATTTAGAGGTTAGAGTTTTTATTTTTCTGTTATTGTGTATGCATTTAAAGTTTTAAGGACCTGAAGCAACACATGTTTTGAATATTTACCACCATGATAACCATTACTCGGTTATTACAAAGATGCCTGGTTTTTTTGACGGTGGCTACTTTTGCCCTCATTGGGATCTAGCCTACAATAACAAAGTGGAACACAGATGCAGAAACGTTTGCCCTCTGTGTTACAATACACCCCCATGTAATCAATTTAATGCTCAAAAATGAGAAGATTGTCTGTGATATTTTGAAAAGGAGTAGGGTCTTGCTCGACACAAGTTTGTTTTTACTCAAAGAGGTCAATCGAAACGTCAAAAAACTGGGGTATCTATTTGTGACCCTTTCAAAGTGCGCAAGCAATGTGATACACTGGTTCCACGAGCACATTCTAAACCTCATAATTGTGGTTATTTTAAATGCAAAACATGCAATAAGAGCATACCTAGAAAAGGTATTAGATACGGTATAATTATTTTATTTTATTTTAAAATTTTTAAATTTCAGGACATTTATGTTTTACGCAACCTGTTGGTAGTGAACAAATTGAAGAGGAAGAAGATGTATTTGAAACAAGTGCTGATGACGATGAGTGTCTAGTCGATAATGAAACACGAATTACTGATAAGTGCCCTGTTAATCAAAAATTTGTTTTTTATGATTCTGAGACTGCACAGGAAAAAATTCTATGACAAACCGAATTAGGGGATGTATTTGAACATGAGCCAAATTTATGTGTTGTCCATACTGTGTGCAATCAGTGTCGTCAAAGGGAGGAAAATTTTTTTTGCAATACATGTGGTCAACGTGAGCGTGTTTTCAAAGGCTCTACATGTCTAAATGATTTCAGCAAATACCTTTTTGCAAAAGGCATAAAAAACATTACAGCAATAGCACATAATTCTCGAGGATTCCATGGATAATTTATAATGCAGTTTTTGTATTGTAATGATCATCATAAACTAGATATCATTAATAAGGGTGAATTAGTAAATTGTTTTATAGTTTTTTCATTTTCATCTATTTATTTTTTAGGTTTAGAGTTGATGTGTATCAAAGTAGAATCAATAAAAATTATTGATTCTCTGAACTTTCTTCCCATGCCTTTGGCGGCTCTACCAAAACCATATGGAATAAGTGAAAAATGTAAAGGATATTTCCCGCATTTCTTTAATAGAAAGGAAAATTACGGATATATTGGACCATATCCTTTGCGGGACATGTACACTTACAATGCTATGAAGCATGTACACTTACAATGTACACTTACAATGCTATGACACCCCTAAACATGTACACTTACAATGCTATAACACCTCTAAACAATGCCACATTTCTGGATTGGTATAATGGAAAGCTTGAAGCAGTAAAATTGCAAAAGTATAAAGTTTTGCATTTAAATGCGTCATTGTTTAGGGATGTCAATTTAATTTTGATAATGAGTTACTTGACTACTGTCGTAGCGATGTGCAAGTTTAACAGCAATGTTGCATGGAATTTCGAGATATCTTTATGGAAGAAACAGATGTTGATCTTTTTGAAAATTCAATAACCATTGCTAGTGCTTGCAACTTAGTTTTCCGACGTTTATTTTTGAAGCCGAACAGTATTGGTGTAATACTGTACAAAGGTTACGGTAAAGAAGAAAGACAGTCTGTTATAGCATTAAAATGGATGAAATGGTTATCCTATAAAAATGAAAAACTGTATATTCGACATAAACTTAAGGGTGGTGAAGATCAAATTGTAAAATACAAGGTTGATGGTTTATCAGGTAATTTTGTTTAAATTTTTGAAATTTTAATATCTATATGTTTGTCTCTTAAAGGAACAACCATTTATGAATTTTATGGTTATTATTGGCATGGTTGCCCCAAATGTATGAAAAATAGACATCAATTAACAGCTGATAATAATACAAAAGCAGTCGATGCATATGAACGCACTTTTAATCGGGTTATGGAACTTCAATCAGTCAGTTATAGCCTAGTTGGAATGTGGGAATGTGAGCTCTTACAACAACTTCACTCAGATCATGAAATGAAAACATTTTTTGATACAGTTGAAATACCTGAACCTATAAATCCTCGAGAAGGTAAAATCTTGAATTGTTGTTTTCCATTTTGTCAAAAGTTTTCTTGTTTTAGCTTTCTTCAGCAGTTGCACTAATGCTGTAAAATTGTATCACAAAATTAAGTACAATGAAGATGGAATACTTGCCGAAGAGATCAATTATGTAGATGTGTGCAGCTTTTACCCATTTGTCAACAAATATGGGAAATATCCCACAGGTCATCCTAAAATCCTGACTGAAGGGTTTGTAGAGGTCAGCTCAACTTCTCAACCTTATGAGGGGTTGATCAAATGTACGGTTTTACGGCCTCCCAAACTGTTACATCCTGTTCTACCGTATCGACATGGTGGTAAATTATTGTTTCCTTTATGCAAAACTTGTACGCATGATTAACAAAAGACCACATGCAAGCACAATGACCAAGACAGAGCATTAGATGGTACATGGGTTACATTAGAATTATACAAAGCCTTAGACAAGGGATATAAGGTATATTGTTACTGTAATGGTTCACTTTTCCTATGTATATTATTTTTGTTTCAGATCCTCAAGGTTTTTGAGGATCATCAAGATTTTTGAGGATTTTGCATTATGATAATATCGAGCAATATCATCCAACCAGAAACCCTGATGGTGGTTTATTCACTCGATATGTCAACACCTTTATGAAAATGAAACTAGTAAGTATTTTATTATGTAAATGTGACAGAATTTGATTGTAATTTTTATAGGAGAGTGAAGGTTACCCTGCTAAGGCTCAGACAGCTGAGCAAAAACATCAATACGAGATGGAGGTCTACAATTGTGAGAATATTTCATTGGATCCTTCGAAAATTTCAAAAAATCCTCGAAAGAGGGCTTTGGCAAAATTAATACTAAATTCTTTTTGAGGAAAGGTAACTTTGCATAGTTTTTGTATTTTATTTAATTATTTTTATGTTTTTAGTTTGGTCAATGAAACAATATGGATAAGACCATTGTCCACAATGCACCCAAAGAATATTTTGAAATTGTGATGAATGTGTCCAACATTATTAAGAATGTTAGACTAATCAATGAACAATTGGTGTCAACAACCTATTGTCAACATGATGATTTTGCTGAAGTCATGGGGAATACTAACGCCATTATTGCAGCTTATATGACAGCTCAAGCTCGACTAAAGTTATATTCTTACATTGAGCGATTAAAAAGTCGAGTATTGTATTTTGACACAGACAGTATGATTTACCTGTCAACAGTTGACAGACAACAATATCACGTACCCACTGGTTGGTGCCTTGGTGAAATGACTGAGGAATAAGGTGAATATGGCTCTGGATCTTACATTACGGAATTGGTCAGTAGAGGTCCTAAAAATTATGCTTACAGGTTGTACAGTTCATCTACAGACCAATACCATCATATAATCAATGTCCGCCGTATCACTTTGTCATCAGATACTATGAAAAAAGTCAATTTTTATTTGCTTCATCGAATGGTTATTGCCTTTGTAAAAAACACTGGAAAAGAAGAAGTAAATGTACACAGTCTTCGTATTGAGCATCAACAAGATTGTAAAGTTGTTACTCATAAAACTTTGAAAAAATTTCATGTAGTATATAATAAACGTATTTTGAAACATAATTTTTGTACATTTCCTTATGGTTGGACTAAATGATTTTTACAATAAACTATAATGTTGCATCGATTTAAAAAATTTTTCCTTTTGATATGTAAAGGTTTTTCAACTCCCCAAATTTTCTACACCCTTTTTACGACCAGCTCCTTCTGGTCATTTTTTATAAAAGACCTTCTTGGTCATTTTTGGCAGACAATCAAACTTTATACGCATGCACCCGTAAGGATAATGTTTCATCTCGTATAGACCCTCTTGAGATTTTACTCATTAAAGAGACCATTACTGACCAATTTGACCCTTCTGACATTTATTGACTTGAACGATCCTTCAGGAATGGGACCTCCGAACATATTTATGTCTGCAGGTGGTGCCCTTTTGTCAAAGGGGGTCTGGGGGCTCAAATTTTTGAAAGGCTTCCTCTGCCCAGGGGGGAAGCCATTTTTACACACAACCTATTTTTATTTCTTTTCCATTTTTTGTTCATTTTAGTTTTCCTTTTTCCATTTTTGTTCATCATCGATTTTCCCTTTCCACGTACAGTAACACACCTATTACCCTAACTCCACTATTACCATAATCAAAAAAGTACCATAATTCCACTTTTACGGTAACTCTAGAACCTGTATCCTTAACCATATGGTATATAAATCCATGAAAAATCGACCGTATATGCTTACCATATGACCTATAAATCGACCAAAAGTTGACTGTGTACGCTTACCATATGACCTATAAATGGGCCAAAAATGACAAATTATAGGTCATACACAAAAGATAGGGGTATCCTTAACCATATGACCTATATGGTCCGGCCCTACTACTGGGATGAAAAGATGATTTTTCACTTCGCCGTGTCTTCTTTGTTTTTGTTTTTACTCTTTTTTCACATTGTCTTTTTTCTTTTCTTTTCTGGTTGCATTCATATATTTTTTTTCCAGCTTCATTTCTTGTAACTTTTTATAGTGATCTATGGAGGGAAATTAAGATTATGACACAGTATCACAATTATTCTATGTGTAACTCTATCGTGTTCTTCACTATCTTTTTTTGTGACAATTTTGCAGTGTACCAAAAATAAAAAAGAATAAAAATAGAAATACAGAAGATAAATATAAAGGAAAAAATCAGAAAAGAAGAATGAGTAAAAAGTAATCAAAAAAATATAGCAGAAGAAACTAAACAAGAAAGATGAAAAAAGAGGAATACAAGAAAGAAAACTGAACGAAAAAGGAACAAAAAACAAATGCAGATCGAAGAACATAAATGACTCGCAATTCTGCTTATGAAATCCGTGTTACACATTAAAATTCTGCGTAAATTCTCTCAATTATTCACGCCATCAGACTAAAATTTGGCATGGTTTCTGGGGATTAGGACACCATCATTAGAAACCTGAAAGAATATGGATTTGTAAATTGCCAGTGTTGAGATTTTTCACACATTTTTGGTCGAAATTGATTATTTTCAGTCAGATAAATTTGAAGAACTCGAACCCACACTTCTGTTGAACTCGGAGCCACACATTTTGTTTCAAGTGGAAAAACAACCGGCCACTTTAGGAAACTAGTGCTCAAACCCCTGTATTGCTGACTGTAAGAGTAAAAAAGACTTATACTGACTTAGTACTAACTGCACCAGTAAAAAACCATATATTCAAAGAAAATAAAAAAAGATTATTTCTGGATCTTTATTTGGAACATTGCTGTAGACCTTTTTCTTCTTGTACACAATACTTGCACTCTGCATGCTGAATTCATAAATAAACATAGTATTTCGGCTGGGAAAAATCTCTAGGTTTAGTGTATGGATGAGTACAAATGCTACTACATCACTGCTAACAACCTAGTGAAATTATTTTTAAATCTGAATTTTTTAAATTAAAAAACTGTGAATTGGGGGTCAATTACTAGGGGCGAATTGCTCAGGGGCGAGTTGTGTTGGGGGCAAATTGTCCGGGGGCGAACTGCAGTAAGGGGGAACTTACTAGGGGCGAATTGTTTGGCACAAATTGCTGGGGGCGATTTACTGGGGGGCGAATTGTCTGTATCCCCTACTGAGCACCATCTCATCGGATGCCACAGGATTTTATTTTCTCGTTATATAGCTCATGCATTCTTACTGTATGGGTAAAACTTCCATAAAGATTTTTGTACCGTTTGGGGAGCTACACAGCTCTGAAGCAGACATACTCATGAAAATCACTCAGAAGTCACTGCATTTTCCAGGTGGCCCTTGTCTACCACATGCGATATGTTTATCATCTGTATTATAGAATTATCAAATAAGTAACAGACTATAGTTTAATGAACTAATTGTTTCACAAATGAACATTTCACACTCTTCAGAAAACTTTAAACAGTCGAAAATGAGAAACAAAAAAAAGAAAAATCCTGTTTATGGGCACTCCAGAGCACCTTCAACTATGATGTTGGGGCATTTTATTTTTTTATTTTTTAGTTTTCATACATTCCTACTGTCATGTGCCGACAAATTTCGTTGAACCTCACGTGATTCATATCACATTTTTTTGTTATGTTTTTCGCCACGTTTTGTGTTACATTAATTTACATCAATTTTACATTTTGTTTTTATAATTTTTACATGCAATTTCTGTGTGTACTTTTTATATTTCATTTCTGTTTCATTTGCGCACTTTTATTTCTGTTTCGATTTATTATTTTCTATCGTACACATACACTACAGTATGTACCTGCTAGTCAAGAATTTCCGTTAGAGATAAGCTCTCCAAGCTCATCGCTGTAATTGGAGCACAACGTGCACCTCTTATCAGTAAAAACTAGCGACGTTTCGCAATGTGAAACGACTAGTTTGAAATTCTCACTAGATGACATTCCTATGCTAAGCATGGAGAGTGAAAACTCGCCCCAATGCTTAACGTTGTGAACTAGAAAATGTCTATGTGACCATAGGCATCTTCTGCAGCGATTTCTGCTGCAGAAGTTAGCTTGGGGGAGTTTTAACTCCGCCCAAGGCATACTGTAGTTTATGGAGCCCTTTGAAAGGGCATGTTTTGTTAATTTTGCACTCATTTTTGGGCCTAATTGTTGTTGCGTCTTTTAGCCTGCGTCTCGCATTTGCCGTTCGTCACCTTTATTATATTAATTTACATATTTCAACTGTGTTCGCCACCCGTCAAATAAATTTGCATATTCTCGCCTCTGGCCTCCCTTTACGTTGCCCGTTACAGTAACATAACCGTAGGAGTTCACCCCCCATCGCCGTTGATCAAGAACCCCGTCGCCTCTCGGAGGACTAACGTTTGATACCCTTGCCCACCGACCTACAGCTGCATTACCCTCTACGCCGAATCGCTCCGGATTCCCGTACCCGCTCCCTCGCCGTCCGTAGGACCCACGCTTTGACCCTTGAACCTGTCGCCCAGCACCGAGTACTTTGAGAAGAGGATTTAGTGAGTCTTTTCAGGGGTTGTTATTGTTGAGGGTATATTTGTGGGAATCCTCCTTAAGCTAGTTTTTCCCTGAGAGTACCCTCAGTTGAGAAAGCCCTCAGACCCTTAAGGTCAGGCCAATAAGGGGATTTAGGTTAACAATCGGGTCCCCTACAGTACGCCATTCTGCAAATGGCACCCTACCTCATTCCCAGTGAATGAGGACTACAGATTGGCACTCCTGACACAGCCGCATTGTCCATTATTCTACAGCTGAACCCAAGGACAAGGCCGAGGCACATCATAGGTTTACCTGTTATAGTACCAGCTGGGTTAGGTTCCCGAACTGAATGTATCAACGGAGCCACCCCACGGGGTCACAGCATGTCACCTACAGTGGCATGACCATATTTCCTATGGAATATGGTATGGGTTTTTCCCACCAATGTGACTGATCACCACTTCAGTTAATGTGACATGGCTCCCAATTTCAGTTAATGTGACACTACGGTAGCTGCGAAAATAACATCTGATCGTCGTGCACCGTTTTACAGCTTTAGACATCTGCATGCACCGCACTGTCATTCAAATGTGTTTTTAAATCGGGACAAATATAAGCAGTGATTCGAATCACACCTTTTGTTTTTATTGGTCTAATATAAACGTTTTCAATGTTTCCTATCCTGCATCCCGTTGATGGCAAACAGCATTTCTATCAACTTGCGGAATGTGCAGACACCTACATCTCCCAAAATGGTACACTAATTTGATTGAAATTTCAACATAATATGTCAAACATTTGTGGCTACAGGAATCAAGAAAAAAATTCTGCGGCATCCTGCGGGAAGGTGCCTAAGTGAGGCTCCAAATGACTTTTTCGTTTTATTTCGATTTACTTTTTGACGCTTTAAAACAGCATAAAAAGTGTAAGGTAAGGGACTGAAAATTCTTTTTCATATCTGAATATAGAGCACTGTCTTCTGCATGTAACAGATATTTGGCCACGGAGCAACGCCTTTTCTGGGCTGTGATATTTTGAAACACGTATATAGACTGGGAAATGTCAAAAATCTTAAAAATTCCGAAATTTTGATACTGTAGCTATATGCGAATTTTGACTTTTATACGAAATGAATGCTGCCACAATACTCAACGTGTGAAACTACCCAAAAAGCTTTTTCCAGATATTATCAATTTTGAACTTATCATAGGTCACTAGAGCCGAAGGTAGAATTTCTCAGAAATCGTGTCTTAAAGAGATCATCTATGAATCATAAAAAGGAAATAATATAAACATAAAGAAATAACAATAAAGAATTTAAAAAAACGGAAAACTGAAATAAAAAACAAAAGTGGTGAAAGAAAGCAAGAGACGATCAAGGATTCACACTTTGAGAACAGCACACTTCGTGGTTCAAGAGAGGCTACTTTAAGTCTTCGCTATTTGAAGAGTCGATATTATGAGAAACGCACCTTGGGTTCCGCTCTTTCAGAGGTGAGACTGCGCCATCAAAGTCGTTTAGGGAAAACTCTGCAGCATATGATTCGACAGGAGGTACACTACCAGGCGAAATCAACCGTCTATGCCGAACTCAATCAGCACTTTGTACATACTGCCGAAAAAGACGTGTCCGATCCGAAAGCGTCTCGGACGCGAATTTTTGAGGCTTAATTTCGTCTGTTTAGTAAAAATGTGGAATAAATTGATTTTCAGCTCTCAATATTTACAATCATTTCAAGAAAAAAGGTAATAGTATAGTTTTTAGTTTTACTGACGCACAAAAACACACGAATTCTAAATTAAAATCTCGTAGTCGCCGAATCTTGTTTGTCGAACATCTTTTTGCATTCTCCATCGCATTTCTCGCTAGTTTCCTCATTCCGTTCTTGCTCGTAATCGTCGTATGCCATCCAAAGGACGACCAAAATACATAACGATAGTAGAAAAGCAGCGAACAGAAATACGAATCCGGCAAAATAAGCTACGGTAACTTTGTAGACATTATTGAAAACTAACGTGCTGGTCACGAAAGCCAAATCCGCAGTTATGCCTGTAGCTGTATAAGCTTTGCCAACTTCATCTGGCTCCACTACTTGGGCGACGATTGATTTTAAAGTCGGTAAAGTTAAATTGGATAACATGCCCACGGTGATCGATAAATATAAATGCCAACCTTGATCGCTTAACGCCATCAAGATAAGATGTGAGACGGCCGACGAAAGTGAAATTAAAAGTACAGTCGTGTCTTTCAACTGCAAATAATGCTTCATAACCCACGATCCGAAAAAATTGCCGAGTAGAAATAGTGCAGCCTGAAAAAATAAGTAATTGTGAGAACATGAAATATTCGAAATTTTTCTGAGCCACGACTATTGTGCAAGGCATGGTCTGTAAAAGCAGTATGAACTATGTAGTTTTCTTAGATAAAATTTATTACACAGAGCTAGTTATTGAGTGCTTCTTATGTTTAACCTTAGCGCTTGTCAGACACCGATATACACAAAAAACGGGAGCAGACCGCTGAAAAAATAAGCTAGAATTTGCGCAGAATGGAAACAAAAAAGACTTGAAGGTGATGGCAAATTCGTTCTTATTTTTATTGCGACTTCCAGTGACTCACGCCATTTTGTGCACCTATGACACTTTCATATTAAATATGGGCGGGCATCTCAGCCATACATGTAACGGAGCTCCGATGTCGGGGGGGGGGGGGGGGGGGGAGTTGGAGCACTTTTTTCGGGCCGGGGGTCAGTAATTCCCCAAATTTTTGGGGGAAAAAAAAATTCTTTTGAAAAATGTCCGAAAAACGGTTCAAAAAGCAATAATTTTTGTCTAAAAATGATAAAATATGTACTTATGGTGCGAAGCGCCGAGAAAATTGACGTTTTTGACCATTTTTTGTTCAAAAATTGACATTTTTCATGAAAAAATGACATTTTTCAGTATTTTTCCGACTAAAACTATGGGGGTCCTCAGGGCTACCATATGGCTAGCCATAGGATTGGAAAATCCTGGGGGGGGATCACCCAATGGCTAGCCATATGGTCGACGATTTCTGGAGGGGGGTTCCCATAGCACTTCCCCCCAATTACATGTATGATCTCAGCTAAGCCCAGTGACGGCTAGGCGGCTTCGTAAGTTTTTAGGGTCGGCTGCCTTGATCTAGTGGTTATCGCCTCCAACTACTAGTTTCAAGAATCAGGTTTGACTCCGTGACCCGGGTATAACTCGAAACTGATCTTCTAATAGCTGGCCCAGGCAGACATGGCTTTTTATCCCTATGTTGGGGATGCACTTACGGTCGCAGGCATCCAATCCATGCAAATTGTGAAAGTGGTAAGAAGGCGTCATTATGTGGGCACGACTGCCTTTATAAGGCAACATGTGGCATGTTGTGATCATTCTCTTATAACTTATGTTTATTTTGTGGGAGCCGCCCGACCGCCATATTTTCGTTATTGTCTTTTTACACCAATAAAGTGGGACGGCTAATCGTTGTTTGTTTATCGATTGTTTAGTGGCAATCGACTTTTATATTGGGTTGGGCCACATATATTCTGCTACAGCAGCGTCTCACATTCCCGACTTTTATGATAGACATTGGGTAAGGTTCTCTGGAATATTCTGGTAGCTTTTCAGGTGCAAGCTGTTGGATTCTAGTTGCTGTACAGCGACCGAAGGTTGTCTTTAGGTCTGCTAAAGAACTGTTGCACTGTATCAGCCTTTACCAATAGGAAGCTCATTTGAGTGACCTACGGTAGCTAATTTGGTACAAGCCGATAAACTCCTTAGTCATATTGCTGACATCCTCGGATCTAAGCAGAGAGACCTCTAAACATAACACCTACGGAGTTGATAGATTGCGTAGGCCACGTGGAAAGCTGCTTGCCGAGGTCTACTCAGCCCTGTTGCATCATGGCAATAAGACGCGGCGGATGAAGAGGTGGGCCTATTCCATTTATGACGTAGGCAGCTGAACAAGTCCTGCTTTTTCAGGCAGGCGCTAGCCTGTGGAACGGAGCCTCCACTATGTGTCAAAAGTATTCAAAAAGCGCCTCTCATATAAGCTGGACACTTATATGACCATATAGTCGTGTAAAGCCGGCTATAGGAAAATGGGTAGACCATATTTAGAGAGGTGCTGCAGCCCCTTGGGATCTAGTCATATGTCAATTTAATCTCAAAATTTTTTGGCGCATCACGCTGGTCATGAGTATAAAGGCCAGTTTCCTATCAGGCCTGGCAGTCAGAATATCTTCTTCCACTTAATTTTTAACAATTTAGTTCAGCTGAATTACCTCATCTCTTTTTTATTAGTTAAAAGTCAATATTTTGCCGATAAATAAGATTTTTCATCAATCTTTACAAATTTTGCTCTCGTCTCGCTTGTAGTTTCCCAATTGTTTTGAAACGCGAACTATCACATTTAAAATGATGAAAACACCATTCTAGAACTGCAAATTTAAATCTTTTATCCAAGGATAATAGTTGCGAACATTCATTTTCCAGCGTTTTGGGGCACAAAAATTCCAAAATTTTCCTGGTGCTACGCGCCGAAATAAGAAGAAAGATATTAGAATCCATTAATTTGATTTCAATTTATTTTCATTGTTATGAAGATTCATTTTACAGAATTTTAGAATGTAAAAACCTGAGAAATTTTTTGCTTTTTGCCCTTGAAAACTGCGGCTCTGTGTACAGGTGTGCTGGCAAAAAATAAAAAAAGTTTGTAGGTTCAATGACTTGAAAATTTTCCGAAAATCCTTGTATTTTGGAAATTTTTTTAATATTACCCGCTTGGGTTGGTGACCTCGGAGCTTGAGTATGAGGTTCCCCTATTCTTCCCTTATTTCACTATGGGGCGAGAGTTTTGCTATTATTGATTGCTACTATATTCATTATTCATTATTCTGTGAATTCTGGCACTGCATTCACTATCACACTGGAAACCCATGGGGTTGGCTTTGTGAGGGTAACTTCCATCGGTGGTAAGAAGAGGAGTAGGCACTCTTGGTTCAAATTAAGACTAATGTTCAAATGTGGAACCTATCTGCTTTTCGAATAATCTTCAACTTTTATTATTGTACTTTCCTCTGGGAGAAAATAGGTAAGCCAATGAGATCAAAAACACTTCCACGCCATTTACTTTAACTCAACTAACAGCTAGGAATAAAGTCAGGGTCGAGGTCTCCGAGGGGCATGCAGACGTATGCCCCTTAATGATTTTAAAAATTTTTAATTCGAATGATAATGAAAGCCAATTTTAGTCAGGTCGAAATATAGCGCACTAAGTACCGGTACATAGGATAAATACTAGACACTATTTCAAGCTTGGAAAATTTGTTTCCAAAAGCGCAAAAAGGTAAAATTGTGAATCCGCATGCTCCTTGGAGAAATACTGAGTAAGGTATTGGATAAAGTCACTTTAGTAGTGGAAGTTTGAATGCTCAGTGTCACCACTCTGCTTCAGAAGGGTAAAATCATTGTGATTCTGTGTTCATTAGTGTTATCAAAATCGTTCAAGTTGTCCTAATACAAATGAACAACTTAATGTGGAACATGTGGGAGGCTTTCTCCCCTACTTCATTAGTCATAGGCATTCATGAAACAGACTGAAAAGTCCATTATTTCTTTCTAATAAAACTCTACTCTACTAAACAAATTGATTCAACACTGTTTTTTTAGTGCGGCGCTAATAAAACATGGGCCGCGCTAATGAAAAATTTTGGTCATTAGTGTGGAGCCCTAATGACTGAATTTTCATTTCAAAATTTACAATGAGGAAGATACAAGGCCGTTGGTACTTTGTCATATGTCGATTTCGTGTCTTTCACAGAGAAAAATCTCAAAATTTTCCGGCGCTTCGCACCGGTCATGAGTATAACAGTCATTGCTTTCTATCAGGCGCGGCCGTTAGCATATCTACTTCCACTTACTAATTAAACTTCATCAGTGTCTATCAATTGAATTACTTCATCTCTTTTTTACTAATTTCGCGGAGTCAATAATTTGTTAATAATTGAGATTTTTCATCACTTCTCAGAATTTTATTTTCTCGCTTCGTTTGGAGTTTTCCAACGTTTTGAAACGTGAACCTTCCCAATCTGTGATTGAAAGCCGCTAAAAACATCATTACAAGACTGTAAATGTAGAGCTTCTATCCACGAATAATTGTTGGCAACATGCATTTTCCAGCATTTTGGAACACCAAAATCCGAAAATTTTCCCCGCGCTGCGATAAGAAAGGTATGCATTAGTTTTATTCCGATTTATTTTCATTGTTATGAAGATTCATTTTCCAGCCTTTTAGAATGTAAAAACATGAAAATTTTCCCGGTGCCGGGCGCCGGAAAATTTTTTTCTGCTCAGTTACGGCCCTGTAAATATAGGTAGGTATGTTTTAAAGAACGCTGTCAAAAAATAAGTTTACAATAACACATTTCCCAATAATACTTAATACAATCACTAATAACTTGATCACTATTGTAAAAGAAATAAACTACTGTGCGCTAATAAAATTTTTTTGCACTAATGGAATCAAACTGCCATTAGTGGGATTGCTAACGGGTGCGCCGCTAAAAAACAATGATTCAACTGATCTCATATTATTTCATTTTTATTTGATAGTTGAAGTATATAGTGACATGGATAATCCCCGGCTTTGATAAAAAAAGCTTGCCCCGTCCACATAATTTGTTTTTCCAAGATTCTGTTGATTCAACCTATTCAATGCACGCCGTATTTAAATACTGTTTTGATTCAATGCATATAAAAAACACAGCAAATTTAACTTATGTGGAAGAATATAACTATAGCACGTTGTCGGGGATTGACATAGTCTATCTCCAGATTGCGAAGAAATAGCCAAAGTCGACACAATTTGTGTCGATGCCGATTTGCATAGGCACCATGCATACAAGTGCCGGTTGTTTATGGTTTTGTTCATTCTTGTGTTTGTTTTTATTAGAAGTGAAAATCGGCGGCCAGCCGGCCATTATTTATAATTTTATTATTATTGCTATTGTGGAGTTTATTTGCCCAAATACAACGTCCCCGTCCAAACAATTGTTTACAGTCTTGCAGCGGAGGGAATGCAGGTTAGACCCCGGATTTCTGGAGAGCCACACAGCATGCAAGTCTACATTTGCGATTCAATTCTCGGCCTGATTTCTCGGTTTGTCCTTGATTTGAAGTTACTTGAGCTCAGAGACTTATTTGATCTTCTGCAGTTCCTCGGAACGAAAGCAGGTGATCTTTGTTGGACTTGAGACTGACCGAACTATTGCAAACTTGTTCTACCTAAGGTTTCGGCCTGATTAGGTGAATTAGCGAGTGACTGATAAGGTCCATTTTCATTCTAATCCATTTAGTATATTTCTCAGTCTAACCAAAGTCTCATTTCAACAACGTTTTGTAGGAGAAGCTTGTAAATTGAAAAGTGATAAAAGATATGTACCGTACTGGAAATTGTTTACACAATGTTTTTACTGTATGACTTTTTTGGTAAAAAAGTAAAGTTTAGTTCAGTAGGTTCACAAATTTCAAGTCATATGCGGAACACGATTTCGCAGGAAATCATAAAAATATGAAACAGAATTTGCGTTCCACTTTTAATATTTACAGGCATCCCACAAAATACGGACTGTATATAATGAAGACGACGAATTCCTAAAAATGAACGTTTTTCTTCTTTTTGAGATCGTCTATTTGTTTCATCTTGGCTCCTATCTGTATATCTGAGTATTAATTATTTTTTCTTCCAACTATGCAATGCAATATTCTGAATAACGATAAATTGCACATTTTCTCGAATTAACTATACTATGCAAGGCCGTATTTTGAGGGGGCGGGGGGGGGCGGCCGCCCCCCCCTGTTCATTTTTTTAAAGGTACAAAACAACGGATAAAGGCCACAATAATCTAGAACAAAAATATTGTTCTCAATTTTACACATACACCGATTGAATTGAAGACTTGTCCAGGTCTTCCGCGCATCATGTCTCATTCCACTCACTTTCATGGAGCATTCTTTTTTTTCAGTTGGATTGTTTTTAAAATATTTCGTATTATGAAACGGGGATTAGCTCCATTCGGTTTTGTGCACCTGTTTTATAGCTGCTACAGAATTTTTTGGATTCACCTAATGCGTTTTACGAGAAAGTCATATAGTCAGCCGACCTCCGCCTCCCCCCCTAAAAAAATTCCTGGATACGGACCTGATACTATGTGTATATTTTTGAAATTGTACGAAGCGTATGTCTTCTTCTCGAATTCAAACATCCTAGTAGACTTTATTCTTAACTGACAATAGCCGTACATTCTTAAAACTTGATTGAGTGTTGCTGACATTTCACAAAAATGAATTCGATAAAATTAGTTTTCTTATATTAACTCTACTATGTACAAAACTTTTCAAAATTTGTCGAACTGATAAGTCATTCTTCTCTAAGGTCAGTAAACCAGGTAATTCATTTTTTTCGTGAGAGAATTAATGATTTTTCCGACATTCTTCCTTTTAAGTATGCACTTTTACAAATCTCCTTATCCCGTATGTGGCTGTTTGTTGTGCAGGGGTCATAACATAGCCTAGAATGTGGGGTTTCTATAGCACTTCGACTGCACCAATTACAACAACTATAGTTTCGGAATCAGAAGTTGCTTATTCTGGTTACTGAACAATTTCAAGAGCCTAAAGAAGCTAATCGTTATAAAGATACTCATACTAATACTCATCCTAAAAACTAATAGTATTTCAGGGTTAACCGTTTCAGTAGACATTTCTTGAATTACTGTAAGTACTATCAAAACAAATGTATGATTTACATTTTTACCTGAGTTCCTTTCCAATAGCCTAATAGTTCCGGCGACCAATAAAAAGGTCTATAAAATACGAACAGTCCTAGAATCGGCCCGTGCATTAACCCTAGTTCGGTCATTAAGAAGACGAAAAATATATAACAGCATATCCATAAGCGGCATCTGCGACGACCGGACCTAGGTTTAGTGAACGTGACCGCTACTTCTTTGTATAGATTTTTGACGTAAATTAAAAGTTTAGCAAAATCAGTAACTACGTCGTTTGACTTATCGCCTGAAGAAAAAGGTGCCCGGTAAATTATTATACGATCAAGTGTAGAGGACAAGTTGTGATTTTAAATTTCAAAAACTGGACGGAAACAACATTTATGACGTTTTCCAGCAACGATGCATGTAACATAACATTCCCGGAAAATATATTTTATTTGAACTCAACATGAAACAATTTTAGGCCTCTGTTTCAGCTAAAAATATTCACTTAAAATCTTTTATCGATTATTCATAAAACATCCATACAAACTTTTTCAATTTTCGTACCCAATATTCAGCATCTTAATTGAGCTCTATTTCACACTTTATTTCCGACTTGAATTGACTCAAACTCAGGATTATGATTAAAAATCAAGATCGCATTTGAAAAAATACAAGTACGCAGAGTATGATAATTATAATATAAAAAACAAATCCGAAAGTGATCCTGGATTTATTTTTCGAGGCGATTTTTATTGATAACATACCCCGTGAAACTGTCAATCAGCCGTGATCTTTATGCTAGCGTCCAACCTGGCAGTATTCCATATTATATTTAACCTTCTGAAGTTACTACTAAACACTTTACTTTCACTTTTCTTGTACAATTCCAATAACTGCTCGTTAGAAGCGCCTGAACGTTTAGCAGCGACCATTTTTCTCATAATTACGGGCGGTATTTGCCTTATTCGAATCAGAGTATAGAGAAATCCACAAAATAATATGAACTCGGCAAGGGCGACCACGTAGGGTAACGGCGCCGCTCGAACAAGAGCACCCGCGCTGAAGGAACCTATGCAAGCGGATGCTGCGTTGAATACGTAAAGCTAAATTTTTGTAAATATGGGTAATTAAACAATAAGAATTTTCAAATTGTAGGAGTAAATTCATCATTTTGAAAGAATAGTGATAGGACACCTACTCTGGGTATGACCGCAATCATTTTTTAATTCTCCAAACTCTATTAGTGGTGGTAACAGAAGTTCTTACTAGTTGAAGAATCTAAATTTTTGGTTTTTTAGCTGATTTTCGAACTTTGGTTGCTGGTTTTCAGTTTTTCAGTCCGGAATCAATATAATTTTTGCTTCTTGCTAAAATTTATGAAACATAGCTTGATTTATGATCTTTTGGCTTTCTAGCTGGTTGATGACATTTGGGGACAATGTTACTTTCTAATGATTATAACCGTCCAGTATAATAATCATTTCAGGAAAGAAACAACAGTAGAATGGCATTGCATTTTTTACGTTGAAATGTGCTTGCTCTTGGCAATCGTCTGCTTGACAATGGAAAGCGTTAACTCCCCTTCTTTGAAAGGCAATTCCTAATATAGAAAATACAGGCGACCATTTCATGTGTGGCGTCATTGATTGCACAAAACTTTCAAGAAGATAATTAACAATTTTTTCCTTTTTAGCCTTAAAAATGTGAAAAATGGTTCTAAAACTAATAATTGTTATCTAAAAGTCATAAAAAGTTGTATTTAAAACGCGGAACACCAACAAAATTCATATTTGCGGCCATTTTTGTTCGCAAATGGCTTGTACCGAAAAATATGAATTTTTCAATTTTTTTCGTCCACAACGTACATCAAACAGAGCTGCTAAGTCTGGAGGGGTCAAGCGACTTTTTGGAGACAGTGAGTCATCGACTGCCCAAAATTTTAGGGAGGGCCGGAAAAAAATTAAAATTTTTAGGAAAAAAATTAAAATTTTTAAATTTTGCCGGGAGCTCTTATGACGTTTTCCTGCAATTACATGTATAAACAAAAGGACGAGTTTCTATGACTAGCCCCAAATAGCCATTGATTGGAGTGTCTGGTGGCGGCTAGCCAAATGGCCGAGAATGTTATTATGACACTTTCGTCTCTGGTAGGCGTTATCTGCCCACAATTAGTGGTCGTCCGGAAGTCCAATTTTAGAAATAAGAAAATAGCAGTCTGCCGTGCGGGTTGAACCGACATTTGGTTCGGCTCAGATATGCGCGGCGAGAATTTTCTAGGGGGTTGTATTCGGACTTCCAGGGGGTGCGGGGATGAGCAGGCTTTTTTTAGTCATTTTAGGAGCCTGGGCTCCTAAAAGTTCAAAAATGGCTCCTAAAATTTTACTTCAAGGAGCCAATTTGGCTCCAAAAAATTCATCTAAAGTTTAACCGAATTTTAGTTGTTTGCTATAATTATATTATATATCAAGGAACTTTACATGAATGCGTTTCTATTTTGAAGATCTCTTAAACAAAAAACGATTTACTACTATTTTTAACTGTTTTTTTCCGAGATAATTTGGTGTTTCAATGCAACAAACGCTGGCGTTAAGCATGATTTTTCTCTGGTGAACAGATTAAAGACGAAAACTCAGCCGCAAACAACAGTAAAGTCTTACTCCATCAGGAAATCAAATAGCAAAATTAGATTTTTCATCGATCATCAAATCAGGCTGAACATTTGGACGTCTTGATGCGTTTGCAGAAATGCCACAGCAATTGTAATAATTTTGATTTCGGAAGTGCTTACAAAATAAGGGCTAATGAAACGCGATATAAAACTGGTGATTTTGCTAAGAAACGTAATGAATAAACGTGTCGTGTTTTGACTAAAAATAAACTTTTTTGATGAGTTCCGTTTTAAAAGCAAATTCAAAAAATGTGCCCTATCTGTGATACAAGTAAATTTGGATTAAATACAATCAAACTATACGAATTATATAATGCATTAATTTTTATCAAAAGTGTGCATTGATTATTTATGGCCCCTAAAAATGTCTGTTTGGCTCCTAAAAATTTAGATCTAGGAGCCATTTGGCCTGTAAATTTTTGACGAAAAAAAAGCCTGGGGATGAGCGAGCGAAAAACAGAAAGAGAACCGCATAAGCATATTGATTATACATGATATGCAATAAAATAATTATAATCAAAAAAATGTTCTTCAAGAATGTGCATGGGGTTGTTTGAGGATTTTTCGAGCCAGGCAGGAATATCCAGGGTTCCAGGTAATAAGAGGGTTTGTGTCAATAGATGGTTTTTTAAGACACGATTTCTGAGAGATTCTACCTTTTTTTACATAGGCCTATGATAAGTTGAAAATTAATCATACCTCAAAATCAGATATTTTGGGTAGTTTCGTGCGCTGAGTTCCATGGTACCATTCGTTTTGCTTATAAACGAAAATTTGCGCCGCTACAGTATGCCAAAGTTTGAAAAATGATGATTTTTTTGCATTTTTCAGAGGTCTTACTATCCAAGCGATATTTCTTGATCGGGTTGATCTTATTTGATGAATAAATATTCATTTTACAGAAGAGAGAATAAGCTCTCTTCTGATGTAAGATTTACAGTAAACGATTGCATATTCCACTTTTAAATAGAGTTTAAAGTGTCAAAAACGAGCCGTCAAAATTGAAAAAATTTTGTTTATGGGCACTCCCGAGCATCTTCCCATTGGAAGCCGCAGAATTTTATTTTCTTATATTGTAGCTCATGCATTTTTACTGCTTTGGTTAAATTTTCGTCAAAATTTTTGTACCGTTTTGGGAGCTGCACTGCTCTGAAGAAGGCATACTTATGAAAATTCCATAAAAATCGTTGTATTTGCCGGGTGGCCCTTGTCTACCCCTTGGGATATATTTATTACCTGTACTGCAGAATTATCAAACAACTAACAGACTATAGTTTGATGTATTAATTGTTTCGCAAGCAAACATTTTACACTCTGCAAGAAAGTTTTAACAGTGAAAAAGTAGAAGCGAAAATGAAGAAAAATCCTCATTGGAGGCACTCCAGAGCACTTTCACCTACCATGCCCCAGAATTTTATCTTTTTATTATACTGTTCACACATTTCTACAGTAGATGTGAAAGCAGCATAGCGATTCGAATACCCCTTAAGAGCTACATAGATCCAAAGAAAGCAAAATCCAGAAAATTGTTCAAAAATCAATAAATTGTTTTTGGCATTTTTGTGTTTTTATGGAGTAGGTTCATTATATCAATACTGGAACCGGAAAATACATTAAAATGGCCACAACTTTTCAGACATGTTGTAGAAAAACAGTGATTTATGATTCTAACTGCATTTTCATCTACTTGATGAATTTTGTTTAATTCTGTTGAGTCACTGATCTAAAAGGATTATAGAAGCAGCCCTATGCCCAATCAATTTTCACCAAACTCATTCAAGTCACTTATCTAAAAAGATGATACAAGCACCTGAAAAGATGATACAAGCACAAACCTCACAAGGTCTATGTCATTCACCTGAAAAAGATTAATCATGACGCTCGCTGTGCGAATTGTTGCAGTAATCTTCAGATCAGAACTAAGCAGAATAAATTTTGTGTCTGTTGATCTAAACATATCAGAGTGAAAAGATAAAAAGACGTGTGCCAACCATAGATGTACGGCCATCATATAAGGAAATTGTCTTTTAATCTTACAGCAATCTGCACTGTACCAAAGATGTAGCGTACCCTGAATGGAGCAACAGAAGTATAGGAACCCCAGCCTTAAAATCAACAGGGTCTCTGCAAATTCAAAAAAACATGCGAAAAAAAAGCAAAAACGCTCCTGGGATCTCAAAAACTGTTGGGCCCAAAATCTAGATATTTTGTATGTGTAATTGGGGTCAAGTTTCATTGGTAAATTTATGAGTGCGGCCAATAATCTGACATTTTCAAAATTTTACAATAACATTAACATTATATGAGTGGAATAGTGTATATTCTCCTTTTGATGCCGATCAAGTGGCAACAGCTTGGTTTTAAATGTCATAAGGCAAAGTTTTGTTGCAATGACATCCTCATGTCATTGAAAATTCACTGATAAAATTTGACCCCATGCACATCTACAAAATATCTACATTTTAGGCTCAACAGTTCTCAAAATTCAAGGGGATGTCGTTGCATATTTTTACAATTTTTTTTCAAATTTGCAGAAACTGTCTATTTTAAGGCCCAGATTTGTATACTTATATTGCTCATTTCAGGGTACCCTACAACATTGGTACAGTGCAGTTTATTGTAGGATCATAATTAATTTTTCTTAAATGATGGCACCCCCTATGTATTTGTATGACGGCAACATGCCACTAACAACCAATTGAAAGTCGTTAAAGTTGAGAAGTGGTCTCCTACAGTTCCTATTGCAGTAAATTTTAGATCAGAATTGAGCCGAATACATCCCTGAAGTTTGTCTGATGAAAAAATATCAATGAAAACACATGATAAGAATATATCCGGCTGAGGGTCAGTGTACTGCATTCTTTTTGAAATGATCGGAGCAGGGTTGGAGCCAAAATTTTGTTGAAAATCATGGAAGACTCTTTGAGTTTATTCAGTAAACTTCTCCTTCATGAAACGGGCTCCTTGATGATCACTCTTTCTTTTCTAACCATTTCAAAATTTTTGAAATTGATTTTATAATCTCTAGTAAGGTTCTGTTTGCTCAAACTGTGACCACTGCTTCGATCATTTCTAAATAAATAGTGTGTTAGTGGACCAGGTAACAGGAAACTATTGTCAGATCATGATCCGATCTTTCATGACATATCAACTTGACCAACTATTTTTTACTTCATATTAAGATAGATGTCAGCAAATACAGCTAATAATACCCTAAAGGTAAAGAAAACAAAAATTTGTTACATCAAATTCATTTGTGTCGATTCTTGTATGTATGTATGACTGACTAAAAAGAAATTACCAAGCGCAATAAGAAAATATTTTAGTTTTCAGTAAACAATTTGCTGCTTATGTTAGCTCTGCAATGCTATTGGTAATTACAGTATTTCCATATTCAAATTTTTGTAGATAACACAAAGTACTCATTTCTTTTCAAATAAGCCTTCTAACAAAAATTTTTCCAAGATTTGCTGCATGAGTAGAAAAAAAATAGTCAATGGTGATTTAGATTAGTGATTTGTTCCTGAGATTAGTCATGTCCCTAAATGTATATGACAAACGTGAAATGACATGCAAATACAGGTACCAACCTGCTATTCACACAGCGGGCTTTATGATTTTTCTTTTTCAGGTGAATGACATAGACTTTGTGAGGCTTGATTAGGCGGGGGGCTTCTATCATCCTTTTGGATACTGACTTGAATCAGCTTGGAGAAAATTGATTGGGGACTGGGTGCTTGTATCATCGTTTTAGATCAGTGACTCAACGGAATTGAACAAAATTTATCAAGTAGACAAAAAAGTTAAAATCATAAATCACTGTTTTTCTACAACATGTCTGAAACGTTATGGTCTTTTTGATGTTTTTTTCTGGTTCCAGTATTGATATAATGAACCTACTCCATAAAAACACAAAAATGCAAAAAAATTGATTTTTGAGCGATTTTCAGGATTTTGCTTTCTTTGGTTCTACGTAGCTCTTCAGGGGTATTCGAATCGATATGCTGCTTTCACATCTACTGTAGAAATGTGTGAACAGTAGAATAAAAAGATAAAATTCTGGGGCATGGTCGGTGAAGGTGCTCGGGAGTGCCTCCAATCAGGATTTTTCTTCATTTTCGCTTCTACTTTTTGACTGTTCAAACTTTCTTGCAGAGTGTAAAATATTTGCTTGTGAAACAATTAATACATCAAACTATAGTCTGTTAGTTGTTTGGTAATTCTACAGTACAGGTAATAAATATATCCCAAGGGGTAGACAAGGGTCACCCGGCAAATACAATGATTTTTATGGAATTTTCATAAGTATGCCTTCTTCAGAGCAGTGCAGCTCCCAAAACGGTACAAAAATTTTGATGAAAATTTAACCAAAGCAGTAAAAGTGCATGAGCTACAATATAAGAAAATAAAATTCTGCGGCTTCCAATGGGAAGGTGCTCGGGAGTGCCCATAAACAAAATTTTTTCAATTTTGACGGCTCGTTTTTGACACTTTAAACTCTATTAAAAAGTGTAATATGCAATCGTTTACTGTAAATCTTACGTCAGAGGAGAGCTTATTCTCTCCTCTGTAAAATGAATATTTATTCATCAAATAAGATTAATCCGATCATGAATTATCGCTTGGATAGTAAGACCACTGAAAAATGCAAAAAAATCATCAATTTTCAAACTTTGGCATACTGTAGCGGCGCGAATTTTCGTTTATAAGAAAAACGAATGGTAGCATGGAACTCAGCGCACGAAACTACCCAAAATATCTGATTTTGAGGTATGATTAATTTTCAACTTATCATAGGGAAAGTAGAACTTCTCAGAAACCGTGTCTTAAATGATTACTATTGAGTAGTATTTTTGGGAGTGGGAGGTCAGTATGAGAAAGTAACTTCTGAGTGCCCATAGTTTTAAACATGTACTGCATGGCTGACTTTGATCTGGAAAATCGGAAAATTTCATAACTGCAGGGCACACAAGAAACGTACATTTATAGAAGTCGTATAGTTGCTTTGCTAATATAATAACTGGGAGAAGATATAAGAAAATTAATGGAGTAAAGAGAGCAAGATGTATTGACAGCACAATCATACATGTAAGGGTGGGAGTGCTACGGGAAGCCCCCCCCACCAGGATTTTCCAATGATATGGCTAGCCATATGGTAGCCGTAGGAAGACCCATACTTTTGGTAGGAAAAATACTGAAAAATATTAATTTTTTGATGAAAAATGTTAATTTTAGAACAAAAAATAATCAAAAATATGAATTTTCTAGTCGCTTCGCGTCATGAATACATTTTTCGGTCTTTTTAGAAAAAATTACTATTTTTTTAACTATTTTTCGAATTTTTTCCCGAAAAAAATCAATTTTTTTTCTTGAGAGACCCCTTCCCCCAAAATTTTGGGAATTACTGACCCCGGCCCAAGAAAAGTCGCCCAACCCACCCCCCCCAGACCTTGGGCTCCGTTACATGTATGAGCACAATGTATATTTATATATAGTAAGAGAAGTACTATATCAAAACGTCTCAGGGAAGCACTAAATCATACAGCATACCTTCAACGTAACGCAACGAGCGAAGAAAAAGGTCACGCAAAGGATGTGGATTTTACCACTGCCAAAATCGTAGATTTTTGGTATATCTAGCATGACCATCCCCTCAATCATGATACGGTATCAAAACTACTGAAAGACTAGCATAATATTTATCAAGAATTTTCGAAATTCTAAATTTGCGATAAAGATTTCTATGCCATCATACTGGCTATCAATAGCTTTTCGACAATGCGCAAGTACATCTAAAATGGAAAGAATCGTCTAATCATTCTCAAGTACAGTCTATTTTTCTTGCTCCTAAATTACAGAAGCTGAAAGTACGCACTGAAATGCAATATATTATAAACGCTTTTTGCAATCAATTCCGATGAAAGCATTGATTTTTGTCATTTCTCAGTTTATTAGCATTTTGTGAAAAACAAATCATAGGTCATAGCATTTATTGCAGCGGTAAGGAGGACTTTGCCGAACCTCCGCCCCGGCTGATCACTATATTTCTCTGTGTTTTTGTTTGCCATATAATAGTATTTTTATCCGTTTCTAGATATATATGTAGGCAGAATACATGTAATTGGGGGGAGTGCTATAGGAACCGCCCAGAAATCGTCGGCCATATCGCTAGCCATTGGGCGAATCATTTTCCAATCCTATGGCTAGTAGTGATAGACCGATGCATCGGCCGATTGCTGCGTTTTTCCGCCATCGGCCGATGTTTTGCCAAAAAATCGGTCGATGGCCGATTGTTTGTCAAATTTTTGTTACAATTAATGCAGGTGCTTATGCTTAAAAAACAGATTGTTCACATATATATTTTACAGTTACTTTAGTAAATACATTATTTTTTGTGAAAATGGTTGTTTTAATGTCTGGCATATTTGCCCTGTGTTGCCATTGATGAACTAAATAACAGGAATTTGACAAGCAATGAATGGAATATTTTAGCTACGGCGGTAAGAATATACTTTAACACATGTATAATGTATCCACACCTTAGATAATTATGTTTTGGCAGCTTGTAAATTTGTTAAAATCTTTTGCAGAAACTGTAAAAATCTGTGAATCTAAAAAACGCCTGTATTTCAGAAAAACTAGCTGAAGAAAAGTAAGCTAGATTTTGTGGCCAAATTTTTTTGAAAAACATAAATTAAAGAATCGTAGATTAAGAATTTTACATCACTCAATCAGACAGCCCCATGCGGAAAGGTGTGAGGGGGGTATTACCCCCACCTAAAGCCCTAAAAATTGATCACTGGTCGCCTAATTTTGAGACAAAATGAAGTGTTTAGTGAACATTTAGCTACACTCTCGCCCAAAATTTTTAACTTTACCTACCTGACAAATCTGACCTTGGGGACTCGCACTCAATCCATATTTCAATTTTCCTGAATTGGGTTCATTAAAGGAGGAATTGTCGGGAAAAATGAATCAATATTTTTATAGAAATGATAATCGAGCCCACTTTAAACCCATTGAAGACAATAGACTTCATGCTTTGGCATCTTTACTAGATCGTCGATTTAAAAAGGATGGATTGAAATTTTAAATATAACACATATTGATCATACAAATCAAAACTAAATAATTTAGGCTTTCTGTTATCCTCAAGCAGAAGACAAAGCTGAACTAGCTTTGGTTAAAATGGTTGTCGATCAAAAACAACAAAATCAACGCTTTTCTGAAAATATGGTTCAAAAATTTGAATGAATCTTCAAACCCATTCTCAAAACTTTCTCAGTAAGCCACAATTAATACTAATGTAAATAATTCAAGCATTTACACAAAACTGACCGATTTCAGGCACTATTTGGCCAGAGCACCCCATGGGGGGTGGGTATGGGGGGAGGGTATTACCCCCGTCTTAGATTTGAAAATTCATTTACTACCCCCATAAAAACAGCTCACTATACCAAAAAATTTTGGTAGACTTCATCCTCTCCCCAGTAGGTTATACTAATTCGAGAAAAATTGCAGAATGTGTGATTCTGAGGAATTACTCACTGCTCTTTTTGACACATTTACTGAGCAAATGATAATGGGAAAGTATGCAACTTCTGTGCCATATAGCGATTTTTAGGAAAGGATATCGGCACATTAATATATACTACTTGTAGGAAATCATTATAAATATAATTGGGAGATGAAATGATGACTTATGTATATGTGATTAATCAAAAAATCGCCCCTTGGGAAGAAAAACATTATGTTCTTAAAATTCTGCCTCTTCATGCTCTCCTTTCCTTTTCCCAGCTTCTGCGTTGGGTCTTCTGTGCGCATATGGTTACCCAAGCTGTGGCATACTTTCCTGCTATGAGTTGAGACATGTGAGGTCTGTTGACGTGGATCAGGAGTGGTACTTGGTTTCAAACTCGTAGTTCATAGTCTAATGGGATTAATAATACTAAAGCCACATTCAGCATCAGGACTTTCAATTGGAAGCACTGTTCCAAGCCTAATCAATGATGGGATAAGCACATACTACTGAAGATGCTGGTTGAAACAATGTTTCGAAACCTATGTTGTGCCCGATTCTTGAAATGTGCAGGAATCAGTTGGCACAACAGTCTTCAAAGTGTGACTATTCTGTACGTATAATTAGTGCATTAAAGTTGCATGACTGGAGCTGGAAAATGGAGTGGAACTAGTAAACGTTTTTTGAGTGTAAAAAGCATAAAGTAGGGGCATTATTCATTTACGTAAGTTGTATGTGGTTAGAGTACTACAACTCCCCCCTCCTTGGCAAAAAGTTGGGAGCAAAAAAAAAAAGGTCATGGCATATTTCAAGTACTACCCTTAAAATTTACGATTTTACCCCTACCTAAATTTTCGACCTTGGGGACCTCTGTATTTGGCCATTGCAATTTCATCTGAAGATGAGCTGTAGCCCGAAAAATATGCAATTGAGCAAGCAAAAGACATTGTTTTGGAATAGATTACTAGAATAATGGAAGAAAAATGCTGCAACAAAACCAGAATTAGCTAATGTGAGTCAAAATAGTGTGCAATTGAAAATAAGTTTCATTATGAAAAAAATTTCTTTAGCTTGCCTTGAAATTTTTATCAGATCCAATTGGGTCAGTAGCTAGTGAATGATCATTTTAAAAAGCAAAAGATGTTAGAAGTGGAAAAAGATCCCGTTTATTGCTGAGATTGGATTCAATAGTGCAAACTGGAAAAACAAGCTGAAGTTGAAGAAGCTTCTAGTGAACTCAGCAATCAAAGTGAAGGTAGTACAACAGATGCCTTTGTTGATGACTAATTGGACGAATGAAATGTTGTTAATTATTGAATGTTGAAAATATCAGTAGAACTTGGTGAATAATTCATAATAATTTTGAATTTATTACAGAGTAGCAACTTCAGGTTGCATTTTGTACATGTTACAGCCGATGCATCAGCAATCGGCCATCGGTGACCCTGGCCGATGGCAAATTTTTGGCCATCGGTCCATCACTAATGGCTAGCCATATGATCGTCATGGAGACCTCATATTTCTAGTCGAAAAAATACAGGAAAAGTCAATTTTTCGATGAAAAATGTCAATTTTTGAACAAAAACTGGTCAAAAACGCCAATTTTCTCGGCGTTGC
Source organism: Romanomermis culicivorax (assembly GCA_963922205.1). Lineage (NCBI taxonomy): Eukaryota > Metazoa > Nematoda > Enoplea > Mermithida > Mermithidae > Romanomermis > Romanomermis culicivorax. The sequence goes on from CAWUHX010000196.1 coordinate 368,895, forward strand.
GCGCCAAAACTTTTTAAGGTCTTTAAAGACAAAGATTACCATTTTCTGAACAATTTTTTTAGTGAAAAAATCGAATGTTTTTTCTTTCAGAGACCCCTTCTCTAAAATTTTGGGGACTCAGTGACCCCCGGCCCCAAAACAGTTACACGAACCCCCTACAGACCTCGGGACTCCTCACATGTATGGTAGGCAAGGGTGCTAGGGGTCATGGCTCCCGAAATGTTTCAAAAGTTAAAAAAGCAGAGACCGTTAGTTTTTTCTTCAAGAAAAAGTCAACCCGAAAATTCAAATTTTACAGTAGATTGAGTGAAAAAATGTGTGGCCACCCCTCCCTGAAAAAAATCCTGGCTACAGGCTTGTATGTAGTTGCTAAATTTAGTGGGAATGACAATTTGCATCTATACTACGAGAAAATAACTTATTCAGACACAACAAAATTTAGTCTTACCTGTGATATTCTCAACGTCAAATCTTTCTTTTCGAACACAACGTCCGTCAAATACGCGGATGTCGAAATCATAACGATGGCAATATAGCCACTCAATCCGCCAAAGACATTAGCGACGATCAATATCCAAATGGGTGTCAGAGGGAAAGTAAAAAGTACAGTATAAGGGAATAATGTGACAATCAAGCCACCCAAACCGATCAAAATGTTGATTTTTCGACCACTTCTATCGGCCCAGGCCCCCATGATTGTGTCGGAAATTAGTGCCGGCAGTAGGTAAGCCATAGAGATGTAAATGTTGAGTACGGATGTATCTTTTTGAACCTTAACAAAAATCTTTGAAATTATTTATGTTCAAATCATACATGTAATTGGGGGGGGGGAAGTGCTATGGGAACCCCCCCAGAAATGGTCGACCATATGGCTAGCCGTTGGGCGACCCCCCCAGGATTTTCCAATCCTATGGCTAGCCATATGGTAGCCCTAGGGACCCCCATAGTTTTAGTCGGAAAAATACTGAAAAATGTCATTTTTTCCATGAAAAATGTCAATTTTTGAACAAAAAATGGTCGAAAACGTCAATTTTCTAGGCGCTTCGCGCCATAGGTACATATTTTATCATTTTTTAGACAAAAATTACTACTTTTTAAACCGTTTTTCGGACATTTTTCATGGAAAAAATCGAATTTTTTTTCCTTCAGGGACCCCTCCCCCCAAAATTTTGGGAATTACTGACCCCCGGCCCCAAAAAAGTGCTCCAACCCCCCCAGACCTCGGAGCTCCGTTACATGTATGGTTCAAATGATTGGTATGTTTCCTATGAGATTATACCCGCCAGATTGGGCAGTGGCAGATCCAGGAATTTTTTCGGGGGGGGGGGGGGGTCTCAAAATTAATTATTTTTCCAAAAAAATTCAAAAATTTTTCAAATTTGCCTATAGGTATACAGAAAAAATCGTATTTCAAAAGTTCCGGGGGGCGGCCGCCCCCCGCCCCCTAAATGCGCACTTGAGATTGGGCATAACGTTTTATCTCCCGCAAGAGCACAAACTTGGAAGGAAAACAAGGTTAATGCTCACACCATTTTAATCAGCATTCAAGGCATTCGTAACACCATACCTGTGCATGAGAAGCTGGGATTTCGTCAGGGTAGTAAATGTATACTAACTGTTTTTTCTTTAAAAAACGGAGCAGAGAAAGCTTAAACGGCCAAAATCCTTTGGTAGCAACTGGGCTCCTGCCAAAAAGTGCAAGTAGAGTAGCTTCTGGGTTAAAAATATTTGTAGCAACTCACGGTTCAAAAAACCGAGGCACAAAATGCCTATCTGCCCAAAATCTATGAGTAGTAAATGAGCATTCGCCAGGCCAGTTCGGCCGAAAGTGATACCCCTACCATACCCTCCAATGCACAGTTATGCAAAGCACGTACAATTAATAGCCATGTGCAGTCATTATCACGCTCTTGGCGGATGCCTTCGGGGCCTTGACCTCGGGCAGACTATCTCGTACATAATTCTGGCTGATCACCAGCAGATTTCCACCCCCACCCCAGTAAGTTTTGTCAAACTAAAATATTCAAATATTGTTCAAAATGTTACTTGGCTGCACTCATAATACACGATAGAAGATGATTCCTATTGTATATGCATGATACCCAAGTGATTTATGCATGTCTTATGTCGTTTTAATGAACGTTTCAACTACAATTTTTTACAGTATTTTAAAATTAGTATGAACATTTTTCGAATGGATTAACAAATGTTGAAAAAAGTGCAACACCCATATATCGTGACATTCATCACATTTCGACAGCTTCAAACAAGTTGAAACGATATATTCACATTAAAATTTGCATTTAATTGGATCCACTTGTGCGTTATCCGCTGAATCATTGCCCTTTTTCATTGAAACATATATGTTTTATCCCATAATTGAACATTAGAACTAGCTAAGTATTATCAGGAGTGAAAATGAAATCCTACAGGACTTCCAGTATTCGTGGGGATATATTGGGAAACACGTTCAAAAGTATGTTAGTAATAATGATGCACCTCATCTTTCTTCTAAACAAAGAACTATATTTCCTCACTTTATCTTCTATATCCGGGCGAAATTGCATGTTTTGACAATCGATCGTAGCATCGTCGCGTCTATAATTTTGTGTGCATATCACTTGGTACAATCCGGCCTGCTCGGCGACACGAAAGAAAGCGAAGGCCAGAAAATTGCAGAAAATTATCGGCTCGACCGTAATATAATCAGCGATTTTCTTGACACATCCGCCGTCTAGTACTTTTCGGTCTCCGTCGTCATATTCCGTTTTGGCAGTCATTATTTTTTGTACTATACGAATGCTGACATTTCCTGTAAAATTACAGGTACCAATACAAATGAGAAAATGAATGTTAATGAAATAGGGCGACTTTTATAATGAAGAATTCTGAAAAAACGTAACATCATAATAGGTACGTAGAAAAGGTGATTGTTTTCATATGACCCACCAAATGACACAATCAACTTAAAAAAGAATCAACTATAGAGGGCATAGAAGGGCATTTTTTTCGAAACGACAAGTATATCAAGTTGAATTTTCTGTGGGAGCAAGAAAATAAGGAAATGATGAATCAAACTAATAAAAATACAGTAATAGAAAAAAATAAAAAATACGCAGTTGGTTGATACCAATAAGCTTAGTAGTGAACACAACAGTGATATTCATCCAACAAATTTGCCTTATTGGCTGTTGACATGCCTGAATACAACTTACTTCATAGTCACAAATCCAACCTGGCGTTGGACGACGATGAAAGGCTATAAATGAACAAATAAAAAAATGAGCATGAATGTACACAAAACATGTGAACAAATAAGGCATGAATAACTTACCGTACGCTTTGCTGTATACAGCACAATATTACATCGGCGGTTTTCCATAGTTGGAATATTTTTCCAAAATAAAATTAAAGAAAGCATTTTCAACATTTCTGCAATACAGTACGTTTATCGACAAGAAGATCTAACAATTATGGAAAAAACGAGACATTATTAAATAAATATTGCTATACTAACTACTCACATAAACGTGACAAAAATGGAAATATCACAGCTGAATTTCAATTTCAATCAGGCATATTACAGCCGAATGCCGAATTTCAATGAGACATTTGTATATTCTGTAGATGTTTTCAGAGACATTGAACCATTTAGAATCAAAGACATCGGCAGTTTTTCAGGTTTTTCAAAATTCACCACAAAATTTGCTCAGAAAAATTCATAATACTTGTTTGATGCCTAACGGATTGCCTCGGCTCTTGAAATTAAAGCATTATTTCTGACATTATATGACTTCAGACTTCAATCGCGTAACCAACGTATTATTCATAGCGCTCGTCACACACGCATTTAATTTATATTACTGTAAACGACAGAAATTTTCGTCCACCAAACGTTTAGTTTTCTCTTCAACGCTAGCTTCAGCTTGTTGCTCTTTTTCTTCGACTGATTTAGCGGAAAATTGTAATCTTTTCACTTCTAAATAATTTTTAATTTCTTCGGCGCGATTTAAAGAACTTTCGATAAATAATTTAAGCGATTTCAGTCGATTTTTCTCGAAATCGTCGTTAGGATCGAATGAAGACCGTTTATCGTTCAAAATTTTCAACAAAGATTCAATACAGAGTTCGTATTTTTCCAAGGCAATTGGAATATCACTTTCAGATTCTGAAAAATACGATGTGCGTTTGTAAAAGTGGAAAGTTCATGTTGAAAACCTGAATTTCTTCGTGAAATTATTGAAATACCAAGAGACCGTTTTTTGCAGATATTTTCGACTTACCACAAGTTTGATGAACAACTTTTTTCAAAATAGCTTCAGCGAAATTCTTGACTTTAATAGCAGCTTCAAATTGCGGCGAATCTGACCACATTTCTATTAAAAGCTTCTTTTCTTGACAAGCGTTATCTTCATTACGAGCAACATTAGGCAAGCTTAAATCTTGTTTTATTTGTTCTGCAGTCGTTAAAACATTCTTGATAATCCTTCTTAATTCATCGCGTTCGGATTTTTGATCCTTTTTTAGATACTGTAGAGAAGTTAATAAGTAATCTAAAGACTGGCAATAAAACTTGAAAGATTTATGACGATTATCGGATGACTCGGCGTACGACAGAAGTTTCATTGCTTCATCTAGTGCTTCTTGCCTAAAGAGAATTGGAAGTCAAACGGGAAAAGAAAAATTTTTCGGATATATTTCAAGGTGCAACACATTGCGTGAATACCGCGTGATCATTGACTTCAGAAAAGAGTTTGAAACTGAATAAATAAGAAATAAATGGACTTTATTATGAGTTAAAATTATACACCAGTTAGACCAAACATGTAAAAGTCAGATTTTTGGACGCTTCAATCAAGCCATAAAGAGACTTCTTATGTGCTTTTCGCGACTTAAAAATCAGGTTTTTTGAACCAATTCTGACCCGCTCCCACAGATAAACCGCATTAGCTGATGCTTCCCGCCAAAAAGACGGTTGAACCAGTCGTGTCAGTGAATTGTTACATGTACACCCGTGAATTTCGAATTACTAATTCGCATTTCGCAGTAGAAATTATTTCTAAAACGGCGACCCATCGTACATAGAAAGAAGCTCACAAAGATTTTCGATGCGCATCTTCCATTCTACTATCTTTTTAAAAAATCCAAACAGTTGTGCAGATTGCATTTCATTTTAGTTCATCATCTGATCGCCCAAACATGATTTGATCAAACCGGATTCAAGTTTTTTTGCTTCAAGAAGGTTATAGATATTATAGTAGTGACTTTCAGCTAGAGACGTTCAAGTTTATCTCAAAAACTTGATAAAAATTGAAAATCGTCAAATTATTGAATTGGGGAAACCACTAACTTACTTAGGAGAATACTTTTCGTCGACAAACGGATGATCAAAAAACTCATAGAATGTTATTCGATCTCTGGGGTCCTTTTTAAGCAATTTTTCCACCAAATTTCTGCAACAAGGTGATAATGACGGCTTCGAATGAAAAATGACCGGTTCATCGGAAACAATTTTGTTGATAAGACCGTTTAAATTTTCGCTCGAAAATGGTGGATAACCGAAAAGGCATTCGTAAATAATAACACCAATCGACCAGAGATCTAAGAAGATACCAAGTCAAACGTCAGAAAAGTTGATACAGAGACGGTGAAGGACGCAGAGGCGGGGGTGGAAATCCCCCGAACTTATGTTCCAAAAATGAAAATTATCAACATCACGGTTAAGCGAAAATTATTAGAAATCTGCAAAACTTAATTAAATACTATAGCCAAAATTAATTTTTTTGCAATTTTTTCTCATTTTTTAATCATCTATTTTGTTGCGATTTGCCCCATCACCAGTTACAACTTCTTCAGCAGAACGCGCATTTTCAACATTAAAATTTTTGAAAAGCTATTTACGATCAACTATGAGCTAAGAAAGATTAACCGGTTTAGCGTGTGTATGTCGATGCAAACAAACTAACAAAAATAAAAAAACTGCAAAAAAATTTCGGCCCATTCCCAGCAAAAAATTCCTGCGTCCGCTACTGTGCAGAGACAACGTTGAAAATTAGTCAATCCACCTGGTATCTGCACACGTAAATTCGCAAGAGGATTGAACTTTCCTACATTGAGTAGAAGTCATTTTAGCTGGCCGATATTCTTACATTAGGAATTAGGCGAAGTGTGAAATATTGTTCAAAATATGCGGATTGCACCGACAGTCTGCGCAGTGCCAGCAGTAAAGTTTCAGTATAGAAATGGGAATTCTGCAAAAACGATATGTCTCAAGAAAAATAATGAATGATATCTTTATCTAGAAACAATTTTTATTTATTATATTGCGTACTGCAAAACGGGTTTTTACGAGTCGCGTTCTTTGGTTCGGTCCGTTAAAGAGCATAGCTAGGCTATGATCTAAGCGGGGGTTTTTTCATTTTTTCTCGACAGGCCAATTGGCTTCTAGGGTCAAAATTTTACACGCCAATCCGAATTTCAACGGGCCAAAACTAAAATTTTTGTAAACGAATGTGGGCGTATAAAAACAATGATTTTTCAATAAATTTAATCGAAAACGCTCTTCAAAATCACGGTAGAAGCTCAAATTACAGATCAACTATTTTGAATACATTCTCAATCAAATACAGAATAATAAGGCTCACAGATAAAATCAGTCATTATTCAAATCAATCATCAGGGTTATTTTTGCAAAAGTCAGGTTACAATGTGTAAAAATTTGGCTGCACAGATACATTTTTAGTTGCTCGCACTAAAAGTGGTAAATTCGCTTAGTTTCATGAGAAAAATCATTAAAAGTTACTTCTCTTGTATATCATTCACTTCGTGTCAGTTCCAGACTTTTAAAACTGAATTTCTTGATTTTTGGAGGACAGATCAAAAGGCTAGCTAAAGTAACTTGTTCATCGCCTAGCGCAGAAAAATTTTGATTCCATGCGTACATGTAACGGAGCCCTGCGGTGTGGGGGGGGAGTCGGACCACTTTTATTGGGCGGGGGGTCAGTAATCCCCAAAATTTTTGGGGGGAACGGTCTCTGGAAAAAACGATTTTTTTTCGCGAAACAAGTCCGAAGAATAGTTTAAAAAATAGTATTTTTCTAAATAGACCGAAAAATGTATTCATGGCGCGAAGCACCGAGAAACTTGACCATTTTTTGTTCAAAAATTGACATTTTTCACCAAAAAACTGACACTTTTCATCAAAAAACTGACATTTTTTCAGTATTTGTCCGACTAGAAGAATGGGGGTCTCTACGGCTACCATATGGCTAGCTATACGATTGGAAAATCCTGGGAAGGTGGTCGCCCAATGGCTATTCATACGGTCGATGGTGTCTGGGGAGGGGTTCCCATAGCACTTCCACCCCAATTACATGTATGATTTCATGGCCTCTAAAGCGTATTTTTTCAGCACATTCTTTAACAACTACTGATGATCAATCGTGATGCTTTCATCACTTGGTTGGCGGGAGCGTTGAAACATTTTCGATCTAATATATCTAGAGCCAGTGATTTACCAATCATTATTAGTTATGATTGTTTTCAAACGTATAAAGCATGAAAAAACGCGATAGGTATTTTACTTCGGACTTAAATATCGGTAATCAATGCCGGCGCTAAGCATCGGAAAACATTTTTTGGATTTTGATATTCTATAACGTTGGAAAATGAATATTTTCAATATCTATTTCCTGCATGAAAGGTCTGATTTTTCGGCGAATTCGATGTGTTTTCAGTCGGGCAAACTGAAATTAAAAAATTAGGTGAGCAACAAAGAATTTTGATGGCTTCCTCAGACAGAAGAACCACTGCCATTTTTCCATGCTGATGATGTCTTAATCATTTTCCAAATGCAAAAAGTTATGTTCACGAAAGTCGAAAATTCAAAAGGACCACAAAAACATTTTTTTAAATAATCTAGAAAAATCTGGGTTTTCGTCAGATATGTGAAAGAACAATCAAACATTCACCCATAACGTGCTGATGTTTGAAAGCTATAAGCATGAGCTAGGCTGAAATTTTCCAACCGCACAACAGAAATGATACCAAGAATCATAAATGATTTGAAATCCGGCGCGAAGCGCCAGAAAATTTTCAGTATTCTTTTTAAACGCATAGAAATAATGTTTACTCAAATGTTTACAAGCCAATTTGGCTTGTGCCCCTAAATTTTTAGGCGTCAATCAGAATTTTGTGAGCCATGGTTCCTAATTGGCCCAAAAAACCCTGGACCGAAGCATAGATGCACATTGGGGTATGGGGTAACCCTCCCTATCCCAACAAACCCCAAATACTCTTACCTGGGCTTTTAAAAATCGTCATTCACGCCTACTTCAACTTTTATGGATTGACTGAAGGAACAAAAAATAACGTTTTCCTGCGGAAAAATGATCTTTTTGAAGGGACACCCCACGTAACCTTTCCCTAACTTTCTCCTTCTGGAACCTGCCACCTCGAAAAATTTCCTTGTGCATCTGGCCAACGGGACGATATGGACGGGCGTATTCTCGCACCTTGCGGTCAGTGCAGGTCACTAGAGAAACATTTCATTCCCAGTGCCCTAGGTGTTTCCACTAGACCATCGCAGATTTTGTTCAAAATTTGTGCGCATGCATGCACATTATACACTTGTGACGTTAATTGAGCAAACTTTTGGCTGAATTAGTGCAGTGCTTCAGAGATAGAGGTCACTTTGGTGGAATCATACCACATCATGAGGAATGCAGAGCGAACACTTTGGTCAAATTATATTCAAATACAAATAAATAAAAATAAGAAATATTTACTGGATTGAATTTTCTTGAAGTAAAACGCCTTTTGATGTAGAATACAAATATAGCATTTAAATTGCTTATTCAATTTTTTCCCAGAAAATAGTCACTGTTGTTGTACAACAATGACTATTTTCTGGGAAGAAATTCACCTTTTTCAATTTTTTCGACTAAAATGAAGGGGTTCTTTTCCTATGGCTAGCCCATTTCAGCCATATGCTTGGCAAGTCTTGAGGGGTTTACCCCTAGTTACCCCTAATCACATTTATATTTCCGACAACAGCAGTGGAATTTGATGCTGAAAATAACTGTAAGATCTGGTAAGAATTACCCGCATGTGATTGATTATGAATAAAGGAAAAAATTACCCACTCTTACGTCGTAACTTCCGCCTTTTAACATTTCCGGTGCCATATATAACGGCGATCCTCTCAAACTTGTTGCTCGATCAGTGTAACTCAATTTCGTAGCGAATCCGAAATCGGCTATCTTCAAGGTTATACTTTTATCATATTCGATCGTCAATAATATATTTTGTGGCTTCAAATCCATATGACTAATCTGTTTTGATCGTAAATATCGCATTGCGGCAGCCAATTGTTGCAGGAATTTGCGAGTCAACGGTTCGGGTAGGCTGAAAAGTTTTTTATTTGACGAACCAGGCGGGAATTGCGACGTCTGACGAATGTAGCAAGATAAATCACCGGCGTTACAGTATTCAGTGATCAAATAGACGTTATTCTTGTCCCAAAGAAAATCAACAAGCCGGACAATGTTAGGGTGTGATAACTTTTTCAAAATGTCGATTTCTCGAACCAAATTATCTTGAGCCGTTTGAGTGACACAGACTTTGCTTTTGGCGATGCATTTGACGGCTAAAACTTCGCGGGTACCATTGGGTCTCAATTCGCGTCGCTGGGCCTTATAAACGTTTGCGTAACTGCCTTGACCCAATTTCTCGCCCAAAATTAGTCCATAATCCGATATAGCGGGAATGTTCATCTCAATAAATGTGACTGCAAGAGATGACTATCATTGAATATCAATTGTTGGAAAAACCGAACTTCAATTTATCCACCGATCTGAAAATAACAGAAACTGGCTTGAGAAACGGCAACGTCTCCCTAGACCCACTGTCTCACGAGGCCCACCAGCTCAGTAAACCCAATGTCTCATTAGGCCCACCGAAAGGGTGTCATTAATCCCACCGGAATTCTCAGTAGACCCACTGCGCCGATCAGAAGTGTCTCACTAGACCCACTATTAAATTTGTTGCATTATTCCCACTGTCTCACATGGCCCACTAGTATAAAATTCGTGTAATGCGCAATATTTTTCAATCAGGTGAAATATTATATAAATACAAAGGAACATGACCGTTTCAGCATTATATAACAATCAACGAGTTAAGCATTATGAAACAAGCGAGCAAATATGCAAATCAGGTCTTTGTCAGGAATCTAAAAAAAGATTTCCAAAAAAACTTAGCATCTCATGTCCAAAAATGGCATAATACGTGGTATGTTTTTTTTCGTTTTCTGAGACATTTGATGAGGAAGTAAAAATTAAAGGTGAAAAAATGCTTAAAAATTTTAAAATGTGACTTTTGCGAATTTTTACTTTTTTCATTGCCTCATTCGCTGCCAAACATTGCTTAACTTAATTAAGCACCTTAAACACCATAAAATGTAAGGTTGAGACCGTCAAATTTGATCCAAAGGGTGAACAATTCCTAAAACTGGACATGTTTTGTTTTTTATCAATAGAACATACAATATTTGCACTTCTGTAATGCAAAATACATCATTCAACGCAGAATGGAATTCCCTACAAGATGGTGGTAACAAATGTTCGTGATCATGTGTGGAATTCAGTTTTTGGAGTGAGCAGATCACTTCGCCACACCCTGTCGTTATGTCATTTTTTCGCCAAGATTGAAAAATATTGTGCATTACTCGAATTTTACTAGTGGGCCATGTGAGACAGTGGGAATAACGCAACAAATTTAATAGTGGGTCTAGTGATACACCTCTGATCAACGCAGTGGGTCTACTGAGAATTCCGGTGGGATTAATGACACACTTTCGGTGGGCCTAGTGAGACATTGGGTTTACTGAACTGGTGGGCCCAGTGGGACAGTGGGTCTAGCGTGGCACAATCTGAGAAACATTGAATAATACATAGTCTAGCAGCAAGCGCTGCTCTATTCATATCATGTGGAATTCAGATGGGAATTTTAGAATCGTCGTGATGAGTATTTTTGGGTCACATATTTAGTTTTTGATCCAGATCATATTTTTCGATCCGGATCAACTTTTTTGACCCACATTGAAATTTTTCGAATTTTTTCGTCAAGATGAGTACTTTCGCATCACGTATTCAGTTTTTGATCCAGATCACATTTTTTGATCTAGATCAAAATTTTCCGAACGAATTATTCCGTCATGATGAATATTTTAGCATCGCCTATCCAGTTTTTGATCCAGTTCTCATTTTTGATCCGGACCAACTTTTTTTGACCCACACTGAAATTTTTCCAATTATTTCATCATGATGCATATTATTGCTTCACGTATTCAGTCTTTGGTCCACATGACATTCGTTGATCCGATCCAAGACTACAATTTTTCTGTCACTTACAGAATAATAAATGTACCCGCTAATAAATGTTGGGCCATTTTGGATTAAGCCTTAAATGTTGTATTTGAAAAATGAGTCCGGGTTTGGAGGAGTCGGAGAGGCAGGAGTTGGGTCCAGGAATCATCCTTAATGCACCTGTTTCCAACACCCACGCTTACCCGAAGACTTAAACTCACAAAGTACTTAAACCCCACAATAAAATAATCCAAATTAGAAAACCTTTAATTTCCTAATTTGAATTCCCAAAAATTCTAAGCCGAAAAGAGGAGAGCTTTCTCCTATCGATTTTACCTACCAGAAAAACAACTTATGTATACCAAATGGAACGTGGGCGGAGCAATAAGAAAATGTCCCACATGCTGGAGTAACACAGCAAAAAACGCACGGGAACCCAACTAGTGAAAAAGATACACAATCCCAGTGGTTTTTTTTGTGCCAAAACATGGTTTTTAGCACAAAAAAATTTGGAATGGCACAAAAAATTTTGAGCGTTTGTGCCAATAGGCAAAAAACTTTTGACTGGTCAAACATTAAATTTCCTTGATTTAGGCTGAAAACGCAAAAATTTTTCGGCGCTTCGCGCCGAGTCAATGAATATAATATTTCGTACTCGTATATTTGACCCAAACGCGAACGTTTTCTCTTCGAACAGTGTATTAGTATCTTTGCAACAAACTTTATAAGACTGTCAATGACTGATGAATGAGAAGAAATTCTGAATATTCTCTGTTAATTCAGTCAGATTCGGATTCAAAACTTTTCGTGTTTGATTGATTCAAAAAGTAAAATCGATATCGTTGGTAATGGTACAATGTTTCGCCCGAAAATTTTCACAATTTTCGACTTCATTTTCTCTAGCCTTACATTGTTGTTAAATATATATTATATATATATATATATATATACAGGGCCGTAACCAGGATTTTCCCAAGGGGTGGGTAATGACCAGACCATATAAAATGTGCCTAAACTAAAAAAGTGAGGGCGCGCAGCGCCCGAGCTTCGGGCTGGGGGGTTTGGGGTGGCGCGCCTAAGCGCCCCCCCAACGGGGTCTGGGGCGGAGCCCCAGAAACTTTGAAAAATACGCGTTTTATATGCTGAAGAAACATTAAAAATTAATGTTTTTGGACCACGTTTTTGTTATAATTTGCTGAAAAATGTGGCATAATCCAGCTTAAAACTACAATTATCTCATATTGAAACATTTCCACAAGAATATTTACATTTCAGTAAATCTAACGCAAAATTAAACCGAGATATTCAACATCCAAATATACATTTGTCTTATTTAAACACCTCCATTCAATTCAATAACGCTTATTGTCAAAATTTATTCTGTTAGGAAAATGAGTGGCGAACAATATTATTAAATAAAATAGTGATTCTATACACTATTGTTAACACACAAAACAATTGAAAAAATTGAAAAATTTATTCAATCGCCAAGGGGTGGGTAATTACCCTCCCTACCACCCCCTTAAATACGGTCTTGTATATATATATATAACAGATAATTCACATACCTGTAAGAGGTCCGACCAGTTGGGGGGAAGGTAAATCGGAAATTTTTTTTGGGGGGGGGGGGGGGGGGGGTTGAAAAAAGTCGAAATTTTTCCCCAAAAAGGCCAAAAACATACACTTTTTTGCCAATTTATTCCAAACTGGGGGGGGGGGGGGGGTTGGGTATATGGTTGGCCAAGTTGGGGGGTCCCCCCAACCTCCCAATTACTGGTATGATAATTCACATTCGTAGTCGGAAATTAAATCAATTTGAACTTCCTGAACAATTCTAGACTTATTTAAATTTTGTCAGCAGTCCATTTCTTTTAGATTCGTCGTGAACTATTTTCTTGCACAGTCTTTTCTTATCTCACTGACATGGTTTAGCTGAAAAATAGGTTGGGCTTGGGCACGATTTTAATAAAAACTTAATGCATTAAACGTTAACTTTTTATCAAAATTTTGACATGAAACTTTTCCGCAGTTTTCAGTATGTTTCTAGTAGAAAAAACTTTTTTTGCCATTGGCACAAATTTTTTTGGGCTCTTGTGCCAGTTGGCACAAATGTCCGTGCACAAAAAAAACGCTGCACAATACTAATAATAACAAGAGAGCTCACCGCACACGTACTGAACAGTGTTGCCAGATCAAATTTTTAGGGAATGCCAGATTTTTTAGCAAATAAAGCCAGAAAAATGCCAAATTTTCAATGCTAAAAATAACGAGACAAAAGCTCTTTTTGAGCAAAAAAGTCACAAAATTATCCAACAATAGAAACTTTATTCAAAAATTTGCACATAAAGAAGCTCTAAATCATACCTGTACTTTGGGTGAGTTGGGGGGACCCCCCCCCCCCCAACTCGGCCAACCCAGTAACCCAAAATCATTTCCCCCCAACCCCCCTCCAGTTTGGAAAAAATTAAAAAAATTTTCAAAAAAGTGTATGTTTTTTGGGAAAAATTTCGACTTTTTTCTACCCCCCCCCAACTGGTCGGAGGTCTTACAGGTATGCTCTAAATGTCTGAACGTTATCAAGATTCATAAAATACTTCAGAACAAACATCACTAGTTACAACATCACATTCATATATCGGAAGAGCCCAAAATCCTTTTTGCATTTCCAGATTATTTTCCGCCAAAACACTGATTTAGTTAGCGTAAAAAACAGTGGGCTGCCTAGTGACGCCCTTCCTAGCCACGTGCCATACCTGTAATTGGGAGGGGGTTGGGGGGACCCCCCAACTTGGCCAACCATATACCCAACACCCCCCCCCCCAAGTTTGGAAAAAATTTGCAAAAAGTGTATGTTTTTTGGCCTTTTTTGGGAAAAATCTCGACTTTTTTCGACCCCCCCCCCCAAACTGGTCGGACCTCTTACAGGTATGCCACGTACACAGCGTTTTTTTTGTGCACGGACATTTGCGCCAATTGGCATAAAGGGCTAAAAAAATTTGTGTCAATGGCACAAAAAAATTTTTCCAGCCTAAAAACATACTGAAAACCTTTAAAAAGTTTTATGCCAAAAGTTTGATAAGAACTAGAGATACTTTCGTTCGCCAGTCGCCACACCAACTTACATAAAAATCGTGCTAACAGCCAACTGTATTTTGTCTCAGCACGTCAGTGCAGCGTTTTTTTTGTGCACGGACATTTGTGCCAATTGGCACAAAGGGCCAAAAAAATTTGTGCCAATGGCACAAAAAATTTTTTCACTCTAAAAACGTAGTGAAAACCATAAAACTGTTTTGTGCCAAAAGTTATAACAAAATGCCCTGTTTTCGATCTAAATTGAGTCATTTTTTAAAGCTCTATGCGCCCGTGCTTTTGTCATGTCCATGAGCTTTCCTGTATTATTGATATTTCTTGTATTTCTTTGCATTTAATAAATTTCTTCTCCTTCTTTCTTTCAAGTTTGATGAAAACTAACTAAAGATTACTTTCACTACCGCATTCATTTGCATAAAAATCGTGCTCGCTCTATTTTCTCTAACCACGTCAGCAAGATAAGAAAAATTGATCCAAAAAACGGTTTCTACGATCCGAAAAGAAATTGAATGCTTCGAAAATTCAGATATTTCTGCAGACTTTTTGTCATGAAGTTTTCCTTAACTTTTCGGCCTCCTTCCTAACAAACAACTAGGGCTGTTACGAGTACTCGAACTCGATTAAAACTCGACAATTTTGGCAACTCGAACCCGAACTCGAAAACTTCGAAATTTAAAACTCGAACTCGAACTCGATTTTTTTCAACCATTATTTCGAGTTCTTTTCGAGTTTAAACTTTAAAATATAATGGAATTAAGAAATCCTGCTTAATGTTTAAGATAAAGATATAACATAAGTAACATAATTTCCCAGACATTTTATCCATCTAACAAACCACATTTTTCATTATCAATGAATCAATACTTGAATTTTGTTTCAATCATATTCAACTTGCAAAACAATAGACGTTCTGCTTGATTGCCTGATAAACAATTTCTTCAAAGCCATCCCAAATAATAATTTTTCTAGGCATTTTATTAATGATGTCAAGTCAAATATTGCTTGAGTAGATAAAACGTATAATTGGTGTGGTAATACAAAATAATGCATTAGATTAAAAAATACGATCTGCTTCAACCTGCAAGGATGACACAAATAGTGACTGCATAAAATTCTATACCTAGTAACTATGACATATGCTAAACAGTTCTATGTAGTTCAGTTGTACCAGACCAGGTGCATAATAATATTGACTGGCATTTATGTAACAAAATGGACGCTTATATACAATAGTGAATTACTCGAATTCGAACTCGACTCGGAAAAATTTTTAAACTCGAACTCGGAAAAGCAAAAGGAGCAAACTCGAACTCGAAATTACTAAAATTCTCTGATCGAAACAGCCCTACTAACAACTATATTAAAGATTAAATTAGGATGTCTTGTCTATAATTGTTTTCTCCTGAAAAAAGCTAAGTCGAAAGTCGCTTCACGTAGACTTTTAGTTGAATAATTGTGCCAAAAATGTCAACTTTTTTCTTTGAATCAATCACTAAAAATATAAGTTTCGGTTCTCAATCTAACTGAATGAACAGGGGAAGTGAAGTTAACAATTTCTATTCTTTAGCCGGTCATTGACAACCTCAAAGTCTGTTGCGATAATACTAATAAATTATTCGAATAGAATCCGCTCGCGTTCAAGACAAAGGAAAGTAGTCAATATTAAACCCATTGAATCGGCGCGAAGCGCCGAGAAAATTTTGCGTTTTCAGCCCTTAAAATGACCAAAAATCAAGGAAATTTAGCCTTGGACCAGTCAAAAAATTTGTGCCAATTGGCACAAACGCTCAAAATTTTTTGTGCCATTCCAAATTTTTTTGTGCCAAAAACTATGTTTTGGCACAAAAAAAAACACTGCGTCAGTGCGATAAGAAAAACCAGTACCAGTTTCTACCAGTTTTTCTTATCGCACTGACGTGCTGAGACAAAATACAGTTAGCGGCACTGTTTTTTTCCACATTTGCACTATAATGTGGAAAAAAAATCTGGAATGTGGAAAAAATTTTTGAGGTCTTTCCACAAATGTGGAAGAAAAATTTGGGATTTTCATATTGAAAAGATGCATTTTGGTGCATTTTAGGAGGTCCAAATCTCAAAATTTTCCAGCGCTTCGCGCCGGTTATAACTTTAATAATCATCATTATTCATTAAGTAGCTCAGGCGCGGCTTTTATCATGTCTACCTTCATTTATCACCTAATCTATAATAGTTTTCATCATCTTAAACGTAGTATTTCATGTTTTAATAGGTAATCTTCAACATTTTATCATAATATTTAATGATGATTCGCATTTTTTCCTTTTGAGAAAGATCAATACGTCAAGTCTCTATGATTTATGATGCGATTATTTCTTCGCTAACGTAAAATCAATTCAAAAGCTTCTTGGAAATATCTTTCGGAAATTTATACTATTTTTACTCATATTTTTCGACCAAGTTCATGAGAGTTTACAAATAAATTATACAGATTTTAAAATTTTTCAAGTAAAATTCTAGAAATTACGACTCTTGAACACTAAATTGGAATCTAATTCTTGAAATAAATATTCGGAAAAATGATTTTCCAGCATCCCAGAGTTTCAATATACCCAAAAAATTTTCCGGCGCTTTGCGCCGGAAAGTACCATCTTTTTTGGGCTTTCACTTGTCATCAAAGGACTTGACCATTGATTTCTTGTGTAATTCAAGTCAATTATACTCTTGGATAGTTTGCTAGAAAATTTGTTCAACAACGCTTGTAGATTAGGCTTTTAAGTCGAACATTTCAATTTTTTCTCCAATTTTAATGAATTAACTTCTCTAAAAACACCGGAAGGCTTGAAAAAGCTCAAAAACAGTGCGATAAAGCGTCTGTGAGCATTTTTAAGTCAAAAAAACGGATTTTAAGACGAAAAAAAATTTTTTCCACATGTGGAAAAAAAATTTGACCCCTTTCCACATTTGTGGAAAAAAGTTCGTGGAAAAAAAACAGTGGTTAGCGGTACTACTGTGCGAGGTGCACACTGCACACCAGCGTTTTTTTTGTGCACGGACTTTTGTGCCAATTGGCACAAGAGGCCAGAAAAATTTGTGCCAATGGCACAAAAAATTTTTTTCTACTAGAAACATACTGAAAATTGCGGAAAAGTTTTATGCCAAAAGTTTCATAAAAGGTTAACGTTTAAAACGCATTAATTTTTTGTAAAAATCGTGCTCAACCTATTTTTCAGCTAAACCATGTCATGTCAGTCAGATAAGAAAAAACTGTGCAAGAAAATGGTTTACGACGACTGTAAAAGAAATGGTGTAAAAGAAATAGAATGCTGACAAAACTCTAACAAGTCTAGAATTCTTTAGGGAGTTCAAATAGATTCACTTTTCGAATTCGACTACGAATACGAATTATCCCTTATATATTTAACAACAGCGTAAAGACTAGGGAAACTAAAATCAAAAATTGTGTAAATTTTCGGTCGAAATATTGTACCATTACCAACGATATCGATTTTTCCTATTTCAATCAATCAAACAAAAAAAGTAAGAATTGCAGTTTTGAATCCAAATCTGACTGACTGAATTAACGGAGAATATTCAAAATTTCTTCTCATTCATCAGTCATTGACAGCCTATAAAATTTTCTGCCACGATACTAATACACTGTTCGAAGAGAAATCGTTCGCTTTCGGGTCAAATATAGGAATAGGAAACATTATATTCATTGACTCGGCGCGAAGCGCCGAAAATTTTTTGCATTTTCACGCCTAAAACGTCTAAAAATTAAGGAAATTTAATGTTTGACCAGCCAAAAATTTTGTGCCAATTGGCACAAACGCTCAAAATTTTTTGTGCCATTTCAAATTTTTTTGTGCCAAAAACCATGTTTTGGCACAAAAAAAACACTGGACTGCACACCACTGTTTTTTTTCCCCCGGGCCTTTTCCCCAAATGGGGAAAGGTATCAAAATTTTTTTCCCCATTTTCCCAAAGTCGTTTTTTTTCGCTTAAAAATGCTCACAGACGCTTTATTTACGTGTTTTTGAGCTTTTTCAAGCCTTCTGATGTTTTTAGACCCGTTAATTCATCAAAATTGAGGAAAAAATTGAAATTTTCGAGTTCAAAGTTTAATCTACAAGCATTGGAACAAACTTTCAAGCAAACTATCCAAAAGCATAATGACTTTGAATTACATGAGAAATCGATGGTTAAGTCCTCTATGTTAACAAGTGAGAACCTAAAAGGGATGTTAATCTTTCCGGCGCGAAGCGCCGGAAAAATTTTTTGGGTATTGATATTCTGCGACACTGGAAAATCAATTTTCCGAACGTTTATTTCAAGAAGTAGATTTGAATTTTGTGTTCAAAAGTCGTAATTTCTAGAATTTTACTTGAAAAATTTTAAAACCAGTATAATTTATTTGTAAACTCTCATACTTGGTCGAAAATATATGAGTAAGCAGAGTATAAATTTCCGAAAGACATTGCCATGAAGCATTTAAATTGATTTTACGTTAGAAAAGAAATAATTGCATCAAAAAGCTTAGAGACTTGACGTATTGATCTTTCTCAAAAGGAAAAAATGCGGATCTTCATTAAATATCATGATAAAATATTGAAGATTACCAATGAAAACATGAGATAATACGTTCAAGATGATGAAAACTATTATAGATTATATGATAAATGAAAGTAGACATGCTAAAAGCCGCGCCAGGGGTTAGTAATGCATAATAATGATTATTAAAGTTATGATCGGCGCGAAGCGCCGAAAAATTTTGAGATTACCTTCTAAAATGCACCAAAATGCATCTTTTCTGTATCCGATCCTCAAAATTGTCTTCCCCAAATGGGGAAAGAGCCCAAAATTTTTTTCCCCTTTCCGAATTTTTTTTCCCGAAAAAGCACGATTTGGGGAAAAAAAAACAGTGCTGCACAGGCACACCCATCAGCGTTATGATGCTAAGTGTATATACAGTACATCTGTCAAAGTATCGATTTTTGTAGCAAAAAGACTAACTTGCTCATCAAATTCTAAAAAAGCCAAAAAGCTAAAAACGTATCAAACGGCATCGACACCATTTTGGGAGGCTTGGACACGACCACACGACCCACGGGAGGTCAAGGGGTAAGGCGCCGCACATATTCTTGCAAATTGCGCTGCTTCTTGGAATATTTTCAACAATTTGATTAAAATATTGACTACTGAAATGAGCGTTAAGTGCCACACATTGTGAGGGGTCAGGCCACATGCCCCGCGGGAGGTCAAGGCGTAGGTGCCACACATATTCTTGCAAATTGCGCTGTTTCTTGGAATCTTTTCGAAAATTTGATTAAAATATTGACTACTGAAATGAGCGTTAAGTGCCACACATTGTGAGGGGTCAGGCCACATGCCCCGCGGGAGGTCAAGGCGTAGGTGCCACACATATTCTTGCAAATTGCCCTGTTTCTTGGAATCTTTTCAACAATTTGATTAAAATATTGACTACTAAAATGAGCGTTAACTGCGACACATTGTGAGGGGCCAGGCCACATGTCCCGCGGGAGGTCAAGGCGCTTCATTTTTACTTATTTTTAGTTTTAGGAAACCATGTCAGCAATATGCTATGCATAAGTTATAAAGCAAGCATTTTTAATTATCAGGGTTGTTGACAGGCATTTTGTCAAAGGGTCAATTCCTCTGACCTTTGATCCTCTAATTACCTCACTTTCATTTTCTAAAGTTCCTTTGTTGTTAAAGTGATTTCATTTATTCTTGGGTAAGCAAACGGGTAAAACGGTTTGTGTCACATACATTTTTGGTTCAAAAATACATAAATGGTGGCGCCAATGTTTTGCATGCAACTGGCAAGTCGATGTTAGACGCGTTGCAGTATGTTTTTTCATTATTATTAATTTTACGTATTATTATCATCTGGTCGTGTCCCTTATTGCGTCTTCGGAGAAGACTCGCGGCGACGGAGGAAGGATTGAGGATGCATTCACCGTTCGTATTATTGTGTGTTTCGATTTTCGCGTCGCGGATTCGTCTTGAGGATTCCGGCGGCCTAAGGAGATTTTCGACGTTCAGTCTTGATCAAGGAGATTAGTGAGTGGCTGTTCAGGAGTTAGGTAGACTGTTCTGTCTTTGGACAAGCTTTCAGCTTAGGTCGTGGATTAAGATACCCGAAAGTCCCTGGGGCTCTGCGCACAGGGACAGAAAGAAGGGTCAGCGACTTAGGGAGGAAATCAGCGTCGTGTTCATACTTTGGCATTTTGTATTCCGTTTATCACTTGCTCACAGTTGTATTTACACCTTTTGTCAGTTCCAAAATAAATATCTTTGTTCCTCAAGTCTCTGTGACCTGCAGTAGGATTGTATCTAGTACCGGGTTAGCGTCAGGGGCCGTACCGGATTGGATCTCCCAAGAACCGCAGCTAGGTAGCCGAGGGCATAGGACCGCTTATACGACATTGGTGACCGTACCAGGGGGCCCCCCTGTTGCTCCAAGGGGGGAGGGATGTTGTATGGCAACATACAACATTCCACCCGTAGGATTGATGTTGTAGCCAATCCACGGGTCCCGAACCCGGCCATTTTTGTTGAGCCCTGGTCGGGATGGTTACACCTACCCCGACATTGGCCAATGGTGGGACAGCTACGGCGCCACCCAGGAAGCCCTTCAACACTGGTGACCGTACCAGGGGGCCCCCCTGTTGCTCCAAGGGGGGAGGGATGTTGTATGGCAACATACAACATTCCACCCGTAGGATTGATGTTGTAGCCAATCCAGGGGTCCCGAACCCGGCCATTTTTGTTGAGCCCTGGTCGGGATGGTTACACCTACCCGGACATTGGCCAATGGTGGGACAGCTACGGCGCCACCCAGGAAGCCCTTCAACAATTTCAAAACCATTTAGGAGCCATGTCAGCAATCAGTTCCGTCATGACAAGTCATCTGAGGTTATACGAATAAGAGCTTTTTGAAAAATCAAAAGTAAAGTCATTTACTTTCGTCGTCAACAGGTGATTACGCTGCCCAATACCATGGTTATTCCAAGAAAAACACAGCTGCTTTTTATACTGCATTGTACTGTAGTCTGGTTTGGGAGCGACAGTATTGTGGAAAATGGCGATGGAGAAATTCGTGCATGATCCTACAAAAACATTAATGACCTAATAAATTTCAGGTCCAGATTATCCACTTCCCGAGCAAACATTGGAGAACACAGAAAAGTTGATCTACTCTCACTGTTTGAAATTTTTTTTCTAATCCTATCCAGACTCTTTTTTGTTTTTTCATTTTCAGGAATGGCCAGTCCATCTACCTTTGTCTACTGATAAACTTTAATTCTTTCAAGCACTTTTATGGTTATTTTTCATATTTCACTGGAGAATTACACAAAAATTAAAACGTAGATCTTGTGAACATCCGCCACTGAATGTTTTCCCCTCCAGTATAAAATGTGAGTATGTAGTATAAAATGTATAAAATGTGGACTACTGATTTCGCAACCTCCAGAACAATTTAATACTAAATGTAAATAAGATTATGACAAATTTTTCGTTTGTATCTGTTTTCTTGTTCAGCTGATCCTGGTTATCTTATGGACATGGGTATGTTAACATTTACCGTGGAAGCTCATTAAACACCAAGACTTTTTGAGTACTGTATAGTTGTATAGGACTGACATGTACAAATTGCTAGAAAAGCATCGCGAGAAGTGAAATTCATGTGGATAGTTGTAGTGTAAATACAGAGAATGCACGATGATTCATGTTCATCTTCACTGGCCACCTTGACCTTTTTTCATTTCCTGACTCCTCATCAGCAAGCGTCGTATCTTCCTTGCTATTGATAGATGAAAACTAAAACTAAGATAATCCTGTTCAGCGTGATCGATTATGCCACGATTGGCCACATGCTGATTTGAACGTTCCTTTCCGTAGGTATGCGGTTGATATATGGAAAACATGAAACCTCGATTAAACGTTTCAAAAAAAGTACAACTATTCCTTTTTTATATGTTTTACATTGGGGAAGTTCTTCCCTGTGCTGAAGGTATTTCATTTATTTACAGGTCTTGAGCGTAGGGAGCGTGATATGACCCGACGAAAAGTACAGTAAAATGATTGATCACTCGATTAAATATGCAAAACGTTAAAACCTGCAGATCACTTGCAGGAACACACACAGATGATTACGACGAGCTCCTTTTTGCATATAGCACAATAAAAATGCAAACTTATACAACACGGTACTTACTGCTTTCTGTCATTTTTTCATATCTCATATCCGAAATACATGCTCATAGGGGCGGAGGGTAGGGGAGGGGTAAACCCCCTTGCCTGAGACTCTGGCACAAAAAAATCGTAAAATACTCCCTTGAACGTTTTCCAAGACAGTTTTCTAAATGATTTTCGTGCATATTTTGTATGAAAAACAAACTCGCAGAACTTTTTTTCTGTTTTTTTGCTCGCCCACCCCCTAGCCCATGGATATAAAGTCCAAGGAGCCCCTCCTCTAGAAAATTCTTGCTGTGCATGTCTGATATTCAACCTTGATTACGTGTCGAGACAAGGAAAAAATAGTAGTGCAAAAAGAAGACTATCCTCAAGTCATTTTCCTCAGTGTCAGCATTAATTTTAGTTTATCAAGGCGAGCATCACGCTCAAGTTTATGTTGTCCCATTTGATGGTCGAGTATTTAGTCATGATAATTTTTTTGTCAATTTTTGTCATTACGAAGGGATCACTCATGGATGAGACAACATAACAAGACTGATAAAGACAGGGACAATAAGTGAAAGAATGCCAAATTGCTACAAGATCTCGTCTGTTTCTCTTGTTATTTTTGTAAACATTGATGGCAGAAAGAAAGTAAGGTATTATTAGATATTTTGTGATTTTATGCAGTAAAAAATACTTCTAACCAATTTTTTATCATATTTCGATTAACAGAATATTTTAAGGAAACTGAATATAATAGTCCTATTTTAATTATGCTAATAATTGAAAAATGGAAAGTAAGTACTGTCTCCAAAGTTGTTTAGACAAAGCCTTTATTGAGATGTATTACTCAAAAAATTTGCTGAGCATTATTTGAGTATGATCACAAATTTCCTGTTTTATGTGATGTCACTTGCTGTGACCCCATTGGGTGGCTCACTTATATTTGTTTCGGGAACCTGACCCAGCTGGTACTGGCTATAGGAAGGCCTATAGGGTACTTTATTGCTGTCCTGGGGTTCTGCTGTAGAGTAATGAACAACACCCCCAGGTCAGGGGTGGCATTCCCTGGTCCTATTCAGTATGAACAATGGACAAGGTCACTCATAGGATGACCTAATATAGGGGATCCGATCGTTAACCTAAATCCCCTTTTTAGCCCTTACCCAAGGGGTACAAAAGCTCTTCTAACTGAGGGGAATCTCAAGGGAAAATCGACTTAGGAAAGGGTTCTCCAAAATACACCCTCAACAACAATAATCCCCTAAGAAGACTTACCTAGTCTTGTTCTCAAGTACAATTTGATGCAAGAGCCGCATGGATCCCTGTGGATGTGGATGATGGTCGGGGAAGGGGGGTAAGCAATCCACTTAGTTCGGGGATAGGTGACTTGGGAGGTTGGGGCAATGCTGTTTCCATATGTAAAACTCTTCAACATCTGACATCTCTTTCTTTTTCTCTCTCTCATGACAAAAACCATCCACTTTTTTACTTGAACAATTTTTAAAATGATTTTATTTTACATGGTTTGTTATTTGTAATTATCAAAACACCTTTTATTACTTGCTCATCAAAAAACCATGGAATATCTAAACCCAGAACACATAATTCACAAATATATTTGGTTTCGGCATTCAGCGAACTCGTATCCCATGCTGAATCGTAGTCTGGATTGTTGAGGTAGTCAATGAAGAACCAGTTCAAATTGGTGGTGGGGGTATCACAAACACATCTTTTGTTGTGGATGATTTTTTCGAGTTAGGTCAACCCAGTATTGTAAATATTAGACAGTTTAATACCCGAGGTCGAGAATACTCTTTGAACTTTCGTAATACTGAGCATATGGATAATTTAAATGCTCAACTTGCACCAACATTTCAATGCATAGTTGAACAAATTTCAGGGAATGTCAACAATGATGTGCTTATGGGGTTTTCCTTTGACCATCCTGATTTGACAAAAGGTCATGTTTTGATACCTTTTAGACCAAAACATGCTTTGACAGGTGATTTGATCATTAACACTCTTAATGATGTTCTTCAATCAAATGAGCAAATTCAAATTCATAGTCTACAACCTACAATTCGTACTATTGTTGTAACACCACCTGAGGTTTGCAGTAAGCTTTTTATTAAATTACTTACTTACTAACTTGGTTGCATTCTAAGATTTTTTAAAAACTTTTCTTTTCTTTTATTTTCTTTTTTCTTTGCTTATTTTCTTTTTTAATTTTAAGGTATTCACAATGCTCATCAATATTTAAAACACAATGATTTCCTGAAAGACAAGCACTGCATAATTGCTAGAGTTTTTTTTTAGCTCTCGTAGTGGCCAGAGCTTACATTCATAAAAAAATCAGAGCACAGTGTACAAATGGGAAAATATAGGAAAGTTCAACAAAACAAATGTAGTGCAAACAAAACTTGCTAAAGAATTGATGACCCAAGCAGGTTTAACTAGTTATCAAGGGTCTTGGGGCTTTCATTAATGGGAAAAACTGCAAACTGTTCTATTACCCAATTATCAAATCAAAATCTTTAGCAAAGAATAGTTTAAGGATTTAATATTTAGAGGTTAGTGTGTTTTTACTTTTCTGTTATTGTGTGCACATTTAGAGTTTTAAGGACCTGAAGCAATGCATGTTTTGAATATTTACCACCATGATAATAATTACTCAGTCATTACAAAGATGCCTGGTTTTATTGACCATAGTTACTTTTGTCCATATTGCAATTTAGCCTACAATAACAAAGTGGAACATAGATGCAAAAACTTTTGCCTTTTGTGTTACAATACACCCCCTGTAATCAATTTAATGCTCGAAAATGCAAAGATTGTGTTTTGCTCGACACAAGTTTGTTTTGTACTAAAAAAGGACAATCAAAACGTCAAAAAATTGGAGTATGTATTTGTGACCATTTCAAAGTGTGCGAGCAATGTGATACACTGGTTTGGCAAGCACATTCTAAGTCTCATAATTGCAGTTATTTTGAATGCAAAACATGCAATAGGAGCATACCAAAAAAAGGTATTAGATAAGCTATTATTTTTATCTTTGTTTAAATTTTTGAATTTTAGGACATTTACGTTTTATGCAACCTGTTGGTAGCGAGCAAGTCGAGGACGAAGATGTATTTGAAACAAATGACAAGGGTGTTAATGATGACAATACTTGTCTAGTTGATGATGAAACAAGAATTACCAATAAGTGTCCAATTAATCAAAAATTTGTTTTTTATGATTTTGAGACTACGCAAGAAAAAGTTTTAGGACAAATGGAGCTAGGTGATGTATTTGAATATGAACCAAATTTATGAGTTGTTCATACTATATGTGATCAGTGTCGTCAAAGCAAAGGAGATTTTTGTTGCAATACATGTGGTCAACATGAGCGCGTATTCAAAGGATCTACATGTCTAAATGATTTCTGGGAGTACCTTTTTGAAAAAGATATGAAAAACATTACAGCCATAGCACATAATTCTGGAGGATTCAATGGACAGTTTATAATGCAATTTTTGTACCATAATGCTCATCATAAATTAAATATCATTAATAAGGGTAAATTAGCAACTTCCTTTATAGTTTTTCATTTTCATTTATTTACTTTATTTATCCAGGATTAGAATTGATGTGTATCAAAGTAGGACTGATAAAAATTATTGCTTCTTCGAACTTTCTC
The DNA here is from genome assembly GCA_963922205.1 of Romanomermis culicivorax. NCBI lineage: Eukaryota > Metazoa > Nematoda > Enoplea > Mermithida > Mermithidae > Romanomermis > Romanomermis culicivorax. Next base: position 395,217 of record CAWUHX010000196.1, read on the forward strand.
CCAATGCCTCTAGGGGCTCTACTGAAAACATTTGCCATAAGTGAAATATGTAAAGGATATTTTCCACATTTCTTTAATAGAAAGGAAAATTACAGATATATTAGACCATATCCTTCACCAGACATGTACAGTTACAATGCTATGAAGCCTGCAGCTCGTGCCACATTTCTGGATTGGTATAAAGGAAAAATTGAAGCAGTAAGTTTGTAAAAAGGTATAAAAGTTTTGCATTTATAAGTGTCTACTGGTTTAGGGTTGTCAGTTCAACTATAACAAGGAATTACTGGATTACTGTCATAGCGATGTGCAGGTTTTACGGCAGTGCTGTATGAAATTTAGGGATATTTTTATGGATGAAACAGATGTTGATCCTTTTGAAAAATTGATAACTATCACCAGTGCTTGTTATCTTGTTTTCCAATGTTTAATTTTGAAACCAAACAGTATTGGAGTAATACTGTACAAAGGTTACCGTAAAGAAGAAAGACAATCTGCTATCACCTTAAAATGGTTAAAATGGCTAACCTATAAAAATGAAAAACTGTATATTTGACATGAACTTAATGGTGGTGAAATTCAAATTGGAAAATATAAGGTTGATGGTTTATCAGGTAATTTTGTCAAAATTTTAAAAATTTTAATATATATTTGTTTGTTTGTTTGTTAAAGGAACAACTGTTTATGAATTTTATGGTTGTTATTGGCATGGTTGTCCAAAATGTATGAAAAATAGGCATCAATTAACAGCTGATAATGATACAAAAGCAAGCGATGCATATGAGCGCACATTCAATCCTGCTATGGAACTTCAATTGGTCAGTTATAATCTAGTTGAAATGTGGATACGTGAACTGTTACAACAAATTCATTTGAATCCCAAAATGAAAACATTTTTTGCTTCAGTTGAAATACCTGAACCTATAAACCCTCATGAAGGTAAAATTTTTAAAAAATATTCTTTTTCATTTTGTCAAAAGTTTTGTTTGTTGTTGTTTTTAGCTTCCTTTGGTGGTCGTACTAATGCCATAAAATTATACCACAAAATTAAGTACAGTGAAGATAGAACACCTCTAGAAAAGATCAATTACATGGATGTGCGCAGTTTATACCCATTCGTCAACAAATATGGGAAATATCCCACAGGTAATCCAAAAATTTTTACTGAAGGTTTTGAAGAGGTCAGCTCAACTTCCCAACCTTATGAGGGCTTGATCAAATGTACAGTTTTACCACCTCGCAAGCTCTTACACCCTATTCTATTATATCAATACGGTGGTAGACTGCAGTTCCCTTTATGCAAAACTTGCACACATGCCTCGCAAAAGACCACATGCGAACATAATGAAGAAAATTGTGCATTAAATGGTATATGGGTTACCGTAGAATTATATACAGCCTATGAAAAAGGATATAAGGTACATTGTTACTGTAATAATTTGCCTTTTGAATACAGGTATTTTTATTTTTGTTTTAGATTCTCAAGGTTTTTGAAGTTTGGCTATTATGATAACCTTGAACAATATCATCCAACCAGGAACCTTGATGGTGGTTTATTCACTCAATATGTCAACACTTTTATCAAAATGAAACTAGTAAGTTTTATAATTTTCAAAATGTAGTCAATTTTGATTACTGGTTCTTATATGAAAGTGAAGGTTACCCTGTTAGAGTTTAGACCGATGAAAAAAATGGGGATACAAAATGGAAGTCTACAACTGAGAGAATATTTCTCACTGGATCTTTCAAAAATTTCGAAAAATCCTCGAAAGAGAGCTTTGGCCAAACTGATGCTAAATTCATTTTGGGGAAAAGTAATTCTGCATAATTTTTGTATTTATTTTGTATACTTATTCTATGTTTTTAGTTTGGTCAATGAAACAATATGGATAAGACTACTATCCACAATGCACCTAAACAATATTTTGAACTTGTGATGAATGTTGTCAATGTTATTAAAAATGTTATATTAATCAATGAGCAACTGGCGTCAACAACTTATTGTCAACATGACAATTTTGCTGAGGTTATGGGTAGCACTAATGCTGTTATAGCAGCTTATATGACAGCTCAGGTTTGACTAAAGTTATATTCTTACATCGAACGATTAAAAAGTCAAGTATTGTGTTTTGATACAGGCAACATTATTTACTTGTCATCCGTTGACAAACAACAGTGTCAAGTACTGGGTTGGTGCATGTGTTGTGCAGGTCTTTCCTTAAGAGGCGTAAGAAAAGATTGGGTCTGAACTGACCTGTTAGAACGGATACCTTGGCTAAGCCTCGGTGATCTGTGCAACAGTCCGGTTATCCCCAGACCTACAACAACAAAGATAAACTTTGTTCTGAATACGGGGGCCTTACCAAAGACCTCCGCAGTATCCTAGATGAGACAAGGAATCCCCTCAGGGATAAACTTACTTGGGTATAACCCGAAAGGGGTTTCCCAGAACTTACTTGACGTAAGCCGGCGCCTGGGCCTCTGGCCCTCCGCCTTCGTCGATGCGAATAATCTAAACAAATAAACGAATATATTAAGCAATAAGTCCGACGAAATATGTAAAACGAATGTGGGTACACCACAGTGAAATACTCATAAACAAAACAAGTTGCTGGGAAAGTTATATTTGGGGACGCCAGCAAAAATACCAAAAATATAATAAAAACGCGAATATAGTGAAGAATGATTTCACTTTCACTTTTCCGTCTTTCTTTGGCGCTCCATTCTATGCAAATGTCTGCGCCGCTGGTCGTCCCTGTCGTCGATTTGCATGTCGATTTCCCCACACGAATTGGCATCAACAGGGTGCCCAACATCCCTCGCGCGTCGAAACCGACCTACGGGAGGTAGAAAAAAAAAAAACTTTTGGCTGGGTTACCCCGGCATTAAAAGAATTAATCAAAAAAGAAAAAATCTACAACTCCGGCTGACTCCTGATAAACAGTTTGTCTCACCGGACTCCCGTTTCACAGTCTGTCCTAATAGAACTCCTGTGCTGGTCGTTGGACACAACGAATACCAAGGGCTTCGCCGCAATGGCTGGCAAGTGACGTCCATTTTGACCTCGGCGTTGATAGAATAACCTCCTGCCCTAAGGAGTATGACGTAAACGTCGGTGCCGGATGTGTGGTCGGCTTCGGGCTCGGCCGCTCGGTCTGCATGCTGTGTCAATTCGTTGGCCGTGGGTCTAACTGCATGCAAATCGACTTCCCGTGTCTCTATTTTTTCTAAATTAAACTAAAATACGAGATTATATTACGATACAAAAAGACGACGCGGGAATGTACGGATATCACAAAATTTAAAATGCGCTAAAAAATTTGAGCAAGAATGTGGCCAAAAGTTAAAATATTTTTTACGGTTGCGTTTTTGCACCGGTTTTGTCAAAAAAGAGATTTTTGATGGCCAGCAGCACCGAAAATAATGTTTTTGGATTTTTTTTTGTTTTTTGATTTTTTTGGATTTTTTGTTATTTTATTAGTGTTTTTGGGTTTTGTGTTTTATGAAATAAGTAAAAATATATGTACGAAAAAGAAATTTTTGGGCCAAAATTTTGCGGCTATTTACTGCTGCTGCCCGCCGCCTCGGTAGCCTCCTCGAGGTCTACCTTGATAGTACCCCCTCTGACCTGGTTGGCCTCGGGTCTGACCTCCATCTTGGCCTCTATTTTGGCCTTGTTGGCTTCCGCCGCGTCTACCTAGCGGAATAAAATTCGGATTATGGAATTGAGCATCCGGGTCTTGACCTTGGTGTTGCCAGGTTCCTCGGCCTCTGTAAGGTCGCTGAGGGCGCCCTCTGAAGCCTCCTCTGGGTTGACCTTGGTCATACCCCGGTCTAGCCCTATACGGGGCCGGGTTTGAGAACATATCGTCTCTCCCCTGCTGCCTTTGACCACTGCTAGTGGAGCTGCTGCGTTGTGGTTTTTGTGTCCGATAAGTTGAATTAAGAGATTTTGATGATATTGATTTTGACCGAGAAAGCGGACTTTTGTAAGAAGTGCTAGCAGCTTCACTATATGACCTCTGGCTGGTCGTAGCCGATGATTGTTGTATCATCGGTGGTTGTTTCTTAGCCGGAGGGAGTCTAGGCACCTTGAACTTACTCGGGCTCCTGGCAGCCGTTCGCTGAAATTTATCAGCTTGCGACCTGTCATCGCCTGGTGCCTTCCTCTTAACACCCATCTGGTTTAACCTTTGCGAGCCCATAAAAATATATTGATTAAAGGCTGCAATGTAGACATCGTCTACGCGGTTTCCCTGGGCCTCAACGACTAGTTGTCTGTTCGCAAACGAGCACGCCTGGGCATACCACCTACCAATTGCCGTTGGCGTGATCGGAGCGAAGTCCAACTGAAGAAAAATCATTAGGGTCACATACCTAATGGCCGTAAAGACGTCTGAGGCATCGTAGTCCTGAAGCCATCTGGGGATGAGAATTAAAATTATCCATTCCCAGATCTCCTCAGGGATGCGCTCTCCGTCAAACATAAATCCGCCTTGCATTTCGAATTGCTGGCGGTAATTTTCGTGAATTTCGGCCATGGCGTCATTGACCATTCTGTAAATTATCGGCCGTTCTTGCCGATCAAAGGCGAAGTAATTGGCGACCTCTGGATTTTCAAATGAGATCGGCCCAATTAAACGCCTTTGTTCCCGTTGCCACTCCCAATAATCAATCAGAGTTTCGGCTAATTGACCAGGAGTGACAAACTGCTGTGGTTCCCTTTCGGGTCTACTAGCTACCACATTCAGTTTGACCTTCTTGATCAATTTTTCCTCCGATTCAAGATCGGGCTTCACCAATACGCTTCCCGCAGGTTTGCTACTTCTTGCGGTACAGCTGGAGGGCATGGATTTACTTTTGCCAGAAGAAGTACTAACCTCTCCGCCGGTTTTCGATACCGTTCGCGTCTGAGTGTACGATGTTGTCGCAGTGGACCCTGTTGTCCTATCCGATTTTGTCTGGCCTATGGAGGTCTCCGTTCGCGTCTGACTTTTTGAAGTCTCCGTTCTCGTCTGACTCTTTGAAGTCTCCGATCTCGACTTTTGGCTCGTCGAGTATTGTGGGGTCGTCGTTTCTTCGGCCATATCGTAGGCGTCGTTTTCGGATCCGGTGGCGGCCGCTCCTTGTTGCTGCTGTCCCTGAGCTGCAAGTCTGCGTCGCTTGGCCTTACCTATCCTCTTTCTACGCCTTACCTTTTCCTTTGCTAGGTGTCGGATAAATTTTTCCGACATCCCTTCAGCTAACATCTGCTGAACTTTGTCTGGGGAATAAATTCCAGGAATATCTTCCTCGGCAATTCTTCCCCTCCGCATCAGCTCTGTCGCTGCAATGGCTGAATCTGAGCTATCGTCGGCTAGTGCCTGCTCCTTCAGCTTTCTTTGGATTGCCCTCTGACGCAGGAATTCCTGCTGCGTCAGCCTTCTCTGTTCCTGAATTTTGGCCTGTAGGGCCTCTTGCTTCGCTTGACGGTCATGATCCTTAGGATCTTTGGCCTTCACAGGTATCTCCTGGGATGCTTCCTGCATCTTCTCCAGTCTGACATCGATCCCTGACATTTTGGTGACTGCTTCGTCAATTTGAGTCTGGATTTTTTCCTCCTCAAGAGCCTGTTTCTGAGTTTTGGCCTCCATCGCATCCTTATTCTCTGATGTCTGGCCCTCAGATTCGAGGATTTCACCCTCTTCTTCTTCTTCTACATCCTCCTCTGAACTGGACTCAGAGTCTGAATTCCGTATCTTCGGCAACAGCTGCTTTACTTTAGCCGGCAAAACAGCTGGTGCTGGAGGTACTGATTGCATTATGGTGACAACCTCTGGCTCAGGCTCGGCCGGTTGTTGTACTTGAGGTACTTGGGTCGGCTGTGCCACCGCTGGTTGGATTGGCGGCGGCACCACGACAACTACTGCAGCTGCCTGCGTAGCAGCAGTGTCCAAAGCTGGTGTAGCTTTGACCACTGGCGCTAGCGCCTGCGGCTGCGCTTTGACCTGTCCCGTCCCTCCGGCTTGCGCCGTTTGGGAAGTTGAGGGACGATTTACCAGTACCTTAGAAATTAACTCACCGGCTGGGGTATATGTAAGTGTATACCCGGGCATTTCCGAAGCGATTGTTCTCTCCCGGAAGCTTTTACTGACAAACTCCGGTCTGAGCTCGAGCGGGTTTCTTGGTGCATAGGTAATCCGGTAGTCGGTTGGCGATGCGTCTTCCGTCATGGGATACCGCAGTCCCGGCGTTAAAGTCTCGAAGCCTACGTAGTAAAAAGTTACATAGAAATAAGGATTTACCTTGTAGGCTCCGTCCTTCAATAACGATTTGTCGTCGCCAATTTGTAGGATCTCCTCGGCTTCTCGAAATCGTAGCGGGACAAAACCGAACCGATTCTGCCATGCGTATACCCCTTTTTTAGATGGAAAGCGGGGTTCCGACGGCGGTAGCGTCGCTGCTAACTCTAAATAGTAAGCCAGGCGGTCGCCTGACTTCCAGGACATTTTCTTTATCATTTCCTGGCCTTCTTTAGTATAACTATTTAGAAAGTTATAGTTTAGCAGAGCGCTAGTTTCATAGTCGCACTCCGCTCTGGAATGAGGCCATGCCAAATGATAGGCCAATGGCATAAATTTGCAGATGACCTCTAACTCTGGAAAGTTTCGCTCATCCAGCATACCTGAAATTTTTGCCAAGTTTGGCGTGTAAAAATTGGTCTTATAGGCCTGTCTATGGCCCTCGATACCCACTGGGTAGTGGTTATTTGCTGAAAACACCTCTTCAGGTATTTGATCGGGCTTCCCGGCTTGTTGCCAGTATAGCTTGGCGTTTTCGTATAAAGTCAAAGAAATTTTCCCGTCTAAATCCCAGTAGGTTCCACCTGACTTGAGATTTTCCAGGATATCTTTTGAAATATTAACCCAGTCTGGTATCTGGACGTCCTGGATTTCGTCGGGATCACTATCTGTGGTGTATCCGTCGTCCTTCATTGGTTTGTTATCTCTTGGAAGTAGTGGGTAGAAACCACTCGGCAGCTGAACTCCCTGCGGACGAACTGGATTACACTCCGTGGGCGCGGTATAATAACCTGTGTTATTTCCCTGCATCTGTACCGCCCAACGGTTATACATCTCACACTTCATCATGTGATAGACCATATTTGGTTGAACCTGATCGGTTTCCATAACTGGGGTACCTAGCCCCATTTCTCGATTCACATTGCCCGGAATCATTAGATATTGTTGATAAAAATGCAGGGCAATGGTGTTGATCTGTTTGGGATCCACCTTGTCATGGTCGAAAATCTGCATTTGCATAAGCAGTTGATCGGCCATGCCATAGTGAATGGCGGCAAACATGACCAATAAGGAGTAGTATGCGTCTAGAGCGGCGTATCTGAGCTCTTCCGGCAATATACCCCTTTTGGCAAACCGATCACGGTTCGCTTTTAACGAAAAGTCATATTGGTAGGGGCCCATGTCTATCAAATAAAATTCCGTGAACAGTCCCTTTAACCGAAAAGTTTCGGGACATATACCTGTCTGAAAGCATTTTTTCTCCAGGTTTACTCCTACCATGGTGAGGGCGAAACGGTCTAAGTCAAAGTATCGACCTTTGGTCTTCCTTAGAAATTCCCGTAAGGGGACAGTTTTGTCCCTGTCCTTATTATCTCGCCCTGCGCCACACACGTTATAGATACTCACCAGATCTTCCAGTACGGCATATCCGGCGAAGAGCATGTCGGAGTTCAAGAAGTCGTGGAGGCTGGTCCACTCTTTGATCATCATCGACGTTGTATCAATAACGTAAGTTTGACCATTCGTTAGCGCGAAGCTGATATATCGGGCAAACTGCTTTCCCATTGGATTGTCGACCTCCCTTGTTTTGAACAAGGCGGCGACCTTATCCTGGTTGACTTTTTCAACGTCGAAGCCACAAACTGGTTGTCCTCTGAAGATTGACACTTCTCGGATAAAATGGAGTACCTGGCTGACCTTCCCGATGTCTACCATTCGAGGTTCCTTGGGATTGGCCGGCCAGTACCCAAATGTGGCTTTAAACCACTGATCCAGTTCGTGGATTCGTACGGCACGTTTGACGTTATAATCTAAACATAAAGTACTATTAATTTTAGTGTTTTATTCCCCTTTTTTCAGTGCATTTTCGGGTCTATACTACACCAGCACCACAACACCAAGCGGGTTAAGTTTCGCAGAAAATTAAGTTTAGTGCAGGTTGTTAGGTGAGCCACTGATATACAAACATTGAGCTGGTAGGCAACTAACACCTTACCAAATCTTACCCTTGCTACCTCTATATGTTGGGGAGGGTAGACCTGATCCGATTGTCCACCACTTGATCGGACACCAATCTCTGACCAGCTGCTTGAGCGACCAACTACGCTCCATTTATGGCGCTGTATTTACAATTTTTATAGCGCTCGAAATTGATAATTTTTAATGAATTTGATATCGAAAAAGTGATATGACTTGATTTGATTTGAAAATAAATAATTTTTTGATAAATTTTAAAATGATAAAACTTTAAACGGGCTGAACCCAAGGTTCTAGGTTTCCCTTGAATCGTATAGCTCTCGGTGGTATCAGGTATATTTCCAAATTGGAAATTCCCTGCTTGGCTTCGAGCTTCCGCTTCTCAGTACTCCCATTTTCCGTTCCCTCTAAGTCCTAACCTCGTCTGCCCTTTGGGGCGCCGAGCTGGTCTTCCAGTGACTTCTGGGCATTACCTGCGGTTTCCAAGAATATTTGATAAAAATAAGTTCGAAACTTACCGTCGATGAAGAAAAAACGGTTGTCTTGGCGGTGCTGGGCCCTGCCATATTCCACGTGGCGCTCTGTGTGCGACCACTCGCGCGTCGGAGCTTGTTGGCGGTTCCGCGCGCCCTTTCCCATCTCTTTTCTTTTCGAAATTTTTGTTTTCGAATAATAAATTGATAAATTTATTTAAAATTTTTGAACGCTGAAAAAGTTTAATTTAGCAGTTCTGCTAATTTCCTTTATATCGCAGTTCGGGGAATATTTTACTTCTTCCTTCTGATGGAAGTTTAGAATTCAGATAAGCGGGGGCAGCTATAGTTTGATTTTGAAAAAATGAAAAATTTGAAAATTAATTTTTTAGAAAAAATGTCGGAAATTTTTTGGGTTGACACTTTGGTCTAAAATTCCGAAGAATTTTTCCCAAAGTCTGAAATTAATATGAAAAATTTACAAAATTATTACCAATACTACATAAACGCGATAAATATTACAAATTAATACAATTTTAATTAAAATTAGTACTTACACGCGCGAGATATGTACACAAAATAAAAAAAAATCAGCGCGAGATCGCGCATAGATTCGCCTTGAGCGAATTTTCAAATGATTTCATTTGAATCGGCGCTCCAGTTGTAACTGTTTGTGCCATATTGGAAAGTGACGTATTTTCGTCACGTGGCGCGTCCTGATTGGCTCGCGCTATTCGCGGCAAGACCCTAGTGGTCTCGTAACGAAAATGTTTCAACCTGCTGATTGAAACAGTTTGGCGATTTAGCGGGTTGTCCCAATGTACAATGGTGACAACGTTTTCTGCTTCTCGCGAAATGTCCGTAACTATGAACGGACCGGACCATGGTAGTCCTAGTTTTTTCTGCTTGTCTACTTTAAGCAGAACCCAATTCTTTTCTTTAAATCCATTTTGTTTGGACTTTTTATCGAAGTATTTCTTCGATTTTTCGGCAGCACTCTGGATATTTTTGGCAATATCCTCGTAAAGGTTGACTAAATGATTTGTCAACACAAATTTGTATGCCTCAGCATTGCTGTCCGGCATTACAATATCGTATGCTTTCGATAAGTTTAACCCGAAGGTTGCCTCATGACCTCTAAGCAACGAAAATGGGGATTGCCCCGTGGCTGCATGTGGTGTGGCATTATACGCAAACACCACGGCTCTCAAGTATCTTGGCCAGTTATCTTTTTCCTCGATGGCCACCTTTCTGAGCTGTTTAATGAGTGTCTGATTAAACCTCTCTACCATACCATTTCCTTGTGGATGGTAGGCTGTTGTAAAAATTTTTTGACACTCCAATAACTTGCAGATCTCCTTCATTAGATCTGAGGTAAAACAACCTCCTCTATCGCTGAGTAGTCTCCGTGGAGTCCCGTGCCTAAATACAATAGCTTGTAGAAAAGTATCTACAACGGTGCTAGCTGACTGATCTGGGATCAGTTCAGCTTCAACCCACTTTGTAAAATAGTCTTGAAAGACTATGACATACGGTCTCTTCTCACTGAGTGGAGAAATACCCACGATATCCACTGATACTATGTCAAAAGGACCTTGTGGAATAATTGGTATCAGTGGCGGAATTTCTGTGTTTCCCTGATTAGCCATTTGACAAACTGGACAAAACTTGATCCAGTGCCTGACATCCTTTTCAATTCCTGGCCACCAGAACCGTTTTTTGATCATAGCAAGGGTCCTTTTGAACCCCTGATGAGTCATCATTACGGCACCGTGGTACTGGTGCAAAGTATTGTCCCTAAGGCAGGATGGGACGACCACCTGATCATCCGATCCCTGTCCGGCTTCGCGGTATAACACTTCATTTTGGATATAAAATCCACTATGATACTTGGTTGTCCCATTTGGACCCAATCTATCAAAATATGGTCGTAGTACCTCATCTTTTCTCTGCAAGAGGGCCATGAGATCATCTCTAATTAGCCCTTTTGGTAGTTCATCTTCTTTGGGGTCTGCCAAAGTAAACTCTTGTTCCTTTTCTGGGTATAACCAGGTTACTCTTTTTTCCTTACCTTTGTCCTGATTTCCCCTACTTACTTTTTCGTTGACCTGATTGCCGTCAGGCTGGATCTGAGCCTGATTATTCTTGTCCGCTTCTTTCGCCATGCTCCTTGTAGTTACGGCATTTATCAAGTCTGCAGGCGAGTTTGATTCTGGATCACCCTCAGAATCTTCTGGATAAACCTGGGTGAATCTCGGACTCATATCAGTCCTCTGATTCTTTTTACCTTTTGGCTCCGCCTGTAACGGAGTACCGTCTTCAGGATTCCGATCTGTCAGAATTCTGAATCTCTTTACCAAATTGAGATGTTTTTTCTCAATAAGCTGTGCCTCAAGATCTTTCAGATTTTCAGACTCTCGTTTATCCTCTGAGAACATGTGTTCCCATTTTGGCGGTATCTTTTCCGCTTGATCGTCTGGTTCATCCATCCTGGACAAAAAGTCTGCCATGGCATTTTGTTTTCCAGGCACATACTCTAGTTTATGGTTGAACTGAGAGATGAACGAGTACCATCTCTTCAACTTACCATTGGTCATGGCATTGACCTTCATAGATAATAAAGGTTTGTGATCAGTTCTTATGATCACCTTATGACCCACTAAGTAGTGCTTGTATAACTTCAAGCCATACACAATTGCCAAGCATTCCCTTTCCGTGGCTGACCACTTTTTCTCATCCGCTTTTAAAATTCTGCTATTGTAAGCAATTACCCAGCGGTCTGACTTGGTCTCCTGGTAAAGGACTGCTCCTAGTGCCGTTCCGCTGGCATCTGTCTGAAGGACAAAGTCCGCAGACCCGTCCAAAACCGGATACCTAAGGAATGGCACTGACAAAAGTGCTTCTTTCAGGCTCCTAAAAGCCTGATGGTGAACCTCCGTGATTTCCCAAACACAGTTCTTCCCAGTTAGTTTGTACAACGGTTCGACGTGTTTAGCCAAACCCGGTATGAACTTTTTACACCACTGCAACATACCTAGAAACCTTTGCAGTTTACGTTTAGATTCTGGGAATGGGAAATCATTTATAGCTTTGACCTTTTTCGGATCTGGGGAAACTCCATCCGAATTTAAGATATGTCCTAAAAAATGAACTCTCTCAGGCAGGAATTCACACTTCTCCGGCTTCAAGGTCAAATGAGCCTTTCTTAGAGCTTGCAGGACTAGCTCTAGATTAACTAGGTGTTCCTCAAACGTATTTGAGAAAACAATTATATCGTCTATATAGACTAGACAGATTTTCCAAACATATGGATGCAAAACTCTTTCCATCATACGCTGGAATTCGGCTGGCGCATTTTTTAGGCCAAAGGGCATGACTTTAAATTGATAAAGCCCTTCTTGGCATATGAAAGCAGTTTTTTCCTTGCTTTCTTCGTCCATTGGCACTTGCCAATATCCTGATTTGAGATCTAGGGTAGTATAAAATTTGGCTTTACCTAAACAGTCTAGATAGTCATCCATTCTAGGAATGGGATACTTATCATCCTTGGTAACATCATTTATACCCCTAAAGTCCACTACTGGTCGCTTGGTACCATCCTTTTTACCTACAAGGAATAACGGAGCTGCCCAAGGCGACTTTGATGGCTCAATTACACCCTTCTTGAGCATATCTTGCACATGCTCACGAACATGTGGCCGTAAATTTATGGCAGTCCTGTGGTACCTTTTTGCCACAGGTGCTGCATCCCCTGTATTTATTTTACAGGTCAAATAGGGTGTAGTAGTTGGAGGATCACTGGGCAAGCTGAACACGTCTCTATATTTTGCGAGACACCGTAAAGCTTGTTCCAATTGTTCAGATGGTATGTTGGATTTAGCTAGCATATTGTACAAGGCTTCCTTGAACTCTTTCTCATCCACTTGAGTCGAATCAGGTCTAGCCTGGACTGCACAAGTTTGCAGCTTCTCCAAATCCTCAACTATCTTCCCCTTAAGTTGATCTTGGTTATCAGTATCACACAACACTGAATTAGTATGGCCAATTATTTGATTTCTTTTCAAATGGCATCCTGATCCTGTGTTGTTGGATACCATAACAACAAAATCATCTTTTGTACCATCTACTATGGTACTATCAATGTGGAACCTTTCTTCGTTGTCTTCAGACTCTACTATGATTCCATTGAGGCGATTTTCGCCTACCTTATCCCAAAGCTTTGCTCTCAGAAGTATATCAGTACCACTAGGTAAGTAGATGGGATTCACACTCACCACTGGCACCGAAACCTTTAGCAGGCAAATCTTTGGCTGGTATTGGTCGGCGGCGCTCATCGTGGATTCCGCGGCGCTCGTGGTCATGACCTCTCCACAATTCGATTGGGGCTGGTCCGGCGTCACGTATATCCGTTGTTGACGGTTGTTGAGCATCATCGTCCTATTCCTGAAATCTATTATGGCTCCTACCTGAGGATGAGCCAAAAAGTCTGTTCCTACAATGACATTTTCACCTGCTTCAGGAATTACAATTGCTTTAACGGGGAACTGTCCACACAATGTATCCATCCTAAATTGGATATACCCATGGGCTTGGACTGTTTTACCGTTGGCTACAGTGACATTTAATATCCTGGGATATTCAGTATAATCTGGGCCCAAAGTTTCTTTCAGAAACTTAGCCGACATGACAGTGCACTGAGCTCCTGTGTCAATTAAAGCCATTGTCTTACGACCTCCTATAACAACCTCAATGTGGAATGGGGCTGTTCTGGGGTACGTATCAGGCAAATGTTGTTCCTGAGGACTAGCTGGTGTGCCTCTCCTTATTACTTGTATTGATGGTACTACAGGTTGTGGTGCAATTGCATTCATTTGCACAATACTACCTAATACAACATTTGGGCAATTCACTCTCTGGTTTACTTCACCTAAAGGACTCATTTGAGATTGCCTTGCAACCATAACACTCGAATAATCCTTCTGAGGTGGCTGATTTGTGAATTGACCCTGTTGCAGAGTCTGAGTCGGTCCCATAATAGCCTGAGGAGGCTGAGGATGCTGTAATGCAGCTTGCTGTTGGTACTGCTGCATCTGTTGGAACTGCTTCTGCAGCTCCTTCTGCTTTTTAAACTCCAGAAATTCATTGTAATCTGAATTCTGTTGATAATTCTCGTGGCTATCCTGATAACCTGAATAGCCTACATTATAAGCACCTCTGCCTCTGCTATTAAAGTTGGCATTTGGGTAACCTCCTCTACCTCTATAGTTACCTCGAGCAAAAGTGTTGAAGCCTCCCCTGTTGAAGGTAGGGAAGCTGGCTCTACCTCTGCTCCTGCGCTCGGACAATACTCTCAATGTCCTGCAGTCTGCAGTATTATGTGTTATGTTCTTGTGGAACTCACACCATGGCTTTGTCGGATCTCGGGAAACTTGACCTCCCTGACTTGTACTAGGTATGGCCACATCAGACCGATTTTCCGTTTGCCTGTTATCAACCTTTTGCTGGAGCTGGTCGAACCTTTCGACCAGCTGTACCATCTCTTTAGAGATTTTCAATAGAAGAGATTCTTTCTTACCTTTTTCGGTCTGAGCCCTAGGGGCTTCCCGAACTGGAATCTCCTCTATCTCAGGAGAATCACTCCTTGACCTTTGGGTTTGGGCCTGTACCTGATTGCCTACAGTTTGATATGGTTGCCGAAACCTTTGCCTCTGGCCTTGTTGATATCCTTCTGACTGATTCCTAGCAACTACGGCAATTTCAGGATCATGCCCACTAGGCATACCTACTTCATTAATTACTATAGGATCCTGTTGTGTACCCTTGGGTCCATATCTCTGGAAGGCATTCCTATATCTACGTTCAATGTCATGAACTTCAACTGCTAGATCATACCAAGTCCTAAAGGTATGTTTTGAATTCTTAAGTTCAGACTGGAACGTGGGGTCACTCTTATATATGAAGGTGTCAATGATCAGTCTCTGTTTAGACTGGTAGTCCAAGTCACCTTTAACTAGTTCCACTAATATACTGACCCTTTTTAAAAACTCTACGGCCTGTTCATTGGGTCTTTGTTGGATCTCAAACAATTCCCTGGTTAACATTTCCAGGTTACACTCAGGTGCAAAGACATTAATAATGGCTCTCCTGGCCTCCCTATAGGTCATGTTGTCTCCTGCAACAGCCTTCGGTCTACCTTTAGAAAGCCTCAGCAGTGCTTCATACTTAGCTGATTCGGGTGTATCCCTACAGAATTCCCCTTCAAGTGCTGTTAAAAAGCTAAGCACCTGCTGATTTACCATACCCTCATCTAAAAGTTTGGGTAACACACCTTTAACGATATTCCTGACTACAATCTCTTGTGCCAAATTATTTGATGGCACCTCCCTCTGATCATAGGCTGCTGTTAATACTGGATCAAGATCAGAGTTCAGGGATTGCAGCATAACCCTATTTGGATCTCGTTGAGGTGGTACACCTCCTTGATATGATGGCATATTATCTTTGTCAAACCTGTAATCCCTATATGGGAAACATGCCAATTGATCTGGTCTAAGGGTATTTGGATCAACTATATTTCCTCTACCATTATAGACCACTCTAGTTAAAGTTGGATGCTGCGAAGCTATCTGACTTTGATTCCTGAAGTCTGCCGATTGCTCAGCTCCTTCGAATCGAAGATCTCTAGCTGGACCTCTCCAACTTTTGGGCTCAAAGTTAAGCCTTTGCCCTTCATCAATGTCAGGCCTATTACTAGGCCCTGCGCCTGCATTTATTTCAGCAGCGAGACGTGTCTCTTTCTGCACCCCTATTACATGGTCTAACCTGTCTGTCCGGCTCCTGTCGGCGCCTGTCGGCTTCCCTTTTGTTGTCCTCTGTGGCGGCATTTGCGATTATGTCGAACAGGGCTTCGACGGTCCCTTTCAGCTCGCGTAGCTGCGTCGCCAACTCCTGATTGGACATCTCGGGAGCTCTTTCCTGAGGTTGGAATCGCTCTTGTTCCTGGGGAATCCTCTCTAATCGTTGATCGATTTCGGGGTCCCTTTCTTCAAAATTTGGTCGAATCTCGGGCGTAACGACGTCCCTTTTTGGTCCTGCTAATTCGACCTTTGGCGGCGGTGACCTTTTGAAATTTTGCTGCGGCGGTCCATCGGCATCTGGGTTCGGATTCGCCGGGCCTGCCTCCTGCGGATCGATGGCAATCGCTGGCGGTCGGTCAATTGGTACGCCTGCATCTTGAGGCGTAAAATGCATTGCATTTTGTTGCAATGGTTGAACCCTCGCGGGAGTTTGATCTGGGATCACTGGGTCCGGAGCAGCATGCCGTTGCTGATCTCCGTCTCCCAAATTGACTAGATTCCCAGCACTCGCCACTTTGGGTGGTGATCTACGTAAAGTATTACCTCTCGGTATCCTTTCGTTAGGCATTTTAAATCCTGCTAACTTTCTGTAGAAACCTGGAGGATTTTCTTTTCTCCTAGTCTGACTACGAAGTTCCGTGGTAAGGAGTTAAAAGCCACCACTTGTTGTGCAGGTCTTTCCTTAAGAGGCGTAAGAAAAGATTGGGTCTGAACTGACCTGTTAGAACGGATACCTTGGCTAAGCCTCGGTGATCTGTGCAACAGTCCGGTTATCCCCAGACCTACAACAACAAAGATAAACTTTGTTCTGAATACGGGTGCCTTACCAAAGACCTCCGCAGTCTCCTAGATGAGACAAGGAATCCCCTCAGGGATAAACTTACTTGGGTATAACCCGAAAGGGGTTTCCCAGAACTTACTTGACGTAAGCCGGCGCCTGGGCCTCTGGCCCTCCGCCTTCGTCGATGCGAATAATCTAAACAAATAAACGAATATATTAAGCAATAAGTCCGACGAAATATGTAAAACGAATGTGGGTACACCACAGTGAAATACTCATAAACAAAACAAGTTGCTGGGAAAGTTATATTTGGGGACGCCAGCAAAAATACCAAAAATATAATAAAAACGCGAATATAGTGAAGAATGATTTCACTTTCACTTTTCCCTCTTTCTTTGGCGCTCCATTCTATGCAAATGTCTGCGCCGCTGGTCGTCCCTGTCGTCGATTTGCATGTCGATTTCCCCACACGAATTGGCATCAACAGGGTGCCCAACACATGTGGAAAATGACTGATGAATTACGTGAATATGGTCCTGGATCCTATATTGCCAAATTCGTCAGTGGTGGTCCTAAGAATTATGCTTACAGACTGTACACCCCATCTACCAAACAATATCATCACATGATCAAGGTTCCAGGTATCACTTTGTCATCAGACACTATGAAAAAAGTTAATTTTTATTCACTACGCCAAATGGTTTTTGCTTTTGTAAAAAACAATGGACAAGAAGAAGTAAATGTGCACAGTCTTCACATTGAGTGCCAGCAAAATCCTAAAGTTGTTACCCATAAAACTTTGAAAAAATTTAGGGTCGTATATGATAAACGTAATTTGAAACATAATTTTTGTACATTTCCTTATGGGTGGACTAAATGATTATTTTACAATAAAACAGAATTGATACATTGATTTAAGAGTTTTTTCTTTTGCTACGTAAAGATTTTTTGAACTCTTCTAGATCTCCAAATTTTTTACACTCTTTCTATACCTGACTCTTTCTGGTCATTTTTTCTATAAAAGACCTTTTTCAGTCACTTTTCCACAGGCAATCAACTTTATATGCATGCACCCATAGGAATAATGTTTCATTAGACTTTTTCGAGATTTTACTTATAGAACTGACCATTACTGACCAATCTGACAACTACTGACTGGAATGATCATTCAGGAATGGGACTTCTGACCATATTTACGCCTGCAGGTGGCGCCCTTTTGTCAAAGGGGGTCCAGGGGCACAAACTTTTGAAAGACTTCCTCTGCCCACGGAGGAAGTTGTTTTTATACATGCTTTCTTTTTATTTCTTTTCCATTTTTTGTTCATTTTAGTTTTCCTTTTTCAATTTTATTTCATCCTCAATTTTCCTATTCCACCTAGAGTAACACACCTATTACCCTAACTCTACTATTACTGTAATCCAAATATTACCGTAATTCCAATATTATGGTAACTCCAGAACCTTCATGCTTAACCATACTACCTATAAATCGATAAAAAAATCGACCATATATGCTTACCATACTACCTATAAATGGGCCAAAAATGATAAATTATTGGTAGTACACAAAAGATAGGGATATGCTTAACCATACTACATATACCGGCTGGCCTTACTACTCACGGTGTGCAGAATATACTTTTTCACAGACAGAAAATTCTTTTGAGAAGGAATGAACATCCAATATAAAGAAAATGAATTTTTTCCAACTTTAACCCAAGTTTTCAAAAATCTAGTCCAGTTCTTTTTCTAGCATAACAACTACGGAAGCGAGTATATTCTTCTTTTTTCTGCCCCATTGGGGCATTTTCTAATAAACTAGTTCATACTAATTAATGTAACAGAAATGAACCAAATTATATTACTACAATGACTTATTATCAACAAACATATTTGACAAGTAGACAAATTAAAGCTAGCTTTCAAGGAATTGTAATTTAAGTAGGTATCCCATTCAAAAGTTTGTCTAACAATTTTGTTACTTGAATTTTGATTGTTCAGGATCAGTGTTGATTTGATATGAGTATATTTTAAGTGGTTCATGTGATACTACTGTAGTGGCAGCGCATGGCCCTTAGTAACCTTGGCTTTTGTTAGAGAAAAATTCACATCACACTTTTCCAAGGTTTTTTGAGAAGTAGGAAAAGTGGACATAAGGGGCTTCTTATCCACCATGTGGAACTGGTTGGAATTCTAATTATGTAACTTTTTGTGGTCACCTGTTTCATAATTCTGCATAAGTTTTTTGTTTATAATGTCATGTTTTCACAGTGTCACATGCCGATCAATTTGGCCCAACATCATGTGATTCACATCATGCCGATACTTCATGTTTTTCACCATTTTTGTTTAACAGTTACCTACTCTTTTTTTTTGCATTTTGTTCATTATATTTTACATGCATTTTTGTGTGCATTTTTTGTGTTTCCTTTCTGTTTCATTGTGTGTTTCATTTCTGTTTCATTTGGTGTTTTATTTCCATTGCATTTTGTTATTTTCTGTTGTGCATGTAGACTATGGTATGTAACTCCTTAATCAGAATTTCTGCCAGATAAGCTCTACGAGCTCATGGCCATAATTGGAGCATTATGTGCACCTCTTATCAGTAAAAACTAGCGACATTTTGCAATGCAAAACGACTAGTTTGGAAATTCTCATTAAAAGACATTCATATGTTAAGCGTGGAGAGTGAAACTCGCGCCAATGCTTAATGTATTTGAACTGGAAAATGTCTATGTGACCATAGACATCTTCTGCACCGATTTCTGCTGCAGAAGTTAGCTTGGGCGTCGTTAGCTCCGCTCAGGGCATACTGTAGGTCTAGGAGGCCCTTTAAATGGGCCTGTTTCATTAGTTTTGTACTCATTTTTGGGCCTACATCGCTTTTCCTTGCGTTTAGCTCTTGCATCTTACATCCATTGACTGTTTTTATATTAATTTACATACATTGCATCCTCCGCCTATATCTTCGAATAAATTTGCATACAACTTCTTGTCCATTGCTGTGTTCGCGACCTGAATTCCTGCATAGGAGTTATACGTTGCCCCCTCTCGCCTAGTACCTGCCCCTCGCTCCATTAGTGGATTGCTTGCATCACCTGTTGACCTGTTTTAAAGTACACCCCGCGCCGAGCCTGAACCGAACCGCCATCAACCCTGTTCCCATCATCCCAGGATCCATGAATCCGTGAACCCATCACCCCGCGCCAAGTCGAAGTTTTGAGACAAGGACTAGGTAAGTCTTCTCAGGTGATTATTGTTGTTGAGGGTATTTGTGGGACCTCTTTCCTAAGTTGGTTTCCCTTGAAAATCCCCTCAGTTAGAGTAGCCCTTGAACCCCTTGGGTTAGGGCCAAAAAGGGGATTTAGGTTTACAATTGGGTCCCCCACAGTAGGCCATTAAACAAATGGCCTTGTCCTTCATTCTCACTGAATGGGACTAGGGATACCCCTGACCTGGCAGCGTTGTCCATTATTCTACAGCAGAACCCAAGGACAGTGCGGAGGTACCCTATAGGCTCTCCTATTGCCAGTACCAGCTGGGTTAGGTTCCTGAAATGAATATATAAGTGAGCCACCCAATGGGGTCACAGCGTGTCACTCACAGTGACACGGCCATATTTGTATCAATATGGCATGGGTTTCTTTCCATCAATGTGATTGTCCAGTATTCATTCAAAGTGACATGGCTCCATTCGTTTAATGTGACAACAGGTTTGGAAGACTTGGTTTTCGTCAGAGAGCTGCGATTTTGAGTGTGCTGGATGTTTGTCCACTGTGTTTGGTCGTTTTTCTTCCACTTGGTAATAAATCATTTTTGTAGCTGATTTGTATAAATGATCAAGGCGTCGGTCTTGCTGTAAGGGTAGTTCGACTAGTGATTGCTTCTATCTTAGCATAGTACCTTTTTCTGTGCTTTATTATGGGTTGTTCGGAGTCATTACACGACCTGTTGTTCTACTGCTAACCAATGGTCGCCTGTCTGTAGTCAGATGTGCACACATAAGGGTCCCTTGAGTTCACTTCATTCTGGTAATTTTCTCACCTTACTTGGGTTTTCTCCCTCGTTGTGGTCACAGGACCAGTTCGTTTTTGACTGCTTTTTTCAAGTCTTCAACAATAACATCAGAACTATCATTGCTGTTAATTTAATTTACACAAAGTTTTTACTGTGCATTTTTCAACCAAAGAACTGTAAAAAGTAGTTCGGAGTGTTCAAAGACTTTCAGTTCTACTGGTTTGCAAGAAAATGCCCTGATGGAACAGAAAGAAAGAAGAATATACTTACTTGGATAGTTGCCAAGCTAGAAAAAGGAGTGACTAATTTTTTAAGAACGTGTTAAAGTTGGAAAAAAATTCACTTTTATAATATTGAATTTCATTCTTTCTCATCAAAAGATTTACTAAATAATAAACGTATGATGTGAGGTAGACAAGGGCCACCAAGAAAATGCAGTGACTTCTGAGTGATTTCCATAAGTATGCTTTCTTCAGAGCTCTATGCAGCTCCCCAAATGGTACAAAAAATTTTGATGAAAATTTTATCAATACAGTAGGAATGTATTAGCTATGAAATAAGAAAATAAAATTTTGCGGCATCCGAAGCGAAGGTGTTCGGGAATGCCCATGAACAAATTTTTCTAATTTTGACGGCTCATTTTTGATGCTTTAAACTCTCTTGAAACGTGTAATGTACAATAACTCAAAGTAAATGTTATATCAAAAGATAGCCTATTCTGTCCTGTGTAAAATGAATATTGATTTATCGAATAAGATCATTCCAATCCGGAAATATAGTTTGGCTAGAAAGACCCATGAAAAACGCCACTCAAGCAAAAGAACCAGAAAAACAAAATTGAGAAAGCTTGCCGAACACAGTGGAAGAATTGATCAGAAGATTTTCAAACTTCATGACAATATCTACCTTATCACTACTTTTAATCTCATACATGAGAATCAATCACAATTCTCAGTGTGCAAACGTACAAATGTGAAAAAACGACGTGAGCGAAATTATCGTTGACGTTCTACATTCACAAGTACATTCGCTCAATATCTATAATTCGATCTCTACATATTTACTGTGATCAACCAGTCTAGCGCATACCTGTCAGCACTGTTTTATTCCCCAAATCGTGCTTTTTCGGCATACCTGTACTTGGGTGGGGAGGGGGTTACTCGGCCAACCCTATACCCAAAATCATTTCCCCCCCCAACCTCCCCCAGTTGGCAAAAAATTAAAAAAATTTGCCAAAAAGTGTATGTTTTTTGGCCTTTTTTGGGAAAAATTTCGACTTTTTCCTACCCCCCCCCCCCAAAATTTCGGATTTACCCCCCCCCCCAACTGTTCGGAGGTCTTACAGGTATGTTTTTCGGGAAAAAAATTCGGAAAGGGGAAAAAAATTTTGGGCTCTTTCCCCATTTGGGGAAAAGGCCCGGGGAAAAAAAAACAGTGCCTGTAAGACCTCCGACCCAGCGTTTTTTTTTTGTGCACGGACATTTGTGCCAATTGGCACAAGAGGCCAAAAAAATTTGTGCCAATGGCACAGAAATTTTTTTTTACTAGAAACATAACTGAAAACTGCGGAAAAGTTTTAGGCCAAAAGTTTGATAAAAAGTTAACGTTTAACGCATTGATTTTTGTAAAAATCGTGCCCAACTTATTTTTCAGCTAACCATGTCAGTGAGACAAGAAAAAACTGTGCAACAAAATTGTTCACGAAAACCCAAAGAATGGAATGCTGAGAAAATTTAAATAGTTCTAGAATTCTTCAGGAAGTTCAAATTGCTTCAATTTTCGACTACGAATATCTATGTATGTATACTTAACAACAATGTAAACATACCTGGAAGACCTCCGACCAGTTGGGGGGGTAAATCCGAAATTTTGGGGGGGGGGGGGGGTAGGAAAAAGTCGAAATTTTTCCCAAAAAACATACACTTTTTTCAAAATTTTTTTAATTTTTTCCAAACTGGGGGGGGTTGGGGGGGAAATGATTTTGGGTACAGAGTTGGCCGAGTTGGGGGGGGGGTCCCTCCCCCCAACCCCCCAGTACAGGTATGATTCACTCGGCGCGAAGCGCCAAAAATTTTTTGCATTTTCAGGCTCTAAAACGTCTAAAAATCAAGAAAATTTAATGTTTGACCAGCCAAAATTTTTGTGCCAATTGGCATAAACGCTCAAAATTTTTTGTGCCATTCCAAATTTTTTTGTGCCAAAAACCATGTTTTGGCTTGGCACAAAAAAAAACACTGCTCCGACTAGTTGGGGGGGGGGTAGAAAAAAGTCGAAATTTTTTCCCAAAAAGGCCAAAAAGTGTATGTTTTTTGGCCCTTTTTTGGGAAAAATTTCGACTTTTTCCTACCCCCCCCCCCCCAATTGGTCGGAGGTTTTACAGGTATGGTCCCCCCAACCCCCCCCCCCCCCCAGGGTTGGCAAAAACCCAGTTTTTAAAATCTTCATTTTTGGGTTTTTGGGTTTTTGGGTGGGTTTTTCTGGGTTTTTCTGGGTTTTTGGTGGGTTTTTCTGGGTTTTTGGTGGGTTTTTCTAGGGTTTTTGTTCTAGTTTTGTACTAATGAATGATCATTTTACTTAAAATATATATGAGAATGTTATTTTTAACGTATAAAGTGTATTAAATTGCTGAACAGTGTTCAAGACTGACTATACATTTGGTTGTAACATATTTACACGAGTCACGCGACTGCACATTGCACAACGATTTTATCGATTTGGCTTATTAAAACGATTGGCTGTTTATTGAATTTTTTATTGCATGATCTAAACACTAAAAATTGAAATGTCACTTTAAAAAATTGAAAATTACGGAAATCAAATTTCACGCTTCGGCTTCGCTCACTTCATCAGATTCACAGTCACGGGAACTTTCTAGCAGCCCAAAGTTTGTCTTAACGAATACCAGTTTGCGCACTGTTTCCGTCGACAATTGATTTCGCAGCTTGGAATGTATGAAGCCAAAGGTAGAGAAGTTTCTTTCCGAAGATGCGGTAGAGACAACGAGCGAAAAAACCTCAATTAATTTTTTATACATGTAATACATTGAAACAAATAACATGTTATCTATGTGTACCTTCAGAG
Organism: Romanomermis culicivorax; assembly: GCA_963922205.1. NCBI lineage: Eukaryota > Metazoa > Nematoda > Enoplea > Mermithida > Mermithidae > Romanomermis > Romanomermis culicivorax. The sequence continues at coordinate 418,681 of CAWUHX010000196.1, forward strand.
CGATTCGTTGCACCAGCGGCCAGTCAGCTCCATCTGTGAGCCAATACTCAAGGACAGACTTTTTCTTTTTGACGAGCATCTGGTCTGGTAGCGAAATGAGTTATTTTGTTTTTGTAATTTTGCCTCAATCATGTATTGCGTCAATTCTTGATACACAGCACTTTTTTGGTCAGCTAGTTCTGGATTTGCCACAGGGAAATTAACGATGAAATCCTCAATCTCGTTCTGGATTTGCCACAGGGAAATTAACGATGAAATCCTCAAATTAACGATGAAATCCTCATTTTAAAAGAATTAAGAAAAACCCAAAAACCCAAATTTTGTCAAAAAAATGCACCCAGAAAAACCCAGAAAAACCCAAAAACCCAAAAACCCAGGTCTTGCCAACCCTGCCCCCCCCCAAGTACAGGTATGGTCTAGCGGCTATTTACCAGTGTTTGTTTTTGTGCCAAAACATGGTTTTTGGCTCAAAAAAATTTGGACTGGTACAAAAAATTTTGAGCGTTTGTGCCAATTGGCACAAAATTTTCGGCTGGTCAAACATTTCCTTGACTTTTAGATGTTTTAGGGGCTGAAAATGTGAAAAATTTTCGGCGCTTCGCGCCCAGTCAAGGAATATAATATTTTCTATTTGTATATTTGATTAAAATGTCTTAATCACTTGCGTGATTAAGACACTTTCAGCCAAATCGAAATTCTTGGTGGTTGAAGAATTAAAATTCTTGGTTGCTTTCCTAGTTTTTAAATTGTAGTTTGTCCGACTGAAAATCCATCGATTTTTACTATAAAATTAAACTTTCTGTCTGGGGAATAAGAAGTGAAAAGATTCATTTTCCAGCGTTTCAGAATATCCGAATCCAAAAAAAATTTCCGGCGCTACGCACCGAACAAGTTAATTCATATCAAACCTTTTTCATTTCCTCTGTAAAATTCAGAAAATTGCGTTTTGAAAGTTGAGAACCGACGTAAATCGGATGAAATACAAGAAAGCTAGCTTCTGATTTTTTCCGATAAACATAAAGCTAATTCATTGATTTTAGAGCGAGCAACCAAAAATCTATCTGTGCAACCAAAATTTTTCCCCAAGTTGCACATTGCAACCTGGCCTGTGCATAAAAACCTGAATCCAAGCACACATGAACTAACTGAAAATATGTCGTCTCTACTGAAAAAAATAATTTTCTTTTTATTCAGTGAATTCTCAAAAAAATGGGGAAATTCCCCCCTTTTTTGAAAATCCTGGATACGGGTATGGTCTTGGCTCAGCAGCTGTTTAGCTATATGGGTATGTTTTGGCTAAACAGCCGCTCGGCTGTTTAGCCACTGCCTTTTAGTTCTGCTCGGTTCAGTTGGTGGTTACCGACCGTCGATCATTTTCCACAAAATTGCAGTTATCCTTTCCAGCCGAAAGTAAATTTTCGGGCTGAACGTTTTAAGCTGTTGGTGATTCACTCAAGTGTAAATCATACATGTAATTGGAGGGAAGAACTATGGGAACCCTCCAGAAATCGTTTTTTATATACTTGAGTTGAATCTTTTAAAAATTAGATTTGATACTCTAGAAGCCTTCTTGATCATATAATCACAGCGCGGAGCAAAACTGAGTTTTTCATCAACATAAACACCAAGGTCTTTCATTTCAGCGACAGCATCAAGATCACATTCACCAATTTTGTACTGATTGGATGGATTATTTTTCCCCAAATGTAAAACTACACTTAGGCAATGACATACTAAGTTGCCATTCCTCAGACCATTTATAGAAGCTGTTTAAATCTTCCTGTATTAATACTGAATTGCATGCATCATTAAAAATTTTTGCATCATCCGCAAATAGATAGAGATCACTTTTAATTATATCACTCAGATCGTTTATAAATATCAATAACAATGTTGTTTTTTTATAAATATCAGGAACAAAAGCTTCCTTGAGGAACATCACTAATTATTGGAGTTGGAGCAGAAATGGCATCACTTAGTTTTACACATTGAGATCTATTTGTTAGGAAGTTGCAAATCTAATTCATTGTGAATTTATCAATTTTATATCCTTGTAGTTTTTGTAAGAGCTTTGAATGTGTGACAGTATCAAATGCTTTCTTAAAATCGATGTATGTATACAACATCAACAGGAACTTGATCATCCAACTATAATAGTTTTCATCATTTTAATCGTATTATCTCATGTTTTGATTGATAATTTTCAATATTTCATCTTGATATTTAATGAAGGTTCGCATTTTTTCCTTGGCACAGTTTTTGGGAAACATCAACTTTCCAAACTTTTTGAAGCAATTATTCATTTTTTAACGTGAAATCAATTCAAAATCTTCATGGAAGTAGTTTTCGGAAATTTGTACTCTTCTTAATCATAAAATTAAACAATTTTAGGGTACTCATTATATGTCAAAAATGGATTATGGCTTTTCTCAGTACAAGATATTAAGCAGTCGATTCGGAAATATCTAGGTATCTGTCTGTTACAACTGACGAGTGGTAATTGCAAGGAAGTGTTGTTGATCCTACTCTCTTTTTGATGTTTATAAATGTTTTGTGCCCGTGGTAATACCAAAGGTGATCTTGTACTTTTTGTTGACGATCAAAAAATTTTTAACAAAGCAGTAAACTGTGGTCAACTGCAGAATGATTTTTGATTTGATTTGACTTAATAGTCGAAGACACGAGAAAGCAAATATAAAAATCCAGAGAGTATCACAACTAAAAAAAATTCACCAAACAAAAGTAAAAAAAAATACGCAAATATAGCAAGAAAAAAATATCCAAAAATTAGACAAGGTTAAAAAATGGAAATAAAACAACACGAAAGTTTTGACGTAATGTAAGTTCAAAATGAACAAGCTACAGTAACAACAAATTCGATTAGTCTAGGAAGCGCAGGTTAGAAAGTGTAACGAACTAACACTCCCCATGGAACATGGAAAAATCGATTTTCATAATTTTGATCTTAAAAGATTGTAGACTGGAAGAATTGATAGCATCTGGAGGAAAGTTATTCCCCATATTGATATACCTGTTACAAAAATCATATAATCTCACACTCGTTTTTGCTTTGCCAGTAATAAGCTTGAGGTTGTGCTGGCGACGAATATGTTGTCATTAGAATTCTGGATAAAGAAATCATTTTTGTCAATCTTTGATAACTTTATACTTTAAAGAAGGAGCAGCTATTAATCTACGGGTTTCAAGTCGTTCTTGATAAAGAGCTTTTGGACGTTCCTCATAAGGAAGTCTAGATTTTTTACTGAATAATATCTTGGTAAACTTCTGTTGCACATTTTTAATCAGCTGAATTTCATTCACATGGAATGGAAAGGATTCCACGCGGTGGAGCAGTACTCAAGTATAGGTCTGACACGGAGCCATACCCAGGGAGCAGGAGGAGCGGCCGCCCCTCCTTGGCAGTGAAATTTTTTTACTGAATACCTACCAGTGTTTTTTTCTGCACCGGGCTATCTGCTAGATGCCGAAAAGTCAAAAAAAAATCTACATTGCGGTTTTCTCCTGTTACCACTGTTTTTCTCCCGGGCCTTTTCCCCAAGTGGAGGAAGGGGTCAAAGTTTGTTTCCCCGTTTTCCCGGAGTCGTTTTTCGCTTAAAAATGCTTGTAGACGCATTGTTTATGTATTTTTGAGCTTTTTCAAACCTTATGGTGTTTTTAGAGCCTTTAATTCATTAAAATTTAGGAAACATTTGAAATTTTTGAGTTTGATCGATGTCAAGTCTACAAGCATTGTGGAACAAATTTTCCAGCAAACTATCCAAGAGCATAATAACTTTAAATTATATGAAAAATCGACGGTCAATTCCTCTATGATGACAAGTAAGAACCCCAAAAAGATATTGATCTTTTTGGGTTTTCTACGACGCTGGAAAATCAATTTTCCAAACATTTATTTCAAGAATAAGATTCGAGTTTTGTGTTTAAAAGTCGTAATTTCTAGAATTTTATATTTGAAAAATTTCAAAACCAGTAATTTATTCGCGAAGTCTCATGAACTTGGCCGAAAAGGTATAAGTAAGAGAAGAGTAGAAATTTCCGAAAACTACTTCCATGAAGCTGTTCAATTGATTTTACGTTAAGAAATGAATAATCGTTTCAAAAAATTTACGGACTTGGCGTATTGATCTTTCTCAAAAGAATGTGTCAAGAAAAAAATGTAAATCTTCATTAAATATCAAGATAAAATATTGAAGATTACCAATTAAAACATGAGATAATACGTTTAAGATGATGAAAACTATTAAAGATTGAATGATAAGTGAAGGTAGACATGCTAGGAGCTGCACCTGAACTAGAAAATCAACCAACCATTGAATCAGAGAATCAATCAGCTAAACAGGGAATCACTGAATGAAATAACCATGGAATCAACCAACCACCCAATTCAATCATGGAACAATACATCAACCAAGAAATCAACCGACCAATCAGCGAATTAACCAACAAATCAGGGAATCAATGAACGAACTAACTAGAAAATCAATCAACCACCCAATTCAACCAGGGCATCAACCCACTAATCGGGAAATCAACTAACCAATCAGAGATTAACCAACTAATCAGAAAATCAATCAACCGATCAGGAATCCATGAATACAATGCGCTAGAACATTTTGAGATTTTGACCTTCTAAAACGCACTGGAATGTACTTTTTAAAATTCTCTGACTTTTCAAGGTTCCAGGCATATTTTTTCCCTGAACTCCCAGGTTTGCTAGATACACTGGCGCTTCCTCAAAAGTGTGTATACTTTGAAATACATTTGAAAATCAACTTTGACTGCATTCTGTCTATCTTGTACTAGATAGATGTACTATACATCACCACCAAAACGGTTCGGCGATCAATCATTTTTTTGGGCTGGCTGGTACCAGATGAACTGATAAGGTTTGTCCGGGTCGCCAACAAAAATCCTAGGATATTTTACTTCTAAATAGGGTTTATGAGTCGTATCCATATTGTAAGCGAATAATGAGATAATAGTAAAGATCTGCACGTTTCTGAATTTTTCTAGCTGAATTATATTCCTTTCTGGCCTTTGAACAGGGATTCTAAACAGGGGAGGAGACATCCAAAATAGGTTCAACGTTTGTTTTCAGTGCCCTGATTTTTGAAATCATACAAGTTGGAATAAAAGCATTCCAATTAGATTGGTCACTTTTTGCACTTTTTATAAATATATCGACAGTGACATGATCATGACAATTTCATTTCCAAAAAGATATTAATCAAGTTGCCAGTTTATTGACTATTTATTTAAAAGTTTCAAATCCGAGTGTACAATTTTTATTTGGGCTTAACATGCGGGAAATAAAAATTCGGTCGTTTCTACAGCAACGAGTTATCGATCAAAGTTCCGGTCGAAATTTTTTGTCCAAAGTAAAACTTCCAACATTTATTTAGTCTCCACTGGGTGCAAGCTGCAAGTATTTTTTTCAGAAAACGACGTCTTACCTTCCAGAAAAGTCTTGCGTGTTATGCGTTCACCGGAATTCTTTACCATTTCTCGAAGTTTACACTACGGAAGCGGTGAGTTCTTTTTTGACTGAAACGTGTATATCCCGATCAGTAAAGAAAAATGTGTATAAATTTTAGGGATGGGCGGAATCCGGATGTGGAAAGCTACAGTGGCCGGATCCAGATTTAGAACAGTATATCGCATCCGGGTCCTTCATACATAGAGATTTGTCGGGTACCATATTTTCAAAATTTTGGGTCTCGGTCCAAAATTTTAAGAATATCGGGTTCGGATCCGGGTATAAAATTTCAAGAGTTAAGGTCCGGGTCCAACAAATTGGTTGGATATTTTTACGGGTCCGCGTGATTGACCTAATATCGGGTACAGGCTTTTTCAGAAAGAGTCCCATTAACATTCGTGCTAATGAAAAATTTTTCATTACCACAGTTAGCACGATTGACAAATGTTACTTTGTTGGTTTCAAACTAATTTGTGAGTTTGTCAATTCTGATAGCATGCTTTTATTGTATCAGTTCATGAAATCATGCTTGATATTGATACTTTTAAAAGGAATAAAACTCTCATCTGATTCTTATCAAATCAGCTCATTCTTACGTTATGCACTTGATTAGTTGACAGACAAGTAGATATTCAGTATAGTTAGTGTAGATGTATTGGTAACCCAGACCCGAAATTACCCGACCATTTGGTCGGACCCACCCGATCAGGTTTTTTTCATTATTCCTTGACAGGCCATTTGGCTCCTAGGGTCAAAATTTTACCAGTCAATACGAATTTCAACAAGTCAAAACAAAAAAGTTGGTAAATAAATGTGGTAGTAAAAAACAATGCTTTTTTCAACAAGTTTATTCAAAAGCACTTTTCAAAATCACATATTTGACCAGTCATTATTCAAATCAATCATCAGGGTTTTTTTCGCGCAAGCCAGATTGATCTGTAACTTGGGGAAAAAATTGGTGGCACGGATTAATTTTTAGTCCCTCAGTCTAAAATTGATAAATTTGCTCAATTTTATCTGAAAAAATGATTAAAAGTTACTTCCCTTGTATTTCATTCAATTCGCGTCAGTTCCAAACCTTTAAAACTAAATTTCCTCAGTTTTTGAGGAAAAATCAAAAGGCTGGCTAAATTAACTTGTTCGGTGCCTAGCGCCAAAAAATTTTGATTTTCAGCTCTCTTAGACGTCGGAAAATGCATTTTTTCTGCACATTCTTCTGTAACTGCCCATAATCGATCATGATCTTTTTCACCATTTGATTGGTGGAAGAGGTCAAACCTCTTACCTCCATTGTACATATCTGGAGCCAGTAATTTACCAATCATTGTTATTTATCAAAATCGATTGCTTTCAAGTGATATAAAGCATGAAAAAGCGCGATTCCGCACCTGAATAGCACCGAAAGAGCATGAGCACCGAGAGAAAATTTTAGATTATGATATTCTATAGCGTTGGAAATTGAATATTTTTAATATCTTTTTCCTGCATGAAGGGTTTATTTTTTCAGTAAATCCAATGTGTTTTCAGTGGGACAAACCAAAATTCAAAAATTAGGCAAGCAACAATGAGTCTGGATTCTAGATGGCTTCTTCAGATAGCAAGAACCGCGGCGATTTTTATATGCTGATAATGTTTTAATCATTTTCCAATTCCAAAAATTTATGTTCACCATAGCCGAAAATTCTAAAGCGCCGCAAAACGATTTGGTAAAAATAATGTAGAAAAATCTTTATTTTCGTCAAATACGTGGAAAAACGATACAAGGTCAAACATTCATCCAATAACATGCTAGTTTTTCAAAGCTATAAGCATAAGCTAGGCCGACATTTTCTAAACGCACAACAGAAATGATACTCAGAATCATAAATGATATGAAATCCAGCGCAAAGCGTAGGAAAATTTTTGGTATTCTCCATTTCAAAATGCGCAAAAGTGCATCTCCGCACAGGAGACCCTATAGCCTAGGGTGGTTAGGCTCTAATTTATACCAGCCAATTGCCAAATTTTTGGCAGCCAATCAGAATTTTTAGGAGTCATGGCTCCAAATTTGCCTAAAAAAAATCCACCACCAGATATTCTTAAAATTCTAAACCCGGACCCGATATTTCTGAAATTTTGCACCCGAACCACATATTTTCAAAATATTGAACCGGTACATCACTAGCAGTTAGTTCGACAGTAATACTTTTAGGAACCACTAAATTTGTGTTGTTTGAATAGAAGTTCACATGTTTTCATTGTATCTGGAACTACACTTCAACTTCAATACAGGTTCTCGATTGATTTTCTCAGAAAACATACAATTATATTTGCTACTCACTATTACTGATTTTCAAATCACTTAAGTAGTGTCCAAAAGGTTAGAGCCGAAGCGACTTCAGATTTGAGCTAGTCATTTACTATGCAAAAAAGACAAAGAGAATGAGGATATTGACGAAGTTGATATATTTGTGAAAACGGTGATTTTCGATTTTCCAACAGAATTTTGTGATATCCTTAACTTTCTTCTCGATTTTTTTCAAAAATTTCTCCCTTTCGGTCATTAGCACGCTTGCTAATGTCCAAACATTTCCGTTAGTACCGCTCTGGTTTCATTAGCACCGTGCTAAAAAAAACCTCATCGCGTAGCATATATTGAAAATATTGGGTTCGGGTCCAAAATTTTAAGAATATAAGTTCCGGATCCAACAAATTGGTCGGGTATTGTTTTGGGTCTGGGTAACTGATCTAGTATCGGGAAACATATTTTAAAAATATCGGGTCGTCCAGACCCGAGTGCGAAATTTAAAGAATATCGGGTCCGTGTCCTACAAAACCGTCGGGTCTTGTTTCGGGGCCGGGTACCAAGTGAATGAAGAATCGATGTTTAGTTTTTCTATATCAAGCTGAATGAATTCATACTTGTTCTCAGTTCAATAGTTATGATAATCTTTGAAATGAGAGCCATATTGATTTATGAGCTCAGAACCTTTTGACTCGGCTTACTTGCGAGCCTCAATGTGCACCGTGCAGAAACAATTAGAGAAACTCTGCACTGAGCATGCTTCTCCGGTTCCAAACAGATATAAATTTGTAATTCTTCGATTTGAACTTTCAGTCAAATAATGATGGTATAAAATCAGTGAAAGAAGAAGTTAGAGAAAAATCAATAAATTAATGTTCATCCCAATCCAATAAATTAATGTTCAACCCAATCGGTAAATTCCATTTTCCCCACACTTTTATAGAAAGTTTTGAGTTTTACTCGCTTTTATGTAAGATGAGATGAGACATGACATATAAATCGAAACAATCAGGGATGACTGAGGAATGAAACTACACTTCTTTTTGTCCGTGTTTCAGCTCAATTGTAGTGAATATCGTAGGTTACATATTACCATTGCCGGAAAAATTCGAGATTTTGACTTTCTTAGTTGCACCTGAAATGCACCTTTAGGACAAAAATTTTCCGCTCGGTCAAAAAATGCACACTGTGCGAAAAAAAAACCTGCTCGAGCACAGTTTTCATATTCGATAATGCCACAGCTAGACAAGTGAAGTTAACGGTAGCAACTGTGACTGGAAAATTTTGGATTTTTATTTGCCAAAAATCTGAAAAATGCATCTTTTCATCGATTCTCTCAGTAGAAGTAATACCGATAACTTTGGCAGCTTCTAGATCAAAGATTTTTGTTCTGAGTCATGCAGAAAACGCTCAGAAATTTTTTCTGCATGGCTAAACGACAGTGCATTGCGCATAAAAAAGCCTGCTTCGGAATGGACTATTATCTCATTCACGAAGTAAAATTACATCTGTAAAGTCAATAAGAAATCAATACTTACGACATATGTAACGTGTTCTTTGCAGACAAAACTAATCTAAGTTCATATTTGCAGTCCTACCATAAATCTTCTAAATGTGGATTAGTGATGTGCGTCGGATATCCAGGAATTGCTAACGTTTCGTTTCGTAACTTTTCGTTTTCGTAACCGTTTCGAAAAGATGTAGACGTTTCGATAAACGTTTACATCTTTTCGTTATATCTGATACTATTATTAAAACGGTGATTTTTGATCTTTCACCACAATAATGATATTCTTAACTTTCTTATCGAACTTTTTTCGAAAATTTCTCCCCTTCAGTTATTAGCACTGTGCTAAAAAAACCTGCTATATATACGTTACATTAGATTTGGCATACCTAAACCAATCTTAAACAGGGTGAGAATCCTGCTGTAAAAGCATTGTGTAAAACAGTGCTTAATGCAGTCCGTCTTCGATTAAGAAGCATAAAAAAATATTATATAAAGTTCAGTTTACTTTGAAATGCAAAGGACATTGGACAATTGAAGTCCAAAATGTGGTTTAAAAGCAACTTTTCCTGAAAAGTCGCTGTTCGTAGAAGTCAGATCTTACCGGAGCTGTAGGATCCAACGATTCCAGAGTAAAATCCAGACTGAACAAATACAAGATCTGGATTCAACTCCAATATGTGGCTGGATCTTATTATTTTCAAGAGAGACGTAGCAAAAGCAGGTCGATTTTTTAGAATCTATCCAACGAAAAGCTTTTTGACTTTTCACTAAAAAAAGAAGGAAAAAATATAAAAAAGCTATACTTTACCACAATACTTCCTGAGATATTGCATTTTAAAAAAGTAGCATATTTTTATAACAATCAAGGTTAACGTAAATATAACACGAAAAGTTATTGCACCTGTTGAATATTATGTAGTATTTTAGATGACCCAGTGTATCATTACTTATGTGACTTCTGTTTAGCTCTGTGCAAACAACATTAAAAATATCCGGATATATCCCGATGTCCGAAGGTGCAAAAAACACGGATATCCGGATATGAACATTTTTCTGGGGCACATCACTAATGTGGATACAGTTGAAAAAATAGATCTTCAAGTATAATTTGGCTACCGTAAGTGAATGTATAGTTATTATTATGACCATATCTCTATCTTCGACGGGGTCGGACCCGGATCCTGGAAATTTAATGTTGAGTGCAGATCCAGAAGTTGTGACGGATATCTGGCCCATTCCTAATAGACCTTGTGTCATTTAGTTCGCTGTAAATTGAGTTGTAAAAACACATAATACAAGCATTAGAAAACAGGTCGTGTTGTGTGGGTCAGTAGGTTTATCTTCTACTGGCGGCCCACACATACAATGATGTGGTTGAGGTATCCATTAGGATGGTCGATTTGCATAATTTATTCATAAAGAATAAGACGATATAAAAAGACGGAAAAGAAGGCGAACGGAGAGGAATGAATAGTTGGCCAAAGGCCCAACTATTTATACACGAAAAAAGACGCTCACGTAAAATTTACATAGTCCGTGGTGAGCGAAAAATAATGCAACAAAAACGTGGGCATAATTTGCATGCCCAAAAACTATATGCATGTGCACCAGCATGATGTGCACGTGCAAACACATCAGTTCGATCAAAGATTATTGTGTCGAATCACTAAAATTCCTTGCCTCCTGAATTCTTAGGCTCAGGCTTAAGAAAGATACCAATCGCATGATCAAAGAATAATTTCGTGTATACATTATGCTAAGCTTTCCGCAAATTTTTACTTCGTTGTCGACATAAATTTTGAATTCTCTCGCAGTGTGCATCAAGAAGAGTCTAATAAACCTTATGGTACTTTTTGCTCCTGATGAGGATCTAAATTCGCTCCGATTTCACTTACGGAGAATTGAAGTTTTGTGTGTTATTTTTCTTTCAAATTTTTTAGTGGATAAAATGTGATTTTCAAGCGAAACTTACTGTTTGAACATTTCAAGTCGATCAATTCTATGTATGCTGTTCGTCCTGTATATGAATCTATTGCAGTGTGACATTTTCTCCTCTGTTGCTAGTTCAATTCTGTGTGAGAAACTAATTAATGTAACATTTTGAGGACGTTGCCCATCACATGCCTCAGAATGTGTACGATTTATTCGATTGTTCATTTATTAGTCGAGCGTTAGAAAACAACAGGACCTTTATTGTCGGATTCAAAGATCCTTACCGAAAAACTCTTGAGTTCACAGCGCTTACTTCGTAAGTTCTGTGATGATGACCACTAAAGCATTCTCAATCCCTTTCAGCCGCCTCTGATTTTACTTCTCGGTTTGAACTGCTGACTCGTATTATTGCTTCATACCTGTGATACATTTTTTTACCTATCCTCCATACATTTCAAATATATTATTTTTGCAGAAATGATTGTGACGACTGGATTGATACTTTAACTAGAGAGTTGTCTGATCTTCGCTGTCTTCCGGTAAGGTATTTATACTGATTGTGCCCTCTCCATTTGTGCAAAGTAGCCACATGAAATGAAACTGATTTGTCATTTGTATATTTTCTGGTACAGTGTGTTAAAAAATATTTTAGAACTAGGGTTGTCCTGGGGCAGTCATTTTAGCCGAGGCCAAAGCAGCCCATACATGCACATAGGAGGTAGGGGGTAAACCTCCTTACCTGCGACCTTGGCTACCAAAAAAAACGTCAAACACCCACCCCCTGAACTTTTTTCTACAGCTTTTTTGATGATTTTTGTGCATATTTTGTATGAAAAACTAGAAAAAAACCTTGAGCAAAAAAAAACTTTTTTGCTCACCCAACCCCCCCCCCCCCTAACCCAAAATGTCTAAAGACCCTTCCCCCTTAAAAATTCTTGCTGTGTATATCTGGAGCAGACGCAGAACATACTAAAATATAGGTTACGATTGGTATCATAACTTCATATATGTATCTTTCAGGGGAAAATTTTATGGTGATTCTTTTTCTTTTCATTTGATGCCAGCTACGATACTACATTGATAGATAGATCGGGAAGGATTTAGGTATTGTAGATAAAAAGATTTAATTTTTAAGAAAACTGTCATCACTAAGTAGGTATGAGAAACTCATTGTTTTCCCGGAAAAACTATGTTGCACACATTTGGACCGTACATGTAATGGGATCCCGGAGTCTGGAGAGTCAGGTCACTTTTTTGGGGTGGGGATCACAGACTCTCCAAAAGATTGGAGAATAATCTCTGAGGGGAAAACATTCAAATTTTTCTTCAAGAAAGCCCGAAAACAGTTCAAAAAACACTAATTTTTGCCGAAAAACCACAAAAAATGTATTCATGACCCGAATCACCGAGAAAATTAACGTTTTTGACAATTTTTTGTTCAAAAATGGACATTTTTCATCAAAAAACTGGCATTGTTCAGTATTAACCAAAACCAAAACGACCAAAAGCATGCAGGTCCCTTTTCCAACCATATGGATAGCCATAGGGTTGGAAAATCCTGGGGGTGGCTCAATGGCTAGCCATATGGCCTACGATTTTTTGGGTGGAGGTGGGGTTCCTATAGCACTCCCTCCCAATTATATGTATGACTTGAACAGATTCTATCGGTTCATCTGGTTCTAGTCAAGCAAAAAGTTGGTTGGTTCACAAATCATTTCTGCCAAAGCTGAATTAGTGTAGAAAACTGCGTGTTAGTAGAATTATCTCATGGAAAATAGATAGGGTACCATAAAAGTTGATTTCATAGGCGTATTTCAAGTGAATAGACTTTTTGAACGTAGTTGAAAAGAAAAATTAGCATCAAGCTATTGAAGATAATACTCACTTTTGCATACTGTTAGCCAGTCATTCAATTATACAAACCCTGACATAAAATTTATTTCGTGGTGGCAACTAGCTCTGATTGCGATGTCTTCTTTCACACTCTCTGAAAGCAATATATCCCAAAGAACAAATGATTTTTTCGTATTGTAGTACAGTTGTATCTAATTGTTGTAGTATCTGATCTCATTTTGAAAAGTATTACCTTGTAAAATTTGAGACTTCCTGAGCTTTACGTATCCTGAGCTTCAACTTTGATAAAGAATGTTAGTCTGATTCCCTTAATTTTTATAACAGAAGTCAGGCTTTTTGTTTAAAGGACACAATTATTATGTATTACGCATTGTAAGCTTCAATCGTATTATAAATCGAGCTTGTTATCTTATCAAAATATTGGTTTTGTGTGATATCCGGCCGAACCGGGGCAAGCCTAGTTGCAACTCGGTGCCTGGGACCATCTTAGTTATAACGTTCTCTCTTCATTTTATAGTTTATTTTCTAATGTGCAGATATAGATCAAATTTTGAAGACTGTATTCTTCTCCAAGGAAATATTTTGGTTGCACAAAATATGAATGTTCCATACAGACATGCTCAACAAGAATTCTCAAGGGTGGGGGTCCATGGACTTTTTATCGAGGGGGCCCTTGGACTTTTTATTGAGAGGGTGTGAGGGGGAGATTGGCGAGCAAAAAACAAAAAAAAGTCTCCCAAGATTTTTGTTTTTCATACAAAATGCACATAAAAATCATTAAAAAAAACTGTCTTGGAAAAAGTTCAGGCGGTGCTTGACGAGTTTTTTCGGGCCAGGGGGGTGTCTAGGGTTTCAGGTAGGAGGGTTTACACCAGAGGTCCCCAAGGTCGAAAATTTAGGTAGGGGTAAAATCGTCAATTTTAAGGGTAGTACTTGAATACTTGAAATATGCCGTGACCCTTTTTTTGCTCTCAACTTTTGTGCACAGGAGGGGTTGGTCTACTCTCACCACAAAACAAATCTCACTTACAACTTACAAAAATGAATAATGCCCCTACTTTACGCTTTTTACGGTCAAACACCATTTACTATTTCAGCCCCCTTTTTCCAGCTCCCAATCATGCAACTTGATTGTACTAGTTATATGCAGAGGATAGTCACACCTGGAAGATTTCATGTCAACTGACTCCTGCACATTTCAAGAATCGAGCACAACATACTTTTGGAAACATTATTTGAACCAGCATCTTTAGCAGTATGAGCTTATTCCATCACTGATAAGGGTTGGAACAGCGCTTCCAATTGAAAGTGCTGATGCTGAATGTGGCTTTAGTATTATTAATCCCATTAGATTATGAGCCACAAGTTTGAAACCAAGTACCACTCCTGATCCACAGGAAAGTATGCCACAGCTTGGGCAACCATATGCGCACAGAAGACCCAATGCACAAGCGGGGAAAAGGAAAGGAGAGCATGAAGTGGAAGAATTTTAAGAACATAATGTTTTTCTTCCCAATGGGCGATTTTTTGATAAATAACATATACATAAGTCATTATTTGATCTCCCAATTATATATATAATGGTTTATCACAAGTAAGTATATATTATTAATGTGCTGATATCCTTTCCTAAAAATCACTATATGGCACAGAAGTTGCCTGCTCTCCCATTATCATTTGCTCAGTAAATGTGTCAAAAAGACCAGTGAGTAATTACTCTCAAGCACACATTGTGCAATTTTTCTCGAATCACTATACCTTACTGAAGAGAGGATGAGGTCTACCAAATTTTTTCGCTATAGTGGGCTGTTTTTATGGGGGTAGTAAATGAATTTCCAAATCTGAGACCGGAGTAATACCCCTCCCAACCCCCCCTCATGGGGTGCTCTGGTTAACACAATACCCCCTATGTGCATATATGGTTCCACGGCATATGGCATGATTTGAACTTATTTAATTTTGATTTTCAAGGACCACAGTTTATCTTAGGTGACATTTTATTCATGTTAGCCCAATCGAAGTTTCCTTCCTCAGTTTTGATAAGCCTTAGACGTTGTGGCCAAATAAATTTTAGCACTTGTGGCATTTACAACTTAGTGTATTTTTCAATGGAGTATCAATTACTCCATCAGAAACAAATATTAACACGTTATCTATTGATTCGGAATTAGAAATCAATGTTGATACCACCAATGAAAAGCAGCTTTCAAATAATGTGTACAAGAATAGAAAAACTACAGAAAAAGTAGGTCATGATTTTCGTAACATGTTCAGTATTTTGCATTTAAAACTTTAATGACAAATTGAACACGTACGCATACCTATGTCTCAGCCTAAATTACTAGTTTGAAATTGGTATTCTCACGTCAAATATAGTCAGATAGAAATTTAATCATTTCTTGTTTCAAGAGCTGATTCATCACAATAGCTTGCAATCACCATTTTCCCCACATTTTTTCTACATGCGAACCATACCCTTGTTTTTTCAAATTCTACGAGCATACCCAAACCTTCTGATGTTCTTGGAATCAGTGATGTAAAAAAACGAGGAAGAAATAGAAGAATTGTAGTCTGGTCAGTCACATTGTGCTGATAAATGATACAATCAGTGTTATACAACAGTTGATAGCACAATAATGATAAATTTCTCGGGAATTCGTCTGTTACTGATATTTCTGTGATTTTGATTAGACTTATCGATTTTTATTCATTGATGGTTTCATCGTTTTTCAAAGCAAAAGCTCACGCTCAAAACACTTGAAAATCTAAGCAAGCTAGAGCAAAATGGTAAAAATTGATAGAAAATTTTGGTAAATTACTGACTGTTAACTAGTGATGTGCATCAGATATATGGATATCCAGACAGATATTTTGAAAAATGGATATGTGGGTATGAAAAAATATCTGGATATCCGGACATTTTCAGTGTTCAAAAAAGAAGTAAAGGTTACTGAGAAGTTAGGTGTTTTATTACACAAAGTTCCAACAACGAAAAGTTCAAACTATATTAGTATCTTATACTATTCAGCAGGGTTTTAGCATAAGTCCCATTAACATTTGTGCTAATGAAAAAATATTTCATCAGCACAGTTAGCACTGTTGACAAATGCTACTTTTGTTAGTGTCAAACTAATGCACAAGTTTGTCAATTCTGATAAAACACTTTTATTGTTTTAACTCATGAAATCATGCTTGATATTGGTACTTTTAAAAGGAATAAGACTCTCATCTGATTCTAATTAAATCAGCTCATTCTTACCTTATGCACTTGATTAATTGATTGATAAGTGAATATTCAGTAGTCAGTTTGACAGTAATACTTTTAGGAATCCCTAAATCGGCATCCTGTTTTGATAAACAATTACACCTTTTCATTGTACCTGGAACTGCAGTTCAACTTCAATACTGGTTCTGGATTGATTCTTTCAGAAAACGTACAGTTGTATTTGCTATTCACTATTACTAATTTGCCTAAACTTCAGCATATGCCAAAACAGCTGTTTTCAAATTACTTAAGTACTGTCCAACTGGTTGGAGCCAAAGCTGATATAGATTCGAGCCGCAGTGTTGTAATATAGCGGGGCATCCTCGGCTACCTGAATGCAGTTCTTGGGAGTTCCTAACTGGTTCTTACCCTAACACTAACCTGGCCAAATGTGAGACCGAGAAAGATAGATGAGTACCTAGCCAAAGACAATGGTAGAATGAAAGTATTATTATTGAAGAGCAAAACACAATACAGGGTTAAAAGAATACAAAGTGCCACAAACTACTAAATGCCAACTGGACAAAACTCCACGCCAGTCCTACACCAGGTCTCAAGAGAATAATAGAAATTTGTGACAAGTACAAGAAACACCGATGGGCAGAACACATTGTCCTAAAGTTGCACACTAATTTCCCACAAAAAGAAACATTGCCGAGATAAACAAAGGTGGCGTAGGAGGCCTACAATATGCCCACAACTAAAGAAAAATTGGGTCTAAGACGCTCTGTATGAAATCTAACATACATCAACCAAAGTAAACATTATGAATGAAAAAACATGGGGAATGACGCCAAACATCAACAAAAACATCTATGCAAAACATTCTTATCCATTTTTTGTTTTGTACCAAAAGTAGTATGACACAAACCATTTTGAAAGTTTTGTTTATCTAATAAAAAGTGAACCTACTTTGGCAACAAAGAACTTTAGAAAATAAAAATGATAATAATTAGAGGACCAAGGGTCAGAGGAATTGACCCTCTGACATCCCTCACCCCGAAAGGCAAGACTTTCCTGTCACCTGCTGCCTGACAAGTCGATTGATAAAATACAATAATATAAAAGAAATGTCCATGGGACCCTACCAATACAAAATAATAAAATCGTTCAAACAAAAAAAAATAACACCCCAAGGCACTTAGGACTATTCATCGAAATTGCTGGCAGGAACTCCGCAGTTGCCCGTTTTGTTGTCTTATTGCCGGTTCCTCCATCATCAATTTGAGCCTTCCTCTCTGTCCTCTCGGGAGGGGGGTTTGAGTTCGGGGTGGTCGCTTTACTTTCTCCTCTGCCAGTCTCCTGCTGGCCCCTTGGCTGGACACTGACCCCCCACAACTTTGGTATTACCTGCCCCCAGGGAGAAAGGATGCCTGAAAATCGAATCCTCTGGGCCTTTGGCTGTCTAGATTTTGAACCAACAGTTTATGGTATTTGTTGCTAAAGGAGGTCTGTGTTATTAAAAGATAAACTAAACTCTCAACATGGTTTGTGCCCTGTAATAAATTAGGTTGAAAAATATTGTGGGTTTTTGAAATGGTAAGACTGATAATGCAGAAATATGAGTGTGAAAAATGAAAAAAAGAATGTTACAAGGTTTTTCACTCAAATTTTTGGAAATGAGAAAAAAAGAACAAGCAAAATTTTCACAATGAGATCACCAAAAGAGAAAAAACAATATGAGAATCCAAAAACGAGGCAAGTTTAGCCACAGATCCTAGACACGTGATATTACCAGGCACAACCATAGAATAATTTTGCAATCAAAATTTGGGAAATTTACATTGAAAAATTTTCTATACAAAACATAGTTATCTGACCTCACAAAGAGTGAGGTCAAGAATTTTTCAAAGATACATTTACTTTCACTCGTGCTCATGATAGTCACAACCTAGACCTGGTAATTCTTCATTTGGGTTCCATGGGGCAAATGTGGTTTGGGTTTTTGTACCTTGAGCATTAATATTGTATCAGGAAACCAATTTCTTTTAAACTGACTCCAGGGACCAAACTTTTGAAGTGAGAAAATCATACCTGAAAAAAGAATGCGGTTTAAATCACCAATGCTTACCTTCAACAGTCCATGATATTTCGGAAGCAAATACTGCATTTGTGTTGCAACAATGTGCATCAATATAATTGTTGATGAATGGCAAAATATTATCATTATTCAGACCATAATGCTTCTCGGTAACCATTCAAGGTCAGCCAAAGAACACCCATGAATAATCCCAAACTATCAATAGGTCTCACTAAGCGGCAAATATTACAATATACAAATTTTGCTCATTAATAAAGTTCTTACAAAAAGAATTTCAATAATACACACAAAATGACTCGCACACACAAGAATAAATTTGGCTATAAGGGAGTTGATCAGGCTATGGAACACCCAAAATCCTCGGCCAATAAATTGCTGGCCAGCCAATTTAGAGTCACATTCTTTAAAAATTAAATTTTCTTCGAAATCTTTGTCCGCTCAACACAAAATTAATATTATATTGCCATTCTTGCAGCCGAACGAGTTTTTTGCCATTTTGAACATGGTAGGATTCCATACCAAATAAATATTTTGAATTGGGCTATTTGGCAATTCATGATTATTATATAAAAGTCAAAATTCACGAATCATATTTTGAAAATCAGCTCCATGTTGGAGTGAAATTTTTGAAATAATATTACCAATGTATGCCTTATTCAACATTTTCTGTCTATCACACCAAGCATGTGAAAATACATTGTTTTGACAATAAGTTCTAAAAATCTGCCCCTCAAAAGAATATTAGAGAATACATAAATAAACTAAAAATAAAATTTGAACAATAAAACATGTTAAGGAGTATATTTTTACAAATATAAGTTGAAATTTAAACATAAAACAAAATGTAACACAAACAAAAAATAATATGGTAAAAATGATTTACAAATTACAATAAAATTCTGGGGCTCACATAAAGAAAGGCATTACCTGATTATTAGACACAGTTTGTATGTGTGAATCAGGTTTTCCCACGCATCGTATTTTTATAACATTTTTATCTAGATTTCCAGTATCTATCACTTCATAAGGTCCATCATTGGTTGTAATCCCCTTTTCCTTTGATTATTCCTTTCTGGTAGAGAACAAGTTTTCCTACCTGGAATGTTTTTTCACATGCTTTCTTATCATACTGTAATTTTCTTTCCCCTGCTGCTTGTTTGTGATTTTGGTTGATACTTTTATATGTGTTAAGGACATATTCCGTTAACATGTATTTATACATATCATAATTGTTTTGAGCAATTATCAGATGGGCAACTTCTTGATCTAACTGGAATTTTGCTTCGTGGCCATATAGTAGGCTATGTGGTGAATTTTTCGTAGTTTTGTGCAGCATTTCTCAGTAAGCAAATAATATTTTTTCCAAATAGTGTGACCAATCATCAGGGTCAGTTATCGCTACTCTTCGGATTTGCTCAATAAGAATTTGATTAAATCTCTCCACCATACCATTGCATTGCGGATAGTATCATGTAGTATTGATTTTCTTGATTTTCAATATGTCACAAACCTTGGTCATTAATTGAGACATATATGCCAATCCCTGATCACTCAAAAGGTGCTTGGGTGTTCAATGAATATAAACAACTTTCTCCATAAATGCTCTAACTATTGTATCCACTTTTTGATCTGGTAAGCATTTCGCTTCAACCCACTTCGTGAAGTAATCCGTGAATACAATCACATAGGGTCACTTTTCCCTTAGGGGTGAAATGCTGACTACATCTGTGGCTACTATTTCCCATGGGTAGGACATGGGTATCGGATTCAAAGGTTGTATTGGGTTCATTACCAGGCAACAGAGTTGACATACCACACACGACTTCACCCATTTAATTATATGGTCTTCCATATTCAGCCACCAAAACTTGTTTCTGATTATCGCAATAATTGGATCGATTCCTTGGTGTCCCATTGGGGTATTGCTGTGATATTGGTGCAACACCAGATACCTAAGCCTTGTAGGGATCACCAATTGATTTTTCCCATGGATATTTTCTCGATATAGTGCTTTGTTTTCCAAGTGAAAACTATTGAAGTACTTTTTTGAACTGTTTTCAGCGATTTTCTTGAAAATATCCATTAATTTTGGATCCAGCCTTTGCTGCTTTTTTATCAATTCCAGGGAAAATAATTCAACCTCTTTCTTTGCTTCTCCAGGTATTTGATCTATTTCTTGCTGTGCCCGGGGTGATGGATCAATAAAAGTTTCTTGGGTTTCGGGCTCTAGCATTTGTTTCATCATCCCTCGCGTCACTGCTATGCATTGGTTAGATACTTGCAGTTCCTTACCAATTTCTTGGTCATTTCCTTCTCGCTTTTGTTTCAGCTTCTCCTTTTTCTCAAATCTTGACAAAAAATCGGCGGAAGCATTTTCTCTTCCCGCTATGTATTCGAATGTGTAATCAAATTGTCCCAAATATAGCGCTCACTTCAATAATCTTTGAGTTTGCTGTTTCTCTGCCAATAACCATGTTAGTGGCTTATGGTCTGTTCTAACTGTGACCCTAAACCCCGTGACAAAGTGCCTATATTGTTTGAAATCATAAATTACTGCTATACACTCTCCTTCCATTGTTGAATATCTCGTTTCTGTATCATTGAGTGCTCTGCTGGAATAGGCAATAGTCCATTAGTCATTTTCCATCTCTTGATATAAAATGGCACCTGTGGCTGTTCCTGAGGCATCAGTCCGAATAACAAATCTCACGGATTCATCAAATACCAGATACCTAAGGAAAGGTGCTATCATTAACACATTTTTCACATTTTTGAAAGCTGTCAGTTGTTCTTGCCATAATTCGAATTTTTCTTTTCTATTTTTCTTTACTAAGGCTTTGCATAATGGTTGGGAAATGAAAGCTAAATTGTGGATAAATCATTTCAACCATTGTACCAATCCCAAGAATTTTTGCAATTGCTCAATACATTTGGGCACTTCAAAATTTTTTACCACTTCGATTTTTTGAGGATTGACTGACATTCCATTTTTGTCTAATATGTGGCCAAGAAATTTTACATTGGCGGGCATAAAAGAACATTTGTCAGGTCTGAGCATGAAGTTCGCATTTGCCAAACATCGAAAAATAGTCTCCAGGTTTTCTAAATGTTTGTCGATTGTTTTTGAAAATATAATAACATTATCAATATATACAAGACATATTTTCCAATTGTATGGGTACAAAATTCGCTCCATAAGGCGCTGAAATTCGGCAGGGGCATTTTTCAAGCCCAACGGCATAACTTTGAATTGGAAGAGTTCATGTTGGTAAATAAAGGCTGTTTTTTCTTTCGAATCCAGGTGCATCAGTACCTGCCAATATCCTGACTTTAAATCCAATGTCCAAAAATATGTTGCAACTCCAAACGCATCCAAATAATGGTCAATTCTCAGTATCGGAAATTTATCATCTTTCGTGACTTGGTTTATCCCTCTGTAATCGACTACAAGTCTCCAGGTGCCATCTTTTTTACCCACTAAAAGTAATGGTGTCGCCCAAGGGCTTCTAGAGGGTTCGATGACACCCCTGTCCATCATATCTTTGACATGCTGGCGTATTATATCTCTTTGCATAATCAGGGCTCTCCAATAGTGTTTCTGATCTGGCAATGCACTTCCAGTCTTGATTCTATATTCAGCTTTATGCATAATTGTTAAAGGGTCCATTTTCATACTAAATGAATGCCTATGTTTGAGTAGTCCATCTATAAGCTTCTATTGACCTTACCTGATGGATGCTCGACTCTTTTACCAATTGCATGACAATTTTGACAAATTTAGGTTTGCTTTGGTTCTGCAATTGTGGTTCATTTTGTAATTGGTGGATTTTTTCATCAATATCTGATCCCAGAAACTCTGCTTTCGATTTGCTATCAATTCATTTTTTTAGCTTTATGCCTTTGCTTGTATCATTTATCAACAAAATTCGGAAGTCATTATCTCTGGCATCTATGATCAATGCATCCACGTCAAATAGTGTATTTTTCCCCCTTTCTTCTACTACTATAAGTCCTTTTGCCCAATCTTTCTGTGGCCAAACCACAGCTTGGACAAAAGTAGTAGTATTCCACAGTATATAAGTTCTTGATTTCATCCATATAAATGTTTCTTCATCCATTTCCGTGATTCTCATAATTTGACCTCCTTCCTCATCACTTTCCAAATCAGGCACATCTTCATCTTGAATTTCTTCTTCTATTTGCACTTCATCCACAACCATTGGGTTGCTAGGAATGGGCAACCTTGGCGTTATCTGTGCATCATTGAATAATGTTCCACTAATAATTTCTTTTTCAATATTTGCTGATCGTATATGGCCTTTTCCAAAATCAATCTCTGCCTGGATATTAAGATGAAAAAGAAAATCTAGACACAAAATAATACCTTCGCTCAAATTGTCTAAGAGTGCAAATCTTGCCAAAAAATTCCTGAAACTAGTTCCAACGTATATAAACATAGGCCCATAAGTTGTTAATCACTTGCCAACAGCCGTAATCACAGAATTTAAAATGGGAAATTTCGACTTTGGAGTGTTCAGCAGCCTTGACACTGTGTCTGTTCTCAATTCTTCCCTGCAGATTATGGTGGGAATCAACAACAGTTGACATTTTCAAAAATTTTCCAGAAACAATCGTTCGTTGATTCTTGCTAGTCATGCCTTTGTATCTGATGTTGAATTAATTACATTGGCCAAATTTAGGTCATAATTTTCGATTAATACTCCATCAGGAGCTATAATATCCATCTGTGTTGCCTTTTTAGATTCCTGTGAATTGATCACATTTACAGAATTATTAGGTGGATTACTTGGAGGTAGATTAATTTGCGGTGGTTGATTTACATTTTGCTGATAATAATAACCAATATTGGAATTTGGTTGGCTATTACCATTATACAGCTGTCATTGCCCAAAATTATTGAATCCAGCTCATCCTCTATTTACAAATCCAGCTCAATTATCAAAATTCTGATTATTTTCAAACACATTATTGCAGCAGTTCCAAAATGTTCCTTGATCAATTGGCTGGATCAATTCAGGATGAAGAATGAAACAATATGCGGATGCATGACTGTTGGACTTGTAATAAGCGCAATAGGGGGGACGATATGGATTTCCAAAAACTTGATCATGTAAATTATTATATTGGGCATGATTATTATTGTTAAACCATCAATGATTAGGCTCTGATTCCTGATCGCTTCATTGACAATTTTAATAATATCTTGATGAGTCAAGGCATTCTGAAATGCAGGTGGTGGTGGTGGCATAACTTGAGGTCATATGTTGTTGGTGATTATAATTTTGATCCTGCTGGCGAATTTGCTGATTATTAATTCTCCTATTTTCATAGACTCTATTCAAACAATCATCTTCACCGTCTTCTTGATCCTCACTGAACTCCTTCCAGGCTGTCGTGTTGGCTTTCAATTTATTTATGAATTCTGCCAAAGAGGCAATATTTTTAAATTCGTGAAGCCAGCCCTCCATTCAAGTTAAAACCTAAACTGGAGTCTTGTGAAAGTACATTTCAATGACGATATGATTTCTTTTGTTTTCCGTTTTTTCATAGTTCAATAAATGAACATATATCTTTATTCTTCGTAGAAAATCCTTCCTGTTCTCCCCTTTACATTTCTTCAAATCATGTAGCTCCCTCCTAAGTGGGGGAGTGTCCATTTTTGGGGCTATCATTCTTATGATGCTCCCTTTTCCTTCTTTATATGTTCCATTTTGTATGTTGATGTTTCAAAATTGCAGCAATGCCAAAGTACTTCAATCTTCATCTCCTCTGTGTCTTCAGGCTTGAATGTGCCTTCCAAACATGGGAAAAAGTTAAGTGTTTCCACTGCCTCCATCTTGTCCAATATTTCCCTATTTTTCATATGACTAAGGATAATGTTCATTTGTTTTTCAGGATCCTCTTGATATCAAAGATATTCCAATTGATTTGATGGTAGATTTCATAGTACTTGAGGGATTTCTCTTGTATTCTGCCATGATGTTGAGGGTAGATCTTTGTTCAAATTTCTCCGATGAGCATTCTGTGCCTGGGCCAGATGATTGTCCAACCAGTTGATTTTCTTTTCAAGACTTCTATCTAAATGGTCTTTGACTGATTTAGATGAAAGTATGTCAGTATCAGAATAATTCATGATTTTCTCTCCAGTTTTGATTTTCTTCATTTCGGTCGTTTCCAATAATTCATGCATTTGTTTCTCCACTTCTTCCATAAATTTCTTTGTATTTTGCTGTTCCAATTCACGAAACTTTTCTTCCCATAGCATTCTTTCTGCTCACTTCCACATCAATTGACCCAATATTTCCTGTTCGCGCAATGTGGCCTTTGCTTGCTTGATATTTACAGCATTCGTAGATTTATCCACAGTTCATTGCATAGATTCAAGGATGGCCAGAGTGGCTACATCCTGAATATTTCCCTTCTTTATCTTTCGGCTTCCTTTCTTGATTCCAATTCGAGGTCCAGCTTTTCGTCAATTTCGGCTATCATAGGCATAACTCGAGAATTCACATTTGATAAATAATATATCTCAATTTGTGGATTCATTCTACCAAAAGATGAAGGATCACAAGATGTTTGTACCGCATCGTTTGAGAGCTGTTTCTTGGCAGTTTTGGATTATTTTTTTTGATTTGGTGTCAATGAAGTGTATTTTGAATCTTCTATTCAATAAAATATTGGGTTTTCTCCAAAACCTCTTGTTAGTTGTGGCGACGCCAGACATAAGAAGTTGCTGGTCATCCTGTGTATGAACATTGATAGCTATTCTGCAGACATGAAATTTCATGTTTCGTGGAAATTTAGCAAAAAAAGAATTTAGTAAGGACTTTTGACGTGTTTCAAGATTTTGTTCAGTTAGATTATTCTGAAGCTCCAGCTGGTTTCAAACTTGCTAACACTGCAAAATTTTCCGAATCATGCATGCATGGACCGCTGCATCATACAGCTGCGCTGTAGGAACAAAGCTATATTAATTCTAAGCTTTTCCAGCCTCAAGACAACATTTACGTTGCGTTGCCAGTCGTTTCTAACCACGATCATCATGTGCACACCGACCAAAACGAATTACTTGGTAATCCGATAATACTTATTCAGACACAAACGAGAAAACTTTACTATTTCTATCGACTGTAGGGAACAGACAACAACATTGGGGGTATAGTGGTTACCTCTACCAAAGGCCTGAAAATTTACTTCTTCGGGAGAAATGGGCTAGGTAGTCAAATTTCTTCGAGAAACTGAGAAAAACTTGCTTTAGGGTATAGTGCAGTGTACGTGATCGATAATTACGGTGTGTTTTTGCATATGTAAATGCCGGGCAACGTTCCTGCATATTCCAATGTTTTTGTTTTTACCAGTTTCAGCAGATAGTCCCGGCTGGATGACCAATCTCTTGATTCAGCCAAGTATAATATTGAGCGCCCTAGCCTTAGTGTACAGCTCTCTTTTAACGTTCGAAGTCAATGAAATTCAAAAAAAGTAGCGTTTTGAAATGCTACCAATAGGATTGTATCGGATCTTATCATCCAACTGTTTAGAGAACGACGTCGGTAATCAAGATGATTATGATCAACGAGTGGGCATCAGCATGCATTCTGGCTCTGGTATAATACAATTGTGTGCTTCCGAAGCATTGTACCAGCGCTTTTCGCCTCCTTGTCCCCCATTGCCTCCAAGAGATAAATCAGACGTTTTAGCTGCGTAAGTTTTTGCCTGTCATGCTTTACTTTGAGCTGCCACTGAGACAGTGTGTTTTCTGTACCAGACAGATTTTTTCGGCTGGTACGGAAAACTGGCTGAGTTTCCCGTATGGTATGGATTTTATTATGTCATTGATATTATACTCAATAAATGTTTCTCTCCACTTGAGTGACAATGTCCCAGAAATGTTTAACGACTTCTTTTAATTCTGGTCCTAAGAATACATGCACAGAGGGGTAAGGGGGTAAACCCTATTACCTGAGACGCTGCCCCCTGGCCCAAAAAATCGTCAAACACCCCCCCTGAACTTTTTTCAATACAGCTTTTTTTGATTATTTTTGTGCATATTTTGTATGAAAAACAAGCTTGCAGAACTTTTTTTTGTTTTTGTGCTCGTCCACCCCCTGCTTCCTGGATAAAAAGTCCAAGGACCTCCCCCTGGAAAATTCTTGCCGTGCATGTCTGGTCCCAAGCCTACAAAAATCCTTGAATCAGTCGAAAATTCTGAGAAATTTAACGACGACCACGATGTAGCAACTGCATTAGCTAGTAAAAAAATTATTTAAAAAACTAATGTTATCAATATTACCTACACGATATGAAGTAAGTAGAAAATAATAATTGTATCGACCGAATTTGTAAGATGGGATGTCCATTCTTCTCGTAATTCTGGGGATACCCAAAAAACCGAAAACTCCGAAATTTTTCCAAAAAAGGGCCAAAAAATGATACTTTATACCCAATTTTTTCGAGTTAGTAGGAGAGTTCCTAAATTTGGGTACTAGGTCCGACCAAATTACGAGGAGGGTCCCCCCTGTTAAAGATATTATTTAAATGAGAAACATCAAATGTTTAATTGCTTTCATCTACTTCTAAAATTTCTCTATTTTAGGCGTTGTTACGGTTCACGAGACAACACTTCCGAGAAAGAGTATATGACCTTAAATCGATCTGAGAATGCGGAACCTCCTTATGATTCGTTCCCGAATCTTGACACTCTAAACGTTAACTCGCATGTTCGAAGTACAATATTAGTGGAAAATTTGATAGATAACAATGGTGCGACAATGTTGTTACGAGATAATGTCCAGGAGAATATGTCCAACCGTAAGTGTTGCGATTGGTTTTATGGGAAAACAAATCCTCGATTGTTGATGATGATGATGATGATTTTATTCGCAACGGCACTAAGCTCTTACAGTTGACCAAAATTGAACTTATCCAATTTAGAGCGAAAAATGTTACTATTTTCAGATGTTATTATCGATTCAGGAAGTTTATTCCAAATAGGAATAACCCTATTTGTAAAGAAGTATTTCTTAATATCAGTCCTTGGAATATCTGTTTTTAACTTCCAATTGTGGTTGGATCGGATCTGAGAATGTGTAATGGTGCAGAAATCACTCAAGTTTAATGTCTGTTCAAAGTGCCGTGAATTTTTTTCCCGTTCACTGTTTCGTGATTTAGATTTGGCTTTCACACTATGCTCCATAATTTTTACTATTCATGTCTGCAGGGTTTTTTGCACAGGCCAGGTTAAAATGTGCAACTTGAGAAAAATTTCGGTTATACAGATAAATTTTTGGTTGCTCACTCTAAAATCGATAAATTTTCTCAAATTTATCGGAAAACCCATCAAAAGTTGGTTTTCTTGTAATCATTCGATTCGTGTCAGTTTTAGATTTTTGAAACCCAATTTCCTGAGTTTTTGAGAGAAAAATAAAAAGGTAGGTATATGTTCGGCGCATAACGCCAAAAAAATTGACTTTGAGACTTTCAAAAACGTTGGAACATTCATTTTTTCAGCTCATTCTTCTGAAACCATCGATAATCGATTGTGATCTTCTCGCCATTTGACGAAACACGTCAAATATGATTTCGAAGTTTCAACCCAATTCGTTTTTTTGCTCAACAATGTCGACAGATGCTTTATTTATGTTTTTTGAGCTGGTTCAAATATCTTATCTCGTATATCTTAAACCGATAATTCATCACTCATAATGGAAAAAGATTTTTCTCAAATGATATCAAGCATAAAAAAGTGTGGCTGGTATTTGATCTCGGATTGAAATGTCCAAAATTTCATCGCGTAGCGCCGAAATTTTTTCTTGGATTTTGGTATTCTAGAACGCAGGAAAATGAATCTTGCCAACATTTATTTCCTAGACAGAACAGAAGTCTGATATTTCAATAAATTCAATGAATTTTTAGTCGGGCAAACTAAATGTCAAAAATTATGCAGTCAGCCAAAAATTTAGATTCTCCGACCAGCAAGAATTCCTAACGTCCTAGTCTCAAAATGTTTCAATTACACAAATGGTGAAAAATTTTTCACTTCGCAAAAAGATTTTGGGAAATAACCGAGAAAAATCTTGGTCTTAATTAAATTCGTCAAAAATCCAAGGTCAAACATTTATGTATAATATGTTGATAGATAAAAGCTGCAAGCATAAGCTAGAACGACATTTCCAAGCCGCACACTAGAAGTAAAATAATATAAAAAATTGTAAATTAATTGAAATCCGGCTCGAAGCGCCGGAAATTTTTCAGTATTTTCCAGTCGCATAGAAACGTCTCTCCGGACAGAAAACCCTATAACCTAATCAGAAGGCAGTCAGGCCTCAGGTTGCACTGTGGAACTTGGCCGGAAAAATTTGTTTGCACAGTCCGAAATTCGGTTGTTGTGTGCAAAAAGCCCTGCATGTCAACAATCTTTAACTTTGTGATTTTCAGAAATAGCTGCTAAAAACATGTATGAAAATGTTCCTGCTCAAGAAGACAGGTCAATAGCCCACTCAGAGGAAACGAGTCTACATGGCCTAGCTGCTTATTCGGAAGTGAAGCTAACTAGGTCGGTCGAAAATCTAACAGCCAGAGGCCAATGCAATTTTATCTCACCACACGATGCTTCGTTTAAAGAAATCGTTGAACAAGAAAATCGGCTGCTCTCGTCGTCCCAAGTGTGACTTAGACTCATTTCTTTAGTATGTAATTCACGATTAGCTAATATAATGTTAATTCTTTTTTTCAGGCGTCTACAAGCGCACCTCTTCAACCTTCCATTCGAGAATCAGCGGAAAATTGCAGAACACTTGGTATACATTGTGGTGAAGCTCAAAGCATACGATTATCTATAAAGGAAAAAGAGGTCATAAAGCTAAAGCAAGAAATTTCGTCTATACTCAAAATCAAGGTGAATGCAGAAGCGGCCGTTCGCGGCTTGGCGTTTGTCGATTTGGATTGTAGAATTTGGTAAACAGATTTATGTATGTCTTTTACCCTTGTTGTTACTACATAAGTGGTAGGCAACGATAGCAAGTTATTTTATGGATAGAAAACATACCCGAAAAATCTTCCGCTCGAATGTCAAAGATATTGAAATCATTAATCTTCACATTTGCATGATCTGAAATTAAAAATTAATGCGTATAATTTTGTGCTTATTCAGGGTTGCCGGTTGGAACCTCCTATATAATAAGTGTTTATCTGGTGCATTCCACGTCGGTGATGAGCTAATTTCCATCGATGATCGCACACCTAATAACACCGTTGAAGATACTAAGCGGTTGCTGGATTCCTTAGCGTTTACGGGCACGGTAATTGATTTTTATATCAACTATATCCAAGCTCTAATTGTAGAGTCACTTGAAGCCATCTCCGTGAATAAGCTCTAACCTGCGATTGTTTTTATATTTGTATTCAAGTTTTTTAGATCAGTATAACAATAAGACGATTGCCATTCGGCAATGCGTTTTGTTTGCGACGGGAATATGAGGGTCAAAATCTAGGTATTTTGACCAAAAAAGGCAAGAACGAAGTATAAATACAGTGGATTTGTATTCCTTTTTTGTTATTCAAATAGAAATCAACCATTTTTTAAAGATTATTTTTGTGGATGAAAATAGTGTCGCTGCGAAATGCGGTCTTCCAGCAACCGTTTCAAGCTACATTAATCCTACTGATCAGACGAATTGGTTTTTGACAGAAATAAATGGACGGCCTTTATCATTATTCGCTAATTCTAACGAAGTAAGTGACAAGTGTACTTGGTCAATTTTTATTGACTTTGCAATAAATAACGGCACTGCCTTACATACCTTATGTTTCAGGCGTTAGGACGATTAAGTGCATGCGGGCGAGATTTGATGATCGTAGTCCAGCCCACCGATTTTGTCAAGTCGCTAAGAAAAAAACTGAAGCGGCATACGAAAAATTATAAAGATTTCGTTATTGGGTGTTAAAAGATCGATTTTGAACACCTCTTTCTTGGATCACATCTTTTCATAGCGTTGCTTCCTAGACGAAAAAAACGAAATATTGGAAAGATTGTAGTTTTGGCGCACGAATTCATCCTTGCCAATCAAATTCGTAAAGTTTTTTCCCCTGCACCGGCGCCGATGTCAGCCATTCTGACATCAGTGGTTTTACTACCTCTACAAATAATGAGTGTTAAGTACAATTTTGTCCACTGTAAAAGTGAATTTTCCGTTCAAATCAGTACTCCAAAGACATGTCTTGCATTAGCATAATAATGCTATCCAAAGTAAACGTTTGATGACCAGCTTCAAAATTTCCTGGTTTGTGCATCAACATCTTGTAGGATTGGCCAAGGTAATTTCGGCATTATAACAAACTAGTACTTGTTTGCTATAGACTAGCAATGCCTTGATTTGTCGCATGAAAATTTTCAGACCAGCTCATCAGGACTTTAAGGATTTTTTTCATGACCGTAATTCAGCCTTGCACTCATGTTTTTCGAGAAAATCTATTTGAAGTAAAGTTTTCTACTGATGATTTTGATATTTCGGCTAAATTTTCAACTGTAAAACTTCTGCAGATGCCGAAGCACTGGCAAAAAAGTCGGCACCGAGCGGGATATCACAACTTTGTAGATGAAATTTGCAGCCCATGCTTTCATATAAATTTTTTTATTCTTTCGTTTTCTCCGCCTTATGTCCGTTATTTCTGTAATCTCATTTGATCAAGAAAAGTTATGAATAAAATTTCAGGCGAATGTCAGTTTTATTTCTGAGATAGTTTGTGTGACATAAATTTTTAAATCCATTCGACCCCACGTCATTTTTCAAAGTTTGGTAGGAAGTATTGGATGGTTCCAGCGCAATGTTCAAGGTGTCGTGATCAGGTTTTTTCTGCATAGGCCAGGTTGCAATGTGCAACTAGGGGGAAAGAAAAACCATCAAAAGCTAGTTTTCTTGTATTTCATCCAATACGCGTCAATTTTGGGCTTTAAAACTCAATTTAATGACTTGGAAAAAACGAGAAGCTAGTATGAGTAACATCAAAAATTTTTCGGTAAGCTTCTAAAAACGTTGGAACACGTTCATTTTTCAGCTTATTCTGCAATTATCGATGATTGATCGTGATCTTTTCGCCATTTGACGAAACACAATGCAAGAAACAGGCAAGCAAACAAGAATAATATTAATTTTTCAACTGGCAAGAATTTCTAAAATTTTCTAAGCTCAAAATGTTTTAATTATTTTCCAAATACATAAAGCTATGTTTACGAAAGTCAAAATTTGTCAAGGATCGCAGTAAGATTTCTGGAAAATAGTCGAGAAAGATTTTGGTTTTCATCAAATTCGTCAAAAAACACTTCATTTATCCATAGTATGTTGGTGCTTAAAAGCTATAAGTATAAACTAGAGCGACATTTTCTGACCGCACACTGGAAATAATATAAAACATAGATGAATTGAAAATTTTCAGTGTCTTCCATATTATAACGCCTAAAAATGCATCTTCGGATAGAAAACCCTATAACCTAATCAAAAGAGCAGTCAGGCTTCAAGTTGCACTGTGCAACTTGGCAGGAATAATTTGGTTGCTGTGTGCAAAAAAAACCTGGCCGTGACCTCCCAAAATTATGCAATATGTGTGTTGTTTTTAGAATTTCAGTGATGGAGAAAGTAACGAAAGATTCGCAAGCTAGGATCGTCAACGCTGTAGAAGATTTTATGGAGAAAATTGACAGGAGTCACGTTAGACAGATCGAAGTAAGATACTCGTCATCTAATCATGAACTTCTTAATCTTCAAACAAAAATAATTTTGTGGAATGAATGTGAAACAAAAAACAGCCTCCTGCAAGTTCTGTTTTGCAGTGTCCAGAACGAGCCGAGGTTTGTATAGCTGTAGACATACTTGGCCGCAACGGGCAAAAAACAGTGCGGCCCGCACATTTTTTGCGGCTTTCAGAAACTGCGACCCACAAGTCACTCGCAACCGGAAAAAAAATTTTGTGGGTGCCGACCCGCAACCGCATTGCGGTTTACGGACTCGCAATGAGTTCTCGAGTGGAGTACTTTTTGCGGTTCTAGTAGCCGCAATCGATACAGTGTTTGAAATTCCGCGCTGAATAACACTACCTGAATGTTATCAACTAGATAGCCATTTTTTTCAAAACTAGCTCTGTCCACGGTTTTTTTCCTTGAAGGGGGTCTTTTAAGGGAAAAAATTCAGAAATGACGAAAAAAAGTTTGGGCAAGGTTCTCATTGTGAAAAAAATCTTCGGGAATTCGAAAGCGAAAAGATGTATTTTGGTTAACTTTGGAAGGTCAAAATTTAAAAACTTAATAGGCAACTGTTGTTTCTCCAAATCGTGCTTTTTGAAGGAAAAAATTCGGAAAGAGAAAAAAGTTTTGGGCTCTTTCCTCATTAGGGGAAGAAAATTTTGGGAATCTGATGCAGAAAAAGTGCATTCTGGAGCATTTTAAAAAGTCGTAATCTCAAAATTTAATTGAATAGAAAATTTAAAAAATCAAATAATCATTAATCTTTTAATATGTACAGTAAATGCTTCATTTTCCGTATGTATTATGTTAACTTACATGAACAACCTTGCAGCTCTTAGATAATTTCCGGTTTGGAATTGCGGTGAACTGTGCTTACCATTGCAGTTTTCTGGTTCGGCATTTTTGAGGAACCGCAGAAAAGTATGCCATTGTGAGAGTCGCAACCGACCTGCGATTGCGGGCCGAAAAATTTACAGCCGCAAAAAACGGCACAAAAACCATTTTGAGACAGATTTTTCGATCAGAATTCTGAAGAAAACTTATTTTAAAATTAAAAACTCTGATATGGTAATTATTCGAAACGATGTGATTTCAGACGACTCCACCCAGACTTCTGTCATCCACAACTTTAATACAAATTCAAAGTTCGAAAAATTGCAAGTTTACTGAAACTGATGGCGAAACACTTGTTGTATGGATCAGTAGGTTTATCCTCTACTGGCGGCCCACATATACAATGAAGTTGCCAAGGTATTTGTTACGCTGGCCAATCACCATAATTCATTCATATCATACATGTAACGGAGCTCCGAGGTCCGGGGGGGTTGGAGCACTTTTTTCGGGCCGGGGGTCGGTAATTCCCAAAATTTTGGGGGGAGGGGTCTCTGAAGGCAAAAAATTCGATTTTTTCATGGAAAAAGTTCAAGAAACGGTTCAAAAAGTAGTAATTTTTGTCTTAAAAATGATAAAAAATGTACTTATGGCGCGAAGTGCAGAGAAAATTGCTGTTTTTGACCATTTTTTGTTCAAAAATTGACATTTTTCATGAAAAAAGTGACATTTTTCAGTATTTTTCTGACTAAAAGTATGGGGGTCCCTAGAGCTACCATATGGCTAGCCATAGGATTGGAAAATCCTGGGGGGTCGCCCAATGGCTAGCCATATGGTCGACGATTTCTGGGGAGTGGTTCCAATAGCACTTCCCCCCTCCAATTACATGTATGATTTATATATACAAAGGACAGTATATAAAGGACGATAAGAAGACAAAAAGAGAGGAATGAATAGTTGGCCAAAGGCCCAACTATTTATACACAAAAAAGATGCTCACATAAAATTTACATAGCCGGGGGTGCGCGAAAAATAACACATGAAAATATATGGGCAAAATTTGCCTGCCCAGCAACAGGTGCATGTGAACCAGCATGATGTGCACGTGCAAACACATCACTGTCCCCTTCTTGAAATCTCTTCAGCCGGGCAAAAATCGTTGGGGAGCATGGCTGTGGGTTGAACTTGTGGAGCATCGTAATTTGAAAATTGGTTTGGGGTTATCATCAGCCGAAATATTCAATACCATCAGCGGATGATATTTTCACAGGTGTCGTGCATTCCAGATGTTTCCATTGGAAAGTTTGAAAACGTAATTGCTAATAACGTTGACCACTTGGATAACATCAGAGTAAGGTGACTCCCCCTTCTTTATAAGGCTGGCTGGTCATTGGACATGGACTTTGTTGCCAATATTGAACAATGGATTTTGACTGCAAGGTTTCTGTTGCTTTGGCTGACGTTTTTCCTCAAAGCAGAGGTTTTGTTTCAGTTTTTCGGTTGTGGCACAGCAGGCTCACTGATGCTTTGACGTGGCTCAAATAATAGACGGGCCCGTCGATTGAACAGTATTTCTGCTGGCGACAATGTTTCAAGATTTTGGCGTTCCGCATGGAATCAAACCAATAGTTCCGTTATCCCTGCGGCAAAAGGTGTATTTGAGGTAGCCGTTGCCTGTGCATGGAACTTTAGCGAGCGATTGAACACTTTGACTTTGCCGTTTGACTGTGGGTGGTAAATGGGCATCACATGATGCTGTATGTCACCCTTTGAGAGGTAAATGCGTCTGATTGATATTCGGGCCTATTGTCTGAAAGAAGAACAGCAGGATTACCATAGCAGGCAAAAATTTCGGTTAAGAAGTCGATTGTCCTTTCCCCAGTGTGGTCAGGGCACAATCGAACTTCAGGGAAACCAGAGAAATAATCCATGATGATGATTGCAAATCGATTTTGATATGGTGCCGTTGCAAATGGTCTGGTGACATCAATCACAATTTTCTCCCACGGGGCTTTCAGTAGTGGCAATGGATCAGTTGGAATCATCAATCGTGGGTGTGACTTTGTGGAGTCTTGACAACCTTGACAATGGCTGATCATCTCTTCGATGTCGGAGGCAATACCAGGCCACCAATACGTTTCACGTAACTTGATTTTGGCTCTGACGAAGCCGGGATGTCCTTCATGCACTTTGTTCATTGGTTGTCTGCGTAACTTTGAGGGCACTACAATTTGATCAGCCTTGAGCAGTAATCCCTGATAGACTGTTAAATCATTTTGAACAATGTAATATGGAGCGAGGTAACTATTTTGGCGATGGTTGGCCTTCCAACCACATCTGTTGACCAATTTGATCAGGAGGCACAAGACGTCACTCCTGGAGGTAGCCATTTGAAATATCTTGAGTGAGAAGTTCTCAGCAGCGATTGAACTGACTTTTGTAGGCAGCAGTTGTGGTAACCATGAAAGCATGTCAAGGATGACATTGTCCAACCCAGGCTTGTGTTGAATCTCGTAGTCAAACTCAGCTAGTCAGGCAGGCCATCGATCAGTATTCACTAAATCAAGTTAGCTTTTATCCCGAACTTTATGCACTAAAATTTCCAGTGAACATGTGGCAGTTTAGACTAACTAGCTTTTGTGTATACCGAGAACAGCCCATTTTGGAATGATAAATGCAACGAAGTCACAGTCCAAGTTCTATTCCAGAAAACGAGACGCAACAGTGAATAATTTTCTCTTGTTTAATATGCCTGCACCTGTGAAATCCATGTTGGCTGCATTTAACATTTGATAATAAAGGGACTTTTGCAGTTCAGTACATAACTATTTAATTTGCGTTCATCTTTCAACCTGCCTAAAGTACCATGTGCATTGTCATGACATTGTTAATAATTATCAGGAAAAGCTTCAAATAACACCAAAAAAGCAATGGTTTGTCATGACACTGCTCGATGATTTCTGTACCTATGTGTGCATGTAATTTCTATGGGCAACTAAAACTACTCAAACACAGGTTGTTCTCTAAGCTTTTTAGGGGGTGTGGTGTTTTGACATCCAGGTACACACAATAGTCGAAGCGAAACAAAACAATAGAGACCACCATTTTTCACAGTGAATGTTTCATTTCATCTTACTTGTTTTTTAGAGAGCTTTGCATCTTTGTGCGGCCGATTGTTGTAAGGACAGTGCTAATTCTAAAGACGCTGTTCAACGATGCGTTATGCAGTGCGCCAAACCGATGGAAATGGTGCAGCAAAAATTAGAATCCGAATTGACGCATATCCAAGTGAGATATTGAAAATTTCTGTCAACTTATTTTAATCATAACCGATGAAAAAAATGAAATTGTTAATTGTATGGGCCAGTTAGTTTATCCACTAGCGGCTCATGCATACAAAGATGAAGAGAATACATATAAATGGGGGAAGGGCTAAAGGAATCCCCCCTTAAATCGTCGACCAAATAGCTAGCCATTCGGGGACCCTATCCCCAGGATTTTCCAATCCTACAGCTAGCCATATGGTAGTCATAGGGACCCTTATACTTTTGGTCGGGAAAATACTGAAAGATATTAATTTTTTGATGAATTTATTAATAAACAAAGGACAGTAAATAACATGCATGCGCATAGGAGGGGAGAGCCCGGGGTTATCCCTGGGCTGGGTCTTAGGTCTGGGGTTTACTGTCAGTCAATTTTGGCCCACAAGTCTTCATCTGTACAATTAGTGGTTGCATACAGGCACATGGTGAGGGGTCCCACAGTATAGAAAATGTCCAAAATTGGTCCTTTAGTAATTTTTTTCCAGAAATCAGGTATATAGTAATTTTTTCCAGAAATCAGAGTCATTTTTACTTTAAAATGAAATTTTATTGTCTTTTGGATCAATAATTATATACTCAACAAAGTTGTTTGCTGACTTTAATCATAAACTGTGTTCTAAATTTGATCTTTTTTTGTAATCTAATCTTTTCAAAATGTATGTTTCATTTTACTTTGTCCAATTTTTTTAGCTATAGTAAGCTTCTGCTAAATTTTTTAGGAAAGGGTAAATCCAACCCTGTGTGCATGCATGAGTGGCAAAAAGTTTTTTGTGGTTGTCTAATAAACAGGTTGTTATTGACAAAAGAACAACCTGTTTATTAGACAACCATACTATTGACGAATCTTCACACTGAACAGGTTGTTATTGACAAATAACAACCTGTTTATTAGACAACTACATTATTAACAAATCGATATTCACACTGAACATTAAAAGTGCCAGTCAGTAGAAATAACTGAACATCATGTTGGTATCCTAAATAAACTGTAAGTACCTTTATAAAATTAGGAAAAAAATTTGCTACCCAACGATTTGGAGATTTATCCTCGGTCCAAAACTGGTACCATACACTTGTATGGTAAATAAAGACGAAAAAGATGAAAATGAGACCAATGAATGGTTGGCCAAAGGCTCAACTATTTACACACGAAATAGGACGCACATATAAATTTACATAGTCCACAGTGAACGAAAAATAACATACAAAAATCTGAGAAAATTTATATGCCTAAAAACTACATGCACATGCGTCAGCACGATGTGCAAGTGCAAACACATCATTAATTTAATTTTTCACTGTCTATTGTATCAGCCCCAGATCTAACTTTTTTCTGAGTAAAAAAATTGAATTACCTACAGTGTCAACTATGAAGACTTGTTTTGTAGTATGTTGATGAAAAAATACAGTTTTCTCCTTTTCTAGGATCGTTTAAGTCGGTGTTATCAATCTTGCAACGATAAAGTTCGTGATCAACTTGGATCTAATATCGATAAGCCTGATCAGATGATGAAACGCGACGATATGCTCAAGTTGGGTATAGAAAAATGTACGGACGAACTCCTAGAAATGTTACCTAAGACATTGAAAAATTGTCAAGATTATATCAAATCTAATGTCAAAACATGATGGATGCATCTTCGATCCCAAGTTTGTTATAGAAGCTGTATTTGTTGTTGTTTGTTAAGATTTTTCTGTCTGAAGATTTTTGTTGCAATAAACGAAAAAATGCAGGACTAGGCGTACTTTGTCCAACACAGCGGCCATACTTATGTCCTTAATCTATGCAAGACGGAGAGCTATCGGGGTGTCTCGGTAAGAGATCCGAAAGAGCAGTTTTTAGTGAACAAATCTGGAGCTTGTTTTTCAATAGCATGTTTTTAAATTGTAAAAAGGCAAAATTGAATTATGTTCTAAAAATCGCGTACACGAAGCTTTTACAGTAAGATTTTTCGTTCAGAAAATTGTTTGAAGACTGATGGAATAAGTTCCCAGATTATTAGTCTCAGTTGGCGAATGGTTTAGCAGAAAATTGAAGAAATTTAAAATAGTACCTACTTTTCACTTTTATGACTTAGAAGCAGTTCAAGAAAAACAAACCATAATTAAACGTGATCAGGATGTTCAATCATGGAACATTCTAGACAACTCTATAACTGGGCAAGTATTTTGAATGCAGTTGTTGCACACGTCATAAAACTGACTACAGATCAGAAGGTACATGGGATAGTGCTACACTACCAGGCGAAACTAGCCCTCAAAAATTCTCGTCCGGAACGCGTCTTTTTCGGCAGCACAAAGAAAATTTTCATCTTTCTTATTGACATTCATGCAGTAACTGTTAATCATGGTTTTTTCATAATGTGTAGTGGATATGCACTTCGTTTTGACCTACAGTATGACGACAGTTGACCTTTCGTTTATATCTGGTAAATAATGTGTGCTTTCTATAGGGAGGTAAGAAGGAAGCATCAGCAAAATTCTTTGGTTTTGTGTGACACAAGCACATGGCCTGTCAATTTTACTGTCGGTATAGTGTGCTTTTCGCGTCCTGGGTGCGTCCCGGACGCGACTGGCATAGACGGTTAGTTTCGCCTGGTAGTGTATGTGATCGATTTATGATATCCAAGTTTGATGAATTCTCAGAAGTTTGAGCTGTCATGCCAAATTGCATCATCCAAGCCAAAAACGAATATATAGGTCACCTATAGTCTGTTTTTCTTGAAGTGCTTTTAAATAATAAAAATGGAAAGCAAGTAGTATTTCAGATTTTCACAATTTTCTAATGAACAATGCATCAAACACATCTGGAAATTTCAGAGCATACTCAGCTCACCTTTAACAATTTTTTGAGCAAAAAATTTTACGGTAGAAGCTCTATGTAAATGATTTTGATGACAGTACTGATTTCTGTCGCTTTTTATTTGGAAGCATTTTATAAAAAAACAGGCTATATCTATTGTGATGATGTGCAAAAGGTGCCATCGTGCATTGTCCTCTGAACCCGTAGACTTGATGTTTCTCAGCCAAGTCACGGGCCCAGGCCTGGATTTCTGTGACGGGCACTGCTGCAGTCACGACGGGCGATGCAGGGCTGTGCAGTCGGTGGTAGAACAGCTACCACCCAGTGTGTGAGAACCGTTACACTATGAACCGAAGATCAGTCCGTCTTTCAATTCGCTATTCAAGCCCATACTTATACGTATATTTTCTTTGCATATTTTTAACGTACCGTGTTACTATATGCAGTAAGCCGTATATTTTGTATTAATTCTCAATTTTTTCCTAATAAACTTGTAGTTTTGGGAAACCCTGTTCCAAAAGAACCTGAGTCATTCCGGGCGTGACACTGGTTAGCGAACTTTCAGGATTAGAAAAACAGATCATGCGATAAAACAAAAAAAGAGAAGGGGAATAATAACAGAAAGGAATAAGGATTATAACAATAAAGAGCAAAGAAACTAAAAATAGCCTTTTCGAACGTGAGGAGCAGTTGCAATCTTACTCACTCGCATAAAAATTTTTCCTAATTTTTTGGTTGATTGTATAACATGACGCACATATTTTCTGTTCTGAGATTCGCTCTTTTGTATATTCGCTTTTATGAGTTTTGGCTCTTAAGGGGGTGAGACCAAATTATCACAAGTACTCTAGCTCGAGCTCAAATTGTCACCAACCATGGCTGTGACTATACAGACTGCTGTCTGTATAAACAGGGGCTATACAGGCTGTGATTTGCTGATCAACACAACATATGCGAATATGTACAGTAAACTGAGATATGCAATGAACAAACTTTATAACCTGCAAACAACCCATGAAATTGGCACAACTCTATCACGCGTGTCCAAGATATATTGAATCTAAAGTAAACGGTAGTCATAAGATAGTTTTACTTCAGTATTACTTCACGATTTGCTGATGAACAATATATTATACCGGACTGTGCATTTATGATACTGACCTAAGCTTTAAAATTTTTTCGAGTAATCTCTATGCAAACGATTTTGAAGGCAGTACTGATTTGTGTCACTTTTCTAAATGAAAGTATTTTATAAAAAACAGACTAGGTATGCATTCGTATAAATATGGAAGCTCATTTAATACGGCTATACGATTTGAAAA
The DNA here is from genome assembly GCA_963922205.1 of Romanomermis culicivorax. Classification (NCBI taxonomy): domain Eukaryota; kingdom Metazoa; phylum Nematoda; class Enoplea; order Mermithida; family Mermithidae; genus Romanomermis; species Romanomermis culicivorax. Next base: position 459,099 of record CAWUHX010000196.1, read on the forward strand.
TAGCATCCGCCTAGACATGAACAAGAAATCATATTTCGACAATTCGACGGGGTTTACTCGATTATCACTAATGAATTTAATGAATAAATCTGTTCAGCTTATTACAAAAAATTTTGCACGTTTCTTCACACTGAACCTTAAAATCGACATGTTAAAAATGCCTGCGATAAAATTTATTCGAAAATCGATTATCAGCATTTATAGTCTTTTTTTATAAAATGCTTACAAATCGAAAAGCGACACAAATCAGCACTGTCATCTAAATCGTTAAAATAGCGCTCCTACTATAAAATTTTTCAATCGAAAAATTGTTAAAAGTTAGATCAGTATGCTCACAAATTTCCAGTCCTATATGATATATTCTTTAGCAGCAAATCGGAAAATCTGGAATACTACTTGCTTTCCGCTTTCATTATTTAGAAGCATTCCAAGAAAAACAGACTATAGTGATCTAAGCCGACGTCAGCAATTGAATTAATTTTTCGAATAGCAATCAATAATGTACTGAAAATTCTGGGTAACGACCAACGTGCACATAGGGGGTTTGGGGGAAGAATGAAAATTATACTGTAGTTCAACGATTTTTCTGAACGAAGCTACTTGATTTAAAAAGAGTGACATTCTTCAAGAAACGTTGAACAAGTGCATAGTTTCTCATGTTTGATAATATATAGTCTGTTTTTCTTGAAATGCTTCTAAATAATGAAAGTGGAAAGCAAGTAGTGTTTCAAATTTTCAAATTTTCACGATTTTCCGTATAAGGCTGGAAATTCGTGAGCTTACTAACCTCATCTTTAACAATTTTTCGAGTGAAAAATTTTACTGTAACAGCCCTATGTAAATGATTTTGACGTGTCACTTTTCTATTTGGAAGCATTTTATAAAAAACAGACTTAAGATGTAAGAATTTGCTGATTGGATATTACAAAACTTTTCTTTTGGTTATCGACAACTCGCCGAACGGTTGAAATATGATTTCTGTCTGTTTTTCACGAAATGCTTTCAAATAATATGACTGAAGGCAAGTATAATTTCATATTTTAAGCTTTCCACCTACACTGTATATCATATAGAGCTAAAAACCTGTGAGCTTAAGGCCGATGTACAGTCGTCCCGATCCTTTAAAAAATGGCCTTTCCTGAGTTAGGAAAGCTCGTTCCCTAAATTTTCGATCCTGACGCAATCCGTAATCCTGAAATTAGGATCGGGATAGCGTTCCCGACCTGATAATGAAAGGTGTTCTGGATGTCTTCCTGATCGGGAAAGGATCAGCTTTCCTGACGTCGGGAACAAAGTACAAGCCTTCCGTACTTTTTAAGGATCGGGAAAGCTACACGCTACAGTAAATACTCATCAAATGCGAAACGGCTTCAGCCTGCGCATAATCCTAGTTAAATTTTTAGGTAATTGGGATGTAAAATGAAGTGAAATTAGCAAAAACTAAGAATTTGCTACCAGATAAGATAGAGTAGTCAGCTAAGAAATAGATTTTTCAAGTTTTTTGGTGAAATATGCGCACTTTACGCAATTGCAATACTTTTCAACTACAGCGCGTTGTAATACTGTAGCGTTTACAGCAAAACAGCAGATTTGCGGCTTTTGTTGACTGATTCCAGCGTTTTTATTTTTTAAAAAATTAACTTTCTAAAAAATTAATTAATTTATGTCGAACTTTATTAATTTAAAAAAATTTAAAATTGATGTCACATTTTACGCCATGGCACGTGTATGCCATGTTTATTTGGGAGAGCTGGGGAGGTTTGGGTATCTCATCAGGTAATACCGTGTTTTAGACGTCACATTGATGGTGAACCATATCAGATTGATCCTATTACAGTGAGTAATAGGCTGTGACTCCTGATGGATACTGGCATTTTCCCCAGGCTTCCCTGGTTGGCGTTGGGGCCTAACCTGGCGAATGGTGGCTATAGAGAGGTCTGTAGTTGGTTCTCTGGTGTTGTCCTTAGGGCCTTGCTGTAGGGTAATGGACAACGCTGCCAGGCTAGGTGCGACAATCCCCGAGTCCTACTCAGTGAGAGTGGGGACAGGGTCACCCGTAAAATGACCTAATTTATGGGACCCGGTTACGAACCAGACAGCCCCTTTTTAGCCCGAACCTGAGAGGTGGAGGCCCTACTTATCTGTGGAAGGCCTGGGAAACCGACTTAAGAAGGGTTCCCCAACAAATACCCCACAAATAACAATAATCCCCTGAGAAGACTCACCTAGTCCTGTTTCTCAAGCGATTCGACGAAACGGGCGGCAAGTCCCTGGATACTTTCGGTCTTCTGGCACTGGAGCGGGGATGCGATCCACACGAGTCCTAGCGGCGAGCGGCAGCGATCGGGAGGCGATTCTCCAACGTTTCTTTGCGAACGGGGGCGGTCGGACACCTGGCACTGATGGGCAGCGGGTACTGTAGACGGGTAAGCGGCGGATGCAGTAACCGAGTATAAATTTATGCAAATTTATTTGAAATAAGGCGGCGGACGCACAGATGTATAATAAAATATGCAAATTTAGACGAAGGCGGCGGACGCGGAGTTACAACCGGATGGGAGCTTGGTGAGGCCAAGAATGAGCCAAGAATGAGTGAAAAACTAAAGAAACATGTCTTTTTAAGGACATGTTTGGCTACAGCTGCAGCTTGGGCGGAGTTTCTCGGCGTCCAAGCTAACTTCTGCAGCTAGACGCGATGCAGAAGATGCCTATGAGCACATAGACATTTTTTTCGTTCACATGCGTTTAGCACTGAGGCCGACTGCAGTGCCTATGCTAAGCATATGAACGTCTTTAGCTAAACTTCTTAGCTAGTTGTTTTTGCGTAACAAAAACGACACTAATTTTTGGTGATAAAAGGTGCATGGAATGCACCAAAAATAGCCATGTGCTCGTGGAGCACGACTGGCGGAAGTTTTTAGCTGAAGGGCCTACTGTAGCCCGCGTTCATAAAGAAATAAAAATACAACAAAATGAAACATAGAAATGCATAAAAATATAAAAATGAACACAAAATGCATGTGTAAAAATGAAATAAACGAAAACATGAATGAGTAATAAACAAATTATGAAGAAAAACAAAATATTGACATGATCGGAATCACGTGACGTCGGAGAAATTGAGCGGCACGTGACACGGCGGTCCTTCGAAAAAGGGCGTCCTCGTCCTTGTGGTGGTTAGTAGTGAGGTTTGTGCGGCGTGTCCGTGGTCGTAGGTCGTTCCAAGGTGCGACGGTGAGTGGTCGAATAGGTCCGTTGGGTTGTTGGCGGATGAAGCCTTCTTTGATCGTAATTCGTTCGACAGTATGGTAACTGGAAATTGTTGGTGCGTGAAGTTGCAGACATTGAGTATCCTATGCGAAAGTCTAGAACACAGAAAAGAAAAAATTTTTCAGGGCGAGATGTAGGCTATCGCAGAGGATGCGCCCAGTGAGGTACAGATTATCGGGTTATCGCAGAGGATGCACCCAGTGAGGTGTAAGATATCGGGTTATCGCAGGGGGATGCACCCAGTGAGATGTAGGCTATCACGTGAGGATGCGCCTAAGGTGTGACGCTCTGGTTGCTGCACATTCTCTTCTATAAACTAGGATCCAGCATGGACAAGAGTGGATACTTCGTGAGGGGCACGGCGGTCCTTCGAAAAAGGACGTCCTCGTCCGTAAGCGGGGACAATGAAGAGAACGCATCTTGAATTAAGGGTCGGGGACCTCTGCATCAAGATGTGGGTCAATCAAATTCGGTGTAAAGTCCCGGCTTGTTGAAGGGAACAACAAGGGTTCCGAATCCATTGCCTGTGAAGTGGGAGGTGTATCCTCTGCTTCACTCGGTGGTTCAGGGGACACGTAAAGTCGAAGCTGGTTGACATGTACAGTGTCTTCCTGATCCGTCTCGAGACGAAGTGTGACATTGGGATATGCCACACTTGTTACAAGATAGGGCCCATCGTAGATGGGCAGCAATTTAGGAGTGAGTCCACGTTTGTTGGAAGTGCGCAGTTTGAGCACCTGATCCCCTACTTTGTACGAGACATCGTGTGCCCTCCGGGTGCTTTCTCAATCCGACTCTGGATTAAGGTTAACGCATTCGTGAAATGACGTTTGACCTCCATATCATATGAGGAAACATTAATGATATGGGCTGGAGGGTTGAATGAGAGCGCGGCATCAACAGGGAGCATGGGTGTGCGACCGTACATGAGTTCAAAGGGCGAATACCCTGTTGACTCATTCATGCTGATATTGACGGCAAACACAGCGTATGGTAGGTGTTCATCCCAATCAGTATGTCCGTGATGAACATACATATGTAGCCGTGTGGCTAGCGTCTGATTAGCTCTTTCCACCTCGCCGTTGGTCATCGGATGATAGGCGGTAGAGTGGATCTTCTTCATTGCGCAGATCGCAGTGATCTCAGTCATCAGTTTTGATGTGAAATCAGTGCCACAATCTGACTGAAGAATCTGCGGTGCCCCGTGCCGGCAGACAATCTGCGTTACAAACAGTCGGGCTATGGTGTGCGCAGTGATGTCTGGAGTAGCAAAAGCCTCAACCCATTTCGTAAAGTAGTCGATGAAGACTACGATGAAACAGTTGCCAGCTTCGCTAGTGGTCATTGGTCCCATACAGTCGACACCTACCCGATGAAACGGTCCCGTAATGGTGATGGGTTTCAGGGTGGCAGTGGTTTTCTGTCGAGCGGGCTTATTCCGTTGGCAAAGATCACACCGCTGACAGAAGGACTTTACATCCCGACTGAGGGAAGGCCAGTGGTATCTGCGAGCAATGAGCCACGCAGTACGTTTAGCACCAAAGTGTCCAGCTAAGATGTCATCATGATGAGCCCGGATAATGGTAGTAACCATGGATCTGGGTATGACAATCTTATTGGACTCGCCTGTCCATTTCTGAAGAACATTATCCAACAGATGGTAGCCTCGCACATCATTCTGGTCGTCCAGAGGCTTAAGAGAGTGAATGATGTCGGCTAACTCCGGATCCTCCAGTTGTGCAGCGAAAAGGTCGGGGTGCTGCGCACCAACCGATATCTCAGCATAAGACTCTGATCATACCGGGCGCTCCGCGCCAGCAGTGATCGGTGCTGAATTACTTGAACGCGCCAGGTGCTGCACATTATCGGTCAAGGTTCTTAATCTCGCCAGGTGCTGCGCATCATCGGTGATCATCATAACATGCCCCTCAGGTCTGTAAAGGGGAGTATCATCAATACTCTGACCGGTGAGGGAGTTAGGATCCGGCAGGCGTGATAATGCATCAGCATTACCATTAGACTGACCTTTTCGCGGCCGAATTGTCAGTTTGAATTCGGCGAGCGCGAGTCCCCATCGAGCGATCGGAGCAGAGGGGTTAGGCTTCTCCAACACTGCTTTGACCGCTGTATGGTCAGTCTGAACGACCACCACGTGCTGGAAGAGGTATGGTCGAAAGTGCTTGATGAAATGGACAACAGCGAGAGTTTCCAGTTCTGTAATGGAATAGTTTTTCTCGGCCGCTGTTAACCCTCGGCTGGTGTACGCGACAGGATGGTCGTATCCAAATTCGTCTAACTGGCTTAGAACCGCTCCTATCCCCGAAATACTTGCATCAGTTTGAAGGATAAAGGATTTCGAAAAGTCTGGATGGCGCAGGATAGGAGGGTTGGTCAGCAGGCGGCGGAGTTCGTGGAACGCCTCCTGCTGAGGTTTTGACCACTGGAAAGTAGTTTCCTTCCGTAAGAGCTTGGTGAGTGGCTCCCTGAGCCGGGCACAACCAGGGATGAAACGCCGGTAGTAAGACACGAGGCCTAGGAAGGACTTGATGTCTTTGGCGTTTTGTGGAATGGGTAGATTTTGGACGGCGGCCAGCTTGGCTTGGTCAGGTTCTAGGCCGCTCTGTGAGATGCGATAGCCTAGGTACTCTACCTCTGAGTGCGAGAATTTGCACTTGCTCAGTCTGAGCTTCATTCCACCCCGGGGAAGACGGGCGAACACATCTGCCAGGCACTCAAGCATTTGGGCGTGAGAGTTCCCGAACACCAAAATGTCGTCGAGATAGGTCAGAACGGTGCGCCATTAGATTCCAGTAAGGAGGAGGTCCATGAGGCGTTGAAATGTCCCTGTTGCGTTGCACAGACCGAAAGGCAAATAATTGAATTCGTAAAGTCCAATGGGCGTATTGAATGCCGTCTTTTCTTTATCCGCCTCGGCAATCGGGATTGACCAATAAGCGTTAGCCTGATCAAGGGTAGTGAAATACTTCATACCCTTGAGTGTGTCGAGGATGTCATCTATCCGTGGGAGAGGGTAGACATCCTTTTTCATGACCTCGTTAAGACCACAAAAATCAACACACATACGGTGAGAACCGTTTTTCTTGCGCACCAGGACAGTATTAGTAGCCCACGGTGACGTGCTCGGCCAAATAATACCTTTCGCCTGGAGCGCCTTGACCTCCTGCATGATGAGATCCTTTTCCTTAGGTGAGGACCAGTAAGGGAAACGGCGGACTGGGCGGGCATCGCCCGTGCTGATTTCGTGCTGGACGAGATCAGTGGAACCTGTGTCCTTTTCATCAAGAGCATAAAGGTCGGTGTATGCAACCAGCAGATCGAGTAAGGCTGCCCGGTCCCGAGGGGAGATATCCGGTGAGATTACAGCATTGGCCTCGACCCACTGACGATCGAGGACGGTGTCTGAGTCGACTGGTGATTCCAGTGAGGGCTCACTATGCATTTGCACATGACCGATGGTCATGTGCGGGTAGAGAACCACGGAATGAGTATTCCGGTTAACTACTTGAAGTGGTATGTGACCGTTGGTCACGCTACTCACGCTTCCAGCAAAATATACATTTCTTTGAGATCCCGTGAGGTGCTTTGGAAAGAAGGCCACCTCAGGTACGTTGGTATAGATTGGTGGTACGGGTACAGTGAATCATGTCAGGGAGCGAGGCTCCAAAATTACCAAGTCCTTCAGGGGCAAGGTGCCGCGGGCAGAAGGTGGGCTGTGGATGAGACCGTCACAGGGGATTTTACTTTCCTTGAACTGGAGGAAGGATTTCTCCCAGTTCAAGCTGACACAATTGAACCGGCCAAGGAAGTTGGTTCCGAGGACCAGTTCAGCTGAACAGTTCTCCTGTATTTGGACCTGAATCTGTTCAGAGACATCAGCCACTGTAACTGTGATGTAGGTTGCTCCTAGCAGTGGGATCGGGGACCCGTTGGCTGCGATAGGACGAGCCCTGGTTGGTGAAAGTGTCAAGTTGGGCAGCTGGGCCGCTAACTTGTGGTCCAGGAGTGAGAAAACAGCTCCTGTGTCGACCAGTGCCTTTGCTTCTACCCAGTTGTTAAGGAGAACTTTGATATGGGGTGTCCGAATATCATTTGGGTAAAAAGCAGAGACCACATGACCGGAATCAGGTGTGGTGGCACCACTAGTGTGTTTAGTCTTACCGGACCGCATTGGAATCGGCAGTCCCGTACGACGTAGTAGACCTACTAGAGCATATCCGACGGAGGGTTCCGGGTCATTCAAAAGGGTGGACTCATTCTGTACCGTGAGTACGTGGTCTGAGTGGTCCCTTGGGCTCTGAGTAGCTCCTAGTGATTCAATCTCGGTGTCTGATAGCGGTGGCGCGGTTGGCACGAGTGATGCCGGAGCATCTGAATCACTTGGCTCACGGAATCGGCCTTTCTCTAGTGTAACTGGAGAGTTTCTAGGCGGAGGTTGAGGGCAACCTGACCCCTGCAAGGTCGATGAATGACGACTTGCCCGTCTGGAAGAAGTCCGATATCCCCAGGTTGACCCACGTGATGAGGCAACTGAGGAAGCCCGTGAGTGTGGCCGAGAGATGGACGAAGCCCTGGACCGGGATCATGAACCCGACCTGTGTGAGCTTCTTGAGAGAGCACGGGTGTTCTCCCACCAGGGGTCGATCTGGTCAATCTCTGGCATGGTCAGCAGGAGGGGTAATTCTACCGCGTCCAGCCGACAAACATTACCTTGGTAGTCAAACATAATGTTCTTGAACTGTTCTAAGAAGTCCAGTCCGAGTATAAGGTCAACAGATGCCCAGAAGGGAGACGTAGTCTTGCACACATGGAGATGTATATCGATCCGTGTGTTCGGCTGGCGGTTTCCGGGCAACATGATTTCATATGGTCCCGAAAGGATGGTATGAACGGCTTTACCATTGATGCTCATCAATGGGTTAAAGTCCTGATGTTGCTGGAACGCCATGACCACCTTCGGACTTTCTTTAGCCAAGGCCTTATGAAGACGTTGGCTAATGATAGTGCGGGGGCAACCCGTATCAAGGAAAGCAGGAGTTTCCTTGGCATCCAGCAGCACGACAAAGCACCGTGTGATTCGGTCAAGCTGGGAGGGCACATCGTTTTGCACGTAGTGAAAACCGATCCAGCGTTGGACTTTGCGGTAAAGACCCAACGGGGAGAAACGGCGAACAAACCGGACCTGTTTGTTCCGCAGACGGTAGCTGAGATAATAAGATACACCAAGATAGGCAAGGTATCCGACACTGATCAGCACCGTCAGGGTAATTAGGATGTTAAAGATCAACTGGACCGGCCCGCTCAGGACAGCATGCAAGCCCTGGGCGAGGGTGTGTTGTTGACCCGTAATAACATGGTTTGCTGCCAAACCGACACCTTCCAGAGAGGCCTTGATGTTGGTTCCTACCCCTGCAAAAGCCTGGTAGATGGCGTCTGGTTGCAGGGATAGACCAGCGGTAAAGTTTACCAGCCGGTTGAGTACCGCTTCAATTTGCTCAGTCTTGTAAACGTACTGTTTAAAGAAGGCAAAGTTTGAAGGGGTCATCGCCAACTGGTCATGGAAGAGCGCTGGTGCCTCAAAGTGAGTGATGTTGAAACGCTGCTTCCAGAAGAGTTCCAGTGGGATGTGGCTCACATGGACCGCGCCAGACTCAGTAAACCAGCCCGAGCGATTTCGGAAAATCCCTGTAAAGTGGTGATGACACGGCACGATTGGGCTAGATTTAATGAGATCTGGACCACCGGGGGTGGTGAAGTAGATGGTGCCGCCGACCTGTACAGGTAAGTACTTGTAGCAAACATTTCCCACCCGGTACGAGTGGTAAACGTAGGTTGCGTTGACCTTCTGACACAGCCATATTGTCAGTGCATCACCTGTGAATTCCGCGGTCAGGTCATTCCTCTGGAGGAATGCCCGGGCACCCAATGTAGGGTCGAAGCGAAGCAACTGCCAAGTCAGATCAAGGTAGCGTTGAGCATGAGAGCAGAGCTCAAGCCAGGTGAACCGAAAACCGTTAATTTCCGACTCCTTGATCTGCTGAGCCAGGTAGTTCAGTTTGGCATTGACAGGATCGGGATGTGTGTCCTTTGCCATTCTGAACAGGTTTTGGGTCAAATTGTATCTCCCGTGGATGCGAAGGAGAAGACCCTGATCCATCCGGACTGTGGTGGAATGTAGTTCTGGGCACAGTTGGAAGACGCGGGAGTTTCCCGGGATCTTAAGGGCAACCTGTAGATCATCAATGATGACGTGGTTCCCTGACATGGACGCAGTGTAATTTCCCTTGGGGTGATAATGACACCGCGCCGTGAAGTTTTGTGCAGGCCAGACAATGACCCCGTCTAAAGTAGTGCACTGACCTGCAGTGGGACTGCATCCACCTACATCGCCTAAGGTGCTTAGGGCCGTAGTGCCGTCCCATGAAGCGACTTGTCCCTCCTCGATGAAGAGGTTAGTCACCGTCTTGCAGACGTCGCTGCAGCACCATTCGTACATCACTTCCAATGTTTGGTTTGTGCTATAAAAGCCAGGGCGAATGTCGACAAGTTTTTGTGAGCCAAACATCTTAGTGTGATGTGCTAGCGTGCAGGCCGCAGGCGCTAGGTGCTGAGTGGTAATGACGTCTGCAGTAATGCCCCTAGAGCTGAAGAAACCAGTGTTGGTGCAGACTTTGCGGGTTCCCAATGTGCATTTCCACGCTGTGGTTGTAATCGGGTCTGAGCTAGGGACATACACCGTAACGTTCATGCGCCGCCGGCTCCATGAAGATTGCAGTGGTTTACACTCTACACGTTGGGGTAACTCAAGTGGATGTCTGCTTCTTGAGAGACCACAAAATTGATACTGAGCCGCCGGTGCTGACAAACTCACCCCTAGAAACAGTGATGTTGCCAAGGTCAATTTTATTATCAAAGACAACTGTACAAACATGGTTTGTAAGTGTTCACACATTTTCACAAATCTGGCCTGAGGGGCAGTGTCAGATTTCTTCTTCGTCGCTGTCAGACGAGATGGGTTCCTGACTGGGGAAATCAAGGACCAATCCACCACACGGGTGGATTTCCCGGAGTATACCAACTTTTGGCGACCGTGGGGCGACTGCCGTTGGGAACGGAGATTCCTCAACAATGCTGACATCTTCGTTAACCGGACGTAGGATCTCGTCGACGGCCATGTGTTCGATGACGGGCGACTTGGTCGCAGCAGTCGGAGATGTCTCTTGGGCTGGCGCCGGCGATTTGGTTTGGGCTGTTGCCGACGATGTATTTTGGGCTGGTGCCGACGGTGTGGTTTGGGCTGTTGCCGGCGTTGTAGGATCACTTGCGGGTTCCTTGGCCGGAGGCGAGGAAGCAGTAATGTCCATTTCTGTTGGCGGTGTAGCGGCAACAGGTGGCGCTGCTGTCGGTGATGTAGCGGCGACAGCAGGCAGGAGGATCCGACTGGCCTGTTCGACTGCTCGGCGGACTGCATCGACCGAAGGCGAGGATGGCTCCCCATCCAATAAGAACTTCTTGACGGGCGAGATTGTGATAGTCCCATTGGCAATGAACTCGAGTGCCCGTCGGGCGATGTCGGGTCGTAAGAGTCGCATTGATACAGGTGCCGCGAGCACCACGTCGGCGGCCGTGAGCGCTTCGACATGCGATGGCTTGTTGAGCAAAGTCCACGGTAAATGCGGGTATTTCTTGGCCAGGTCAACTGACCAGATGGCCAACATCAGGTCTTGGACGGGTGATGGTGCTGTGAAAAAGAAATCGATAGAGTCGTAGACTGAGATAGATTTCTGGTTCCTACTCTAGGATCACCTGAAGAAGAAGGTAGTATACCTGACAAATTCATGGACTCGACCTGGTCGAGGACTTCCATAGCCGAATCCGTGGGGATCGAAGGCGGTGGTCCTGGAGGGACGATGCGGGCCGGTGGCGCCGAAGACGTCGTATTTGCGGCTGGAGCTGGCTCGGCAGTCGTGGTTTTGGGGATGCAATACGATGCGAGGATGTTAGCGTGGCCAACAAACTGCGGTGTCGTCGAGGGGTCCATGGTGACTGGCATTGCATACCTTGGTGGTGGTGGTGGCAGCGGTATGTCCGATACATTTATCGGTACGGGTACCTGAGCTGCTTGGACCACTGAAAATCCAATACTGATTACGCAGACAGGATAACGCTGTTGTGAAGGATCTGTCAGGTGTTCAGCAAGTGCCTCATCATCCAGATCAAGAGGATCTGGATGAGGAGGGCCATCGGTAGCCCCAATGGCGTTGTTGCGACGTATGGGCTGCCGATATTGGTTCCCCATCCCGTTAGGAGGGTGATAACCATTTCTCTGATGATACACATTTGTCCCCTGGGAAGAATAACCAGTATTTTGGTAGTCATTCTCACCCGTGTTTGCCGGATTGCGCTGCGGACAGGCAGTTGATCGGTGCACTCGCACTTGACGACAATGAGGGCATGGCCTATCACATCGGTCCGTGGGGTGGGCACGTGTATGGCAAAAATAACAGTGACCACCGTTAGCGGTGTTGTTATTGCGAGCCGCACCAGTGGGACGCTGGGCCGGGCAGTCGGCGTCGCTATGTGTACACAGTCCCTGGAAGGAGCACGTTTGAAGGTGTGCTCCCGACGAGCGTCGCCCGGCGGACTGATTTGGTGTCGACGGCTGTGGAGGCGGCGTCTGTTGGATTGGCGCTGGTGCACGTTGCTGGGCCGTGAGCTTCGCTACGTGGGCCGTTAGCCTGGCCATTTCCTGTTTCAAGCGGCGAACCTCATCCGCGGAGGATGACGACGTTTGAGCGTTGCTCTGACGACCGTTGGCGCTTCTGTTACGCCTTTCGGGATTATATCCGGCGTGTTTAGGTTCTGAAGAGAAAACGGCGTTAGATGGTGCGGTGTACCGAATCTCGTCATGAAAGATTTGGGATTCTGCGTAACAGGCTGCCTTGAGTGTCTCTTCAAGAGTCGTAAACTCCCTAAACTTGATACTATCTCGGAGGACTGGTTTCAATCCTCGCAGAAAGATAGGTTTGATGATAGAATCTCTGACATCCGTCGCGAGATCTGGATACGCTACCCTGGATAGTCTCTTGAGGTGCTCAAGGTAGACTATCGCGGACTCTGTCGGCTTCTGCAGGCGATCTTGGATCAGCTGCTGATGCAGATCAGAGTCGCGCCCTACCGGAAAATCTCTCCGTAGAAAAGCCGTAAACTCTTCGTAGCGGGTAGGTATTGGAGTGCTGCTGCTAAAGTCCCGGTAGGAGGCAAGAGCAGGACCCGTGAGGCATGACTCCAGAAAGGCGATTTTATACGCATGATCCGTTTCGCTTACACCCTGGAGTGTAAGGAAATGAGTAAGATGCGACATAAAATCTGTGATAGACTCACCAAAAGCACCGGAGAAGGTTGGAGGGGCCATAAAGCTGGACACGGGAGGGTGCCTCCGACCATTCATGACCTCTAACTTTTGGTTGAGAGGTCCAAGAGCATTCTCAAATGCTGCCTGGACCTTGTTCTCGATCTGTGAAGGGAGATCAGTTTCCGACTTCATGTCCGAGGGTTCGTTCTCCCGTAAGGTGGTTAGAACAGACGTCCTTGCCCGTGAAGCAATTAAGTCAAATTGAATAGAGAGCAGCTCACTGGTCTGTACAGGCTGGTTACTGAGACGGCAGGAACGACGAGGTGTCTCTATTGTGTAAAGTGAAAGTGAGTACTACTTTTGAATTCGCGGCGAAAGAGCGCGTGAATGCGAAAAACGCATGCACGACGGTGTTTGTGACGTAAACTTGACTTAGTTTAAGACTAGCGACCACGAAAATGGAGCTAGAATGGGAATAGGATTGTAAGGTGCAAGATCAGAGTGCACCAGGGTGACGCAGAAGGGAATTTATCTGGTCGCCCCTGATGGATATAGGCATGGCCTGAGATATGGGGGAATCGATCCCGACCAAAAGGATGTCGAGTTGGGGCCTGGACCCGGCAATTAGAATAGCCGAAGAAGACAGAAGAATAGATATAAGAGGAGAGAAAAGGCGGTATTCCTGCCGAGAAATGAGATGACGGATGAACCCGCTCAGGAGGGATTTTTCCTGGAGGTTCGACTGTTTGTACTAGTTTACAAACCTTGGGGCGAGGCGGACTCGTAGCCGGCAAGATCCTACTCACCAGGAGTAGCGCATAAAGTGGCATAAGGTGGAAAGGATGTGGACAACTGAAAGTGAACTTAAAAGGGAGCAATAAATAGGGACAAAACTAATTTACAAACCCAGTTACGCAAAGGGGTCGCGCAGTTACGCAACGGGCCTCACTCGCCAGGAGCGATTGTGATCTCTGTACAGTGTGATGGACTATACAGAGGTTCCGTGTTGAACGACATTCGCAAGTAACTTACAGCCGTGTCTGAAACGGGAGCCCACATTCCGAACAGAACAGACACTCTCCAGGAGTATTATATACAGCTGGTGGCTGGGTTGCCGATCACTGAGATGAAATGAGGCTCGCAGGTCACACAGTGGAAGAGAGAAGGAGCACGGGTACCAAGGGTGCTATTCTGACACACTCAGTCAGTTAAGATGAATTTACTCTGGATGTTTTGAGGGCGCACCCGAAAACATCTAAGGGATCACGGGTACAAGGTGTCCCTGGGTGGATAATTGAGTGTAAATAACTGAGGCGGACCCAGTTATGTATCGAGGCGTACTCAATACCTTCGCTGAGGCGGACTCAACGGTGCCTATTACATTACATGACTAACAGGGGGTGGACCACGGAGGCGGACTCTGGGTCAATGGCGACTCTAGCGCGGGCATCGTTAAGCCAGTTAACAAAGGCGTTCAAGTGAATGAAATATGACGGGGGGTCCTATACACTCTAGGCCCAACCGGAGGCTGTGCCGCGGTCCCTCGGGAACCACTATGGCGGGGACACTAAAGAAGATCTATGTATGACAGCTCGATGAGATGAAAGAGAATGAGTGAATTTAGATAAGAAATTTACAAGAAGATTGCTGAACCCTTGCAGACGCCAGACACAGGCAGTACTGACTGCAAATGCCTACCGTCTACACGAGTCAAGCAACCAACCCAGCTGAGGCCGAGTGTAACTCGTTCAAACCTGCAGTTAAAGCTTGAAAGCAGCCACGTGCTGATCAACAGTGCCGCTACCCGGGTGGACAACCTGATCAGTACGCAGGCTAGAGAGCATCTCAGGTGGTGTATATATGTGGACTGATGTTTCCCAGGCATCAGTCCCAGACACACACCAACCCTTTGACAAGAGAGGTAGGTGATAGGACCATGCGCCAGTAACCACCTACGACTCAAGTGGAATACTCATAGGACCGACAGTAACCTGGTGCTGACATCAAAAGGTAGGGGTATGAACCAACACATGACCTTGGTGCTGACTGCAGGTGCCTGGGATAAGAGTATTCAAGTATCATGTCGCAGTTGCAGACGCCAGGAGTGAGTGCCTAAGGCCAGCAAAACCCTTGCAGTAGCACGTAATGTTACCGTTGCGGACGTCAGAAATAGGATCATGTAACCTCAATTCCTGCTGCGAGAGCATGATACATTGTCATTGCTGACGTCAGCAATAGGGCCCTGAAGCCAACTATCGGTATACAGCAACACGTGATGGTGCCGTTGCTGAGGTCAAAAGGTGGAACCGAGGGTCTGATACCTTAAGTCAATGACATGAGATGCAGTTGTTGCAGACATCAGATGTGGCACCCGTAAGACCTACACATCTTTGAATAGTGACACGGTGCATCACCATTGCTGACGTCACAGATGGGGTGCAGAGAACCAGCCGAATCTGTTACAACAACGTTAGCTTCAGCTGTTGCAGACGTCAGAAGTCAGTACTGCAGGAGTATTAACTTAAACAATAGCACGTAATGTCACCGTTGCTGACGTCAGGAGTAGAACCCGGAGGGCTACTTACCCCTTAAAGCAACAGCAAGTGAAGCGGCTGTTGCAGACGTTAGTGGTTGCATCCGTGAGGCTGAACCACACAACAACAACAACCCGTAACGTTGTTGTTGCTGACGTCAAAGAGCATGACACGTAAAGTCTATGGTCTAGATGCAACAACCCGAAAATAGAAGAGTACAGACCCTACAGTGAGTAGAAATGAAAAAGAGAGAGAAGAGCTTACGTAAGGGTGTCATACTGTAGTGGTGGCATCAGAAAACAGAAAAACTTTTTTTTTTTTTTTTTTTAGGACCACTCAGATGACCGAAGAAGAAAGGTGGGGGGAATAACGGAAACGGTGTACTGTATCATGGGGTCATGGACCACCGACAGGCAGGAGAGGCCGTCAACCCCTACAGCGGTGATACCAGTACCCGCGTATGGGTATACTGTAGTTACAGTACGGGAATGGGCACAGGCGTACTGTAACGGCACCCACCCTGAGGGTTACAGTATACCACCCAAAAGGAGAGAGGGGGGGAAAGAAAGGGAAAGGAAACAGATAAGGTAGTTTACAACACAGATTAAGTATGCAGAATATACAGGATTAATCAGAGGAGCAATACAGAATACTCGATATATAACTCAACTCTGGGACAAATAAATCGACTCTGAGGACATTTAACTCGGCTCTGGGGATAAATAACTCGACTCAGGGGAATTTATTACTCATAGGGGCGATACACACGCATGAGATAATTATTTACACATGTAGATCACATTTAGATCACTCGTGAGGGCAAATCCCATCTTACAGTAATTTAACTCCATGTTAAGGGATAAATTCCCGACCTACAGTAATAACTCTCGCTGGCACAGGAAAAATTTCCGACTTACAGTAATAACACTCGATTTGAGGGGAAGTTTCCGACCTACAGTAGCGGTAATCCGAAATAAGGGATGTTCCCGACCCATTAGGCAGTAAACCCGAATTCAGGAGGGGTCTCCAACTTATTGGATGGCTAGTACCCAATTTTAAGGGGGCTTGTCCGACTTAAAATGGGAATTGACCCGACCTGGGATAGTTCCCACCCAAGGGGTGAAGTTTTTGCACTTCAGGGCGAGTGCCAGACTTAAGGTCGATTTTCCAGCCTCGCCATGTCACATTTTACGCCATGGCACGTGTATGCCATGTTTATTTGGGAGAGCTGGGGAGCTTTGGGTATCTCATCAGGTAATACCGTGTTTTAGACGTCACATTGATGGTGAACCATATCAGATTGATCCTATTACAGTGAGTAATAGGCTGTGACTCCTGATGGATACTGGCATTTTCCCCAGGCTTCCCTGGTTGGCGTTGGGGCCTAACCTGGCGAATGGTGGCTATAGAGAGGTCTATAGTTGGTTCTCTGGTGTTGTTCTTGGGGCCTTGCTGTAGGGTAATGGACAACGCTGCCAGGCTAGGTGCGACAATCCCCGAGTCCTACTCAGTGAGAGTGGGGACAGGGTCACCCATAAAATGACCTAATTTATGGGACCCGGTTACGAACCAGACAGCCCCTTTTTAGCCCGAACCTGAGAGGTGGAGGCCCTACTTATCTGTGGAAGGCCTGGGAAACCGACTTAAGAAGGGTTCCCCAACAAATACCCCACAAATAACAATAATCCCCTGAGAAGACTCACCTAGTCCTGTTTCTCAAGCGATTCGACGAAACGGGCGGCAAGTCCCTGGATACTTTCGGTCTTCTGGCACTGGAGCGGGGATGCGATCCACACGAGTCCTAGCGGCGAGCGGCGGCGATCGGGAGGCGATTCTCCAACGTTTCTTTGCGAACCGGGGGGGTCGGACACCTGGCACTGATGGGCAGCGGGTACTGTAGACGGGTAAGCGGCGGATGCAGTAACCAAGTATAAATTTATGCAAATTTATTTGAAATAAGGCGGCGGACGCACAGGTGTATAATAAAATATGCAAATTTAGACGAAGGCGGCAGACGCGGAGTTACAACCGGACGGGAGCTTGGTGAACCCAAGAATGAGCCAAGAATGAGCGAAAAACTAAAGAAACATGTCTTTTTAAGGACATGTTTGGCTACAGCTGCAGCTTGGGTGGAGTTTCTCGGCGTCCAAGCTAACTTCTGCAGCTAGACGCGATGCAGAAGATGCCTATGAGCACATAGACATTTTTTCGTTCACATGCGTTTAGCACTGAGGCCGACTGCAGTGCCTATGCTAAGCATATGAACGTCTTTAGCTAAACTTCTTAGCTAGTCGTTTTTGCGTAACAAAAACGACGCTAATTTTTGGTGATAAGAGGTGCATGGAATGCACCAAAAATAGCCATGTGCTCGTGGAGCACGACTGGCGGAAGTTTTTAGCTGAAGGGCCTACTGTAGCCCGCGTTCATAAAGAAATAAAAATACAACAAAACGAAACATAGAAATGCATAAAAATATAAAACGAACACAAAATGCATGTGTAAAAATGAAATAAGCGAAAACATGAATGAGTAATATACAAATTATGAAGAAAAACAAAATATTGACATGATCCGAATCACGTGACGTCGGAGAAATTGAGCAGCACGTGACATTGAAATATTTAAAATTTGAAATCGAAAAATCAAAGTTTAAAATTAGAAGATTTTAACATTTTAAATTTAAAACCTTTTTAATTTAGAAAATTTAAAAATGAAAAAATTAAAATTAAAAAATTTAAAATTAAAAAATTTAAAATTAAAAAATTTAAAATCAAAAAATTTAAAATTAAAAAATTTAAAATTAAAAAATTTAGAATTAAAAAATTTAAAATTAAAAAATTTAAAATTAAAAAATTTAAAATTAAAAAATTTAAAATTTAAAAATTTAAACTTTAGAAATTTAAAACTAGAAAATTTTAAAATTTCAAATAAACAAATTTTAGAAAAATTAAAAATTCAAAACTAAAAATTTTAAAATTTTAAATTAAAAAATTAAAAAATTTAAAATTAATTAAGGTGGAATTAAAATATGACAAATAAACAAAAAACACCGTAAATAAATAATGTAAACGCATGCATGTAAACATGTGCAACGTGAACGAAAACAAAAAAAAATCAGAATAATGTACAAGATCAATAAAATGTATAAAATCTACTGTCTGGTCGTCTTTATATATACAAACTTACCCATCTCAATATCTAATCTTACTGTCAAATATTTGTCATGTAGTCGTCCCGATCCTTAAATTTAGGGACGTTAAGGACGACTTTACCTGGTCCTATCCATTCCTGATCCTTATCAGGTCAGGAACTCAGGATTACGGATTACTATATATCGGCCTTTACTCGACTAACCTTTTTTGAAAATTTTTAGAGTTTCATCCGCAAAAGTTTGTGTAAACGATTTCAACGACGGAGCTTATCTTGCAAATTTTCACTTTACAAGCATTTTACAAAAAACAGACCATAGCTCATGTGTAGGCACTGTTTTCAAATCGTATAGCCGTATCAAATGCGCTTCCATCTTTATAAAACTCTTCTAAATAAAAAAGTGACACAAATCATTACTGTCGTCCAAACCATTTACATAGAGCTCATACTGCAAAATTTTCTGCTCGAAAAATTGTTAAGTTCAGGTCAGCAGGTTCATAAATTTCCAGTCCTGTGTGATATATAATTTATCAGCAAATCGAAAATCTCAAATACTACTTGCTTTCCGCTTTCATTGTTTAGGAGCGTTTCCAAAAAACAGACTATACGTCTACTTTGAATGTTGATTATGAAGCGACCTTTCGTTTGTAATATCTGCGCAATGAGCTAAAGCAAAAATCTTGCGATGGGAAGAAAATACTATTTTTGAAATTTGATAATCGAGATACGTAATACTCATCTTATGAATATCGTTTACTGTAGTTTTAATACACCTATATATTTGTGTCAACTTTATAGTTTGTTCGCAGTTTATAAAGATTGTTCATTGCATGATACAGTTTACTGTAAATTTCTGCTCATATTTTATCAGCAAAACAAAACACTGTTTCAGCGTTTTTTTGTGCGCGCACCAGTGTTTTTTTTTGTGCCAAAACATGGTTTTTGGCAAAAAAAAATTTGGAATGGCACAAAAAAATTTGAGCGTTTGTGCCAATTGGCACAAAATTTTAGGCTGTTCAAACATTAAATTTCCTTGATTTTCAGACGATTTAGGGACGGAAAATGCAAAAAATTTTCGGCGCTTCGCGCCGAGTCATTGTCAATGAATATAATATTATCTACTCGTATTTGACCCAAGCGAGCGCGAACGAGTTTTCTTCGAACAGTGTGTTGCAGCAAAGTTTATAGGCTGTCAATGAGTGATAAATGGAAATAAATTCTGAATATTCTCTGTTCATTAAGTCACATTGACTTAAAACTGAAATTCTTACTTTTTGTGCTTGATTCATTCAAATAGAAAATTCGATATCCTTAGTAATGGTACATTGTTCCGACCGGAAATTTACAGAATTTTAGACTTTATTTATTGTAGTCTTTGCATTGTTCTTAAATTGGATAAGATCCTCACCTCAGTCGAAAATTGAATCAATTTGAACTTCCTGAACAATTCTGCGGGTATTTAAATTTTCTCAGCATTCCATTTCTTTTCGAGTCGTCGTGAACTACTTGCACCATTTTTTTTCATCTCACTGACATGGTTAGTTGGAGGATATGTTGGGCACGATTTTTACAAAATATTAATGCGTTGAACGTCAACTTTTTATCAAAATTTTGGCCTAAAACGTTTCCACAGTTTTCAGTATGTTTCTAGTAGAAAAAATTTTTTGTGCCATTGGCACAAATTTTTTTGACCTCTTGTCATACCTGTAGTTGGGGGGGGTTGGGGGGGGGGACCCCCCCCCCCAACTCGGCCAACCCTATACCCAAAATCATTTTCCCCCCCCCCCCCCCCAACCCCCCCCCCAGTTGGGAAAAAATTAAAAAAATTTGCCAAAAAGTGTATGTTTTTTGGGAAAAATTTCGATTTTTTCCTACCCCCCCCCCCCCAAAATTTCGGATTTACCCCCCCCCCCCCCCCCAACTGGTCGGAGGTCTTACAGGTATGCCTCTTGTGCCAATTGGCACAAAAGTCCGTGCACAAAAAAAAATCGCTGGCACGCACCATACCCGTACTTGGGGGGGGGGGGTTGGGGGTGGGACCCCCCAACTTGGCCATATACCCAACATCACCCAAACCCCCCCCCCAGTTTGGAAAAAATTTAAAAAATTTGCAAAAGAGTGTATGTTTTTTGGTCTTTTTGGGAAAAATTTCGACTTTTTTCGACCTCCCCCCCCCCCAAATTTAGGATTTACCCCCCCCCCAACTGGTCGGAGGTCTTACATTACGCACATTTGTGCCATATTGGCACCAGTGTTGCCAAGTTAGGGGGTTTTCCCCAAATGTAGGTGTTTTTTGAGGGCGTTGAGGTTTTTCTAGGGGTTTTTTGTTTCAACCCCCGCCCCAAGTACAGGTATGGTTGAGGGGCTTGGGTATATGGTTGAGCAAGTTGGGGGGGGGTCCCCCCAATCCCCTCCCCAAGTACAGGTATGTTTTATATTTTTTGTTGAGGTTTTGAGGGTTTTTCAACGAATTGGCTTGCTTGAATTTTGTGTGCATGATGGAGAATTACTGTATAAAAAAAGAAATAAAAGCGTGATGAAATTGAAAAAATGAAGATTGAAATGAATATTGATTGAATAGTGTGGCCAGTTTGTGTTATTTACAATTGAATTAGCATATTTTTGACTTAATTACTGAATTTAGGCTTTTGGTGCAGCGTGTTTTTTCCAAAAAATTTTTCAGACCGTAAAAATGTTTTGCGTAAGTAATAATAAAACTGAATGAATTTAGGGTATAAAAGCACTGAAACACACTGAAATTTGATAAATCACAGCTGAGGTATATAAAACTTATCGACTGGTGAGACCTTCATTCAATTGATCGTTGCTTGGACAATCAGAATTAGTCTTACCATTGGGCTTTATGTGTATATTCTATATATACATAGTGTATATAAGTTCCAGCACTAAACTTTATAAGCGCCACAGGAACTATTTGAAACATGATTAGATGCCTAAAACTTAATCAAATTCACTTAGAATTCTATTAAAATAACACAAAAAACTTATGACTATTTCTGCCGATGAGCGACTAAAAGTTTAGTTTTCAAAAAGTGCAACTTTTTGGGCAGAAAAAAGTTTGAAATGGCCTAATATGTACGATGCTCTCAAGTATAATAAATCATTTAAAAATTTTATAATCCAAGTTTATAACAAAATAAATGAAAAATTTTTGTAAACATTTTTTTCTTCTTTTTTTCCTTTTTTCGTTTTTGTAGATGTAAACCAAAAAATTCAAAATTTGATGATTAAAATCCAAGAAACTCAAAACCCAAAAAACCCATCTTTTCCAACCCTGACCCTCTTACGCTTGATCATTATTATCAAATTCAGCCGAGAATTCACCTTGGGATTGAAGTCTACGTCTTAGCTTTCAACTAAGCAAGCTTATTATAAGTATGGACAGTGTTTTTTCTACACAATGCAGACTTTTTAGGCTTTGTGCAAATTTTTTTTGGTGATTTCTGCACTGGTGCAGAATTGTTTGTGTCGTGTGTTTGATCACATACAGTCATGCTCAAAAGTTTAGGACACCCCATGATTTCATGCATTTTTATTAAATTGCAAGGCTTGTACATAATTTTATTAGAACATAACAATAAATGAATATAATTTGATGACACTTCTATATCCAATCATAAAATTAAAACATAATCGGGTATTCTTTAGCAGTTATTACAGCTTGCATTTGATCAGGCATCAAATTAATCAATCATTGACATTCCGCAACAGTTATAGAATTCCAAACATCATAAAGTTTTTTAACCATTTCTGCATGACTTCTGGCCTGGAAACCACTTTAGCATATTTTGCTCTTCATAATTAACCAAAGGTTTTCAATTGTATTAAGGTCTGGCGATTGGGGTGGCCAAAATAACAGGGGTGTACAGGTTTCAATAAAGTAATTTTCTGTAATTTTTGCCTTGTGTTTGGGATCGTTATTTTGTTGGAAATAAAAATATTCCGATGGCTTAGAGAGACACTTTTGAAGTGGTACGAACAAATTATTGTCTAATAACTCGATATAAGCTAATGCAGTGAATTTAGGATGACTAGGGATAACTTCTAAGTTGCCCATGCCGTTCCAGCCAAATGCGCCCAGACTAAAACATTACCTCCACCTCCATGTTTTACCATACCAAGTAGGCAATTCAAGTTAAAATGTTCACTAATATGACGGTAAACAAAGACCTTTAATTTTTGTGAGAAATACTCAAAGTTTGATTCATTTGAAAACAAAACTTCACTCCAATCTTCAGCCTTCCAATGCAAATGTTCATGAGAGAAATTTAAGTGCTTTTGACCATTAACTTCATTGATGAATGATTTCTCAACAGCGACCCTGGCAGCTAATCCAGCTTTCAGAAGATGACGACCAATTGTTTGGTGACTAACTGGCTGATTTTGACTACTATTGTATTCATTAGCAATGTCTTGAGATGATTTTCGTCTATCTGCTAAACTAATTCCTACAATACAATGGTCGGCAACTTCATTGGGTTTAGAAGGCCACCCAGATCGATCCCAATCACGAAAATTTCCATCTTTTGCATATTTTGATAGAGCATTCATTACAGCATGTCAGCTAATATTATGCTTCTCAACAATCTTTTTTTCGAAAAACCAGCCACATTTTTCATGGACGCAATTCGAACGCATGAAGTTGGGGAAAGTGACCTTCCTTTACCCATCAATAGCGAAATAACGAATAACGATAAAGAAATAAGAATTACACCATTAGATTCAGCGAAAAAACTGTTAAATTGTATACTAAAACGGCATTAATTTGCTGTTTTAGTTTAAAAAATTGCTTTCTTAAAAATCACTCATTTCCATTTTTTTAAACTGGGATGTCCTAAACTTTTGAGCATGACTGTATATTCTTCTATAATGTGTCAGTCATTGATTCTGAACCTTTAAAATCAATTATTTTTCTTATTTTAAGATGTTAAAATGCCTAGTAAAAAACGATAAATTCGTTCAAATTTAACATTGAATTAGACATTTAATTTGCACTTTCACTATATTCACTATTATTCTTGTAACAGGCAGTGTTTTTCCCCCCAAATCGTTCTTTTTTTGGAAAAAAATTCAGAAAAAGAAGCAAAATTTGGGGAAAATTTTGGGTTTCTGATACAGAAAAGATGCATTTTGGTGCATTTTACATAGAAGGTCGTAATCTCACAATTTTCTGGCGCTTCGGCGCGGCTTTTCGCATGTCTACCTTCACTTATCACTTTATCTAGTTTTCATCATCTTAAACGTATCATCTTATGTTTGTTTCAATTGGTCTCCTTCAGTCTTCAGTCACTAATAAGTAACTGGAAACTCTAACTCTTGCAATCCAAAAGCAATCAAGGTCTCTCCAGATGCTTCCTAAATCATACACAAATAAAGAGGACTCACTATGTTGATGTCCAGGAAAGGCTGGGACTTTCCTCGGTAATGGATCCCGTGTAAGTCGGCTCCCGCCTCCGCTAATTGCGCGAATAATTTATTGATGATAATAATAATAATAGTATAAACAATATGTAAATTGTGAGGGGCTGTTCCATTTACTGAGCGTAAAAGTGAACAAATATAATGAAAACGGACGCGACGCGCCCACAACCAAGTGCGGATTTAGGGGGTGGGGCGGCCGCCCCCCCGAAACTTTTGAAATACGATTTTTTTTCTGTACACCTATAGGCAAATTTGAGAAATTTTTGAAAATTTTTTGAATTTTTTTTTTTTGGAAAAATACTTAATTTTGAGCACCGCCGCCTAAAAAAATTTCAGGATCCGCCATTGCCCACAACACACCTAAGCTGTAAGAATGAATAACATCCTGTTTCTTGGTCGACTTCATCCACTTCACCAATTTTACACAGATGTGGTATGACTGCTACCCTATACATCCCCAACAAAAAAATCACTGATTATGGATTAGAATTAGTATTAAGAAGCTTATAAGTTAGATATTTTATGTTGCATTTGTGCAAGCACTGCAAGCTGAGTCTTAGGCTTCATTTAAGAAGATTCTAACTAAATCTGTGAATCTTTTCAAAAATAAAACGTACATGTTTAATCTAGTTTGATATCTGAAGTTTGAAACCCACAATTTTCTGACAGTGTTGTTGGACGGTATTCTATGTGTGCGATATGGCTTGGCTTTAAGGAATGAAAGTTGTAACTTTTTTACTGTAACAAAAGCTATGTTGAAAAAATAGGCATGTATGATTATTCAAACAGTTTGGTGCAGCAATCGGCTGAATATGATGATGAAGATGAAATTCTGCAACTATAGCAGCTGAATAAAGTAGTTGATTCTTAATAAACTTATGTTTGATTTGTTTTTTTACCTATAAATTTTATTTTACCTTTTTACCTATATTTTTTACCTTTTTTACCTATATTCTATGTTTTCAAAAATTGGGATTTTTCTAGGGATTTTCAAAAATTTTTGAGGTTTCCTGGGTTTTTTTGGAACGATTGAGGTTTTTTGGCGGAAAAATTGGGGTTTTTGAAGGCGACTACTTGGCAACACTGATTGGCACAAGAGGTCAAAAAAATTTGTGCCAGTGGCACAAAAAAATTTTTTCTACTAAAAACATAAACTGCGGAAAAGTTTTGGGCGTAAAGTTTGATAATAATATACCTTACATACCTGTAATAGGTCCGACCAGTTTGGGGGGGGGGGTAAACTCGAAGTTTTGGGGGAGGGAGTCGAGAAAAGTCGAAATTTTTCCCCAAAAAGGCCAAAAACATACACTTTTTGCCAATTTTTTCAAGTCTGGGGGGAGGTTTGGGTATATGGTTGGCCAAGTTGGGGGGGGGGGGGTCCCCCAACCCCCCTCCCAATTACAGGTATGTATACCTAGGATTAAAGCCACCGTTTTTCCCTCAAATGGGGTCTTTTGAAGAAAATAATGTTAGGTCTGGTTCCACCATTTTTTTCCGCATTTTCTAAAAATTTTCCACATTTTTAAAAATGTTTATAATGTACCTACGGATGCTTTTTTATGCATTTTAAGAGCTTACTCAAGCATTTTGATGCTTTAGGATTCAGAAACCTGCAAAAATTAGGAAAAAATTGAGAAAATTCGTGTGATGTTAGTCAAAATGAGCTGATAAAGAATATATTGGTGTTCTACAAGAGCAGAGAAAGCATTTTAACGACAGAGTTTATCATGAATTTATCCTTTAGTAATATTTCTATGGTTCCAATAAGGATTATCCAATTTTATTTATATTTTTGTGCCGGCGCGGAGCGCCGGAAAAAGATTTGGATTTTCACTTTCTAAAATGCTGGAAATTGAACCTTCACAACGTTGGGAAATGAATTATAATCCGACTGATGAAGTATAATTTGTTCCTCATTCTGGCCACAGTTATTTTTTTGCTCAATCGACCATTTTTGAGGAAGTTCTTTTTGAAATTGAGGTAAATTTTTTTGTACTGAGACACCAATTTGAGGAAAATTTGTTTGCTTGTTTGCTGGTTTCCTGTTCGGAGGTGCGTTTTACGCGTTATAAAATTGAAAGTTGTTGAAATTTTCCGGCGCTTCGCACCGGATTTTAATTATTTAATATCTTTTTTTCTATTATTCCAATGCGCATTTAAAAAATATTTTCTAGCTAATGCCTATAGCTTTTAATTATCAAGATATTATGAATAAATGTTTAATCCTGTGTCGTTTTTTTGAGATGACGAAAAGCAAGATTTTTCTCGGTTATTTTCCCAAAGTCTTTTTGCGGTCTTTAAAAAGATTTTGACATTTGAGTGATCAAAACATTTTGAGTCCAAGTGGAAATTCTTGCTGGTTGAAGAATCAAAATTCTTACCTGCTTTCTAGTTTTTGAATTGTAGTCTGTTCGACTGAAAATTCATCGGATTCACTAAAAAATTAAACCTCCTGTCTAGAAAATAAAAGTTGAAAAGGTTCATATTCCAGCGTTCTAGAATATCAAAATCCCAGAAAAATGTTCGGCGCTAGGCGCCAAATACCAATCTTTTCATTTTCTTTTCAAAACTCAGAAAATTAGGTTTTAGAAGCCTAAAACCGACGCGAATCGCATGAAATAGAAGAATCTTGGTGGTTTTTCTGATAAACATAAGCTAATTTATTGATTTTAAAGTGAACAACCAAAATTTATCTGTGTAACCAAAATTTTTCCCCAGGTTGCACATTGGAACCTGGGCTTTGCAGAAAAAAACCCTGTGGTCAAGTTCATACCTTTATGTCAGATTGTCGGCTGTTCAGAACCAGTTTTAAAATTTTATTCTCTATTGTTATCTTTTTATCAAAGTTTACTGTTTGATTTACTTGTTATGTCAAAATTAGGTTGTTTCATGTCGTCGAAGAAATATATATAAGAAATAAAGATTATGCCGTTGAATTATTCACTTGTTTGGCTCGTGTAAACTCACTTGAATATTTTTTCACGGGCAGGTCATAGCTCGAGACTTTTTGCAAAAAAATGTTGGTTTTTCGGCGGAATAAGATGCAAGTTAATAAGAAAGGTTCAAAAAACACACCAGGAATGATTTTGAGCGATTTCTAAGCAGGGAAAATAAAAAAATTGATTTTTCCTCATGAGAAAAAAATTTTTGGGGTTTCTTGAAAAATCAAAAGTTTTCAGCAAAAAAAACACTGATTCCGGAAAAATTTTTTAGTTTTCATGTTCTAAAACGCTGGAAAATAAATCTCTCCGATGGATATTCGTGAATTCGTCAATAGAATTTCTAAAATAACAGTCTAGAATGATGTCTTCAATTTCCATTTTCAATAAACCCAAAAGTTCATGTTGAGAAAAAATTGAGAGAATTGATGAAAAATCGAGAGAAAAAAATTGAGAGAATTGATAAAAAAAATTGGTTTTTTTCAGCGAAATACTGACTGTTAACAATTAGAAAATGAGATGAGCTAAACTTGATTGATAGAAACTGTTGATAATTAATTAGTAAGTGGATGTAGATATGCTAACGGCCGCGCCTGATTCCCAAAATTTTTCCCTCAAAAGACCCCATTGGAGGGAAAAAAACGGTGTATGGTTCTCATTGTGGAAAAATTTCGGGGAATTCAAAATATTTGATGGACCTAATAGGATCAAAATCTCTAAATTTTCCGGCGCTTCGCGCCGGTCATGGGTATCATAAATCATAATCATTATTTTCCATCAGGCGCGGCCGTTAGCATGTATCTACTTCGAATTACTAATTAATGCTCAATAGTTTCTAAGTTAGCTCATTTCATTTTCTAATCGTTATCAGTCAATTATGTCGCCGAAAATAGAGATATTTTATCAATTCTCTCAATTTTTTCTCTCGATGCTTGGAATTTTTTAAACATTTGCAACTTGAACTTTTGCGTTTATCGAAGATGGAAATTGAAGAAAGTTTATTTTCCAGCGTTTAGAATATAAAAAACCGAGAATTTTTCCGGCGCTTCGCACCGGAATGGGGAATAAATTTTACTTCCTCAGTTTGATTTTAATTTATTTCTCAACGTTGTGAAGGTTTATTTTCCAGCGTTTTAGAAGCTGAAAATCCAAAAAAATTTTCCGGCGCTCCGCGTCGGATTAAGAACTGAATAAGATTGCATAAATGATTCTAATCGGAACCACAGAAATGTTAATAGCAGATAAATTCATGGGAGCCCTATCGTTAACATGCCTTATCTGTGCTTGTTGAACACCAATATACTCTTCATGAGCTCATTTTGACTAATATAAACAGTATTTTCTCAATATTTTTCCAGGTTTCTGACTTCAAATACAAGAAAATGCTTGGGTATGCTCTTAAAATGCATAAAAAAGCATCCGTAGTCACATTATAAACGTTTTTAAAAATGTGGAAAATTTTTGGAAAAAGAGGAAAAAAATTTTGGGTCCGGTTCTCAAGTGGAAAAAATTTTCGAAGAATAAAAAACGGTGATTAAAGCTACGTTTAACGCAATAATTTTTTGTAAAAATCGTACCCAACCTATTTTTCAGCTAACCATATCAGTGAGAAAATATTTCACGACGACTCAAAAAGAAATGGAATGCTGAGAAAATTCGAATAATTCTAGAATTGTTCAGGAAGTTCAAATTGAATCAATTTTCGACTCGAATAATAACGATGTAAAGACTAGAGAAAGTGAAGTCGTAAATTGAGTAAATTTTCGGTCGAAGCATTACACCAACGATATCTATTTTTTTATTTGAATCAATCAAAACACAAAAAGTAAGAATCTCAGTTTTAAATCCGAATCTGACTGAATGAACAGAGAATATTCAGAATTTCTTTTCATTCATCAGTCATTGTGATTTATTCATCAGACAGAAACATTCATTCATCATACAAAGAATATTCAGAATTTCTTTTCATTCATCAGTCAAGTCTGCTGCAACGATACTAATACACTGTTCGAAGAGTTCGGGTCTGCGAGTAGAAAATATAATATTCCAATACTCGGTGCGAAGTTTTTTTTGTTTTTTTTGCTCAATTTTTTTGGCCCTTTGTGCCAATTTGCACAAATGTCCGTGCACAAAAAACGCTGGTCCCTGGCACTGTTTTCTTCTACATTTGCACTATAAGGTGGAAAAAAATCTGGAATGTGGAAAAAATTTTTGAGGTCTTTCAACAAATGTGGAAGACAAATTTGGGGTTTTCATATTGCAAATACTGTGAGAATTCAAAAATGTTTCTATAAAATTGATCAGGAATTTAATATGTTGTCTTACTTTAATTTTCGACTGCGAATTTCTTTCTAACAACAATGTTAAGGTTTGTCTATATGTGCTTTTCCTGAATATAAGTCTAGAGTTGCGTAAATTTTAGTCGAAAAATTGTGCCAACTATTGTCAATTTTTCTATTTGAATCCACTGTTTTTCCCCCCGGGCAAAAAAATTTTCCCTATTTTCCCGAAGTCGTTTTTTCGCTTAAAAATGCTCATAGGCGCTTTATTTAAGTGTTTTCGAGCTTTTTCAAGCCTTCTGGTGTTTTTAGAGCCGTTAATTCATTAAAATTGAGGAAAAAATTGAAATTTTCGAGTTTGAAGTCTAATCTACAGGCATTGTAGGACAAATTTCCCAGCAAACTATCCAATAGTATTATGACCTTGTATTACATGAGAAGTCGACGGTTGAGTCATTATGATGACAAGTGAGAACGCCAAAAAGATGTTAATCCAACTTTTCAGAAAATCAGTCTAATTTTAAGGGTATCAATATTTAAAATATGGATAAGAAATTTGGAGTACGTTGTTCCATATACGTCAGCAAATCGAATATAAAAATCGCAATCGCCTTTCAGAAAGTTCTATTTTGTCGCACGAGCGTCTTTTTGCATGTACAAACGATCGACTAAAAAATTTTTGTACGGAGAAAATTTTTTTCTGAACGCTGAAAAAATTTGCTCGTATTCTTGCACAAAACTTCCTCCACATGGCATTTGAGTTCATATCCTTCATAGGATAGAAGTATTCTAAAATGATTAATTAAAATCAACAAATTATTCTAAAATGCTGAAAAATCAGTTTAGCGATAACTTATTCCAAAAAATCAGGTTGAAATTTGTTCAAAAACATATTTTTATCATTTTACGAATTCGGAAATGTAATCGCTTTTTCTTAAGTTTGAAAGATTGAATTTTCTGACAATTACTTCCACAATGCTTTTTTTGAATTTTTTAAAGTGCATCAAAATTCATATATTTTTTATGTCGGACTCTCAAAATATTTTTTCTTTTCCGGAAATTTTTTTCCACGAAAGGTCTATGTCAAGGGG
Source organism: Romanomermis culicivorax (assembly GCA_963922205.1). Taxonomy (NCBI): domain Eukaryota; kingdom Metazoa; phylum Nematoda; class Enoplea; order Mermithida; family Mermithidae; genus Romanomermis; species Romanomermis culicivorax. Next base: position 489,177 of record CAWUHX010000196.1, read on the forward strand.
CAATTGACAATAAAAATAAGTTTTGATATTTTTCCTTTTTAATAAACAAACAACAATACTATAAATAACATTATACCTTTTGTTCTTTGGGTATGCACAAAAATATAATCGAATATTATTACTACTGATCGAATGCGAAAAATATTCAATAAAATACGTAAAGAAGAGTAAAATGGAAGAATGAACGATCGAACGTAAGAATGCGTAGTGCGAGAACTCACACTGAACATTGAACTCAAAACTCTGCCTTTTTCCTTTTTATTCCTTTCAGCTTTGGTGTCCGTCCCTGGGGGTATCTGCTTAAATTTGTCTTGGCAACTGCTCACTATAGCTGGGAGAGAATTGATAAAGGGCTGTACTTTTTGGGATTTACGTATTTGCATTTTGTTGTTTCCTTTGTTAAGGTTATACTGCTTTTCATAACGATAAGTTCATGTCTATAATTTCACTTTTGATTAGGTATATTTTCTGCGTAATTGTGCGCTTTTGATAGAGACTTAAACTCTAACTTTTTCTGTGGTTAGGTTAGTGAATTGGGAAAGCTGTTTGACGCTTTAAGAATCTAGAAATCTCGAACTTTGCCTAGATTGATCATATGGAGAAAAATGCAGATTTTGAGAATAAAAATAAAGCAATTAATCAAACAAATATTATTAATTGACATTTTATATGTTAATACGAAATAAATAAAAATACTAAGCTAATTTTAAATATGCAAATATAAGTTTAAAATGTATTACATGACAACTATTTCAAGAAAAACACTGGGAGAAACCGAAAGAATTTATAAATACAATATTTTTCGGTGTTTTCTGATTTTAGAGTCTGAAAAAGCGTATTCTCACTAGGAAATGCCGACAAAGTCTGTCTGTACGTTGTAATATCCCCAAAAAAATCATCGTACGAAGCCAAAAACGTTTGTTTGGTATACAAAAAATCACTGATTTTGCAGTTCTAAAAAATTATTTGCGCAAAAAAGGAAGCCGGATCTAAATAGTTTAAGCGAATAGCGAGATTAACAGAGATCTGTTCAAATACGCTGAAATTATAGTTATTCAAGGCTGGTTCGTATTCCGTAACAAATAGCTAAAGATATAACATATCAGAAAAGTCGAAAGTAGATTCAGAATCAACATACTTTTCCCGACCAGAAAATTTAAGATTGTACGATAGAGTGCAGAGAGAAGTAATTTAATTCGCACCGAATGAGAAAACCCCGCTCTGAAAAGTGTCGTGGCTATTATTACGGAATTTGATGTTTCTGGCTGAAGTAAACCACAATACCGAAATGAAAAAACGCGAGTGATATACATGCAGAAGAAAGAAATTCATTAAAAGCGAAGAAAACAAGAGTAAATACGAGTAATCAAAAAAGTTTATGAACAAGAAAGAACGTGCGAATTGAACTGTAAAAAATGACTCAATTTGAATGGAAATCTGGGTATATTGTTTGGATGAATGATTTCATCAGATGAAGAATTCCAAACATCGATATTTCGCAATCGACCTTTTTTTCCATGTGAACCATATTCATAATTTTTCTCCACATTTTTGAAGCACTGACCACGAGTGCTTTACATGAGCTAATATGTTTCTTTCTATTTATAGCTTCCGCCTAAATTAAATCTATAGTTTCCCCCATGGTTCATAAGGAGAAATCTAAGGTAGATCGACCGAGATGTTTTTTTGACGTAACAATCGACGGTCGACCATCTCGTCGCGTAATTTTCGAATTGTTTGCCGACATTTGCCCAAAAACGTGTGAAAATTTTCGGGCTCTTTGTACGGGCGAAAAAGGTCGTGGATCAAATACTGATAAACCCTTGCATTACAAGCAATCGGCTTTTCATCGCGTCGTGAAAAATTTTATGGCAAGTTTTTGTTGGATTGCAGAGCAGTAGTAGCTTGGATTGGAAGTAGTAAACCACCATGTCAAAATTTGCCATCGACTGATAATTTGGCCGAGGCCATCGGCCAAATTATTTACGGGCATATATGTAATTGGGGGGAAGTGCTCTATGGACCCCCAGAAATCGTCGACCATATGGCTAGCCACTGGGCTGTGGTGCATAAAATTTTGAATCATATGAAAAGAAGCATTAATTCTTATTTTTCTAATGCACCTGCACAATCTTGGCTCCCTGAAAATCAGTCGATTCCAAGTTTCTCAGCGCCAGTATTTACTTCGTCCAACTGGTGAATGATTTTTGAACTCATAGAGAGCGGTGGAATAAGGTATGCTCCATTTTAAAGCTTATGAAATTCGGACTCACTTACTAGATTTCAATGCTGAGTAATGTACGATGTTCTTGCTGACTGAAGAAACCAATTTTTCGATTGTTTTGTCCCATTGTTTAATTTTGTTTGCCTGTTTCCAACTCGACATTAGTGTGATTTTTGCTGTTTATCAAATTATTTGAAATTGTTGTTGATTTTTCCCGTTTTCTAACCGGTTAACGGAATATCTACATAACTGATTGGAAACATTACATTTTCCGTGTCTTCCAGACTTGAGTTTTAGTTTGCTTATTCTTGCAGCAGCTCAAATCTTATTCTTTCATCGGGTCTTTTTACCACACCCTATTGCAGTGAAACAGTATTTTTCCTGAAGTCTTGTCATTTTCAAACTATACTGAACTGTCACAAAAGTGCTTTCACATATCATCATCAGACCTGGCATTGTAGTTAGTGTTGTCAGTCGGTAGATAATGCTGCCAACCAGCTCGAAAACTCCAAGAATCGACCATTATTCAAAGGCGTCGGAAAAACTGCAAAAATGATATGAAATCTGAACTGAAAACAAACAACTATGATCGGAAATCCAGCTGGTTGAACGAATCAACGGGAGAAATACTCACGCGTGTTTTTAAAGTGCTGTAGGTATCATACATGCACATAGGGGAGAGAGGCCTTAGGTCAGGGATTTACTGTCAGTCAATTTTGGCCAATCAGTATTCAGTTGTACAATCAGTGGTTGCATACATGCACACGGTCGGGGGTCCCAGAATATAGAAAATGGCCAAAAATTGGTCCCTTAGTAATTTTTTTTCAGAAATCAGGTTTATAGTAATTTTTTACTTTAAAATAGAATTTTATTGCCTTTTGTATCAATAATTACTCAACAAAGTTGTTTGCTGACATTAATCATAAACTGTATTTTGAATTGATCTCTTTTGTAATCTAACCTTTTTAAAATGTTTTTTGCATTTTACCTTGCCAAATTTTTGGCGTGCAGCAAATTTTTGGCCTATAGTAAACTTCTACCAAATTTTTTAGGGTAGGGTAAATCCATACCCTGTGTGCATGTATGAGTGGTTGCAAGTTTTTTGTGGTTGTCTAATAAACAGGTTGTTATTGACAAATATTGACAAATAACATCCTGTTTATTAGACAACTCCATTATTGACAAATCGATATTCACACTGAACATTAAAAGTGCCAGTCAGTAGAAATAACTGAACATATCCTAAATAAACTGTACTTTTATAAAATTTGGAGAAAAATTTGCTATCCAACGATTTTGGGATTTATCCCCGGCCTGAAACTGGTACCATACACATGTATGGTAGGTATCACTACTAGAAATCTTCGCCATATGATTAGCTATATAGTGGTACCGTTCAAGACTGCCAATCATATTGCTAACTTGTGGTTAGCCATGTAAACCTAATCTTTCCGTACAAAAAATTGATTTTTAATAGAAGTAGTCGAAAATATCCATATTTTTGGCGCGTTGAGTCGTGAATACATGTTTTTTATGATTTTTTAGAAGACGGTTACTATTTTTTGAACTATTTTTCGAACCCTTCAATGACCCATGAAAAGGTCGCCTGACACACCATATTTGTTAGACCTCAAGTAAATTTTGGCGAAAATTTCGTAAATTTTCCAAAAAAGACCCTTTGTTGGCCCATTTTTCGAGTTGGGAGCTATAGGAGGTTGGGGGAAGAACCAACATTTGGTTACTAAGTCCTGGCCGAGTTGGGGGTAGTGATAGACCGGAGCTCTCTGCCCTCCGGTGAATTCGGCCTATTTTTCGACTTCTGGCCTCCAGGTCGGAGGCAGAGCAAAAACAAGCCGGAGAACGTTTTTCAAAAAACGTTCCTTGCGCGGTGAAATGCAGCTTGGCTAGTCGAGCAAGAATGTCATAATGTATTATTTAGGTATTTCATTCGTGTCCCAGCAATGAGCAATGAGTGCTGCTATGACCTATTAAAAATAATAAAACGAGACTTATTGTTGACCAAGAAACACGCTGATGGAGTATATACATATACTATATTTTGGGGGGATGATTTTTATCCTAAACGGCAATGTGCATCATTAGTTTGGAAGTTGACAAATTTCTAGAAAGAAAATACCCATGAATTTTTTGAATTGGCAAAGTGGGACGAAACCTCGATTCGATACAAATTGTAACTTGAATAATTAAATAAACAAATATTCACGGTTGCTTTTTTGGCTCAGTGGCTGACGCGATAAAATTCAAAAGCTACTAAATGCTACCAATGATGGTCGCATAAATTTAAAGCCGAAAAATGTCTTCAAAAATATATTTTTGAAGTGCAATTTGCATGAAGTTCGTTCATATGGTTGGCACATCTTGAGGGTCACCATATGACTAGCCATGTGGCCGACGATTTCTGGGGTTTCTTATAGCCCTTCCTCCCGATATCAGTGATAACTAAGAAATGCGAGCAGACTTGCTTATTTCTGCGTTTGAGCTTCATGATGTTTTTGAGCCTCGAAATGCACAAAGATGCATTTTTCTGTTCTCGAAACCCAAAATATTTTGTCCGTTTTAGGCACCAGCTCATTCTTCTGTCATTTCCAAAATTTAATCGCCAAGAAGGTCGACTCAGGTAAAAGCTGTTAATGAATGTATCCAAACCCTTTAAATTTTGTGGGCGGAATTCCCAGTTTAAATGTGTATTTTTCGCGATTTGAGGGTTTTTATGTTTGGGTATCTATGTGAACAGGGTTTAAAATTATAACTAAGTTCCCATTTTTAGGTCCAAGGCGGCGATTTCACTGCTGGAAACGGAACCGGTGGCGAAAGTATCTACGGCGGCACCTTCGCTGATGAGAATTTTCAACTCAAACACGATCAGCCTTTCCTTTTGTCGATGGCCAATCGTGGCCGCGATACGAACGGTTCACAATTTTTTATCACCACTCGACCGACGCCTCATCTAGATTCGGTTCACGTCGTTTTCGGCCGCGTATTGACCGGTCAAGATATTGTAACCGAAATCGAAAACCTGAAGACCGATTCCAAAACTAGTCGACCACTGGTAGACGTTCGAATTGCTAATTGCGGCGAGTTAGTAAAAAAGAAGAAGAAGAAACGGTAACATCCGGGTTTTCATAGTCATGTGCAACTTTTGAAAACTTGGTGAAATTAACTAAAACGTATTTTTAATAAAAATTTCCATGGTCTGAAAGTTTATCTCTTCAAACACATACGTTCACCTTTTTCACCACGCATAAAGACTTTAAATGAACTTGTTTCTTCCATCGCTCCAAAAAGGAAACTTATTCGAACAAATTTGAGCCAAAAGTCAAATCAAAATTTCCCACCTCAGTCTACATTTTCTCTTGGACTTTGTATGGCCTTTCGGACTTTTTCCAGTCTGAAAATTTCATATACACGTGTGTATACAGATCCAGAACACGATCACCAACACCAGAGAAAAGCCGAAAACGTGAAAAACACAGCCGTCGATCCCGTTCGCGTGATTCCCCTCGACGCAGCGTTGAAACTGAACGTTTGTCCAACGTTAAACCACAAACGGGTGCTTCTATACCGTTCAGTTACGAAACCGAAGAAGACGTCTTACGTCGTAGTCGAAACAATGACGATAGTAACCATTTAGGGGGTAAAAATTGAATCTACAATTATATACATTATGTCACAGGGATTGTATTTTAGGTAACAATTATAACATTTCCCCAAAAATTTCAACAATTTAGTTTATGTATCGTATAATTATTCGCCCCCTTTTCTGAAAAGAAATCGTGAGATTTTCCTGGGCAGCAGCAACGCAGTTGTGAAAATGTATCATGCATTTGTAAATCTAGTGGATTCTTTATATATTCGAAAGCAATCAAGATTATTGGTTTGTCTGCTCGAAAATATTAAATTTTTTCGCAATAAAAAAATCCAATAGTTCCCATTGGAATCCTAAAAATCGTTGTAAGAAATGGAATGTGCTGTTCATTGAGATGAATTACTTTGAACATACACGCACTAGGGATGTATCGGACCTTTTGACCCGGTATGTTACCCGATACTACCCGATATTTTCTGACCCGACCCGTTATCCAGGATACTTCTGTGCATTACGGGTCACGGGTCAAAGAATTTAGTTGATCATTTCCACTGTTAGTAGAAAAAAACAAATAAAATCTTATTCTACATTCGAGATTAAAATTCAGTCATTATAACATATATTTCAAAGATGAAATTTTCTTGGCAGTTTTCCCACCAAAGTACTGAACGAGAGTAGTGAATGATCGATGTATTGGCATCGGCTGATAATTGACTATGGCGATTCTTGCATTAATCAACCTTGCATATGATTATTTACTGGGAAAATGTGAATCTTACGTTACTTTTGGTTATTTGTGATAAGTAAAACGTTGGCTGCAATGACAATATGATTTTTTTCTTCAATGCATTATGACACAATGGGTGATGAATAATTTTTAGCCTTCACCTGCTGAAAAACTATGCTTAAAAATCGTTCAATTTCCCTATTTTATTTAGAATTATTTAAGAATATCATGTTACAAGCAATAAGTGTGAAATAGTGAAACCTTCGTGTAAACAATGGGGTACCAATTTTGGTCACTCTTCAATTTATATGCATTTATATAATAAAAAGAAACGAAGATTAGTATTGTAGTTAAAATCGCTTAAGCACTAGCATTTTTGAGTTTTAAATTGATGTAAGCTATGCCTCCACATTTTCAGCCCTATGCCGCATGATTTAGCAGAAAATCATAAATCTATAGAATATGCTCTCCTGTTTTATTATTTAGAAGGTTTTCAAGAAAAAAACTATTGAATCATGATGCGAAGAATGATGATTCATCCATGCATACGTCATAATTTGCAGAGATTTAGGCCAATGGAATTGGCTATCAGATACTGGCTGATATTATCGGTGGGGTGACCGATGTATCGGCAACGGCAATTTTCTGCAATCAATCGTCTTCTACCCCAGGAAAAGTTTTCAAGGAGCAGTGTTTGAGTTTGGGCAAAAAAATATAATTCTGCAAAAACGTGTTTCCGCAGACAAGAAGGACAGGTCATCTTTGGCTCTCATTTCAGATTTTCTGATCTATTTTCAATGATCGTAGATCATTTGATTTTCGTGTTTTGCCTTGAATAAGAGAAAGATTTTTATTTCTCCTTTACCTTGTCTCGTTTCATTCCTCATTTCTCAAAACAGCAACGAGTATTTAAAAGCAATAGATTAGTCATTTCTCATTTCCAATGTTTTTTTACACTAAAAAATTAAATAATAAACAAGCATGTCACATGGTGAGTATGTGCTTGTGTTACACTTTATGAAATAAACATAATTTTTTTTGACTCGTGACCCGGTTTGCTATCAATCGGGTCTGAGATCTCTGACCCGACTCGATATTTTTACCGCCTGACATTACCCGATATTCTCTGGCTCGATACATTCCTAGAATGCCATAGGGAGTAGAAGATAAACCACCTTCCCTAAACTTCAGATGCCCCCAGCGCTAAAAAAATCATTAGATATCACCTCGCTACGTTGTTTGAAAAAATTTTCTTATGATTTTTTTCAGCCGAATATTATAGGTATACGATACTTATGTTCTGGAGTTCATACATGTAATTGGCGGAAAGTGCGATAGGAACCCCCGCCAGAAATTGTCGACCATATGGCTAGCCATTGGGCGACCCCTACCCAAGCATTTTCCAATCCTTTGTTTAGCCATATGGTAGTCATAGGGACCCCCATACTTATGGTCGGAAAAATAACCAAACATGTCAATTTTTTGGTAAAAAATGTCAATTTTCTCGGGGCTCCGCGCCACGAATACATTTTTTACAGTTTTTTTAAGACAAAATTACATTTTTTAAGCAATGTTTCGGACTTTCTTGCTGAAAAAATCAAATTTTTTTCCTTTCAGAGACCCCTCCCTCTAAAATTGTGGGAATCAGTGACCCAGGCCCCAAAAAAATCGCCCACTTCCCCCCCCCCCCAAATCTTAGGGCCCCGTTTTATGTATGCTGGAGCTCTCTTTTGTTTGCTGACTGCCCCCCTCCCCCGATGAAAAGTTTGAGGTCTCTCCCTAGGAAATTCTTGAAGTGCTTGTCTGTTTTTGAACTTCTAAAACCAAATCGTTTCAGAATATTTGATGCACCTTTCATCGTAACTCCTCATTTGTTATTGACCAGAATAACTGAAAATTTACTTTTTGAATGACAAACAAGTCCCCAAATGTGCTAACTTTTTGAGCTCTTGCTTAATTTTTATTTTCTGATCGTTGGAGCTAATTTTCTACGTACCTTCAAATGAAGATGTAGTAGAACAGACTGTATAATATTGTCTTTTTCTGTACCGTACTGTTTTTGTTCGCGCTACTTTTTCCTGTAGTTCTTTGAACTCTACTGGGTGTTTCATCTCCATGCGCTTTCAGTTTTCAAGTGCAATGTTGCTCATTCTTTTAATGTCGTTTGTTTTTATCACTAAATAAGCTTGAAGAAGCGTTTTCTAATCAAATAATTTTGATATAATCTCTCCTTTCTTTATACGGAATCCGCAATTTTTTGGCGGATATGACGGACTGGGCGGCGGATGTGGATGGCGGATATTTTTGTAAAATTTTTTGATGTTTTTGACCAACTCCGAATTTTTTTGGCATCCTCCACATAGCCGAAAATTTATCTGCGACTTGTATTTCAGCTGTCGCTCTCGAATTGAAAAATTCATGCAAATTCCGTACCGCATAGACTGTATTCTGATTTTTGTTTAGAAAATAACAAAAAGCAAGATATACCCGACGTGCCGTCTAACAAATTTCTATTCCGACGCTCCAAGACACCACCGGACGTTGCTGAACGTCGGCGATCTTCATTACGCGGCGATAATTTGCGCTCGGGTCGTCGCGATGACGACTCGACGGTTCCGCTGCCGTCTCGAGATTCTGGCGTCGTTTACAGTAATAATAATAATCGTTATAGGAATCAGCAGCGCAATAATGGCTGGGCTAACGAAAATATTCGCGAGAGCGGCTATCGGAATTTCGAACGTCGTATTAAATACACGAAATCGGGCCACAAAATTCGCGGCCGCGGAGCCCTACGATTTCGTACGCCATCGTCGGGTGAAGAAGACGAACGCCAGCGTAGCGAAACGCCGCCGCATTGGCGTCGAGAGATGGCGCGCTTGAAACCGCTGGCGGCTGTTGCTAAGAGGCCTGAAGTAATTATTTCTCCGCAAATGCAGATTCTCATCAATTCTATTCTTTTCAATCTCGTCACTATTCTCATCAAGTTAACGTTTATTTTCATGGTACGGAAGTTAATTAAATTTCCACTCTTCATCTTCTAGATTTTTAATTGTTCAAGCCTTATATTTTTTTATTCGTTGTAAAGTATTATTATTTCAGTCTAAAGTTACTCGAAAGATACATCCATCAGCTCTTCCTTATCCTTATAAGTTTTGCTCTCTTACACTTGCGTCGAAAGTTTTTGTCATCTAAAGGAATACGTAGAAGCAGAAGAGCCGGCAAACGAAGAAATAAGTCAAATAGAAAATCACTCGAATGACAATTCTTTCAATCACGATCGTACGGAAGAAAACAACTTAACTTCCGCTACCATAGGAGTAGGAGATTACGGCCGCGGAATGGACACAACTAAAGAGTTTAGCCATATTAACGAAAACCAGAATGTTTTGCAGGATGATCAAGGAACGATAGAAAATCAAGAAGAAGTGCAGTATGTTGACTCCATATTTTTGTTCATCAATTGTAAATTCGACATCCACCTCTCGGGTCGAGGCTTCATTCACAAGACAATTTGAACAAAAATATATTTCTTGATAAGAAGTACGAGTATAATCTAGAACGAATTTTATGGAAATATAGATTATCAAAGTGGTGAAAAACTGGGGCATTAATTGAATCACCCAACATTTCAGATTATCGTTATTCACGATTCCAGACTACAGTTCTTTGTTGTTAAATCATACTAATACGCATACACGTAATTGGGGGGGAAGTGCTATGGGAACCCCATACCTGTAAGACCTCCGACCAGTTGGGGGGGGGGGGGTAGAAAAAAGTCGGAATTTTTCCCAAAAAAGGCCAAAAAACATACACTTTTTTGAAAATTTTTTTAATTTTTTCCAAGCTGGTTGGGGGGGGGAAATGATTTTGGGTACAGGGTTGGCCGAGTTGGGGGGGTCCCCCCCAACCCCCCCCCCCAAGTACAGGTATGGGGAACCCCCCCCCCCCCCCCAGAAATCGTCGACCATATGGCTAGCCATTGGGTGACCGCCCCCCAGGATTTTCCAATCCAATGGCTAGCCATATGGTAGCCCTAGGGGCCCCCATGCTTTCGATCGAAAAAATACTGAAAAATGTCAAATTTTGAACGAAAAATGGTAAAAATTTGAATTTTCTTGGCACTTCGCGCCATGGATACATTTTTCGGTCTTTTTAGGGAAAAATACTATTTTTTGAACAATTTTTCGGACTTTTTTCGTGAAAAAAATCGATTTTTTTTTCGTTGAGAGACCCCTCCCCCCAAAATTTTGGGAATTACTGACCCCCGGCCCCAAAAAAGTCGCCCAACCCTCCCTCCCCAGACCTCGGGGCTCCGTTACATGTATGCTAATACGTTCATACTTCCTAGATCGTTCACTAAGTTAAACGAATTAAATCGACTGGACGAAGATTTTACAAAAATTCAAACAAACGGCAGTCTGTCGCCAGAAAATCGTGTCGAAAGAATCGTCGAGCGAAAAGTTTCGGACGATCGCAGACGATCAAGCAAACGCGATTATCGATCTTCTAGCCGAGAAAGACGGCATAAGAAAAGTGCGTCGGGTAGAGAGAGCAGACGCCGTTGAAGATTATGAGTTATCGAAGACCGCACAATTATGTATGTATAGTTTTCAAATTATCCCCGAAATACGAAGAAATCCATGGGCAAGCGATTGAGATGCATCGTACGCCAACATATAATTTTCTCATTTTGTAGTCTAGATTACTACCGCGTCTAAGGAAATAGGTGGCCGCGTACGCTGGCTGTTTATTGTCTGCATGAATATTCTTTTTATTTCCGGGGTTCGTTTGGAAAAAACACTATATATGCAGGAATGAGATACCGACTGAACTGATGTCAGATGCTATTCAAGCTTTCTAAAGAGAAAATCTAGCCGATAATATCCGTTTTTGCTACACTATGGAGGAGTAAATTTTTTTATTGTTCGTCTAAAAAATAATTTCAGCAGCTGGACATGATTTTAATCCTCTTTTCATCTTATTTCTGCAAAAGATGAGCGAGTTTCAGCGGCCTTTGATTCCTGAGATATCTCCCGCCGGAAAAAATTGCATGAGTTGAGTTATTCTGATATCTCGACAAGTCCTTTTCACTGCTCTAATACAATTGTTCCAAATGTGCGTTTTATTGCTCTTTTTGTTTGTTTATAAAAACAGTTTGACTTCCGGGCTTGTGCGTAAAGGTTTGTTTTTTTTATTCGCGGAATAAAGAACAAAAAAAAAGTTGTGCATGTTGCAAAACGCAAAATAATGATGTCTTATCTACTGTAGAAAAGTCCGTGCGTGCGAGAATGAGAAAGCTTTGCGATGCGAGATCTGTCACAGTGTTTTTTTAGTGCCACAACCACTGTTTTTTTTTTCCCCAAATCGTGCTTTTTCGGGAAAAAAAATTCGGAAAGGGGAAAAAAATTTTGGGCTCTTTCCCCATTTGGGGAAGAAAATTTTGGGGATCGGATATAGAAAAGATGGATTTTGGTGCATTTTAGAAGGTCATAATCTCAAAATTTTTCGGCGCTTCGCGCCGATCATAACTTTAATAATCATTATTATGCATTACTAACCCCTGGCGCGGCTTTTAGCATGTCTACTTTCATTTATCATATAATCTATAATAGTTTTCATCATCTTGAACGTATCATCTCATGTTTTCATTGGTAATCTTCAATATTTTATCATGATATTTAATGAAGATCCGCATTTTTTCCTTTTGAGAAAGATCAATACGTCAAATCTCTAAGCTTTTTGATGCAATTATTTCTTTTCTAACGTAAAATCAATGTAAATGCTTCATGGCAATGTCTTTCGGAAATTTATACTCTGCTTACTCATATATTTTTGACCAAGTATGAGAGTTTACAAATAAATTATACTGGTTTTAAAATTTTTCAAGTAAAATTCTAGAAATTACGACTTTTGAACACAAAATTCACATCTACTTCTTGAAATAAACGTTCGGAAAATTGATTTTCCAGTGTCGCAGAATATCAATACCCAAAAAATTTTTCCGGCGCTGCGCGCCGGAAAGAACATCCCTTTTAGATTCTCACTTGTCAACATAGAGGACTTAACCATCGATTTCTCATGTAATTCAAAGTCATTATGCTTTTGGATAGTTTGCTTGAAAGTTTGTTCCAATGCTTGTAGATTAAACTTTGAACTCGAAAATTTCAATTTTTTCCTCAATTTTGATGAATTAACGGGTCTAAAAACATCAGAAGGCTTGAAAAAGCTCAAAAACACGTAAATAAAGCGTCTGTGAGCGTTTTTAAGCGAAAAAAACGACTTTGGGAAAATGGGGAAAAAAATTATGATCCCTTTCCCCATTTGGGGAAAAGGCCCGGGGAAAAAAAAAAAACAGTGGCCACAACTTGGTTTTTGGCACAAAAAAATTTGGAATGGCACATAAATTTTGAGCGTTTGTGCCAATTGGCACAAAATTTTTGGCTGGTCAAACATTAAATTTCCTTGATTTTTAGACGTTTTAGGGGCTGAAAATACAAAAAATTTTCCGCGCTTCGCGGCCGCGCTGAGTCAATGAACATAATATTTCCTATTCCTATATTTGACCCGCTCAGCGCGAACGATTTCTCTCCGAACAGTGTATTGGTATCGTTGCAGCACATTTTATAGGCTGTCAATGACTGATGAATGAGAAGAAATTCTGAATATTCCCTGTTAATTCAGTCAGATTCGAATGAAAAACTGAAATTCTTACTTTTTGTGTTTGATAGATTCAAATAGAAAAATTGATATCGTTGGTAATGGTACAATATTCCGACCGAAAATTTACACAATTTTTAACTTTATTTTCCCTAATCTTTACAGTGTTGCTTAACATATATAAAGGTAAAGTGGGGTGAGTTTGACCAGGGGCGACTTCGATCAGAGTATGGCATTTGATAACTATTTGAGATCAGCAGGTCATTTTTGCTGTGTAGCCAACCTCACAGCATCCCCAACCCCCCCCCGCAATTACAGGCATGATTTGAACTTCCTGAACAATTCTAGGATTATATAAATTTCGTCAGCATTCCATTTCTTTTAGAGTCATCGTGGAATATTTTCTTGCACATACCTGTAAGACCTCCGACCAGTTGGGGGGGGGGGTAGAAAAAAGTCGAAATTTTTCCCGAAAAAGGCCAAAAAACATACACTTTTTTGCAAATTTTTTCAATTTTTTCCAAACTGGGGGGCGGGGGGGGTTAAATGATTTTGGGTACAGGGTTGGCCAAGTCCAACCCCCCCAAGTACAGGTATGCCCCCCCAACTTGGCCAACCATTTACCCGGCAGTGGTTATTCAGCGCCCGGCGCTGAATAACCAAGCATGTTAATTTTTTTTATGCAGCGCTGGGCGCTGAATAAGATTTTTTCATTACGTTGATTATTCAGCGCCCGGTTCTATTATGATACAATATACTTCTCGCGTTGCACCCGTAGAGTTTGTTTCATCAAAATATGAGTTGCATCATCCATAATGGGTTGATTAGAAGTATGAATGTGTCAGATTCGGGTAAATCCCTCTGAACTGCGATCAAACTACGACTGGTCACTTGCAGTGGGTCCGGCTAAGAATGAATTTAGACAGCTTACAATTGTTTATCATTACAAATGGATTTTTCAAGTGAATTGTGGTTAAGGAATATGATTTCAATCTAATCCTCATTAGTTTATTTAGTCTTATATACAACGCCAGTCTATTTCTAAAAGCCAGACTTTAATATAACGTTTCTACTACTGTGACTATAACTCGCAAAGTCTTCACTCCTATTAGGTCTTGGGACTTTTGCTGGAGTCTCGAAAATGATTTAACACGAATTGCAATCTGCTTAGAAATAAAGAAGAATTGGCTAGTCAAAAACAGTTTCTCATCAAGCATACAATTTTTATCATTCGGTGGGTGTACAACGAAGCTTGAAAATCGTGAAACAAGTCATGGAAAAATTCAACAGAGCACACATTCCAAGTGGTGGCAATCTTTCTATTCATCAAGTTCTGCTAGCAGCAACCTAGAAGTTCCACGGTGTTATTTTGCACTGTATTAGGCGGTCAGGAGTTCAGGATTACTTGTTTGTTCACTTGCACAAAACATTCCTAGAGTAGTTCTTTTTCAACAGCTTCAGGATTAATTTTGTTTCCATATATATTACCAACAAAGCAGATTACTTATAATTTTTTCGCTTTTTGTGTTTGATATGTCTCGAATGTGAATATTTTGTTCACATGATGGAAACATTAGATTCTTGACAACAACATGAAGTAACCACTAGAAAAAATAGTCAAGGTATCATATACATGGAAAATAGGTCAACTGGCAACTACCAGACGGACCAGTTCTTGGCATCAGACAAGGGGCTAGATGTACCAAACGTATCTGAGCCTTTCTATTGATTCAGTGGCGTAAAAATTGACCTGTACCAAACTCTGCACCACAGAACTTACACACACTGCACCCATACATGTAACGGAGCCCCGAAGTCTGGGGGGGGTTGGGCCACTTATTTAGGCCAGGGGTCAGTAATTCCCAAAATTTTGGGGGGAGGGGTCTCTGAAGGAAAAAAATCGATTTTTTCACGAAAAAAATCCGAAAAACAGTTTAAAAAATAGTAATTTTTGTCTAAAAAATGATAAAATGTATTTATGGCGCGAAGCGCCGAGAAAATTGACGTTTTTGACCATTTTTTGTTTAAAAATTGACAATTTTGATCAAAAAATTGACATTTTTCCGATCAAAAGTATGGGGGTCCCTAGGGCTACCATACTTTTGAGGGAAGGGAAAATCCTGGGGGGTGGTCGCCCAATGGCTAGCCATATGGTCGACGATTTTGGGGAGGGGGGTTTTCCATATCACTTCCCCCCAATTATATGTATGACTGCACCACTGCACCACAGAAAATAATAATGAACTGAACTAATTGAATGACGTTTTCTCTCTCACTTACTTCTATTTATAGGTATCACTGAACCTTTAGAAGAGTTCAGGGCATCTCTATAAAGGTTTCGCTCGCACCAAAATGTAGCGGTTCAGTGATACTTTATTGTGCAGATTTCCAGTTGTCACTTAGATAATTTTTTTCATGTACCCAAGCCAATGAGCCATAGAAATTTCACAATTCATGCTCCAACTACCAGAGTAAGTGTAGAGCAATGTTCGAAAAACAACTCACTGTTTCCCACTATGTTGGCCAATTTCAGATGCTCACGTTAGTACCAATATTGTTTTTCGTGCGTCGATAATTAACATTTTCAGCTTTTTAAGCATTTTTCCCAAATAAGCATAATTCGGAAAAAACCGGTTTTCCAATCCCGAGAATCACAACATAGATTCCTGCACTAGGCGCCAGAAAACTGTACTTTTGACTAATTGTATTTGTGCTTTCTACAAACATACCACAAAACTCTTCATACGGAGCGGAATATGTTTGTCTCCTACAAAAGCCAGTGGTTCTGTACAGCTGTCGAATTTTTCACTTTCATGTATCAGAATCATTTATGCAATAGATACATTTTCAAACCTGTGGACACGATAAACATACTTTTTTCATACTGACCACGAACTTTAAAAAAATATCCAATAGCACTTCTTCTAAAATATCCGCTTACTCATTTCCTTCAAATTGGCTTACCCATTATGACACTCCCCAAAGTTTTGTGTACCTGTGGCCATTTTTGTCTCATTTCACCAGTAAGTCATTCTTACTGGGGTAGTAAATGAATATCCATATGAGACCGCTGTAATATCCCATTTCCCCCTATGGGGTGCTCTGCTTAGAGCCTTACAGTAGATGTATTTCGCTTGAATAATGTAGGGAGAAAAAATTTGTTGCGGATTTGAAACAGAATTACAGAGAATATAAGTTTACGGATAATAACAATTTTCTAAGCAACTTTATCTGCAAGGGAAGATTTACTGATCTTCACAACTCATATTATGCAAAATTTCAGTTTTCCATTCGTGAGATTAAAACGCACTTCAACATTCTTCACATGATAAGAAATACATTATTACACTCTTTTTACATGTTATAAACAAGAATGAGAACACTGCTGAAACATAGAAAATCAACTTTTCTAAAAGTCGTTGATGCAAGCGGACACCACTGAGCATGTGAGAAGTACGACTCAACCACCGTACTTGTGAATTGTGCAAGTAGCCCCAGATCAAAAATTGAGTCAGGGCCAGTTTGATTCGAAAACTGGCTAACAGTACAGAGAAAAAAATATGTTCAACATGATAATTTCATTTTTATTTTGTTCACAAAAGTGTCCAGATTGCCCCATAGGGATCATACCTGGACAATAGGTTCAACTGGATGCAACTCGGTACCAGATGAGGCGACCTTGGTACCAGATGACTTGATGACCAGAGTGCCCCATGGGGAGGGGTGTAAGGGGGGTAATAACCCCACCTTAAGTCCTTAAAATCGGATACTGGCTGCCTAATTCTGAGAAAAAATGACATGTTTAGTGGACATTTAGCTATACTACCCCCATAAATTTTAAATTTTACCCCTACCTGGAAAATCTAACGTTGGGGACCTCTGGGGGGTACCCATAATTTTGGATGGTCCACAAAAAAACTCAAAATTCCGAAAATTTTTCCAAAAAAGGCTACACTCTATCAAATTTTTCTGAGTTAAGGGGATCCCAACATTTGGGTATAGGGTTCAACCAAGTTGGGGCCTTCTAATTACAGGTATGTGTGTAAGCAGACGAGTATATATTTTTTTATCTGGTGATTTTTTTTGCTCGCATAGTTGGATCATCACTTCGCAAACTGGGCCATTGACCAGTATATTTTTTGGATTGAAATTTTTGATTGGTGTTGATCCTCATGAATTCGTCAAGGTGCACGAGGCTTGATCCAAAGCTACTAGTTATTATCTTGCTTATATTAAAAAAATATGTGCAACTCCGGTGTTTTATTTGAACAATTACTTTTGTACATGTACAAAGATCAGCCAAAAATTCTTTGTACTCTATAAAAATCATGATTTTGAGTGTATTTTTGCACAAAACTTCTTCCAGATAAGGTTTTTTTCCACACACGAAATTTTTTACCATTTGAAGTTGAAATCATTTTAAAATGTTTAAAATGAGCGAAATTGTAGATTGCCAGGAAAGGCTTGAAAATTATCTGGTTTTCTAGAGAGCTGAAGATTTATAGATTTCAATTAATTTTTCAATTGACTCAATTTCTAGATTTTGATGTTCTAGAATGCTGGAAAAATGAGTCTTTTCAACTCTTATGCCTAAAATAAAAGCTTTACACTTTCAGTCAAGAACAGCGTATTCATCATTTCTCAGTGACAAAATTTGTATTCACAAAGTTCAGAAAACTTCAAGTGAAAGAAAGAATTCATGAACATCAATAATAAATCTCAATTTTCTACAAAATCTGAACATACTGAAGATTACTGATTGATAAATGAGATGAAGAACTTCAATTCATGAAGACCATGCACGTCAAAGTTTTCCGGTGCGTAGTGCCGTAGAATTTTCAAACACAGGAGCTACTGAAATGTTGGAAAAAGTATTGTAGAGACAAGCCTGTTGCCAGGAATTTTTTTCGAGGGGCACACATTTTTCCCACTCAATTTACCCTGAAATTGGCGTTTTTTAAATTGACTTTTTCTTGAAGAAAAAAATCAAAGATCATCGCTTCTCAACTTTTTTAAATATTTTTTTCTCTGATTTTTTAACACATGAAATATTTCGGGGGGGGGCATGCCTCACAGCCCCCCTGCCTACAGGCCTGGTAGAGATAATTTGTAGTCAGTGATCAGTTAGTTAGTGATGGACTGATGCATCGGCCGATTGTCACCTTTTTCTGCCATCAGCTATTGGCTGATGTTTTGCCAAATAATTGGCCGATTGCCAATTGTTTGGCAACTTTTTGTTACAATGAATGCAGATGCATATGCTTAAAAAACAGATTGTTCACATACATATTTTACAGTACTTTAGTAAGTACATTATTTTTTGTGAAAATGGTTGTTTTAATGTCTGGCATATTTGCCTTGTATTGCCATTGATGAACTAGATGACAAGAATTTGACAAGCTATGAATGGGATATTTTAGCTGTGGCGGTAAGAATATACTTTAATACATGTATAACAGAGTGCCCCATGGGGAGGGGTATGAGGGGGGTATTACCCCTACCTAAAGTCCTTAAAAACGAGCACTGGCTGCCTAATTTAGAGACAAAATGACGTGTTTAGTGGACATTTAGCTAACACTACCCCCGCAAATTTTCAATTTTACTCCTACCTGAAAAATCTGACCTTGGGGACCTCTGATGTATAATGTAACCCACACCTTAGATCATGGCCGTGCGCAAGGGGGGGGCGGGGGGGGCGGCCGCCCCCCCCCATTGAGGCAGTAACTCTAAACCGAAAAGATGCGTTTTGGTGGACTTTAAAAGGTCAAAATCTCAAAATTTTCCGGCGCTTCGCGCCGGTCATGTGTATAATTATAACTATATTCTATCAGGCGCGGCCGTTAGCATATCTACTTCGACTTACTAATTAATGCTCAACAGTTTCTATCAAACAAGTTAGATCGTTTCATTTTCTAATCGTTTACAGTCAATTATGTCGCCGAAAATAGAGATTTTTCATCATGTCTCTCAATTTTTTCCCTCGATGATTGGAATTTTTTAAACGTTTGCAATCTGAACTATTGCGTTTATTGAAGGTGGAAATTGAAGACATTACTCTAGAACGCGATTTCAAAACATTTGTTCATGAATTATCTGTTGGAGAGATTTATTTTTCAGCGTTTTAGAATACAAAAACCCAAAAATTTTTCCGGCGCTTCGCGCCGGAATGGAAGGCAAATTACGCTTCATCAGTCTGATTTTAATTTATCTCCCAACGTTATGAAGGTTCATTTTCCAGCGTTTTAGAAAGTGAAAATCAAAAAATTTTTCCGGCGCTCCGCGCCGGACCATTCTATAGAACACCAATATATTCTTCATGAGCTCATTTTGACTAACATAACCAGAATTTTCTCAATTTTTTTCCTCATTTTTGCAGGTTTCTGACTACAACAAAATGCTTGGGTATGCTCCTAAAATGCATAAAAAAGCAACCGTAGCCACATTATAAGCGTTTTTAAAAATGTGGAAAAAAATTTTGGTTCCGGTTCTCATGTGGAAAAAATCTTCGAGGAAAAAAAACCATGATGCACACAGTATATCCGCGTAAGATCAACAATTCTGGGACTATTCAGTGAAAAAATCTAGTCCGCCCCCCCCCCCATGAAAAAATCCTGCGCACGGCCCTGCCTTAGATAATCAAGTTTTGGCAGCTTGTCAATTTGTTAAAATCTTTTGCAGAAACTGTAAAAATCTATGAATCTAAAAACGCCCGTATTTCGGAGGAAATAGCTGAAGAAAAGTAAGCTAGATTTTGTGCCTAAATTTTTTTGAAAAACATGAATTAAAGAATCGTATGATTAAGAATTTTACGCCACTCAATCCACAATTTCAACTTTCCTGGATTGTGTTCATTAAAGGAGGAATTGTTGGGGAAAATGAATAAATATTTTTATAGAAATGATAATCGAGCTCACTTTAATCCCATTGAAGACAATAGACTTCATGCTTTGGCATCTTTACTAGATCCTGGATTTAAAAAAATGGATTGAAATTTGAAATAAAACACATATTGATCATACAAATCAAAATTAAATAATTTAGGCTTTCTGTGATCCTCAAGCAGAAGACAAAGCTGAACTATAATCTGTTTTTTATAAAATGCTTCCGAATAGAAAAGTGACACAAATCAGTATCATTGTCAAAATCGTTTACATAAAGCCCTTATTGCAATTTATTCACTCAAAAAATTGTTAAGGGTTAGGTCAGTATGCTCACCAATTTCCATTTCTCAAAAAATCGTGAAAATCTAAAAAACTACTTACTTTTCACTTTCATTATTTAGAAGCATTTCAAGAAAAAACGACTATAGCTTTGGCTAGAATGGTTGTCCATCAAAAACAACAAAATCAACACTTTTCTGTAAATATGGTTCAAAAATTTGAATGAATCTTCAAACTCATTCTCCAAACTTTCTCAGTACTCCACAATTAATACTAATGTAAATAATTCAAGCATTTACAGAAAACTGACCAATTTCAGGCACTATTTGGGCATTGCAAGTTCATCTGAAGATGAGCTGTAGCCCCAAAAATATGCAATGTCGACATTTGAGTAAGCAAAAGCCATTGTTTCGGTATACATTACTAGAATAATGGAAGTAAAATGCTGCAACAAAACCAGAATTAGCTAATGTGAGTCAAAATAGTGTGTAGTTGAAAATAAGTTTCATTATGAAAAAAATTTCTTTAGCTCTCCATGAAATTTTCATCAGCTCCAATTGAGTCAGTAGCTAGTGAATGATCATTTTAAAAAGCAAAAGATGTTAGAAGTGGAAAAAGATCCTGTTTATTGATGAGATTGGATTCAATAGTGCAAACTGGAAAAACAAGCTGAAGTTGAAGAAGCTTCTAGTGAACTCAGCAATCAAAGTCAAGGTAGTACAATAGATGCCGTTGTTGATGACAAATTGGATGAATGAAATGTTGTTAATTATTGAATGTTGAAAATATCAGTAGAACTTTGTGAATAATTCATAATAATTTTAAATTTATTACAGTGTAGAAACCTCAAGTTACATTTTGTACATCTTACAGCCGATGCATCGGCCATTGGCTGATGCCATCAGTGATTGTAGCCAATGCATCAGCATCAGCTGATGGCAAATGTTTGGCCATCAGTCCATCACTACTCTCAGTTTAAATTTTCCCTTGAAGAATGATGATATTAAATAAATGTATGGAGGAATGTGAGAAAAATTAACAAATTCATATTAATCCTGAAAATTATATTCTCACTATGGAGTGACGAGTTTTACTTACTCTACCAGAGACATATCAGATTCATGGGAACAATCATAGATAACTGAGAAATGAGAAAATGAAACTTCACTTCTTTTTGCTGTGCTGCAGCTTAGTTGTAGTGAACATTATAAATTATTGCCATTGCCGGTGCAGAGTATCAGAAAAATTTAAGGTTTTGACCCTCTAAATTGCACTAAAATGCACCATTTCATCAATGCCAGCAGTAGAAGCACTCAAAGAAACTTTCATTCTGTGTGGAAAATGCCCAAAAAATTTTCGGTGCAACCCAAAAAGTGTGTGTGGAAAACACCTTGCTCCATATAGCACTTGATTTCGTGATCTCATTATATAGCACAAAAGTACATGGTATTAAAGAATGCAGCTTCATGTTGGGAAATAAATTTCCTGAGAAACATAAGGTTCAAATTTTCTGTTCGAAAACATATCTCATTTTAAAATTGAGAAATATAGTCATACTTTCATAATTTGAAAAACTTCCATTCAAACTTGCAATTTTTGAAAGTTACTCCCATGATGCTTTTAAATTCAGATTCGATCTCATGTTCAAAAGTATAGTTACAAAAAGGTGGAAAAATTTAGAATTTGATTTTTTTATGTGCACCACAATTCATATCTCCTGACGATCTTTGCTCTAAAAATAAAAAGAAAAACATCGGATGGAGCATTCTGAGAAATAATAAAGTAAAAACCATGCGAAAAAAAAATTTCGGTGTTTTCTGATTTTAAAGTCTGGGGAAGCGTTTTCCGACCAGGTAATGCCGACAAAATCTCTTTGTATGTTGAACTAAGATACAAAAAGATCTTTGTGCGGAGCCAATAATGTTTGTCTTGGACAGAAATTTTCAATGTGAAATTCTGAGGCTTTTCCGTATCATTTTCCCTGAATTTTCTAGTTTTCTCAGATTTTTTTAACTAAATCGTAAAATGGTTACAAGAATGTGTGTACAAAGCACACAGCAAAATTTTAATTACAGTGATTTTTTCTGTTTTAATCTGTCTATAACTATCATGATTTATAACACTCACTGAGTGAGAACATATATAAATAAGACGGACAGAAAAATCGAATTAAATGTTAATTGGATGATAGTATTTGACTTTCAGAGTGTCACGCTCGACCTGAATTCAATGAATAAAAATGGATATGAGGCAACAGGAAATTTTGATCTTTTAGAACGCACAATTTGCACTTTTTCAAGTTCTCAGACTTTCCCAGATTTCCCAGGCTTAATTTTTTCATTTGACTTTCAGGTGTTCCACTGAGTACACTGATATGTCCTAGAAAGTGTGTAGGTGCTTGAGTAAACTTGAGAGTTTGCATTCTGTCCATTTTCTACAAGATAAATTTACTATGCATCCCTACCCTCATTTGGCATGGCAACTATCAAAATGATTCAGGAACCAACCAACTTTTTGGGCTGGCTGGTACCAGATGAACTGATAGGGTTTGTCCAGGTATGATAGGGATGGGTACAAGGGGGTATTATGTATCCCTACCCGAAGTCCTAAGAATTGATCACTGGGTGGCTAGTTTTGTCAAAACTGGTGCATTTATATTGGACATTTAGCTAATCTGAAAATCTGACCTTGATAGCTCTTGATATGCTCTGGAATAAGCCTGACAATCAACTTTGATTGTATTTTGTCTATTTTCTTCGAAATAAATGTACTACAGCTGGTTTTCTAACCTGATTCATGTTGGCAAAGATGAAAAGGATTTAAGAACCAAACGTATTTCTGTATGGACTGACTACAGATAAACCGATACCAGAGGTCCCCAAGGTCGAAAATTCAGGTTGGGGTAAAATCACAAATTGTAAGGGTAGTACTTGAAATTAGGGCGGTTTGGATCAGAGAATTTTAGTAAGTTCGAGTTCAAGTTCAAATTTGGTCTTTTTGCTTTTCCGAGTTCGAGTTCAAGTTTAAAAATTATTTTGAGTCGAGTTCCAGTTCGAGTAATTCACTATTGTATATAAGCATTCATTTTGTTACATAAATGCCAGTCAATATTATTATGCACCTGGTCTGGTACAACTGAACTACATAGGACTGTTTAGCATATGTCATAGTTACTAGTATAGAATTTTATGCAGTCACTATTTGTCTCATACTTGCAGGTTGAAGCAGATCGTATTTTTTAATCAAATGCATTATTCTGTATTTCCACACCAATTATACATTTTATCTATTTAAGCAATATTTGACTTGACATCATTAATAAAATGCCTAGAAAAAGTATTATTTGGGATGGCTTTGAAGAAACAAATGGCAATATGGCAAAGTGCAATTTTTGCAGTATGAAGCTCGCTAATCATCTTGTTCATCTACAAAAAAAAGTACACAGTCACACCAGTCGAAATTTTAATTTTGTTCTAAAACCAATCAATTTAACTTCAAAGCTCGTTTTTCTGAAATGGAACATTTGAAAAAAAGATACAAATGGAAATGAAAAGCCAAAAAACTTTAGATGATGCGTTTCAGCCAGTGAGTTTCATAGTTTATTGAAAAAATTCATTTGAAATTTGGATAATTTTCAGATAAAATAATGGATCAATAGTGATGCTTGTTCCAAAAAAATGATAAAAAATAGCTGAAATGATAATTTTAGACAATCTACCATTCAGCCACATAGAAGACATTGGTTTCATGGCCCTTATGAAGGAAGTAAGATAAGAAATATGAATCAAGTTTTTGTTTAAGTTGGTGTGTGCCAATTATCTATATACAGCTACTCATGTAGAGAACTGTTATATACTAAGCTTTCTTCAGATTGTTCCTTCATATAACTTGAAATCACGCTGCTTCTACACAGAAAAAGTAGACGAAGTATATATGAAATTGTGAGAAAAAGTTAAATTAGAAATTCAAACTTTCATCTATAACGGAGTATCTTTTATGACTGATATTTGGTCGAATCTGATGGAATCGCTGTTAAGGTAAATATGCATTACATCTATTCAAATATATAGCTTATTTTTTGGTGATTAAATCAATCATTGCCTTTATCTCTTCTATTTTTAGCTTGACTTTGCATGGAGATGAATAAAATGTTTGGGAAATTGTGTTACTTATGACATATCTTTATCTTAAACACTAAGCAGGATTTCTTAATTCCATTAAATTTTAAAATTCCAGTTTAAACTCAAAAAGAACTCGAAATAATGGTTGAAAAAAATCGAGTTCGAGTTTTAAATTTCCAAGTTTTCGAGTTCAAGTTCAAGTTGCCAAAATTGTCGAGTTTTAATCAGGTTCGAGTTTGAGTACTCAAAACAGCCCTACTTGAAATATGCGGTGACCTTTTTTTTGCTCTCAGCTTTTTTGTCGAGGGGGTGATGTAGTACTCTCACCACAAAACCATACCTGTACTTGGGGAGGGGTTGGGGGGGACCCCCCCCCCCAACTTGGCCAACCCTGTACCCAAAATCATTTCCCCCCCCAACCCCGCCCCCAGTTTGGAAAAAAAATTTTCAAAAAAGTGTATGTTTTTTGGGGAAAATTTCGACTTTTTCCTACCCCCCCCCCCAAATTTCGGATTTGCCCCCCCCCCCCCCAACCAGGGTTTTTTTTTTGACCTACGAGTCACAAGCCAAGTGGCTTGTTGACCTAAAATTTTACAAGCCATTCCAAATTTTTACAAGCCAATTTTATAATATCAATATACGTGAATAAGTTCCAATGCTAGGTTACTTTTTAAAGAAATGTATATATATTGAGCATCATGGCAATCGATCAAACTCATGAACTCGGCCGAAAGGAAATGAATAAGAAGAATAGAATTTACAAAAACTACTTCCATGAAGCTTTTGGATTGATTTTATGTTGACAAAGGGATAATCGCTTCAAAAAGTTTACAGACTTGACGTATTGATCTTTCTGAAAAAATGTATCCAGGAAAAAATGTGAATCTTCATTAAATATCAATAAGAAATATTGAAGATTACCAATTAAAACATGAGATAATACGTTTAAGATGATTAAAACTATTAAAGAATAAATTGATAAGTGAAGGTAGACATGTTAGAAGTGGCGCCTGAGCTAAGAAATAAAGAATAATGCTTATTTAAGTAATAACCGGCGCGAAGCGCCGGAAAATTTTGAGATTATGACCTTGTAAAATGCACCAAAATGCATCTTTTCTGTATCCAATGTGATCAAACACATGACTTAAAAAATTCTGACAAGCCATTTTGGCTTGTTGGACTAAAATTCTACAAGCCATTTTGTCAGTCCAACAAGCCATGGCTTGTAAAATGCTAAAAAAAAAAACTATGCCCCCAACTGGTCAGAGGTCTTACAGGTATGCACAAAACCACTTACAAAAATGATAAATGCTCCTACAGTCAAGCATCATTTATTATTTCAACCCCCTTTTTCCAGCTCAAAATCATGCAACTTGAATATACTAATTATAGGCAGAGAATAGTCACACTTTGAACATTTTTGTGTCAACTGATTCCTGCACATTTCAAGAATCAGGCACAACATAGTTCTGGAAGTATTATTTGAACTAGCATCTTCAGGAGTATGGGCTTATTCCATCACTGATAAGGGTTGAAACAGTGCTTCCATTTGAAAGTGCAGAAGCGGGAAAAAGGAAAGGAGAGCATGGAGAGGAAGAATTTTAAGAACATAATGTTTTTCATCCCAAGGTGCGATTTTTTGATAAATCATCTATTTACATATGTTGTGCAGGTCTTTCCTCAGAGGTTTAAGAAAAGATATAGGCTTCTGGTCTGAACTGACCTGCTAGATCTAATCCCTGGGCTAAGCCCTGGTGATAGAGCAACAGTCCAGTTTCCCAGACCTGACAACAACAAAGATAAACTAATATACGGGGCCTCACATGGACCCTAGAAGTCTCCTAGAAGAGACAAGGAATCCCCTCAGGTATAGACTTACTTTTCTAGATCCCCTGGTGGGTCTTCCAGAGCTTGCGGTCAGCAAGCTGGCGCCTGGGCCTTTGGCCCTTCGCTCCGATTGGTCGCTCGGATCTAAATGATAAACAAATAATATGTGAAGCAATAAATGCCGACAAATAATAAAAGAAAGTGGAATGACCACTAATAAAATTATGCAAATATAAGACGGAAGTGCTGGCAATATTTTACTAGACCCCAGCTATATATTTTCAAGAATATAATAAAAACAATTAATAGTTAATGAATGATTTCACTATCACTTTTTGGTCTTCCTTTGGCGCTTCACTTCTATGCAAATGTCTGCGCTGCTGGTCGTCCAATTTGTCAATTTGCATGGCAATTTCCCGACCTAACTTGCCATCAACAGGGTGCCCAACACATAACTCATTATTTGATCTCCCAATTATATATAAAATGATTTCCTACAAGTAGTATATATAAATGTGCTGATATCCTTTCCTAAAAATCGTTATATGGCACAGAAGTTGCATACTTTCCCATTATCATCTGCTCAGTAAATGTGTCAAAAAGACCAGTGAGTAATTCCTCTCAAGCACACATTGTGCAATTTTTCTCGAATCACTATAACCTACTGAGAAGAGAAAGATATCTACCAAAATTTTTTGCCATAGTGAGCTGTTTTTATGGGGGTAGTAAATGAATTTCCAAATCTAAGACCGGGGTAATACCCCCCCCCATAGGTTGCTCTGACCCATATCGTTTTTGCAAGTATATGCAATTGTTATGGTAGCATGCTCTTTCATGTTAGAGTCATGCGCAGTGTTAGACAATGACAGAAGTTCATGCTGGTTGAAGAATGGAGATTTTTGGTTGGGGGCTAGATCTCTGATCATCGGTGTCTATCATCAATCCAAAATTAATGTGATTTTTACCAATTTTCCCATTTCTAGCTGATTTTTTTGTTATCCAGTTGGTTGACGGCAGTGTCTGGCTGATTGAAAACATCAGGACACCGCCCATACCTAGTCATTTGCTACATGGTCATCTCAGTTCATTTTAACATACACTATTCAAAGCTCACACATGAAAATCCACTAAATTAAAATATCAAATTAAGCCTCTTCCTTGAAGGTCAGCCTTGAGAATTATGTTGTTACATCTTATAATCACTCATGTCAAAGTTTCATGAATACAGAAATCCATAGGCAACTCCTAGAATAGTTCAGGAATCACTGGCATACCAGTAATTGTGGGAGGGCTGTCGGGGACCTCCACCCCCAACTTGGTCGAACCCTATACCCATCGGAACCCCCACTCTCAACTTGGTCAACCCTATACCCAACCCCCGAAGCATCAACAATAACCAGTATGTTTTTTGAAGGTTTATTCCAATATCAGCTAGCGACCATTGTTTTTGTGATTAAAGGAGGGAGCTTTTTAAACGATTTCTATTTCTCATACTGTAAAAAAGTCCGACAAGTTAGGTACACGATAAAAGTTATTTTTAAGGGAAGGAGAACCCAACTTTCTAGGCTTTGGAGTGGGAGGTCAGCAAGTGCTTGAAAAATGCATTTTTCCGGCCCAGCGCCGAGTATAATTAACTACTATTATTTGCCTCGAACGCGAGCAAATTTTCCTCGAATAGTATATTTGTGTCATCGCAGCAAACTTGTGGGTTGTCAATGACTGATATGAAGCAATATACATGCAATCAAATGTATGACGGATGGCCTATTTGATTAGGTTATTAAATTTCCTTCTTCAACATACCAAAAATTTTCCGGCGCTTTGCGCTGGATTTCAAAATATTGATAATTCTTGGTATTCAGGCGCGCAGTTAGAAAATGTCGTCCTCAGGGTCGGCTCCGGACGAACTCGGGTTTAGCGGCCATCAATTTTTTCAGTATTTATTGTACACAACGCTATTCTAGGTAGATGATTTACTACTTTGTTATGCTTGCATACAACAATAGAAAATTATCAAAGACCGCCAAAAAAGGCATTCTTCAAGCATAAACTAAAAATGTTTTAGCGGCCCTGAATTCTTAGTGGCCCCGGGCGGCCATGTTCGACCTCCATAAGAACGACTCTGGTCGTCCTAGCTTATACTTGTAGCTTGTAAACATAACATATCGTGAATGAATGTTTGACCTTGTATCGTTTTTGGCCGTGTTCAATGAAAATTGAAAATTGAGGTTTTTCACGTGGATTCAAACACCGTCTAAGTTATACGTCGACGGATCTCAAAAAACCAAACACAAAGATGCGAGAGTTAGTCTACCCAAACGCAACACAAAATTTTGCATCAGAAAAGTTCAATTTTATCAACTCATATTGTTGTGAATCTGTAATAAAATGAATAAAACTGACGAAAGATCGTTTGAAAAGGTGCGAATCTAACGAACATTGTAATCTACGGTAACCCGACCTTTCCTACAGCTTAAAACTCCTGTTGTTTTTGTCTGTTTCGGACGAATGAAATACAAGAAAACTAGCTTTTAATCGTTTTTTATTATAAAATTATGCGAATTTATTAATTTTAGAGTGAACAACCAAAAATTTTTCTATGCAACCAATTTTGCTCTTCAAGTTCACATCGCAACCTTCTGTGCGAAAAAACTGCTTCTGTCTAAAGTTCGGTTTTTGAGCCCCATACTGCTGCTGTCGAGACAGTGAAAATTTTGAAAATTTCATTAATTTCGGGTTATTTTTTTAACCCACATCGTTTCATGTTAAGCCGTACAATAGTTTGTCCACAATGCTCTCTGCGAATGGTAATTCCCGTTTGAAAAGATCAGAATGAAAAAATTGTTTTTATTACATAATTTTCTCTGTAATGAGGAAGCCTGCTGTTTTAGTGAATCTAATCGGAATCAAAGTTCCTTAACATTAACTTAAGGCTTTTCTAGCAGAGACCTCGCTGGTTTTTACTTTTTAAGATTTCGCCATATATTTGTTCCTTCGATTCTAACTCCATCTTATACAGGTAAAATGAGCGAAAATACGCTTCCGGTTTCTTCATCCTACAATGAACAACAGGTGGAAAGTATTCTCTTTGAAATTGATAATGTATCCTCATCCAAATCTACATCCATTAGTAATATATGTGATAAAAATTCGTTGAATATCGGCATGACGATTAAAGATAACGACTCATTTCCTGATATTGTCGAAAAAGCTATGGCTGGTATTATCAATGATGAAGATCCGTTTGCGCAAGCTGATTTCGACGTCACTTCTTACGTCAATCAACTATTTCCCACGGAGCAAAGTTTAGGTGAATAGAAGTCAAAACTACCATTTATGCTGCTTAGTGTGACAGATTTTGGCAAAAAATAATGCGGGTTTTTTCACATTATAGAATAGCCCTGTCAGAATATCCTTAAAATAATGTGTCCTAAAAATTTATTTTTCAATATTTGTTGATCTGCTCTTCATTACGATCTTATATCAGAGTGGATCCTAATGTTACTCTAACAAATGATATTTTTTACCCAGATATAATCTTGATGTGTATTGTATATGCGATAATTAATGTGCGCTATTTCAGGCTCCATCGATGACGTCATGACCCGGCTAAAATCGGAAGTGCAAAACGTCGATTCTGAAATCGCCGATATTGTCCAATGTCAAAGCACTGCTAGTTTAGATGGACAAAAAGCCGTTTTCGATGCCAAGGCAGCAATTCAAGATTTATTTTCTCAAGTGAGAGAAATCAAAGCTAAAACTGAAATGTCGGAAAGCATGGTCAAAGAGATCACCCGCGATATCAAACAGTTGGACATAGCGAAAAAAAATTTAACCTCGTCGATAACGACCTTGAATCATTTGCATATGTTGTTAAGCGGCGTTGAACTTTTGCAAAGCTACGCAAGGTCATTTGAATGAAAATTTCTCGCATAGTTTGTTAAGCGATAATAATTCGTTGTTTTTTATTTCGACAGGACAAAAGATTACAATCAAGTCGCTAATTTATTACCCGGTATTAGTACAGTTCTCGAACATTTCGATAAATATTTGACGATCGAAAAAATCAAAAATTTATCGTGCCAAGTTCGCGACGTCCGGCGCCAATTGACCGATCAAATTGTCGTCGATTTTAAAGATTACTTTTCTAACCCTTTCGTCGCCGGTCAGCCGCTAAATAAAAAATATACTGGCTCGAATATGGTCGACGTTTGCCACGTGATCTCTGTTCTTGACGCGCCAATCAAGAATGAATTAATTGCCTGGTTTTTGCAGCAACAATTGGCCGAATATTTTGTTTTGTTCGACGACACGCAAGATAGTGCTTGGCTGGACAAACTAGATGAAAGGTAAGAAGAAGCTTGCAGTGAGAAATAAAATGAGAATTTATGATTTTATAGGTTATAAAATTTGTTTTAATCACAAGAATATACTTCAATTAGAGATAAGAAAAATGATCCTACTGATACTACCTACATGTGTATCATTAAAATTGGCTTTCAAAAATATGACTGCCGTATCGACAATGGTGGAAGTTCGGCATATATAATTGTGTTATACTTACAATTGGTTGGGGTGGGAAGCAGTACGAAAACAGCTTCCTAGCTGTGCTCATTCCTGCGACCGCCCTCTTAAAAACATCCGTCGGACACTTAAACTGAGACTAAAGGTGCGTTTATACTTCCACGGACCTCCGTCACGGATCCGTGACGGATACCCAACTAGCCAATCACCATTCATCATCTAACCACGCCTCTTTTTGACGGATGTTTAGACCTTCCGTTTACTTGACGGAGTGACTTTTCCGTTATAACGATTTGAAATGGATATTGTTATTGATTTTTGAGTAATTTTTAAACTTTGGTTTTAGCCGCCATTCCACTCCTGTTTACGAACACTAATTTAATTTTAATCAAATTTTAAATAATCTATTAAATTAGCCTTCTTCTTTTCTAATTAAATAAAGTGGGGCGCAATAAATTTTTCGTTCTTGTTTTAATCGATTTAATTCGTTAATTATATTCAACATAATCAGCAGTTTTATTGTACGTTTTTTACGCTTTAAATTATTTCTAAGATTCATTTTTGATTTATCAAAAATCTAAAATGAAAAAATTCAAATTTAAGAAATTTATATAAATTTAGATTTTATTTTTAAATTTAAAAAAATTGAAATAAATTAAAAATTTAAAAAATTTAGAAATTTAAAATTCAAAATTTTTAAATTTAGAAATTTGAAATTCAAAATTTTTAAATTTAGAAATTTAAAATTCAAGATTTTTAAATTTAAAAATTTAAAATTCAAAATTTAAAAATTTAAATTTGAAAAATTTAGAAATTCAAAATTCAAAAATTTTAATTTAGAAAAATTAGAAATTTAAAATTTGAAAATTTAAAATTGAAAAATTTTTTAAATTTAATTTACAAGGAAGAAATAAATAATTTAATCGAAATTTAAATCACCAGAAATAATTTTACGCGACGACGAATAACATTAGTTTAGACGAA
This sequence comes from Romanomermis culicivorax, assembly GCA_963922205.1. NCBI lineage: Eukaryota > Metazoa > Nematoda > Enoplea > Mermithida > Mermithidae > Romanomermis > Romanomermis culicivorax. Next base: position 521,008 of record CAWUHX010000196.1, read on the forward strand.
CTGATTTAATAAGATCGGAATCTAAAAAAACAAAAAATATATTTCAAGACTGCCTTTCACACAATAACTCCCGACCACTACTCCTAAACTGAATTTTCCTATTGAATTTCACTAAACAGACCACATTTACAACATATCGTGGTATTTAAAACGAGTTTCAATCAAATTTGGGGCAGATATCAGTTTAAAAACAGAACAAAACCGACTAGGTAAACTGTACATCGTGGACGACCACTCCTAGCTAAGCTTTCCAAGTGAATTTCACTAAACAGACATTTAAACAACATATGGAGGCTTTTAGAACAAGTTTCAATCGAATTTGGGGCAGATATCAGTTCAAAAACCGATGAAAACTGACTAGGCAACTGTCCGTCACAGACGAAAAATGACGGATGTTTAGAAAATTTTCTAAATATCAGGGATATACTTTCCGTCACGGAACCGTGACGGATCCGGGAAAATTTTTCGCGTTTTTACTCTGACGGAATCACGTGTCTATTTTGATTGGTTCCGGAGATCCGTCACGGATCCGTGACGCATATCCGTCAAAGTATAAACGCACCTTAAGACTAAGCTATTCGAACCCTAATCTTTGTCCGACCAAGACCTAAAAAAATGCCGGTTTTTGAACTGGGAATAGTCAATTTTTTTAAAGAATATGCAGAATGTCATTTTCGGTGCTTCGCATCATTAATATTAATTTACAGACCTCTGGTATGTATTGCAGCAACACAAACGAATAGTTCAAATATTTTGAAGATTTTTTAACGAGAATTTGACTTTTTTAGAACATCGCGACTAGTGCTGATGGTGGAAATTCTTACTGGTTGATAGATTTTACGTTTCGATGGTTACTTTATTTTTGAATTCTTATCGCCTATTTTCTCTGCGTATACTTAAACATGGTCGATTTTACCTGATGTTCCGTTTCCCAGTTGCTTGAAGACATCAACACATCTGCACATTTCCCTAATCTGCTCACGATCTGGAGAATAGGATTTTAAACAGCCGTCCTGCCCTGCCTCAAACCTCAAATGCTCCTATGTGAGCGCGTTTATTCACCTTTACCTCAACTTTTATAAATTTACAAAAAATAGCGAAAAAATGACGTTTTCCTGCCCAAATCGGTCTCTTTCGAGGAAATTTTTACCTTCGCTTACCTCTCCTCAAAATGCATCCAGCCCAAAGGGTTTTCCACATACATCTCTGCACACGATCCCTCCCCAATCAAGCGGCATCATCAGCCACTCCTCCATCTGACGGCACCTACCTTAATATAGCAGTTACATTTATGTACATGTGTCTTCCAATCTACAAAATTTATATTCGAGTAGTCTAGCCTTCAGACTATATTTCAGTAACTCAGAGGCAGCATGGCTGTCCATCCAGTTCAAAAAATTATCGTTTCTAACAAATCAATGACAAATTCAAATTCAATAATGGTAATGTGCCTTTTTTAATTCATTTTTCCTTTGAGTGCTGAAATTTCCCTCACGAAAATTTCTCAATCATCTGGGTGCTCGCAAAAAATTCTTTTTTCACCAGGTTGGCGGTACTGTTTTCTAAACGATTTCAAGTACTACTAAATGCCGGTAAAATAGCTCTATTCGGCACTCTACATGGACAATGAACCGATATGCTAATGTTTCTAATCAGTAAGATTGTGCCGTATCAACCAGCTAGAAAATAAAAAATATGTTGGTAGAAATCGATTGTTTTGATAAATTTTAGCAAAACAACAGAAATTATATATTTTTTGCTGAAAACAGGCAATCTAAATTTAAGCATCGTGCAATCGGTCAAAAATAGAAATTTCAAATTAACATGAACGCCACTGCCCCGCAGAAGTATCTTTGATTAATTTTTGCGTTCAACTTTAGTCACAAAGAACTGAGAAACCACAACGCGGTCAAGTTAGACAGTAAACATCTTCTCAGAAACCACATCGAATATATTTACAAAATGATTAACTGAATAATGCATTAAATAAAATCAGGCATAGTTAAACGCGTAACTGAAAAACTGAGCATATATTGTTATCGAATTCCAGGCCACAGTAAGAATTTAAATCTCAAAACATGTTTAAATGTTATTTCCTAATACATCCATGTTTTCAACAGATATAAATGGTTCTGCAGCAAACTGGTGGAATTCGAAGAAAAATATCAAAACATATTTTCGCATGACTGGAATATGGCCAAGCGGTTGGCTTCGGAATTTTGCCGACAGACGCATTCTATGTTGGACAAATTAATGCAAAAAAGACGTCAGGAGTTGGACGTTAAATTATTAATTTTTGCAATACAGCGCACAGCCAATTTCGAAAGCTTGTTGTGTAAGCGCTTCCCGGACGCTGAAGTTGAAGCAGCAACATCGACTAATAGCGAATCAGTGTTGAAACGAAACTTTTTTCACCATGTAATCGGATCGGTTTTCGAAAGTCACATGAGCGTGTACATTGCAGGTATGCCTGGCACTTTAGTCCATTAATATTTGTTATGTTCCATAAAACTTCATTATTATCGCTTCTATTTAATGTTTCATTGACACTATTCAAGCTTTTCCACAGTTTTTTCATTTTCTGCAAGATAAACAATCAAATCGTTTTTTAATATAGCTCAAGATAAAAATTTTTCGTCTCTTATTGAACAATTTTGTGTCAAAATTCGCGAAGGTGGTGCACTGGGTGACAAAAATACGCACGGTGTTGATTTAACGGCCGTTACTTTCCCGTCCAGCGGCGATTTATTTATGGTTTATAAAAAATGTATACAGCAGACGACTCAGCTGACGTCCGATATAGCCGTCCTAGTGGAACTGGCTCAAATCCTCAAGAAATATCTACGGGAATATTGTTACAAGTATTTAAACAAAATTCAAAATATTTTGCTCAATAGATCAAGTGGAGTGTATCGGCTTCGTATTTTCCCTCGAATTTTAATTTTTTTTTCTTGTAATCGATAATGGAAAAATGGAATTTCATGTCAATTTATGAGGAAAAAGATCACTTGAAAATCTCATGCAGCAAAAACTTGTTCGTTCCAGACTTCCGTAACTTTGTTCTTGTCTTCTTAGACATCTAAGCCGTCTCCATTAAATTAAAAGTCCACCTTCTCTGATAGAAACCAGATATTACACTTTAACGGATGAAAATCGCAACTTCTGATCAAAAATATCTATCGCAATCAAAAACGCGTTTCGAATTTATATATCATCAGCTTTTCACCATACATGTAATTGCGGGGAAGTGCTATAGGAACGACCCCCCCCCCCAAATCGTCGGCCATATGGCTAGCCATTGGGCGACCCTCCCCCCAGGCTATTCCAATCCTATCGCTAGCCATATGATAGCTGTAGGGACCCCCATACTTTTGGTCGGACAAATACTAAAAAATGACCGTTTTTTGGATGACAAACGTCAATTTTTGAACAAAAAATGGTCAAAAACGTCAATTTTCTCGGCGCTTCTCGCCATGGATACATTTTTTACGGTTTCTTTAGACAAAAATTATTATTTTTTGAACCTTTCTTCGGATTCTTCGAGTCAAAAAATCAAAATTTTTTCCCTTCAGAAACCCCTCCCTCCAAATTTTTGGGAATTACTGACCCCGGCCCCAAAAAAGTCGTCCGACCCCCCCCCCCCCTTCCCTCCACCCAGACCTCGGGGTCCCGTTACATGTATGCTTTACACGACTCGTTTAAATTTGCTAGGTAATATGGATACTCTGAAAAATAAATTTGTATGTTTTTCTTTCTAAACTGAATCAAAAAATTGAGCTTAAATACGTCGATCTGCTAGTGTAAACTAAATTCTCAGACTCGAGTAGTCAATTGTTTAAGATGCCTCGTGGGATCATTACCGAAAACCGGCTCCTCTAGCGGCAGTCAGTTTACGTCCACATCGACTTTAATACAAAGTTTACTCAAGGAAGGCGATGCAGTAAAGTTAACTCGCGACGAAATTTATGTAATTTGCTGCGTCCTTACGACGGCTGAATTTTGCGCCGAAACGACGCAGCAATTGCAAGACAAATTAAAAGAAAAAGTGCAAAATACGGCGCTGCACCAGAGAGTGAAGATTTTGAGTGTGTATTTTAGCTTGCAGGAGTAAGATGTCATGTTTAATAATACCTTGTCAATTAATTTTGCAAGGGAAAATAGCGCTTTTCTCACAAAATATGTGTTTAAATTTTCAGAATGATAACATATCTTTGCCTTGAAATTGATTGTCGAAATGATAAGTCGCAATCTTCATGCACGTATCTTCAGGCAATGAGCGAAAAATGATATTTTTTGACGTATTGCGCAATCGAATGATTAAGTACAAAAAGTCCGTGTTTTCATTGGGATTACGGGACTATGAAAAATAAGAATGTTCATTATGGAATTTTTTTGTATATTTGTTCTCGTATTGAAAATTTTAAATTTGTTTAGTCCTTCTAAAAGCAAAAATTTATTAGTGGGGCACTGTTTTCTAATTATCTCTTACTTCAGAATTTTTGATCATAAAAATGAATTGCGTTAGATGGTAGACGGAAAGAAATATCGTCTGATTCATATTCACGCAGTGATAAAGAAAAATTGAATTATACCTTGATCATCAGTTCTTGATCGCATTTTGGAAATTTCACGTTTTCGTTGCTCAATGTCAATCTTTCATTTTTATTCATAGTTGGATATGAACGCCGAGCAAGATATATTCCATGCCGCCATATCAAACTGTATCCAAATGTTAGTCCATGATTTGGAATGTGCTTGCGAGCCGGCCTTTCAAGCGATGACGAAAATGCAATGGTCGAACGTTGATCACGTTGGCGACGAAAGCCGTTACGTTTCGACGATCAAAGCGCATTTTAAAACCATCATTCCTCGTCTTCGTGATCATTTGGCCAACGCGAGAAAATATTTCGTGCAAATTTGTTTGAAATTTGCCTCGTCGTTCGTTGGTTAGTAACTCTTTACGCTTTTACCCAGTCAAAATTTCGCATCAATTATCTTTTTTGGGACATTTTCCGACTTTTTGCAGGTAAATTCCTTGTCTATCTATTCCGTTGCCGGTCGATCAATGTCGATGGAGCTGAGCAACTTTTATTAGACGCGCATTCCCTAAAAACGGAATTACTCAATCTTCCAAATATCGAATCTTCTATCCCGCGAAAACCGCCAGTCTCTTACGCAAATGTAGTTTCGAAGGGCATGAACAAAGCCGAAATGATATTGAAGGTTAGAATAATAAACTTTCTCGATATGGCGTCGCTAGATCTTCTAACGTACAAAAATTGTTAGGAAAGCTTAGTCAACAACGAAAAACGAATCTGTGTTACAGTTATTTATTTTCTTGACTTTCCCAAAATGGGAAGAAGGCTGTATAAAAAGTGGATATTTCTTATCGAAAAAGAAACCGCTCACTGCTCTTGCTGTAAGCCAGCCTCCACAATGTTTGGACATTCCTGAGCATTTGACTAAACATGGAATCGAATAGGATTAGATCAATCAAAACTCCAATGCGAAGTGGAAAGTCAAATTATTACAATAACTTATTTTTTCTTGATGTCCCTATTCCTAATTTATTTTTCCCCATTTTTCAGCTTTTGTTAAATTTTCTAAATCTATTGGAAAGCTTATAAAAAATATTAAAAATTCAAGAATTTCACGTTTGTGTGGTCAGTTTGCGAACATCAACAGTGGTTAAATCTTAGTACATGACACATGAACGCCGAACACGCCTAGAAATGCCTCAGTGTTAAAAAACAATTTTCTGATGTTTTTTGCATTTCTGTTGATGTCATATTGGTTTGTTGGGGTATTGAGTAATCCTCGACATAATTTTTCGTTTGGCCTCGGAGTTTGTATGTTCCAATTTTATAACCATTAATTTTCACTTTTTCAGCTTATAATGACCGAGTCTACTGATCACAGATATTTCGTCGAACAATATCTCAAATTATTACCTGAAAGTGATCAATCCGAATTACAAAAAATCCTCGATATGAAAGGTATACGCGGCACAGCCGCTCAATCACCATTTTTCGAACATTATCGCAACAGTGGCGATCAAAACAAACTTCCAGCGATGTCGATCGCTTCCACGGTTATTACCGCCACCACCACGAAACCTGTTATTTCCGTTTCATCTATGAACAATTTGTCGGCGATGATGACGTCATCTTCGTCGATGGTTAACGCCTATTTGTCGAACGTCGATGCCGAATCGACGATCAAAAAATTAGAAAAATTGGTTAGAAAACGAGTGCTTTAAAAATCTGATTTGTCGGAAACTTACCAAATTTTACCGTAAAAATTTTGGCGTTTTATTTGTGAATGGTGTGATATAGCATATATTTATTATTTATATAATGTGTGCGGATTTTAAATCTTTAGGTAAAAAGTCCTTGAAGCCTCTGTTGAGTTAAGAGTATATTTTAAGATGGCAAATGCAGCTGAAGTTCTATTCGCGATATTCTTGAATTTTTCAGTCATCGTTTGCAGACCTCGATGTTGATTTAAAAAACAAATTTGATTCAAATTGTTCAAAACTAGCATGCAAATAGTGCCATAGCACAACTTACATTTTTCGCAATTTTTAAGACGCGATTTCTGAGAGATTCTACCTTCTGTTCCATTGACCAATGGTAGTTGAAAACTAATAATATCTGAAACAGAGATATTTTTAATAGTTACACGTGCTGAGTATCGTGACAGCATTCACTGTACTTGAAAATTAAAAGTTGTCAGGGTTATTTTGTATTTTCGACCCTAGAACGCGAGACCCTGACTAATCATGGGAGTAGTAAGGCTGGCCCGTATAGGTCGTATGGTTAAGGATACCCCTATCTTTTGTGTACGACCTATAATTTGTCATTTTTGGTCGATTTATTGGTTGTATGGTAAGCATATATGGTCAACTTTTGGCCGATTTATAGGTCGTACAGTAAACATATACGGTCAATTTCTTCGTCGATTTATAGGTCGTACGGTAAAGGATACAGGTTCTAGAGTTACCATAATAGTGGAATTACGGTAATTTTTCGATTATGGTAATAGTGGAATTAGGGTAATAAGTGTGTTACTGTAGGTGGAAAAGGAAAATCGATGATGAACGGAAAATGGAAAAAGGAAAACTAAAATTAACAAAAAATAGAAAAGAAATAAAAAGAGATTGTGTGTAAAAATGGCTTCCCCCGTGGGCAGAGGAAGCCTTTCAAAAATTTGCGCCCCTGGACCCCCTTTGACAAAAGAACGCCACCTGCAGGCGTAAATATGTTTGGAGGTCCCATTCCTGAACAATCGTTCAAGTCAATAAATGTGAAACAGTCAAATTGGTCAGTAATGGTCTGTTTAATGAGTAAAATCTCCAGAGAGTCAATACGTGATGAAACATTATCCTTATGGGTGCATGCGTATAAAGTTTGATTGTCTGCCAAAAATGACCAAGAAGGTTTTTTATAAAAATGACCAGAGTGAGCTGACCATAAAAAGCATGTAGACAAATAAGTTTTGTTTCTTCAACGTTGAATTTGAATAAAAATTGGAAAATGATGGTTGTGTTCATCGTTACCTCGAATTAACGCATCCCCGAAATTGAGGTTTGGAAGAATAAACGCACCCCCTCGAATTAACGCACCCATCGAATAGACGCACCCTCTAGAGAGCATTTGAAAAAATGAACGCACCCCCTCAATTTAACGCACTGGGTGCATCTTTTTTTTAATTTTTCCCGCTCGTTGTTGTTTCTTCAACGTTGAATTTGAATAAAAATTGGAAAATGATGGTTGTGTTCATCGTTACCTCGAATTAACGCACCCCCGAAATTGAGGTTTGGGAGAATAAACGCACCCCCTCGAATTAATGCACCCCTTGAATAGATGCACCCTCCAGCGACCGTTTGAAAAAATAAATGCACTGTGCATTTATTTGGGGTAGTACGGTAAGTCCATATTTTTCAGGGCATGTCTGTGTAAGATCCATTATTAAATAACCCTATGGTTTACTAGTAGCATCCTCATACACCTCTATAAAATAATTTGAAGTAGTTGGAAAAATCTGTTGAGCCAGTATGTGGACTTGTAATCTATCGCTAGGGTTTTTTTAAAGAATTAAATACTGAGCATTTATCCGACTTGTACGCATTCTATCAAAAAAGGCATTCTGAACTATATGTATAATTGATAGATTCCAGTGATGTGATCTATTAGTAAGAAGTTGAGTTTAATGTTGATCATTCTTCATCTCTTGCATCATATCATCCATAATTAATAATTTAGGTGTGTCTTTACTTTTCTGAAGTTCATCCAAGTTAGGTGAACCTTGAATAAATTCTACATAAGAACATTTTTGAACTAACTCGTTGTAAGCTTCTTGCCATTCGGAATAACACCAATAAATTTTTATAGGAGCAGGATGAATCATTTCTTTCGCAGAAATTACAAGTTTTTTGACAAATTGTTTTTTTCCTGATTTTGTTGGAGCGGAAACTATACAGTTAAAAGGATGCTTCCATATATAAAACTTTTCACCATCATAATTTGACATCTCTCTTTTTCACAACAACAAAAACCAGCCACTTTTTACTTGAACAATTTTTAAAATGATTTTTATTTTAAACAAATTGCTACCTATAATTATCAAAATTACAATATAATAAAACAATACAAATGTAAAATATGAAGATAGGTGATTATATAAAATAGAATAACATTGCTGTATGCAAAAATATATGCACAAAGTATGTATGTATGAAATTAAATAATAAGCAAACACATAAGCAAAAAGCAAGCAAACAAACTATAGCTAATTAAAACATACAAAACTGTAATTAATGTAGGCAAAACTTTTACAATTTACGATTAAGGAACTCGTGTAGTGTTTCGACAACAACAGCATGATCCAAATCATAATGATAACCTTGATCAATAAAATGAGCTACAGTATCCTCAACAATTTTACTACCAGTACTTGTAAGTGGGATAATCAAAATATGTCAATCTGTTTAAAAGGGCAAAAACAGTAATAACCTTGAACCTCGCCTATAACATATTCAAAACAGTTTATGATAATCCCCATCTTTTTATATTAACGATTAACTGTCAGTGTAATTACAATATTATATATGGAATGACAACCTGGACAATGATGATCCTCAATAATTCCTACCTATGGACACGTGTTCATGAGTTATAGAGGTCTTTAAAGCTTTCCCATCATAAAATAGAAAAGTACTACAATAAGCTCGTAAACAATAATTAAATCTCTACCATAAAATTAATAGTTTTTGCTAATTTATAAAAATTTTCCATTATTACTGTATAAGTTTTGATGAATAGGTTGTTTTCTATTTTTTCTAATTCATAGTTTTTCTATTTTCTAGTTTGGATAATTTTTTATAATGAAACCTATTTATGAGGATATTACTTCGGATGAAGACCATATGCCTATGGAAATTCTAGAAGATATTTCTTCTGATGAAGATGATGAAATGATTGTGGATGAGGATTCAGAGAATATTACCTCTGAGAAAGAAGAAACACTTGATAATATTAATATTTTGGAAGAAGAACAAGGAACTGTTTTAGATTATGATGATGAAGATGATCAATACAAAAGTTATACGCATTACAGTTCTGATGAGGAAGAAATTTACGAAGCAGTTCAAATTGGTGGTGGTGTTGGGGGTAGTGGAGGTGTAATGAATTCATCTTTTGTTGCGGATGATCTTTTCGAAGTAGGTCAACCCAGTACCATAAAAATTAGGCATTTTAATACCGATGGCCGCGAGTACTCTTTGAACTTTTGTAATACTGAACCTATGGATGATTTAAATGCTCAACTAGCGCCAACATTTCAAGGTATAGTAGATCAAATTTCTGAGAATGTGGATGATAATGCATTTATGGGGTTTTTCTTTGACCATCCAGATTTGACAAAAGGTCGTGTTTTGATACCTTTTAGACCAAAACATGCTTTAACTGGAGATTTGATTGTAAATACTCTTAATGCTGTTCTTCAGTCAAATGAGCAAATAGAAATTGATAGCCGTCAAGCTACAATTCGTATGATTGTTGAAACACGACCTGAGGGTAGTGGTAAGCTAATTAAAATTACTTATGTAACATTTAATTTTTATTTTTATTTTAATTTAAGGTATTCACAATGCTAATCAATATCTAAAACATAATGATTTCCTGAAAGATAAATGCTGTATTATTCAAATCAACAACACGGATGATTTATGTTTTGCTAGAGCTCTAGTTGTTGCTAGAGCTTACATTCATAAAAAAGATAGGAATGCTGTGCACAAATGGGAAAGTATTCGGAAGTCTGACAAGCCACATCTGCTGCAAGCAAGAGTTGCTAAAGAACTGATGACCCTGGCAGGATTGCCTAATCATCAAGGGTCTTGCGGTTTTCATCAATGGGAACAACTGCAAGCTGTTTTATTACCCAATTATCAGATCAAAATATTTAGCAAAGAATGGTTTAAAGATTTAATATTTAGAGGTTAGAGTTTTTATTTTTGTGTTATTGTGTATGCATTTAAAGTTTTAAGGACCTGAAGCAACACATGTTTTGAATATTTACCACCATGATAACCATTACTCGGTTATTACAAAGATGCCTGGATTTTTTGACCGCAGCTACTTTTGTCCTCATTGCAATCTGGCCTACAACAACAAAATGGAACACAGATGCAGAAACGTTTGTCCTCTGTGTTACAATACACCCCCATGTAATCAATTTAATGCTCCAAAATGCGAAGATTGTCTGTGATATTTTAAAAAGGAGTAGTGTCTTGCTCAACACAAGTTTGTTTTTACTCAAAGAGGTCAATCGAAACGTCAAAAAACTGGGGTATCTATTTGTGACCCTTTCAAAGTGCGCAAGCAATGTGATACACTGGTTCCACGAGCACATTCTAAACCTCATAATTGTGGTTATTTTAAATGCAAAACATGCAATAAGAGCATACCTAGAAAAGGTATTAGATACGGTATAATTATTTTATTTTATTTTAAAATTTTTAAATTTCAGGACATTTATGTTTTATGCAACCTGTTGGTAGTGAACAAATTGAAGAGGAAGAAGATGTATTTGAAACAAATGCTGATGATGATGAGTGTCTAGTCGATAATGAAACACGAATTACTGATAAGTGCCCTGTTAATCAAAAATTTGTTTTTTATGATTTTGAGACTGCACAGGAAAAAATTCTACGACAAACCGAATTAGGGGATGTATTTGAACATGAGCCAAATTTATGTGTTCTCCATACTGTGTGCAATCAGTGTCGTCAAAGCGAGAAAATTTTTTTTTGCGATACGTGTGGTCAACGCGAGCTTGTTTTCAAAGGCTCTACATGTGTAAATGATTTCAGCAAATACCTTTTTGCAAAAGGCATGAAAAACATTACAGCAATAGCACATAATTCTCGAGGATTCCATGGATAATTCATAATGCAGTTTTTGTATCATAATGATCATCATAAATCAGATATCATTAATAAGGGTGAATTAGTAAATTGTTTTATAGTTTTTTCATTTTCATCTATTTATTTTTTAGGTTTAGAGTTGATGTGTATCAAAGTAGAATCAATAAAAATTATTGATTCTCTGAACTTTCTTCCGATGCCTTTGGCGGCTCTACCAAAACCATATGGAATAAGTGAAAAATGTAAGGGATATTTCCCGCATTTCTTTAATAGAAAGGAAAATTACGGATATATTGGACCATATCCTTTGCGGGACATGTACACTTACAATGCTATGAAGCATGTACACTTATGATGTACACTTACAATGCTATGACACCCCTAAACATGTACACTTACAATGCTATGACACCCCTAAACAATGCCACATTTCTGGATTGGTATAATGGAAAGCTTGAAGCAGTAAAATTGCAAAAGTATAAAGTTTTGCATTTAAATGCGTCATTGTTTAGGGATGTCAATTTAATTTTGATAATGAGTTACTTGACTACTGTCGTAGCGATGTGCAAGTTTAACAGCAATGTTGCATGGAATTTCGAGATATCTTTATGGAAGAAACAGATGTTGATCTTTTTGAAAATTCAATAACCATTGCTAGTGCTTGCAACTTAGTTTTCTGACGTTTATTTTTGAAGCCGAATAGTATTGGTGTAATACTGTACAAAGGTTACGGTAAAGAAGAAAGACAGTCTGTGACAGTGCATTAAAATGAAAGACAGTGCAATAAAATGGATGAAATGGTTATCCTATAAAAATGAAAAACTGTATATTTGACATAAACTTAAGGGTGGCGAAGATCAAATTGGAAAATACAAGGTTGATGGTTTATCAGGTAATTTTGTTTAAATTTTTGAAATTTTAATATCTATATGTTTGTCCCTTAAAGGAACAACCATTTATGAATTTTATGGTTATTATTGGCATGGTTGCCCCAAATGTATGAAAAATAGACATCAATTAACAGCCGATAATAATACAAAAGCAGTCGATGCATGTGAACGCACTTTTAATCAGGTTATGGAACTTCAATCACTCGGTTATAGTGTAGTTGGAATGTGGGAATGTGAGCTCTTACAACAACTTCACTCAGATCATGAAATGAAAACATTTTTTGATACAGTTGAAATACCTGAACCTATAAATCCTCGAGAAGGTAAAATCTTGAATTGTTGTTTTCCATTTTGTCAAAAGTTTTCTTGTTTTAGCTTTCTTCGGCAGTTGCACTAATGCTGTAAAATTGTATCACAAAATTAAGTACAATGAAGATGGAGTACCTGGCGAAAAGATCAATTATGTAGATGTGTGCAGCTTATACCCATTTGTCAACAAATATGGGAAATATCCCACAGGTCATCCTAAAATCCTGGCTGAAGGGTTTGAAGAGGTCAGCTCAACTTTTCAACCTTATGAGGGGTTGATCAAATGTACGGTTTTAGGGCCTCCCAAACTCTTTCATCCTGTTCTACCGTATCGACATGGTGGTAAATTATTGTTTCCTTTATGGAAAACTTGTACGCATGATTCACAAAAGACCACATGCGAGCACAATGACCAAGACAGAGCATTAGATGGTACATGGGTCACATTAGAATTATACAAAGCCTTAGAGAAGGGATATAAGGTATATTGTTACTGTTATGGTTCACTTTTCCTATGTATATTATTTTTGTTTCAGATCCTCAAGATTTTTGAGGCTCATCAAGATTTTTGTGGATTTTGCATTATGATAATATTGAGCACTATCATCCAACCAGAAACCCTGATGGTGGTTTATTCACTCAATATGTCAACACCTTTATGAAAATGAAACTAGTAAGTATTATATTATGTAAATGTGACAGAATTTGATTGTAATTTTTATAGGAGAGTGAAGGTTACCCTGCTAAGGCTCAGACAGCTGAGCAAAAACATCAATACGAGATGGAGGTCTACAATTGTGAGAATATTTCATTGGATCCTTCGAAAATTTCAAAAAATCCTGGAAAGAGGGCTTTGGCAAAATTAATGCTAAATTCTTTTTGGGGAAAGGTAACTTTGCATAGTTTTTGTATTTTATTTGATTATTTTTATGTTTTTAGTTTGGTCAATGAAACAATATGGATAAGACCATTATCCACAATGCACCCAAAGAATATTTTGAACTTGTGATGAATGTGTCCAACATTATTAAGAATGTTAGACTAATCAATGAACAATTGGTGTCAACAACCTATTGTCAACATGATGATTTTGCTGAAGTCATGGGGAATACTAACGCCATTATTGCAGCTTATACAATAGCTCAAGCTCGACTAAAGTTATATTCTTACATTGAGCGATTAAAAAGCCGAGTATTGTATTTTGACACAGACAGTATTATTTGCCTGTCAACAGTTGACAGACAACAATATCAGGTACCCACTGGTTGGTGCCTTGGTGAAATGACTGATGAATTAGGTGAATATGGCCATGGATCTTACATTACCGAATACGTCAGTGGAGGTCCTAAAAATTATGCTTACTGGTTGTACAGTCCATCTACAGACCAATACCGTCACGTAATCAAAGTCCATGGTATCACTTTGTCATCAGATACTATCAAAAAAGGTAATTTTTCGAATGGTTTTTGTCTTTGTAAAAAACAATGGAAAAGAAGAAGTAAATGTACATAGTCTTCGTATTGAGCATCAACAAGATCGTAAAGTTGTTACTCGTAAAACTTTGAAAAAATTTCGTGTAGTATATGATAAACCTATTTTGAAATGTAATTTTTGTACATTTCCTTATGGCTGGACTAAATGATTTTTACAATAAACTAGAATGCTGCATCCATTTAAAATTTTTTTTTTTGATATGTAAATACGTTATGGTGCCAAATCCAAAGGCCCCTAGTGCTTCTTTGATGGAATGGGTGAATAATGTTACCCATGCGAGTGGGGAAAATCGAAGAATGCCCCATACTATGGTTAGAGTAAACAAAAACATTACCGCCAATGCTATGGTAGACTGCGGGGCTACATTTACCTTAGTCGACGAACGAATCATTGATCAATCGGGTGATATTAAAATTGAACCCACAAACATGACCCCCATAGCTGCCAACAACATGAGCATTCACGTTTTGGGTGCAGTCTATCTCACGATTGAAGTTGGTTCTATCAACGAAATGGTCACAGCAGTCGTTCAAGAAAACTTTGCTGCGGACCTTTTACTGGGGTCAAATTTCTTGTTTCGCTTCAAACAGTGGGCTATAAACAACAAGAAATCATATGTGAAATTGGAAAACGAAATTGTACCCTGCACGGGAGTTAAATATCATTTGTTACGCCACCGAGGCGGCATTTACATGAATGAACCGGTCATTCTTACCCCAAGAAGTGTGACTGAATTTTCGGTCCCTGTGTCAAATCTTTACAGAAATGAGACTATGGTCCAATTCTCGCCTGAACTAAATGTGGCAGAAAAACTACACGTATGTTTTGCTGCCACTGTGAGTCCAGTCATCAACCACAACCTGCGGGTTTCAGTAATGAATCCCTTGAACTCAGAAGTCACACTGTATCTGAACATGTGCATTGGTTCCTGGGTCGGTTACATGGCAACCAGCAAAGAAGCATACAATGGTAATCTAGATGGGTCAGCCAAGGAGAAACCCATAAAAGAATGGTTGAACCAAACTGTAGATTTGTCCGGTTCTGACCTTACAGATACAGAAAAGCAACTTCTTTTGGATCTGCTGACTAAATATCCAAACTTATACGCCAAAACAAAAGCAGATGTTGGTCGTACAACACTTGTGGAACATTCAATTGAGACACAGGGTAGCACGCCAGTGAAAAGACCCCTTTTTCGAACAGCCCCTAAAGAGAAGGCTTTGATTGAAGAAGAAATCAGAAAGCTGGAAGATAGTGGGATAATCTCAAAGAGCAGTTCCCCTTGGTGCACAAATACAGTTCTGGTTAAAAAGAAGGACCCCGGTTTTCGCCTCTGCATTGATTTTCGAGGCCTGAACAATGTGACCAAAAAGGATACATACCCCCTTCCGCGCATTGATGATATTTTTGATGCTTTGAGGGGTATGCAATATTTTACGACTTTAGATCAAACGAACGCATACTACAGCATACCAATCGCTGACCAGGACTGGGAAAAAACGGCGTTCAACTGCTCGTCTGGGCAATATCACTTCAACTATCAGCCTTTTGGGCTTTGCAATGCCCCTGTAACCTTCAAATGCTTAATGGATGTTTTGCTTTCAGGTTTACAATGGTCGAATTGCCTCGTCTATTTGGACAATGTTTTGGTATTCGCAAGGACCCATGCAGAAAGGTTGGCTCGGCTAGACGTCATTTTGAGCCGCATGGATAACGCTGGCTTGAAATTGAAGCTTGAAAAATGTAAGTTTTCACAGACGAAAGTTCACTAACTTGGTCACATAATCTCTGAGAAAGGAATAGCTCCAGACCCTGGCAAGGTGGAAGCTATTTCCCAACTTCCTGCCCCGACTAATGTCAGGGAAGTCAAGTCGTTTTTGGGTCTTCCATGGTATTATTGACGTTTCATAAAGGGCTGCTCTATGCTTGCCAGCCCTTTGACAAGGTTATTGAAAAAGGATACCCCTTTCGCCTGGGGCGAAGAGCAACAAGCAGCCTTTGACACACTCAAAACTTGCCTCATTTTGGCCCCTCTTTTGGCTCATCCAGACTTCTCAAAAGCTTTCATTTTACAGACAGACGCCTCTCTGCTTGGTGTAGGCGCTGTTTTGAATCAAATTGGGGATGATATGCTTGAGCATCCCATATCTTTTGCAAGCCATGGGCTAAAGCCTGCTGAGAAAAATTATCCGATCACTGAACTAGAAGCCCTGGCAGTTGTCGAATTTGTCAAGTACTTCAGGGCTTATTTGTTTCAACAAGAAGTGATAGTCCATACAGACCATACTGCTGTCAAAGCGGTTCTCAGCAAAGAGAACCCCTCCCCTCACATTGCACATTGGGGTTTAGCCTTATCTGGCTTCCAGTTGGATATCAGGCCCCGTCGTGGTGTGGCCAACTGAAATGCGGATGCAGTTTCGCGTTTCCCCGATCCAAAATCTGAACCTACTTTTGATATCAATACCTTAGAGACTCGTTCAGAGACTAATGTGGTTCAAACAGACCTTGAAAAAATGGAAAGTAAGGGCTCAATAAACATTATCCAAGCCCCAATCCAAGGTCTAGAAAATGAGGCCACTGATGCGGAGGAATTGGCCAAAAACTTCGCAGAATTCCAAGTGATAGATACGGACACCTACAAACTACTTACCGATCTTTAGGAACGGAAAGTCCGAACTTATAAAACACTATTGTGAGGAAAACGGGCTTCTCTACCGTCTCTCAAATGGGAAAAAGCGACTTTACATTCCCAAAGCCCTACATCATGAGGTCATGAGGACCCATCACGACTCGAAATTTGCGGGCCATTTCGCCTCTGAAAAAACCTTACGTTCGATTGCAAATTGGTATTATTGGCCCGGAATGCACAATGATGTAAAATCATACTGCGAAACATGTTCAAAATGCCAAATGAACAAACCTGTCAGACATGGCATCAAGGCAAAGATGGTTCCTATCTTCAGTAGTGAACCATTTGAGTGGGTTGGATTAGATTGCATTGGCCCTATCACCCCTTCAATCAATGGAAACTTGCACATCGTCATCTTCATCGACTATTTCACGAAATACATAGAGGCTTTCCCGGTACCTAATATAACTGCAAAGACTATAGCCTCTGTTTTCGTCAATCAAATCGTTTGTAAGCACGGTGAGCACAAAATCATTCATTGTGATCGGGCCTCTGATTTCACATCAGAACTTTTCACAGAAATCACAAGATTATGCAGTACCAGAAAGGTACATATGACGCCCTACCACCCTTGCACCAATGGTGAGGTCCAAAGAGGGAACCAAACCCTCGTCACACGTCTACAAATGTTTGTCAATGATCGTCACGACAATTGGGATAATTACATCCCCGTTTCAGTCTTCCCCATAAACACTCACGTGAATAAAACGACGGGTTTCTCACCCTTCGAATTAATTTATGGTAGGAAGCCCTGATTGTCCTCAGAAACCCTTTTCCCACGGTCTCCTTATCAGGTTGACCCAGACGATTACTTAATAAGGGTAAAAACTTATCTTTCGTCCGCATTTGACAAAGTGAACAGAGCAACCAATGAAGCCCAATCGAATTACACTGCTCAATACAATAAGAAAACCAACGACACCCAGTATGAAATTGGAGGCTACGTTCTTCGGAAAACACATACGATGAAATGGTTAGAATGTCCAAAATTCATAACCAAACAACATGGACCATTTAAAATCATTGGTATTTCGTACCCAAATATCATTCTCGAAAATGAAAAGGGTAAACAATTCACGATCCATGTCAACGAAACAGTACCCTTTCACTCAAGGGTCGCATATCAAGAAAATGGAACCTCAACACCAAATTGTACAATTATCTCAACTCGTCCATTGATCAACAGTTCAAAATCCGCTGGGAACAAATGGTGCTGTCTATACAACCGATTCGCATCCAAAAAAAAATTGACATCTGGACTGCGAATGAGGGCGTCCGCTTTTTAAAGGACGGGAATGTCACGAGGAGTGACAAAAATGTAAAGTTATGAAAATTATGTACTTTACATTTTCTGCAAATTCTACCATGTTTCCCCCCCCCCCAAAATTCCGGTTAAAACCTGTTTTTGTACAGCTATTTTTCGTTTGTTGAAATTACGAGTTTCATGCACTCAAGCACCTTTTTATTGTAATTATGCACACTTCAAGGGAAACAGTGGGGACATCTCAAAAACACTAATTACAGACACTTGCGTAACAGGACTAATTGTGGTGCCCTGTGGATTTCAGAACCTACTGTAATTCAAGTATGGTCTGCGCCGACCACTGTGGGCGTTTTTCATGTCTGAAATGTGGGTCAAGTGGGTCTGAAACGGAGAAGACCCTGTTTTTGAAAAATAACCAGTGTTTTTGGTTTTTCGCGTTGACCTCAGCAGTTGAATCCCACCCCGGATTCCATCGGTAATTTTTCCTTACGAGAATCGTCCCGAGTCTGTGCATTTTGGCACCACTTTTACGTTGTGTATTTTCGCGCCAATTTTACATTGCGTTTTTCACACCAGTTTTACGTTTTGTATCGAATCAACGTAAATTTCATATTTGTACGAAGGTTGTAAGTTGTGAGTTAGTAAAACCGAAAACTCAACTTCCCTAAGTACATACCAATCGTACAGTAGCCTGACCTGTAGTACCGGTAACTCTGCCATAACTCTGACACTATGATTATCGAGAGTTAAAGGGATTCTACCATCAGGGGGTCTCAAACAAAGTCCAAGACCTTCCACAACTTTTGGATTTATTAATGTAATCATTGACCCGCAATCGATCATTGCTGTAACATCGATTTTTCTATTCAACGTAACTTTGATCAAGGGTGTCTTCCCTTTCGCTCCTACAATGCAGTTGATGAGTTCCAATTTAGGGGCAGACAGAGCCCGCTGATTAGGTACCATGACATAACCATTTCGAATTTGATTACCTCTCAAACCTACGAGGTCGACTAGGGCCTGACCGAATGAGGGGGCCACTGGTGGCAATATAGAGTGTATGTTGTGACGATTTGTCGTACTGGCAGCTCATATGCCAGATTTCTTGGTCGTTTTGGGAAATTACACCCACCGAGTAAGTAGAAGCAATACAAAGCGCCTACAATTAACACCAACATGACTGCTAAGTTTATAAGCATTTGTAGGGGTCCCTTGAGCAGATTGTTTAGACCATCTGTCAAGCTGTTGTGGGACCCAACAATGACGTGTTCTAGGGCAAGCCCAGCAGCGTTCAGTGTACTTCCGAGGGCTTTCCCGCTACCAGACAACACTTCGTACACTGAGCTGGAGTGCAGTGACATTTCTGATGTGTAATTCACTAGTCTTTTCACAACCAGTTCTAAATCATGCGTCTTGAACATGAACTCTTTCAAATAATTGAGATTCGTGGAAACAGCCGCTAGTTTATCATGAAAAATGGTTGGCGTGTTGAAGTGGAAAACCGAAAAATTGCCATTCCACAAAACTTCCAGGGGAACTCTGCTTATGTGAGCTTTTCCAGTTTTGCTGACCCACGTATCATTAACTTTGAACAGAGGGATATGCCTATGATTACAGTCAACTTTTTGGCTCGATGTAGCAAGATCCACACCACCAGGGGTCACAAACATAAGCTCCTTATCGATTCTTACTGGTAGGTCCCGAAAACAAGTAGTTCCCACTTGATAATCCTTGTATACTACTGTAGCATTTACTTGACGGCAGGACCAGATCGTAACAGCTTCTCCAGTGAATTTGGCAACAATATCTGTTCTTTGGAGGAAAGCATGGGCACCGAGGGTCGCATCGAGACGTAGCAGTTGCCAAACAAGATCCAAATGATGTTGGGCTTGACGGCAAAGTTCACTCCACACATTCCGAAAATTTTTCAGTTCAAATTGTCTAATTTTCTCGATCAAATAGTTCAATTTTCCGTTTATAGGGTCAGATTCGTCATAATTCAACCCACTTGCAGTTCCATTGATGATGATTGGGTCTAACTCGATTTTTCGATCTATCATTTGATCGATTTTAATTACTATGCCCTGTTCAGTCTGAATCGAATTTGTGATTTCAGGGCAGTTTGGATGCGCATGATCGATTTTTAAGGGAAAATGCAGCTTGCAAATCCTCTATTAGTGCATGAGAATTGGTGAGATCGATTCGATATGAATTCTTGAATTCTAGAGGGCATATTTTTTCAAGGGGTTAATCTTCCCACATTACGACTCCATCAGGGGTCGCACATTGACCCGCATTAGCTTTACAACCTCCCAGGTCTCCAAGGGTGCTGATAATGCTGATTCCGTCCCAAGAGGCAACTTGGCCTTCTTCAATGATGAGATTTCCCACTTCTTGACAGTTGTCAAAACAGCACCACTTGTATTCAATGGCAAGTTTGTTGTTCGTAGACCACAAGCCATTTTTCGTCTGGTTCAGGGTCTGACCTTTGTAGTTTTTGGTCTCCCAGAACTTTGAGCATCCGAATGGTGTTAGATTTTCGATTTTTGTTTGATCAAAAACGATGCTTTTAGAGCCCAAAAAGCTAGTCTGGGTACATATTTTCCTCTTTCGGATAGTGCATTTGTACCCATGCGTAGTTTTAGGTGAACTTCTAGGGGTATACACATGTCTGATGACCGTCAATGGAGTTCCTGAAACTGGGGGCTGCACACAAGATACGGATTTAGGAATTTCAATTGCATGCCCACTAAGTGAAGTACCACACATTTGATACATTTGGGCATTTGATCCGCACAAAAAGCCCAAAATTGTGATCAAGCATAACATGATGGTATTGCTAGAAACAAACCCACAGATGCAGGAATGGTGTTTACTCGCCTCTGACCGCATTCCAGGGTCATCACCATCGATGTCCAACTGACAACTACCCGAATTTTCAGCTATATTGTTTTGACGAGAGCTCTGTCTATTTTCCTGAGGGCAGTCCCGACTGAGGTGTCCTTGTCGCTTACATTTATGACACTGCATGTCTTTCAGTCTGCAGTTGTCACTTTTGTGGCCACTTCGTTTACAGTGGGTGCATTTTACCCGACATTCTCTTTCGACGTGATTTTGCCTACCACATATGGAACAGGGTGGCTTGCTACGACAATCTTTGGTGTAGTGACCAATTTTATCACACTGAAAACATGTTTTGGGCTTTGAGTTGATGCCCCTTTATTTCAAACCTAGCTGAATGGTCAACTTTTCAATTGCATCATTCAATTTTTCAATTTGAATGTTCATATCAGGACCATTCGACTTAGGGGGCTGATGAGCAAAAACCTGTTCAGTCTGCCCACCATACTTAGCTGCCGTGCAGGGGATGATGTTGGATTCATCGCGCAGAATCTCTTGTTCCACAAAAGTTGCTGCGTCAATTAAGCTTTTCAAATCAGGAAACCATTTCAATTTAAGGGCTCTTCTAATGTCAGTTTGAAGCCCTTCCAAAAATACTGATTCCAAAAAAGTATTTCTAGCATTCGAATCTAAATTAGGGTAGGCTAACCTTCCCAATTTTTCCAATTCATTGAAATAGGCAGTGACTGTTTCAGTCCGTTTCTGCTTACGATCTTTCAAAATTTGTCGATGATGCAGGGAATCCCGCTGGCTGGGGAAAGCCAATTGCATAGCTTGTAAAAGTTGTGTGTAGGTTGTAGGTGGATCGTCTGAACTCAAAATATTTTCGAATTTTGTAAGGGCATCACCCTTCAGATGAAATTCCAAGAAAATCTGCTTAAGGGCATCATCATCATTTTGGATGCCCTTCAAAATCACTTGCTTTTCTAATTTCTTAGCCTGTAACATACCTGCTAAAGCAGTACTGTAAATATGTAGCATACTGTATGTGATAAACATTTATTAAATATTATTCATTTTCCTATTTTATCGTCTCAAGGGTGTCTGGGATTCACACCCAGACATTCCTATAAAATTACGTGAAGTACTTCATTTTGATCCGTTCACACCCCGGTAGCCCAATTAAGATGCCCCAATTAATTTGCACAAACGGCAGCTGGTCCCCTAGAACCTACACTAAACTACACATTCCATGGCTACCGTAATCCCCCGTAAAAATTGTAAACAACACCTGCACACAGTAAAATACGTAAAAGCCCCGCCAGACAGTAGTCTCAAGTGTAACGGTAGCGATGGCCCCACAAAATATGTGTATTCAGAGAAACAGATACAGGAAGCATACACAGAAGCACAGAGGTGTGGCTAAGCCCACCGTAGGAAGCAAGCAATACACGAAAAGCATACCATACTAGAAAAGCATTAAAGGGCATGACCAAGTAAGCATGAAAAGCAGAGCAGGAAGCGACGATTGGCGGAAGAAGATGGACAGAAGCACCACCTCCCGCGACGCCCAGGGAGTGGCCAAAACGTCGTATAAAAAGAGAAGCAAAGCATGATTTTATTATTATTGGTTAGTGATTGGATTATTGAATTCATCGTTTTTGAAAACCGCGCTTGCCCCCGTTTTTATATTTGCAAGTGGCCATTTTTACGAAAGCATTTAAACCGAGGCCTGTTCATTATTTTTAAACCGAGACAGCATTTTTCGTATTGTTGTCGACGTCTCAAAGCAGCCATCGATTAGTATCCTATCGCCCCGTATTGTGAATCGCCCATCTCCCCCATGCCGTTTCGTTGCCGTAACGTCCATTTGTTAAAGTAAAGTGCTTCACACAAAATCTGGTCGTTACATATTTTGGTGATCGTACTGTACCGTTAACCACTGGAACTCCCTGCCCCCAATTAGGTGTACTCTTATCCGGGCATTTCAAAGCATTAGATAATACAGTAGTAATCATTTCCTACAGTAAGACAGTATTCGTAGAAAGCAAACTGGAAATCCCCTCCAACAAAACATTAAGCGTTACATTTAAACGAATACAGTGTGAAGCAAAAATTGAAGCATTTGAGCAGAAATCCTAGCATAAACCAAGAATGACCCACCAAACACACAAGATCATTTAGGAGAAATCGTTAGAGAACAGATAAAAAATTTATTTTCAGAACATTTTTGTACTCTACGCACACCATTGAATTAGAATACAGTAAACCCTACCCTAATAGACCATCTAAGAACAGCAAACATTCCTAATAACATGGCAAATAATTTCTACGGGAAACCTACAGTATTCATGGGCGGCGTGACCCAACATTTTGGTGAATGGAACAAACGTTTAGAACAATTCATGGCACTCCAAGGCATGAAAGATACAGACCTACAGTTAAAGTTGACATGTTTAGAGATTCATTTAGGAGGAGCCCCGTTAGCAAAATTCAAAAGTTTAGCCAATTCCGAAAACCCTCCCCGCACATACGAGCAGTATAAAATAGCATTGCAGACATTTTTCCCAAACAATAGAGATAATGAGCTACATCAACAATTTGTTGTGCAGGTCTTTCCTTAAGAGGCGTAAGAAAAGATTGGGTCTGAACTGACCTGTTAGAACTGATACCTTGGCTAAGCCTCGGTGATCTGTGCAACAGTCCGTTTGTCCCCAGACCTACAACAACAAAGATAAACTTTGTTCTAAATACGGGGGCCTTACCAAAGACCTCCGCAGTCTCCTAGATGAGACAAGGAATCCCCTCAGGGATAAACTTACTTGGGTATAACCCGAAAGGGGTTTCCCAAAACTTACTTGATGTAAGCCGGCGCCTGGGCCTCTGGCCCTCCGCCTTCGTCGACGCGGATTACCTAAATAAATAAACGAATATGTATAGCAATAAGTCCGGCGAAATATGTAAAAAGAATGTGGGTATACCACAGTGCAATACTCATAAAAAACACAAGTTGCTGGGAAATTTGTATTTGGGGACGCCAGCAATATAAACCAAGAATATAATAAAAACGATATTAAGTGAAGAATGATTTCACTTTCATTTTTCGTCTTTCTTTGGCGCTCCATTCTATGCAAATGTCTGCGCCGCTGGTCGTCCCTGTCGTCGATTTGCATGTCGATTTCCCCACACGAAATTGGCATCAACAGGGTGCCCAACATCCCTCGCGCGTCGAAACCGACCTACGGGAGGTAGAAAAAAAAAAACTTTTGGCCGGGTTACCCCGGCATTAAAAGAATTAATCAAAAAGAAAAAATCTACAACTCCGGCTGACTCCTGATAAACAGTTTGTCTCACCGGACTCCCGTTTCACAGTCTGTCCTAATAGAACTCCTGTGCTGGTCGTTGGACACAACGAATACCAAGGGCTTCGCCGCAATGGCTGGCAAGTGACGTCCATTTTGACCTCGGCATTGATGGAATAACCTCCTGCCCTAAGGAGTATGACGTAAACGTCGGTGCCGGATGTGTGGTCGGCTTCGGGCTCGGCCGCTCGGTCTGCATGCTGTGCCAATTCGTTGGCCGTGGGTCTAACCGCATGCAAATCGACTTCCCGCGTCTCTATTTTTTCTAAATTAAACTAAAATACGAGATTATATGGCGATACAAAAAGACGACGCGGGGTTGTACGGATATCACAAAATTTAAAATGCGCTAAAAAATTTGAGCAAGAATGTGGCCAAAAGTTAAAATATTTTTTACAGTTGCGTTTTTGCACCGGTTTTGTCAAAAAAAAAGAGATTTTTGATGGCCAGCAGCACCGAAAAGAAATGTTTTTGGATTTTTTGTTTTTTGATTTTTTTTTTTTTGGATTTTTTGTTATTTTATTAGTGTTTTTGGGTTTTGTGTTTTATGAAATAAGTAAAAATATATGTACGAAAAAGAAATTTTTGGGCCAAAATTTTGCGGCTATTTACTGCTGCTGCCCGCCGCCTCGGTAGCCTCCTCGAGGTCTACCTTGATAGTACCCCCTCTGACCTGGTTGACCTCGGGTTTGACCTCCATCTTGGCTTCTATTTTGGCCTTGTTGGCTTCCGCCGCGTCTACCTAGCGGCATAAAATTCGGATTATGGAATTGAGCATCCGGGTCTTGACCTTGGTGTTGCCAGGTTCCTCGGCCTCTGTAAGGTCGCTGAGGGCGCCCTCTGAAGCCTCCCCTGGGTTGACCTTGGTCATACCCCGGTCTAGCCCTGTACGGGGCCGGGTTTGAGAACATATCGTCTCTCCCCTGCTGCCTTTGACCACTGCTAGTGGAGCTGCTGCGTTGTGGTTTTTGTGTCCGGTAAGTTGAATTGAGAGATTTTGATGAAATTGATTTTGATCGAGAGAGCGGACTTTTATAAGAAGTGCTAGCAGCTTCACTATATGACCTCTGGCTGGTCGTAGCCGATGATTGTTGTATCATCGGTGGTTGTTTCTTAGCCGGAGGGAGTCTAGGCACTTTGAACTTACTCGGGCTCTTGGCAGCCGTTTGCTGAAATTTATCAGCTTGCGACCTGTCATCGCCTGGTGCCTTCCTCTTAACACCCATCTGGTTTAACCTTTGCGAGCCCATAAAAATATACTGATTAAAGGCTGCAATGTAGACATCGTCTACGCGGTTTCCCTGGGCCTCAACGACTAGTTGTCTGTTCGCAAACGAGCACGCCTGGGCATACCACCTACCAATTGCCGTTGGCGTGATCGGAGCGAAGTCCAACTGAAGAAAAATCATTAGGGTCACATACCTAATGGCCGTAAAGACGTCTGAGGCATCGTAGTCCTGAAGCCATCTGGGGATGAGAATTAAAATTATCCATTCCCAGATCTCCTCAGGGATGCGCTCTCCGTCAAACATAAATCCACCCTGCATTTCGAATTGCTGGCGGTAATTTTCGTGAATCTCGGCCATGGCATCATTGACCATTCTGTAAATTATCGGCCGTTCTTGCCGATCAAAGGCGAAGTAATTGGGGACCTCTGGATTTTCAAATGAGATCGGCCCAATTAAACGCCTTTGTTCCCGTTGCCACTCCCAATAATCAATCAGAGTTTCGGCTAACTGACCAGGAGTGACAAACTGCTGTGGTTCCCTTTCGGGTCTACTAGCTACCACATTCAGTTTGTCCTTCTTGATCAATTTCTCCTCCGATTCAAGATCGGGCTTCACCAATACGCTTCCCGCAGGTTTGCTACTTCTTGCGGTATAGCTGGAGGGCACGGATTTACTTTTGCCAGAAGAAGTACTAACCTCTCCGCCGGTTTTCGATACCGTTCGCGTCTGAGTGTACGATGTTGTCGCAGTGGACCCTGTTGTCCTGTCCGATTTTGTCTGGCCTATGGAGGTCTCCGTTCGCGTCTGACTTTTTGAAGTCTCCGTTCTCGTCTGACTCTTTGAAGTCTCCGATCTCGACTTTTGGCTCGACGAGTATTGCGGGGTCGTCGTTTCCTCGGCCGTATCGTAGGCGTCGTTTTCGGATCCGGTGGCGGCCGCTCCTTGTTGCTGCTGTCCCTGAGCTGCAAGTCTGCGTCGCTTGGCCTTACCTATCCTCTTTCTACGCCTTACTTTTTCCTTGGCTAGGTGTCGGATAAATTTTTCCGACATCCCTTCAGCTAACATCTGCTGAACTTTGTCTGGGGAATAAATTCCAGGAATACCTTCCTCGGCAATTCTTCCCCTCCGCATCAGCTCTGTCGCTGCAATGGCTGAATCTGAGCTATCGTCGGCTAGTGCCTGCTCCTTCAGCTTTCTTTGGATTGCCCTCTGACGCAGGAATTCCTGCTGCGTCAGCCTTCTTTGTTCCTGAATTTTGGCCTGTAGGGCCTCTTGCTTCGCTTGACGGTCATGATCCTTAGGATCTTTGGCCTTCACAGGTATCTCCTGGGATGCTTCCTGCATCTTCTCCAGTCTGACATCGATCCCTGACATTTTGGTGACTGCTTCGTCAATTTGAGTCTGGATTTTTTCCTCCTCAAGAGCCTGTTTCTGAGTTTTGGCCTCCATCGCATCCTTATTCTCTGATGTCTGGCCCTCAGATTCGAGGATTTCACCCTCTTCTTCTTCTTCTACATCCTCCTCTGAACTGGACTCAGAGTCTGAATTCCGTATCTTCGGCAACAGCTGCTTTACTTTAGCTGGCAAAACAGCTGGTGCTGGAGGTACTGATTGCATTATGGTGACAACCTCTGGCTCAGGCTCGGCCGGTTGTTGCACTTGAGGTACTTGAGTCGGTTGTGCCACCGCTGGTTGGGTTGGCGGCGGCACCACGACAACTACTGCAGCTGCCTGCGTAGCAGCAGTGTCCAAAGCTGGTGTAGCTTTGGCCACTGGCGCTAGCGCCTGCGGCTGCGCTTTGACCTGTCCCGTCCCTCCGGCTTGCGCCGTTTGGGAAGTTGAGGGACGATTTAGCGGTACCTTAGAAATTAACTCACCGGCTGGGGTATATGTAAGTGTATACCCGGGCATTTCCGAAGCGATTGTTCTCTCCCGGAAGCTTTTGCTGACAAACTCCGGTCTGAGCTCGAGCGGATTTCTCGGTGCGTAGGTAATCAGGTAGTCGGTTGGCGATGCGTCTTCCGTCATGGGATACCGCAGTCCCGGCGTTAAAGTCTCGAAGCCTACGTAGTAAAAAGTTACATAGAAATAAGGATTTACCTTGTAGGCTCCGTCCTTCAATAACGATTTGTCGTCGCCAATTTGTAGAATCTCCTCGGCTTCTCGAAATCGTAGCGGGACAAAAACGAACCGATTCTGCCATGCGTATACCCCTTTTTTAGATGGAAAGCGGGGTTCCGACGGCGGTAGCGTTGCTGCTAATTCTAAATAGTAAGCCAGGCGGTCGCCTGACTTCCAGGACATTTTCTTTATCATTTCCTGGCCTTCTTTAGTATAACTATTTAGAAAGTTATAATTTAGCAGAGCGCTAGTTTCATAGTCGCACTCCGCTCTGGAATGAGGCCATGCCAAATGATAAGCCAATGGCATAAATTTGCAGATGACCTCTAACTCTGGGAAGTTTCGCTCATCCAGCATACCTGAAATCTTTGCCAAGTTTGGCGTGTAAAAATTGGTCTTATAGGCCTGTCTATGGCCCTCGATACCCACTGGGTAGTGGTTATTAGAGGAAAACACCTCTTGTGGAATGGTATCGGGCTTCCCGGCTTGTTGCCAGTATAGCTTGGCGTTTTCGTACAACGTTAAAGAAATTTTCCCGTCTAAATCCCAGTAGGCTCCGCCTGACTTGAGATTTTCCAGGATATCTTTTGAAATATTTACCCAGTCTGGTATCTGGACGTCCTGGATTTCATCGGGATCGCTATCTGTGGTGTATCCGTCGTCCTTCATTGGTTTGTTATCTCTTGGAAGTAGTGGGTAGAAACCACTTGGCAACTGAACTCCCTGCGGACGGACTGGATTACACTCCGTGGGCGCGGTATAATAACCTGTGTTATTTCCCTGCATCTGCACCGCCCAACGGTTATACATCTCACACTTCATCATGTGATAGACCATATTTGGTTGAACCTGATCGGTTTCCATAACTGGGGTACCTAGCCCCATTTCTCGGTTCACATTGCCCGGAATCAGTAGATATTGTTGATAAAAGTGGAGGGCAATGGTGTTGATCTGTTTGGGATCCACCTTGTCATGGTCGAAAATCTGCATTTCCATAAGCAGTTGATCGGCCATGCCATAGTGAATGGCGGCAAACATGACCAATAAGGAGTAATATGCGTCTAGAGCGGCGTATCTGAGCTCTTCCGGCAATATACCCCTTTTGGCAAACCGATCACGGTTCGCTTTTAACGAAAAGTCATATTGGTAGGGGCCCACGTCTATCAAATAAAATTCCGTGAACAGTCCCTTTAACCGAAAAGTTTCGGGACATATACCTGTCTGAAAGCATTTCTTCTCCAGGTTTACTCCTACCATGGTGAGGGCGAAACGGTCTAAGTCAAAGTATCGACCTTTGGTCTTTCTTAGAAATTCCCGTAAGGGGACAGTTTTGTCCCTGTCCTTATTATCTCGCCCTGCGCCACAAACGTTATAGATACTCACCAGATCTTCCAGCACGGCATATCCGGCGAAGAGCATGTCGGAGTTCAAGAAGTCGTGGAGGCTGGTCCACTCTTTGATCATCATCGACGTTGTATCAATAACGTAAGTTTGACCGTTCGTTAGCGCGAAGCTGATATATCGGGCAAACTGCTTTCCCATTGGATTGTCGACCTCCCTTGTTTTGAACAAGGCGGCGACCTTATCCTGGTTGACTTTTTCAACGTCGAAGCCACAAACTGGTTGTCCTCTGAAGATTGACACTTCTCGGATAAAATGGAGTACCTGGCTGACCTTCCCAATGTCTACCATTCGAGGTTCCTTGGGATTGGCCGGCCAGTACCCAAATGTGGCTTTAAACCACTGATCCAGTTCGTGGATTCGTACGGCCCGTTTGACGTTATAATCTAAACATAAAGTACTATTAATTTTAGTGTTTTATTCCCCTTTTTTCAGCGCATTTTCGGGTCTATACTACACCAGCACCACAACACCAAGCGGGTTAAGTTTCGCAGAAAATTAAGTTTAGTGCAGGTTGTTAGGTGAGCCACTGATATACAAACATTGAGCTGGTAGGCAACTAACACCTTACCAAATCTTACCCTTGCTACCTCTATATGTTGGGGAGGGTAGACCTGATCCGACTGTCCACCACTTGATCGGACACCAATCTCTGACCAGCTGCTTGAGCGACCAACTACGCTCCATTTATGGCGCTGTATTTACAATTTTTATAGCGCTCGAGATTGATAATTTTTAATGAATTTTATATCGAAAAAGTGATATGATTTGATTTGATTTGAAAATAAATAATTTTTGATGAATTTTTGAATGATAAAACTGTAAAACGGGCTGAACCCAAGGTTCTAGGTTTCCCTTGAATCGTATAGCTCTCGGTGGTATCAGGTATATTTCCAAATTGGAAATTCCCTGCTTGGCTTCGAGCTTCCGTTTCGCAGTACTCCCATTTTTCGTTCCCTCTAAGTTCTAACCTCGTCTGCCCTTTGGGGCGCCGAGCTGGTCTTCCAGTGACTTCTGGGCATTACCTGCGGTTTCCAAGAATGTTTGATAAAAATAAGTTCGAAACTTACCGTCAATGAAGAAAAAACGGTTGTCTTGGCGGTGCTGGGCCCTGCCATATTCAACGTGGCCCTCTGTGTGCGACCACTCGCGCGTCGGAGCTTGTTGGCGGTTCCGCGCGCCCTTTCCCATCTCTTTTCTTTTCGAAATTTTTGTTTTCGAATAATAAATTGATAAATTTATTTAAAATTTTTGAACGCTGAAAAAGTTTAATTTAGCAGTTCTGCTAATTTCCTTTTTATCGCAGTTCGGGGAATATTTTACTTCTTCCTTCCGATGGAAGTTTAGAATTCAGATAAGTGGGGGCAGCTATAGTTTGATTTTGAAAAAATGAAAAATTTGAAATTTAATTTTTTAGAAAAAATATCGGAAATTTTTTGGGTTGTCACTTTGGTTTAAAATTCCGAAGAATTTTTCCCAAAGTCTGAGATAAATATGAAAAATTTACAAAATTAATACAAATACTACATGAACGCGATAAATATTACAAATTAATACAATTTTAATTAAAATTAGTACTTACACGCGCGAGATATGTACACAAAATAAAAAAAATCAGCGCGAGATCGCGCATAGATTCGCCTTGAGCGAATTTTCAAATGATTTCATTTGAATCGGCGCTCCAGTCGTAACTGTTTGTGCCATATTGGAAAGTGACGTATTTTCGTCACGTGGCGCGTCCTGATTGGCTCGCGCTATTCGCGGCAAGACCCTAGTGGTCTCGTAACGAAAATGTTTCAACCTGCTGATTGAAACAGTTTGGCGATTTAGCGGGTTGTCCCAATGTACGATGGTGACAACGTTCTCCGCTTCTCGCGAAATGTCCGTAACTATGAACGGACCGGACCATGGTAGTCCTAGTTTTTTCTGCTTATCTACTTTGAGCAGAACCCAATCCTTTTCTTTAAATCCATTTTGTTTGGATTTTTTATCGAAGTATTTCTTCGATTTTTCGGCAGCACTCTGGATATTTTTGGCAATATCCTCGTAAAGGTTGACTAAATGATTGGTCAACACAAATTTGTATGCCTCAGCATTGCTGTCCGGCATTACAATATCGTATGCTTTCGATAAGTTTAACCCGAAGGTTGCCTCGTGACCTCTAAGCAACGAAAATGGGGATTGCCCCGTGGCTGCATGTGGCGTAGCATTGTAAGCAAACACCACAGCTCTCAAGTATCTTGGCCAGTTATCTTTTTCCTCGATGGCCACCTTTCTGAGCTGTTTGATGAGTGTCTGGTTGAACCTTTCTACCATACCATTTCCTTGTGGGTGGTAGGCAGTTGTAAAAATTTTTTGACACTCTAATAACTTGCAGATCTCTTTCATTAGATCTGAGGTAAAACAACCTCCTCTATCGCTGAGTAATCTCCGTGGAGTCCCGTGCCTGAATACAATGGCTTGTAGAAAAGTATCTACAACAGTGCTAGCTGACTGATCCGGGATCAGTTCAGCTTCAACCCACTTTGTAAAATAGTCTTGAAAGACTATGACATACGGTCTCTTCTCACTAAGTGGAGAAATACCCACGATATCCACTGATACTATGTCAAAAGGACCTTGTGGAATAATTGGTATCAGTGGCGGAATTTCTGTGTTTCCCTGATTAGCCATTTGACAAACTGGACAAAACTTGATCCAGTGCCTGACATCCTTTTCAATCCCTGGCCACCAGAACCGTTTTTTGATCATAGCAAGGGTCCTTTTGAACCCTTGATGAGTCATCATTACGGCACCGTGGTACTGGTGCAAAGTATTGTCCCTAAGGCAGGATGGGACGACCACCTGATCATCCGATCCCTGTCCGGCTTCGCGGTATAACACTTCATTTTGGATATAAAATCCACTATGATACTTGGTTGTCCCATTTGGACCCAATCTATCGAAGTATGGTTGTAATACCTGATCTTTTCTCTGCAAGAGGGCCATGAGATCATCTCTAATTAGCCCTTTTGGTAGTTCATCTTCTTTGGGGTCTGCCAAAGTAAACTCTTGTTCCTTTTCTGGGTATAACCAGGTTATTCTTTTTTCCTTACCTTTGTCCTGGTTTCCCCTACTTACCTTATCTTTGACCTGATTGCCGTCAGGCTGGATCTGAGCCTGATTATTCTTGTCCGCTTCTTTCGCCATGCTCCTTGTAGTTACGGCATTTACCAAGTCTGCAGGCGAGTTTGATTCTGGATCACCCTCAGAATCTTCTGGATAAATTTGGGTGAATCTCGGACTCATATCAGTCCTCTGATTCTTCTTACTTTTTGGCTCCAGATATAACGGAGTACCGTCTTCAGGATTCCGATCTGTCAGAATTCTGAATCTCTTTACCAAATTGAGATGTTTTTTCTCAATAAGCTGTGCCTCAAGATCTTTCAGATTTTCGGACTCTCGTTTACCCTCTGAGAACATGTGTTCCCATTTTGGCGGTATTTTTTCCGCTTGATCGTCTGGTTCATCCATCCTGGACAAAAAGTCTGCCATGGCATTTTGTTTTCCAGGCACATACTCTAGTTTATGGTTGAACTGAGAGATGAACGAGTACCATCTCTTCAACTTATCATTGGTCATGGCATTGACCTTCATAGATAATAAAGGTTTGTGATCAGTTCTTATGATCACCTTATGACCTACTAGGTAGTGCTTGTATAACTTCAAGCCATACACAATTGCCAAGCACTCCCTTTCCGTGGCTGACCACTTTTTCTCATCCGCCTTTAAAATTCTGCTATTATAAGCAATTACCCAGCGGTCTGAGTTAGTCTCCTGGTAAAGGACTGCTCCTAGTGCCGTTCCGCTGGCATCTGTCTGAAGGACAAAGTCCGCAGACCCGTCCAAAACCGGATACCTAAGGAATGGCACAGACAATAGTGCCTCTTTCAGGCTCCTAAAAGCCTGATGGTGAACCTCTGTGACTTCCCAAACACAGTTCTTCCCAGTTAGTTTGTACAACGGTTCGGCCTGTTTGGCCAAACCCGGTATGAACTTTTTACACCACTGCAACATACCTAGAAACCTTTGCAGTTTACGTTTAGACTCTGGGAATGGGAAATCATTTATAGCTTTGACCTTTTTCGGATCTGGGGAAACTCCATCCGAATTTAAGATATGTCCTAAAAAATGAACTCTCTCAGGCAGGAATTCACACTTCTCCGACTTCAAGGTCAAATGAGCCTTTCTTAGAGCTTGCAGGACTAGCTCTAGATTAACTAAGTGTTCCTCAAACGTATTTGAGAACACAATTATATCGTCTATATAAACTAGACAGATTTTCCAAACATATGGATGCAAAACTCTTTCCATCATACGCTGGAATTCGGCTGGCGCATTTTTTAGGCCAAAGGGCATGACTTTAAATTGATAAAGCCCTTCTTGGCATATGAAAGCAGTTTTCTCCTTGCTTTCTTCGTCCATTGGCACTTGCCAATATCCTGATTTGAGATCTAGGGTAGTATAAAATTTGGCTTTACCTAAACAGTCTAGATAGTCATCCATTCTAGGAATGGGATACTTATCATCCT
The DNA here is from genome assembly GCA_963922205.1 of Romanomermis culicivorax. Classification (NCBI taxonomy): domain Eukaryota; kingdom Metazoa; phylum Nematoda; class Enoplea; order Mermithida; family Mermithidae; genus Romanomermis; species Romanomermis culicivorax. The sequence goes on from CAWUHX010000196.1 coordinate 554,604, forward strand.
TGGTAACGTCATTTATACCCCTAAAGTCCATTACTGGTCGCTTGGTACCATCCTTTTTACCTACTAGAAATAACGGAGCTGCCCAAGGCGACTTTGATGGCTCAATTACACCCTTCTTGAGCATATCTTGCACATGCTCACGAACATGTGGCCGTAAATTTATGGCAGTCCTGTGGTACCTTTTTGCCACAGGTGCTGCATCCCCTGTATTTATTTTACAGGTCAAATAGGGTGTAGTAGTTGGAGGATCACTGGGCAAGCTGAATACGTCTCTATATTTTGCGAGACACCGTAAAGCTTGTTCCAATTGTTCAGATGGTATGTTGGATTTAGCTAGCATATTGTACAAGGCTTCCTTGAACTCTTTCTCATCCACTTGAGTCGAATCAGGTCTAGCCTGGACTGCACAAGTTTGCAGCTTCTCCAAATCCTCAACTATCTTCCCCTTAAGTTGATCTTGGTTATCAGTATCACACAACACTGAATTAGTATGGCCAATTATTTGATTTCTTTTCAAATGGCATCCTGATCCTGTGTTGTTGGATACCATAACAACAAAATCATCTTTTGTACCATCTACTATGGTACTATCAATGTGGAACCTTTCTTCATTGTCTTCAGACTCTATTATGATTCCATTAAGGCGATTTTCGCCTACCTTATCCCAAAGCTTTGCTCTCAGAAGTATATCAGTACCACTAGGTAAGTAGATGGGATTCACACTCACCACTGGTACCGAAACCTTTAGCAGGCAAATCTTTGGCTGGTATTGGTCGGCGGCGCTCATTGTGGATTCCGCGGCACTCGTGGTCATGACCTCTCCACAATTTGATTGGGGCTGGTCCGGCGTCACGTATATCCGTTGTTGACGGTTGTTGAGCGTCATCGTCCTATTCCTGAAATCTATTATGGCTCCTACCTGAGGATGAGCCAAAAAGTCTGTTCCTACAATGACATTTTCACCTGCTTCAGGAATTACAATTGCTTTTACGGGGAACTGTCCACACAATGTATCCATCCTAAATTGGATATACCCATGGGCTTGGACTGTCTTGCCGTTGGCTACTGTGACATTTAATATCCTGGGATATTCAGTATAATCTGGGCCCAAAGTTTCCTTCAGAAACTTAGCCGACATGACAGTGCACTGAGCTCCTGTGTCAATTAAAGCCATTGTCTTACGACCTCCTATAACAACCTCAATGTGGAATGGGGCTGTTCTGGGGTACGTATCCAGCAAATGTTGTTCCTGAGGACTAGCTGGTGTGCCTCTCCTTATTACTTGTATTGATGGTACTACAGGTTGTGGTGCAATTGCATTCATTTGCACAATACTACCTAATACAACATTTGGGCAACTCACTCTCTGGTTTACTTCACCTAAAGGACTCATCTGAGATTGCCTTGCAACCATAACACTCGAATAATCCTTCTGAGGTGGCTGATTTGTGAATTGACCTTGTTGAAGAGTCTGAGTCGGACCCATAATAGCCTGAGGAGGCTGAGGATGCTGTAATGCAGCTTGCTGTTGGTATTGCTGCATCTGCTGGAACTGCTTCTGCAGCTCCTTCTGTTTTTTAAACTCCAGAAATTCATTATAATCTGAATTCTGTTGATAACTCTCGTGGCTATCCTGATAACCTGAATAGCCTACATTATAAGCACCTCTACCTCTGCTATTATAGTTGGCATTTGGGTAACCTCCTCTACCTCTATAGTTACCTCTAGCAAAAGTGTTGAAGCCTCCCCTGTTGAAGGTAGGGAAGCTGGCTCTACCTCTGCTCCTGCGCTCGGACAATACTCTCAATGTCCTGCAGTCTGCAGTATTATGTGTTATGTTCTTGTGGAACTCACACCATGGCTTAGTCGGATCTCGGGAAACTTGACCTCCCTGACTGGTACTAGGTATGGCCACATCAGACCGATTTTCCGTTTGCCTGTTATCAACCTTTTGCTGGAGTTGGTCGAACCTTTCGACCAGTTGTACCATCTCTTTTGAGATTTTCAATAGAAGAGATTCTTTCTTACCTTTTTCGGTCTGAGCCCTAGGGGCTTCCCGAACTGGAATCTCCTCTATTTCAGGAGAATCACTCCTTGACCTTTGGGTTTGGGCCTGTACCTGATTACCTACAGTTTGATATGGTTGCCGAAACCTTTGCCTCTGGCCTTGTTGATATCCTTCTGACTGGTTCCTGGCAACTACGGCAATTTCAGGATCATGCCCACTAGGCATACCTACTTCATTAATTACTATAGGATCCTGTTGTGTACCCTTGGGTCCGTATCTCTGAAAGGCATTTTTGTACCTACGTTCAATGTCATGAATCTCTACTGCAAGATCATACCAGGTTCTAAAGGTATGCTTTGAATTTTTCAGTTCAGACTGAAATGTAGGATCACTCTTGTAAATAAAGGTATCAATAATCAGTCTCTGTTTAGACTGATAGTCTAAATCACCTTTAACTAGTTCCACTAATATACTGACCCTTTTTAAAAACTCTACGGCCTGTTCATTGGGTCTTTGTTGGATCTCAAACAACTCCCTGGTTAACATTTCCAGGTTGCACTCAGGTGCAAAGACATTAATAATGGCTCTCCTGGCCTCCCTATAGGTCATGTTGTCTCCTGCAACAGCCTTCGGTCTACCTTTAGAAAGCCTCAGCAGTGCTTCATACTTAGCTGATTCGGGTGTATCCCTACGGAATTCCCCTTCAAGTGCTGTTAAAAAGCTAAGCACCTGCTGATTTACCATACCCTCATCTAAAAGTTTGGGTAACACACCTTTAACGATATTCCTGACTACAATCTCCTGTGCCAAATTATTTGATGGCACTTCCCTCTGATCATAAGCTGCTGTTAACACTGGATCAAGATCAGAGTTCAGGGATTGCAGCATAACCCTATTTGGATCTCGTTGAGGTGGTACACCTCCTTGATATGATGGCATATTGTCTTTGTCAAACCTGTAATCCCTATATGGGAAACATGCCAATTGATCTGGTCTAAGGGTATTTGGATCAACTATATTTCCTCTACCATCATAGACCACTCTAGTTAAAGTTGGATGCTGCGGAGCTATCTGACTTTGATTCCTGAAGTCTGCCGATTGCTCAGCTCCTTCGAATCGAAGATCTCTAGCTGGACCTCTCCAACTTTTGGGCTCAAAGTTAAGCCTTTGCCCTTCATCAATATCAGGCCTATTACTAGGCCCTGCGCCTGCATTTATTTCAGCAGCGAGACGGTTGTCTCTTTCTGCACCCCTATTGCATGGTCTAACCTGTCTATCCGGCTCCTGTCGGCGCCTGTCGGCTTCCCTTTTGTTGTCCTCTGTGGCGGCATTTGCGATTATGTCGAACAAGGCTTCGACGGTCCCTTTCAACTCGCGTAGCTGCGTCGCCAACTCCTGATTGGACATCTCGGGAGCTCTTTCCTGCGGTTGGAATCGCTCTTGTTCCTGGGGAATCCTCTCTAATCTTTGATCGATTTCGGGGTCCCTTTCTTCGAAATTTGGTCGAATTTCGGGCGTAACGACGTCCCTTTTTGGTCCTGCTAATTCGACCTTTGGCGGCGGTGACCTTTTGAAATTTTGCTGCGGCGGTCCATCGGCGTCTGGGTTCGGATTCGCCGGGCCTGCCTCCTGCGGATCGATGGAAATCGCTGGCGGTCGGTCAATCGGTACGCCTGCATCTTGAGGCGTAAAATGCATTGCATTTTGTTGCAATGGTTGAACCCTCGCGGGAGTTTGATCTGGGATCACTGGGTCCGGAGCAGCATGCCGTTGCTGATCTCCGTCTCCCAAATTGACTAGATTCCCAGCACTCGCCACTCTGGGTGGTGATCTACGTAAAGTATTACCTCTCGGTATCCTTTCGTTAGGCATTTTAAATCCTGCTAACTTTCTGTAGAAACCTGGAGGATATTCTTTTCTCCTAGTCTGACTACGAAGTTCCGTGGTAAGGAGTTAAAAGCCACCACTTGTTGTGCAGGTCTTTCCTTAAGAGGCGTAAGAAAAGATTGGGTCTGAACTGACCTGTTAGAACTGATACCTTGGCTAAGCCTCGGTGATCTGTGCAACAGTCCGTTTGTCCCCAGACCTACAACAACAAAGATAAACTTTGTTCTAAATACGGGGGCCTTACCAAAGACCTCCGCAGTCTCCTAGATGAGACAAGGAATCCCCTCAGGGATAAACTTACTTGGGTATAACCCGAAAGGGGTTTCCCAAAACTTACTTGATGTAAGCCGGCGCCTGGGCCTCTGGCCCTCCGCCTTCGTCGACGCGGATTACCTAAATAAATAAACGAATATGTATAGCAATAAGTCCGGCGAAATATGTAAAAAGAATGTGGGTATACCACAGTGCAATACTCATAAAAAACACAAGTTGCTGGGAAATTTGTATTTGGGGACCCCAGCAATATAAACCAAGAATATAATAAAAACAATATTAAGTGAAGAATGATTTCACTTTCATTTTTCGTCTTTCTTTGGCGCTCCATTCTATGCAAATGTCTGCGCCGCTGGTCGTCCCTGTCGTCGATTTGCATGTCGATTTCCCCACACGAAATTGGCATCAACAGGGTGCCCAACAAATTCTTACCCGAGAGAAAACAAAAGCGATCAGAAACAGTAACTAAATTCTTGTTTGATCTAGAACACCTCGCAACCCTCGCCTACCCTAACTTTAACACAGATGCATGAGAAATGATCATAAAACCCCTCTTTGTAGAAGGCATGCAAAACCAAATCAGGGAAGCAATTAAGTATAGAAGGTTCGTGACCCTAAAAGAAATGTCAGACGAAGCAGCTTATATTGAACAACAAATCCTTAGAAATGAGTTAAAGTCTAACGCTCTTCCATTTATGCCCCCGAAACCCGAACCCATCTTTTCCCTAACCAAAAATACAGACCAACAGGACCTCTTGCATCAGTTAGAACAACAAGTAAAAGATTTACAGTTGCAGATCAAACAAAAACCCCAACCCCCACAACAGAGTAGCTACAACAATTTCAGTAACAATACTTTCAGCAGGAATAATGCTTACAGGAACAATACCACCCCTAGGCAACCCACATGCTTCCAGTGTGGACAACTTGGACACGTAGCTCGTAATTGTAAATCAGTAGGCACCCCAAAATCATGTGAAATCTGTTTTCGTAATAATCACATTACATGTGATTGTAAAAGCCGATGCATCCACTGCTCCCAAACAGGACATAGATCTGATAACTGCCTCTCCAAACCCTGCTCAAATTTTCAATGTTTTCTATGCAAGCAGAGAGGTCATACAAGTAGGTACTGCCCGAATCAACATATTCGTAATATTCAAAATTGCATTGAGTACAGGCAACCCCAACCCCTCATGGACATTGATGACCCCGCATTTTACTCAACACTACCCGCCATAACTAACGGCCCTCAGACTACTTTAGGAACTATCATGCCCAGCACCCACCGCAGTAGTCAGGAGGAGTACATCCTCGACCTGGACGTACCCGATTGGTGCGCCATGTCACCACCCCCCATGCCCGAAGCCGCAAAAATCGAAAAATCGCCACCCACCATACCGGCAGACTACAAAATCCCGCGGAAACAGGGAACCAAGTGGCCCATCGCCCCCGAAACACCCTCCGAACCCGGCCGCAACTTATTGTCCCTTTTACACAGCCTCACCCCAGAACCCTACCAATTCCGCCCCTGCCAAACACTGCTACCGACCTCCACGAGTAAGCAAATCCAAACCCCATCCCATGACTCAACTTCTAAAGTTTTACAGACTGTTCAGATTGCAAACCGGCCACCCCCCCCCCAGCTCAAAACCGCAAAACACCAATGGCCACACCAAACCGGCCAGAACGAAAATATACAATGCCCCGCCACCTCCAATAACACATTGTATTGGCCGATGTTTTGTATTTTTCTTTGTATAATAATCCCCACATCGTGTAGTGCCCAATTTCAGATCTGTGGAACTTCATTGAGCGGTCACTCAGTCAGCATACCAAAACTTGTATCATGCATGCCCCCTTCCACAGTAGACAAACCAGTACAGACATTCAGAAAAATCTATATCCCCTCCACTAAACCTCACATAACAGATGCATACAAATGCAGTGTTCGCAAATGCAAAATTTGTACCAATACAGGGTTTTTTGGCTCAAAAGGTATTGTCTTCGACCAAACCGAATCGCAAAATCTAACCCCACATGTTTGTAAGGCAATTGTTATAGACAAAGAACACAACGGTCAAAAATTATACGAAACCCAACCAGGATTTCGGTCAACAAACAACTCCCTAAGCGTAGAATACACATGGTGTTGTACAGACCACTGTACGTCGGTCACTAACGTCATCATAGAAATAGGAAAAATAGCATCTTGGAATGGAAAATCTATGACAGGTACATTAGGTGACCTGGGGTCATGCAAACCAACATCAGGCCATTGTGTAACAACCGACGGGTCTATTATCTGGAATGAAACAGCATTCGAAAACTTATGCCCTTTCGAATACAGAAATACACATCCCATAAAACTCACGCAAACCCACATGATAATAGAAGAGCTACAAGGTGCATTCTCTGTTAAAAATACACTCTTTTCGAACCCCAACTGCCCAGAAGTCCAAGACAGCATTCTAACCGAACAAGGCATTGTTGTACAATTAGACAAAAGCACCCCACATCGTAACGCATTTTTAACCCCAAAAACCAATGAAACTCATACTACATTATACGATTTTGATGATTTTGAACCCATTAACCCAAAACTAAATTATCTAGCACACAAAATCCAGGAATTCGAAATTCAAAATTTCAAAAACATATGGAGTGAATTATGCAGACAGGCACAGCGTCACCTTGATCTCATATGGCAAATTTTACGCCTTGATGCAACAATTGGAGCGTATGCATTCCTACAGCAAACCGACATAATAGCAGAATTCACAGGAGAAGCCCTCACAGTCTGGCCCTGTAAACAGGTAAATGCATCTAAAGTCTTCTACAACCATAAAATCAACCAAACATGCTACAAACTTTTACCCATTCTCGTAGGAACGGAACTCATGTTTTCCAACCCAGGAGGAAATGATTTAACCCCTTTCTCACAAACAGTTGACTGCCATCACATGCATGTAGCCCTTTACAAACAGAATAATACATGGGTTAGTGAAACAGGATCCCCGCATGTCACAAATCTACCCTTAGAAATCGTCTGGAACCAAAATTTTTCCCTTTTCCATTTTAATACACCTGCCATTTTTCATGATCAACTTGCAACTATTTCAACCAACTTACTCTTTTTGAAGCAATACATTTACAAAACTCACACACTTGAAAACGTTGTTAAAAAACTCATCAATTACACCACCCAAATGTCCCTTAACTCAGATACAGTTTACAATATGATCTCAGGCAGTGGCCAAGCAATGGGAAATACCCTCTCTGGCGCCGGTCAAGGCATAGAACATGTAATAACCGGCACAACCCAAAGCCTCACAGACGGATTAAATAATTTACTCAAAGGACTCCTGCAAATCATTATTAATGTAACCGTTATTACTGTAGTTAATGCAGGCGTCTTTTACTCTTTTCTCATTCTTCGAAAAAATTCCCCTTTCCCAAAGCAACAGGTCACAAATGAACATACGTACGAAATACCATCACACAACAGACGTTTACATGAGACCATTCCCCCATCATTTGGCCATGCTCTCTTAGAATTAGCTAATCCTCGTGGGGCACAAATGCAGCAGAAATACGTCCTTGTCGATATTGATACCCCCCGAACTCCTGCAATCGAACTCATTAATCAAATTCACCAATCTGGATCAAACAAGCCACCCCAGAATGTACCTGAGAAACATACCCCTCACATCCCAATTACACTTAACGGCAAATTAGTTACAAAAGGCATGATTGACACTGGAGCAGTCTACTCACTCATTGATTCGCGAATCACTCAAATTCTACAGCTAGACATGAAACCCCCGCTAGTCCAAGCAAAAGCCGCCAATAACCTTCCGATTCACTTTGTAGGAACTACTTTTGTTACGGTCACAGCCCAAACTATACAGGAAACAATAATGGTCCACGTACAAAAAGATTGCACAGCAGACATCCTTCTAGGCAAAAACTTTCTCAGTCGATTTTCCGAATACACTATCAACAATCAAAAATCTCAGGTCCAATTTGGCAACGTTATACTCCCCTGCGATGGCCTAGAATATAGTCCCCTTTCGACCCGTGGTGGAACTTATTTAGACGAGAAATTAGAATTACCACCCTGTACAGTCACCGAATTTACTGTCCCCTTGCCCAAATTGTACCTACAAGTTAAACAGCTTGAATTTACTCCCAAACCCAAACAGAATCCCAAAGTTCATTTCGCAGCTTGTGTCTCTGAAAACCAAAACAGTCGCATACGCATATCGGTCCTAAACACACAAGAAACAGCCCAAACCCTTTACCCTGGAACATGCATCAGTACAGTCTCCTGTTACATCCCAAAACAAAATGCCCCCACTAAAGTAACCCCCTTGACACAAAACCAGCCAAACCGTTTTGATACATTCACATGGTTGAAAGAAAACGTTAATTTAACCTCCAGTGACCTCACAGAAACCGAAAAAACTCAACTCCTACGCGCCTTATCGAAGTATCCTACATTATATGCTAAATCCAAAATGGACGTAGGTAGAACCACCCTTGTTTCACATACAATTGACACCAATGGTTCCCAACCCGTACGCAGACACCTTTTTTGGACATCACCAAAGAAAAAGCAAACAATGCAAGCAGAGGTCAAGCAACTCGCACCAGCAGGTGTCATTAGTCAAAGCAATTCCCCATGCTGCACCAACACAGTTTTAGTCCCCAAAAAAGATGGAGGCCATCGTTTATGCATTGATTTTCGAGGCCTCAATAAAGTAACAAAAAAAGATACCTACCCCTTGCCCCACATAGACCAAATTCTAGACACCCTGCCTGGCATGAAATATTTTACCTCTCTTGACCAATCAAATGCCTGTTATTCCATTCCCATTGCACAAGCAGACAGAGAAAAAACTGCATTTAATTGCTCAGCCAGACAATATCAGTTCAACTACCTCCCCTTCGGTCTCACCAACACCCCAGCCACATTCCAAAGGTTAATGGATGTTATTCTTTTGGGATTGCAATGGAACACATGCCTTGTCTATCTCCACGATGTTTTGGTCTTCCCAGACTCTTATGCCCAAATGCTGGAACGTTTAGACACTATCCTTGCCCGTTTCTCACAAGCAGGCCTTAAACTAAACATACAAAAATGCAAATTCTGCCAGCCCCAAGTCCAATACTTAGGCCACGTCATTTCTCAGCAAGGCATTTCACCAGACCCCAATAAGGTACAGTCCATTTATGACATACCCACTCCCAAAAGCTCCAAAGAAGTTAAGTCATTCCTTGGCCTACCCTCTTATTATCATAGATTCATCCCAAATTGTTCCCAAATCTCTAGCCCACTCACAGCCCTACTCAAAAAGAATTCGGAATTTTCCTGAGGCCCCGAACAGCAAACGGCATTCACTAAGCTAAAAGAATTGCTCATTCATGCCCCAATACTGCAGCATCCCGATTTCACCAAACCGTTTATTCTGCAAACTGACGCCTCAAAACTCGGAATCGGCGCCATTCTCAGCCAATTAGACAGTAAAGGTCAGGATCACCCCATCGCTTTTGGGAGCCGCACATTGAAATCCGCAGAACGCAACTACCCAATAACTGAGTTGGAAACCCTTGCAGTAGTTGAGTTTGTCAAGTATTTCTGCCCCTATCTTTTCCAGCAACATGTTATTGTACACACTGACCATACAGCAGTTCAGGCAGTCTTACAAAAGGAAAACCCGTCCTCTCGCATTGTCCATTGGGGATTAGCCCTCTCCCGTATTCAACTCGACATTCAACCTAAGAAAGGCACTGCTAACTGCAATGCAGATGCTGTCTCTCGATTCCCCTCACAGACAGCGAAGCAATCCTTTGATATTGAGCAGCTAGAAACCCGCCCTGAAATATCAACCATAAATTCTGTTCTAGAGGCCGAAGCAAATGAACAAGAAGAACAACAGAAAAATTTTGCCGAACTCCAATGCACTGACCCAACTGTCAAAAGTATTTTAGCAAAAATGGCCAAAAAGCACCCCCTTACTATGATCAAAGTCACAGTGCATCACAACATCCTCTTTCGTATAGTCAACAAACAAGCAAAACTATACATCCCCAAGTCCCAAGTACAGCATCTCATTGCCTCTCATCATGACAGCAAATTCACAGGCCATTTTGCTGCCAGGAAAACTTTACACTTGCTCAGACAAAAATATTTTTGGCCCTAATTGAGCCGTGATATCAAAGGCTACTGCAAAACTTGCCACCCATGCCAGACACAGAAAGCCCTCCAGCACAAAATACATGCAAATCTCGTACCAATTCAGCCGACTGGCCCATTTGATAGAGTCCATGTTGATTGCATGGGGCTGTTACCCCTCACTGAAGATGGCAACCGATTCGTTGTAGTTTTCATCGACTATTTCACAAAGTATGTAGAGGCATTCCCGACCCCTGACATCACTGCAGCCACTATCGCCAAGTTATTTGTAACCAAAATTGTTTGCCGTCATGGGTCCCCAAAAATCATCCATTGTGATCGTGGCTCCGATTTTGTATCTGATCTGTTTTCACGCATCACTAGTTTATGCAACACTCAGAAAATTCATACCACCCCATACCATCCCATTGCCAATGGGGAAGTTGAGCATTGCAACCAAACTCTAGCCACCCGTATCCGCATGTACATCAATTCAAATCACACTGATTGGGATACTTATCTACCATGTGCCGTTTTTTCGATCAACATTCATAAGAATGATAGCACCTCGTATCCCCCATTTGAATTGCTCCACGGTAGACAGGCTAATCTTCCATCAGACGCAGCCTTAAATTTTTTCCTCACGTCCTACATGGTTGATTTAGAGGATTACGCCCTTCATGTAAAATCTCATTTTACAGAAGCACTCTCAACCATGCAGAAAAGCTTACAAAAAGCCCAAGATCACTACACCCATCAGTATAACAAGCATGCTCAGAACATACATTACAAGGCAGGCGATCTTATTCTTTACAAAAATCATTTGTGTAAACAAGGGCTGACTCCCAAATTCCTCCCTCGCCAAAACGAGCCCTATACAGTTACAAATTTCATGTACCCCAACGTTACACTCAAACACCCCCATAAGAATATTACATTTACGGTACATGTCAACGAGACAACCCCTTTCTACCCTCGGAAAGCACCTATTGAAACTGCCCCCACCCCTCCTCAACCTCGAAAGCCTTGAATGAGGATGTTCAACTCCGGAAGGAGGAAAATGTAACGTACCTGCTAAAGCAGTACTGTAAATATGTAGCATACTGTATGTGATAAACATTTATTAAATATTATTCATTTTCCTATTTTATCGTCTCAAGGGTGTCTGGGATTCACACCCAAACATTCCTATAAAATTACGTGAAGTACTTTATTTTGATCCATTCACACCCGGGTAGCCCAATTAAGATGCCCCAATTAATTTGCACAAATGGCAGCTGGTCCCCTAGAACCTACACTAAACTACACATTCCATGGCTACCATAATCCCCCGTAAAAATCGTAAACAACACCTGCACACAGTAAATTACGTAAAAGCCCCCCCAGACAGTAGTCTCAAGTGTAACGGTAGCAACGGCCCCACAAAACATGTGTATTCAGAGAAACAGATACAGGAAGCATACACAGAAGCACAGACGTGTGGCTAAGCCCACCATAGGAAGCAAGCGATACACGAAAAGCATACCGTACTAGAAAAGCGTTAAAGGGCGTGACCAAGTAAGCATGAAGAGCAGAGCAGGAAGCGACGATTGGCGGAAGAAGATGGACAGAAGCAAGACCTCCCGCGATGCCCAGGGAGTGGCCAAAAACGTCGTATAAAAAGAGAAGCAAAGCGTGATTTTATTATTATTGGTTAGTGATTGGATTATTGAATTCGTCGTTTTTGAAAACCGCGCTTGCCCCCGTTTTTATATTTGCAAGCCGCCATTTTTACAAAAGCATTTAAACCGAGGCCCGTTCGTTATTTTTAAACCGAGACTGCGTTTTTTGTATTGTTGTCAACGTCTCAAAGCAGCCGTCGATTAGTATCGTATCGCCCCATATTGTGAATCGCCCGTCTCCCCCGCGCCATTTCGTTGCCGTAACGTCCATTTGGTTAAAGTAAAGTGCTTCACACAAAATCTGGTCATTACAAGCCCATTTGGTGAAATTTTCATAGGGCAAGCCGGAAAAGACCGAGAAATCCAAGGTTCTGGTCAAAAGATCACCTCATAGATTGTTGACACGGAAGTCATCGATTCGCGATTCAGCGTTTTCAACTTTCTGGGTTAGCTGGGTTTTTAGATTTCGCAGTTGACCATCCAGAACCACTGCTAACGCATCTTGGACGAGGGTTCCTAACAAGTCTTCATTTCTGAGCATTCTTTTGTTCAAAATGCTATTTTTAGCTTCAAGTTCAGCCCTTTTGAAACTTTCACTCAGGGTTTCTTTTCGAGTACCCAGATTCGGGGCTACAAAGACAGATCGGCTCTTTGAAGAAATTTACGATTAGGAAAAATCGGATTTTCCACACAAACGATATTCAAAATCGACGAGGGAGCCTTAGATTAAAAAAAAACGAGGACGAATCAAAATTTCAGGAAAACTACGATAAGGCACAAAAACTTTTGGATAAGGCTGAAAAAGTTGCCCCTGTTATTAGGTCACCAAGTTTTTATGTCAGGGTTATTTTGTATTTTCGACCCTAGAACGCGAGACCCTGACTAATGATGGGTAGGGATGAGCTCGATTCCCTTCTGGGTTTTCTATTTATTCAGAATTCGGTAAGAACGAACAAATATACAAAACTATAGAACAACCCAACTTTCTGACGATCCGTTACAAAACTGAAAATATCGACTAACTGTAGCAGGGTCCTTCCCACACTACTGGACTTTGTGGTTTAGGGTCCTTCCCACTACCACCAAACTCAGGGGTTTGAAGGGTCCTTACCTTAAACCTCCCAATGCGTTTCAATGGGTTTTGGTCTGTGCACCAAAAACCCAATATGTGATTCTATTTTTCAATTTGTGCCGAGCGCACGACTTTTCTCAATGGCTGTTCCACTTCCTAATGACCACTTTCTTGGGTCCTTCCCATGAAAAACGATTGTCTACAGTAACCTTTACCGTTAGACTAGGGCGTGGTCAGCATCTATCCCAGAACCTTTCCAGGTAGATCGCCCATGCATATGCCTCCGTGCAGGCATAAAACGCATTTGCATATTTTCACAACCTTTGTGCAAATTGCATCACCTGTTGCACAACGTGCACATCTCTTCACATCTGTCCGTTAGTCTTTGTTGAGTGGGTCCATCATAATGATGGCCCCATAGTGTGCAGGATCCTTAATAACCATCCCTTGCATATGTTTTTTGGTTAATTTTTTGGATTATCGTCAGAATATTGAGGTCGCCCAGACGAAAATGTACAAAAGAAGACGAGAAAAACAAAACACTTATGAAAATGTACGTCTGGAAAACGTTCCAGAATTGAGAACAAAAACACGAAATAATTACAGTATGCTTGCTGAATTTTGCAAAAAAATTATATACAGTAAATCACCTCGTGACAAATTCACATAAGTTACAGCACTCCGTAATTTGGAATTTTTATATTTTTTGACGTTTTTCGGTCTTTACATGTGTATCTGCTCAGAAAAGACGTGACTCTGAAGCTGAATGTTCATTTCACGCAGAAGACCGTGCTCCATATGCGGGCATGAAAAACATTTTCTAAAACTTTACTTAACACTTTCTATTCCATTTTAAAGTGTCAAAATGGAAGTTGAAATTGACCGAAAAAGTCTAATTATGATTCCACTGAATATGCCATCAGCAAGATACAGGCAAAATTCAAAGCGTTCAGATTAGACGAATAAAAAGAAAAGATGTAAGTCGAATCACTGGTAAAATTTCATCGATCAATTTACAATGGTTGCGCAACAGGATGCCTCAGAAGAGATGCAACAAAACTTTCTCTTGTCAGTAATTTGACCGGAAAAAATCGAAGCTGCAAATTTGATGTTACAAAATATGTGTCGGTTCTCTGACTCCACCTATGTTATAAGCTGTGCGGAAGTGCTCTACAGTTGAAGGCACCCTGTTCCACACCACGTGATGTTAGAGTGACGAAAATAGAGAAAATGATAGTAGATTGCAGTACCATTCCAACAAAGCAAAGAGTATCTGAATACCTCTTGCCGTTTTTCTGTAAATGTATTTCAAACAATCACTCAATTTCTGAAATTTAATGAAGATTTTCGAAGTTTTCGATTTTTCGAAGCACTTCCTTTAGAAACCAACAAGATAGATCCATGAAAAATTATCAGGACTTCAAGCCACATGTTTTCTCTCGTAATATATTGGTATAGAATGCATCCTGTGTTCCCAGAACTTTATAGATGGGATTAAATTCAAAAAATTCAGTTTCAAAAATTCAAAAACATATTTGAATGGCAGTTCAATGTATGCAAATGTCTGCAGCTGCCAAAACGGTGTATGATGATGAGATGTACTTCTGCAGCTACTGTATGAACAAAAGAACAATAAGATAAAATTCCTCCTGTCACATGCTGATCAATTTTGAACAATGTCACGTTTCACACTTTATATTGTTTGTCACTTTTTGTTTAACAGTTACTTACTTTTATTTTCGTTTCATTCATTATGTTTTACATGCATTCTTGTGTGCATTTTGTGTTTCATTTCCGTTACATTTTGGTGATTTTCTGTTGTGCATGTAGACTAGGGTATGTAACCCCTTAATCAGAATTTCCACCAGATAAGCTCAATGAGTTCATGGCCATAATTGGAGCATTACATGCACCTCTTATCAGTAAAAACTAGCGACATTTTGCAACGCAAAACGACTAGTTTGGAAATTCTCATTAAAAGACATTCATATGTTAAGCATGGAGAGTGAAACTCGCCCCAATGCTTAATGTATTTGAACTGGAAAATGTCCATGTGACCATAGGCATCTTCTGCACCGATTTCTGCTGCAGAAGTTAGCTTGGGCGTCGTTAGCTCCACCCTGGGCATACTGTAGGCCTAGGAGGTTCTTAAAAGGGCCTGTTTCGTTAGTTTTGCTCTCATTTTTGGGCCTTCCAAGTTTTTCTTGTATTTATTTTTTTTTATTTTTAGCACTGCGTCTGTCGAATTTTATATATTTTTATTATATTGTATTGCATCTGCGGCCCTACATTTCATCAAAAAATTTTCATACATTTATTATGTCCACTGCTTCCATCACCCGAATCCTATTCAGGAATATACCCATCACCCCTTGCGTGTAGTTACCTCCTGCTGCTTCACCCATGGATAGTTTGCGTCGCCCGTTGACCTCACATTAAACGAAGTGGACCCATGTCACATTAAATGAAGTGGGTGATCCGTCACATTGATGGGGAAAACCCGTACCATATCCCATAGGAAACATGGCCATGACACTGTAGGTTACATGCTGTGACCCCGTGGGGTGGCTCTAGTAATATTCTTCATTTCGGGAACCTAACCCAGCTGGTACTACCACAGGTAAACCTATGGTGTACCTCGGCCTTGTCCTAGGGTTATGCTGTAAAATAATGGACAACATGGCCGGGTCAGGGGTGCCAATCCCTAATCCTCACTCACTGAGAATGAGGGATGGTGTCATTCGGAGAATGGCGCACTGTAGGGGACCTGATTGTTAACCTAAATCCCCTTATTGGCCCTGACCTTAAGGGTCTAAGGGCTTTCTCAACTGAGGGTACTTCCGAGGGAAACTAGCTTAGGGGAGACTCCCACAAATATACCCTCAACAATAATAACCCCTGAGAAGACTTACTATCCCCTTCTTCAAGTACTCCGCGATGAGCGACGGGTCCTGGGGTCACAGCGTGGGGTCCTGCAGACGGTGATGAACGGGTACGAAAATCCGAGCAATTCGGCATGGGGTACTGCAGCTGCGGATCGGCAGGCGGCGGTATCAAACATTTCCTCGGTGAGGGCGATGGGGTTCCTGATTAACGGCGACGGGGACGAGTTTCTATGGTCGGGTTACTGTAGTGGTAATGTATAAGAAGGCCGGAGGTGAGAATATGTAAATTTATTCGATGAGCGGCGAATGCAGTTGACAATACAAAATATAATAATCGACGAGCGGCAAACGCGAAACGCAAGGCTAAAAAGACACAACCACAGTTAGGCCCAGAAATGAGTGTGCCCTTTTAAAGGGCTCCATAAACTACAGTATGCCTTGGGTGGAGTTAACACTCCCCCAAGCTAACTTCTGCAGCAGAAATCGATGCAGAAGATGCCTATGGTCACCTAGACATTTTCCAGTTCACAACGTTAAGCATTGGGGCGAGTTTTCACTCTCCATGCTTAACATAGGAACATCAACTAGTGAGAATTTCCAACTAGTCGTTTCACATTGCGAAACGTCGCTAGTTTTTACTGATAAGAGGTGCATGTTGTGCTCCAATTACAGCGATGAGCTCGGAGAGCTTATCTCCAATGGAAATTCTTGACTAGCGGGTACATACCATAGTCTACGTGTATAACAAAATAATAAATCGAAACGGAAATAAGATGTGCCCAAAAGAAACAGAAATGAAACATGAAAAAGTACACACATAAATTGCATGTAAAAATTATAAAAAACGAAACGCAAAATTGATGCAAATTATTGTAACACAAAACGTAACGAAAAATATAATGAGAAATTGTGATGTGAATCACGTGACGTTTGACGAAATTCGTCGGCACGTGACACGGCGGTCCTTCAAAAAAGGGCGTCCTGGTCCTTGTGTCGGGTGCTGCATGTCTGTGGAGGTCAAATGTTCAGGTGATGGTGACGGCGGGGGGGTCAATGGTCCAGTGGTTTTTCAGTGCGTTTTGACTTGCGGCATTATGTCAATGGTGAGTGGAATTGCTGACGTCAATTGGGGATGCATGGAGTTGCTGACAACAATTGATCCGTTTGGTGAAGTTGCCAATTGTCGATTGGTTTGTTAAATCTGAAACGAAACTGAAAGAAAAAATTTTAGGGGCAAGATATAGGCTATCGCACGGATGTGCCTGTGATATGAGGCAATACCCTAGTTTAGATGCATTGATTGCTGCTCATTCTCTTCTTTACACTGCTATTCCATGGATAGTTTGGGTCGCCCATTGACCTCACATTAAACGAAGTGGACCCATGTCACATTAAATGAAGTGGGTGATCCGTCACATTGATGGGGAAAACCCGTACCATATCCCATAGGAAACATGGCCATGACACTGTAGGTTACATGCTGTGACCCCGTGGGGTGGCTCTAGTAATATTCTTCATTTCAGGAACCTAACCCAGCTGGTACTACCACAGGTAAACCTATGGTGTACCTCGGCCTTGTCCTAGGGTTATGCTGTAAAATTATGGACAACATGGCCGGGTCAGGGGTGCCAATCCCTAGTCCTCACTCACTGAGAATGAGGGATGGTGTCATTCGGAGAATGGCGCACTGTAGGGGACCTGATTGTTAACCTAAATCCCCTTATTGGCCCTGACCTTAAGGATCTAAGGGCTTTCTCAACTGAGGGTACTTCCGAGGGAAACTAGCTTAGGGGAGACTCCCACAAATATACCCTCAACAATAATAACCCCTGAGAAGACTTACTATCCCCTTCTTCAAGTACTCGGCGATGAGCGACGGGTCCTTGGGTCACAGCGCGGGGTCCTGCAGACGGTGATGAACGGGTACGAAAATCCGAGCGATTCGGCATGGGGTACTGCAGCTGCAGATCGGCAGGGGGTGGTATCAAACATTTCCTCGGTGAGGGCGATGAGGTTCCTGATTAACGGCGACAGGGACGAGTTCCTATGGTCGGGTTACTTAGTGGTAACGTATAAGAAGGCCGGAGGTGAGAATATGTAAATTTATTCGATGAGTGGCGAATGCAGTTGACAACACAAAATATAATAATCGAGGAGTGGCAAATGCGAAACGCAAGGCTAAAAAGACACAACCACAGTTAGGCCCAGAAATGAGTGTGCCCTTTTAAAGGGCTCCATAAACTACAGTATGCCTTGAGTGGAGTTAACACTCCCCCAAGCTAACTTCTGCAGTAGAAATCGTTGCAGAAGATGCCTATGGTCACCTAGACATTTTCCAGTTCACAACGTTAAGCATTGGGGCGAGTTTTCACTCTCCATGCTTAACATAGGAACATCAACTAGTGAGAATTTCTAACTAGTCGTTTCACATTGCGAAACGTCGCTAGTTTTTACTGATAAGAGGTGCACGTTGTGCTCCAATTACAGCGATGAGCTCAGAGAGCTTATCTCCAATGGAAATTCTTGACTAGCGGGTACATACCATAGTCTACGTGTATAACAAAATAATAAATCAAAATGGAAATAAGATGTGCCCAAAAGAAACAGAAATGAAACATGAAAAAGTACACACATAAATTGCATGTAAAAATTATAAAAAACGAAATGCAAAATTGATGCAAATTATTGTAACACAAAACGTAACGAAAAATATAATGAGAAATTGTGATGTGAATCATGTGACGTTTGACGAAATTCGTCGGCACGTGACACGGCGGTCCTTCAAAAAAGGGCGTCCTGGTCCTTGTGTCGGCTGCTGCATGTCTGTGGAGGTCAAATGTTCAGGTGACGGCGGGGGGGTCAATGGTCCAGTGGTTTTTCGGTGCGTTTTGACTTGCGGCATTATGTCAATGGTGAGTGGAATTGCTGACGTCAATTGGGGATGCATGGAGTTGCTGACAACAATTGATCCGTTTGGTGAAGTTGCCAATTGTCGATTGGTTTGTTAAATCTGAAACGAAACTGAAAGAAAAAATTTTAGGGGCAAGATATAGGCTATCGCACGGATGCGCCTGTGATATGAGGCAATACCCTAGTTTAGATGCATTGATTGCTGCTTGTTCTCTTCTTTACACTGCTATTCCAGCATGGAACAGGAGTGGGTATTTCGTGAGGGGCACGGCGGTCCTTCGAAAAAGGACGACCCAGTCCGTAAGTAAAGAAGAGCAGAGCTGTTGATTATGGGTCGGAGACCTCTGCATCAAGATGTGGGTCAATGAGATCTTGTGTAAAATCTTGGTTTGTTGATGGAATCACCAAAGGTGCTGTCTCGATGACCTGTGAAGCGCCACTGCAATCCTGTGAGCAGCAGGTCCATGAGACATTGAAACGTCCCAGGTGCATTGCAAAGACCAAGAGGCAGATAGTTGAACTCATAAAGGCCAATATGCATGTTAAACGCCGTTTTCTCCTTGTCTGCCTCGGCAATAGGTATAGACCAGTAGGTGTTAGCCTGATCAAGGGTAGTAAAGTATTTCATACCCTTGAGTGTGTCGAGGATATCATCAATCCGTGGGAGAGGATAGACATCCTTTTTCGTGACCTTGTTAAGACCATGAAAGTCCACACACATCCGGTGTGACCCATTTTTCTTGCGAACCACGACGGTGTTAGTAGCCCAGGGTGAGGTACTAGGCCAAATAATGCCTTTTTCCTGGAGCGCTTTGACTTCTTGTACGATGAGATCCTTTTCCTTGGGCGTGGTGTGGTAAGGGAAACGGCGGACTGGGCGAGCGTCACCTGGTACACGAGGTCAGTGGAACCTGTGTCCTTTTCATCAATAGCATAGAGGTCAGTGAATGTGACCAGTAGGTCAAGCAACGCTGATTTATCCTGTGAGGAGATATCTGAAGATATCACAGCATTCGCCTCAACCCAATTACAGTCAAGAATGGTATCAGACTTGACCGCCGATCCCTGTGAGGAATCAGTGTGCATCTGCACATGACCGATGGTTGTGTGCGGGTAGAGAACCACTGAGTGTGTACTTGGGTTGACTACCTGTAGGGGTATGCGACCATTAGTCACAGTACTCACAGTACCAGCAAAGTACATACTGCGTTGTTGTCCCAAAAGAGGCTTAGGAAAGAAAGCTACCTCGGGTACAGTTGCGTATAATGCAGGTACAGGTGCAGTAAATTGTGTCAAGGAACGAGGCTCAAGGACAATCAACTCCTGCAAGGGTAGTGCCCCATGAGCGGAAGGGGGATTGTGAATGAGGCCCTCAGATGGAACCCAAAGTTCCTTGAACTGAAGAAAGGATATCTCCCAGTTCAAGCTGACACAATTGAAATGTCGGAGGAAGTTCGTCCCTAGGACTAGTTCAGCTGAACAATTCTCTTGAACTTGGACCTGAATCTGTTCAGAGACATCAGCCACTGTCACCATGATGTAGGCAGTGCTTAGCAGTAGAATTGGAGACCCATTGGCTGCTATGGGGCGAGCCCTAGTCTCTGTGAGTACCAAGTAGGGTAACTGGACTGCCAACTTGTGATCCACAAGCGAGAAAACTGCTCCTGTATCAATTAGAGCTTTGGCTTCCACCCAATTGTTCAGTCGAACTCTGATATGAGGGGTCCTCATTTCAGTTGGGTAGAAAGTTGACACCACATGACCTGGGTCAGGCACGCAGTCGTCAAAACTCGACTCTGGCGCATTGATTCGCATTGGTATTGGCAAGCCAGTGCGCCGGAGTAACCCTACCAGAGCACAACCAACCGAGACTTCTGGATTGGTCCCAGGAGTGGGATAAACCTGAACAGTGAGTACATGATCCGATCTTTCTCCCGAGCTCTGAGTAGCTCCTAATGATTCGACCTCAGCATCAGAGAGTGGTGGCACCCCTAGTACAGGGGATGCAGGCACATCAGAATCACTAGGCTCGCGGAAATGGCCTTTCTCTAGTGTAACTGGAGAAGCTCCAGGCGGGGGTCGAGGGCAGTTTGACCCTGACCTGGTCATAAAGTGACCGCTGGCCCATCTAGAAGAGGTCCGACTACCTCTGGTTGACCCACAGGCGAGGCAACTAAGGAAGCTCGCGAGGGTGGCCGAGAAATGGAGGAAGTCCTTGATCTGGACCGGGACCCGGACCTATGAGAGGCCCTTGATAGTGAACGTGTATTCTCCCACCAGGGTTCGACCTGCTCAATCTCAGCCGCTGTCAACAGAAGTGGCAGTTCTACCGCATTCAATCGACAGACCTGTTGTTGGTAATCAAAAGTGATATTCTGGAATTGTTCTAGAAAATCCAATCTGATAATCAGATCGACTGGTGCCCAGAAAGGAGATGTAGTCTTACACACATGGAGATGTATATCCACTCTAGTGTGTGGCTGATGGGTTCCAGGCAACATGATCTCATACGGTTCCAATAGGAGAGTATGACGGCTTTCCCATTGATACTCATTAATGGGTTAAAGTCATGATGTTGCTGGAAAGCCATCGCCGCCTTCGGACTTTCTTTAATCAAGGCTTTGTGAAGGCATTGACTAATGATGGTCCGTGGACAACCAGTGTCAAGGAAAGCAGGGGTTTCCTTGTGGTCAACCAGTATGACAAAACACTGGGTGATCCTGTCTAACTGAGTTGGCACATCGTTCTGCATGTAGTGAAAACCTACCCAATGCTGAACTTTCCGGAGGAGGTTCAACGGAGAGTATTGGCTAACAAACCGAACCTGTCTTTTCCGCAGGCCGTAACTGAGGTAATAGATGACCCCAACGTAGATGAGAAATCCTGTACCGGCCAGCACTGCCAGTGTGATGAGTGTGTTAAAGATCAACTGCACTGGTCCACTCAAAAGAGACTGTAAGCCCTGTATGAGGTTGTGCTGCTGACCAGTAATCACATGGTTTGCTGCCAGACCAACACCTTCCAGTGAGGCTTTGATGTCAGTCCCTACCCCTGCAACCGCTTGATAAATAGTATCTGGTTGTAGGGATAGACCAGCGGTATAATTGGCCAACTGGTTCAAGACCGCTTCAATTTGCTCAGTCTTGTAAACGTACTGTTTAAAGAAGGCAAAACTTGAAGGGGTCATCGCCAACTGATCGTGGAAGAGCGCAGGAGCGTCAAAGTGAGTGATGTTGAAGTGCTGTTTCCAGAATAGTTCAAGTGGAATGTGGTCCACATGGGCCGTACTGGACTCAGTAAACCAGCCCGAGCGATTTCGGAAAATCCCCGTGAAGTGATGGTCACACGGCACTTTTGGGCTGAATTTAATGAGATCTGGGCCACTGGGGGTGGCAAAAAAAATGGTGCCACCAACCTTTAGGGGTAGGTACTTGTAACAGGTGTCCCCCACTTGGTGCGAATGGTAGACATAATTAGCGTTGACCTTTTGACACGGCCATATCGTCAGTGCTTCATCTGTAAATTCCGCCGTCAGATCATTCCTTTGCAGGAATGCCCGGGCTCCTAGTGTAGGGTCAAAACGAAGCAACTGCCAAGTCAGATCAACGTAGCATTGAGCGTGAGAACACAACTCAAGCCACATGAACCGAAAATTGTTAATTTCTGATTCTTTGATCTGCTGAGCCAGGTAGTTCAGTTTGGCATTGACAGGGTCAGGGACAGAGTCCTTCGCCAATCCGAACAACCTTTGGGTCAAATTAAATCTTCCGTGGATGTGTAGAAGAAGACCCTGATCCGTTCCTACTGTGTTCAACCGGAGGTCAGGAGATAGCTGAAAGACGCGAGAGTTTCCCAGGATCTTCAGGGCAACCTGCAAATCATCCATGATGATATGGTTCCCTGATACAGACGCAGTGTAATTACCCTGAGGTCAATAATGACACTGTGCTGTAAAATTTGTGGCAGGCCAAACAATTACCCCGTCAAGAGTAGTGCATTGGCCTGCAGTGGAACTGCATCCACCTACATCTCCTAAGGTACTTAGGGCTGTAGTGCCATCCCACGAAGCGACCTGTCACTTCTCGATGAAGAGGTTAGTCACTGTCTTGCAGACGTCACTGCAGCACCATGAGTACATCACCTCCAGTGTTTGGTTAGTGCTATAAAAGCCAGGACGTATCTCCACAAGCTTTTGTAAACCAAACACCTTCGTGCGATGTGCCAGTGTACACGCCGCAGGCGCTAGATGCTGAGTGGTAATGAGGTCTGCAGTAATGCCCCTAGATCCGAAAAAACCAGTATTAGTGCATACCTTATGGTTTCGCAAAGCACATTTCCATGCTAAAGTAGTGATTGGATCAGAAATAGGAACGTATACTGTAACATTCATGCGTCGTGGACTCCAGGAAGATTTTGGTGGTTTGCATTCAACTTTTTGAAGTAGCTCAAGTGGATGACCACTTCTTGAAAGACCACAAAATTGGTATTGAGTAGCATGTGTTGCGGAGCTCATTCCTAAGAACAGTAGTGTCACAAAGGCCCAATTTATTATATACAAACTATTTACAAATGGTGCTCGTAAATATACACCAAAATTTACAGTCTTCACCCGTCGGGCGGCTTCATTCTTTGTCGTCATTGTCGTCAGATGATACCGGGTCCTCTCGGGGGAAGTCGATGACCAAGCCTCCGCACGGGTGGACTTCGCGAAGAACGCCAATCTTCGGGGACCGTGGGACGGTTGCCGTCGGAAATGGCGATGCTTTGGTGACATTGACGTCGTCGCTGATGGCGTGCAATGGTTCTCCAAAGGCGTTGCCGACTGGTTGCTGTTGAGCAATCGACGCCAGTTTTTTAGCTCCCATCGTCCTTGTTGTCAGTGATGTGGCAACAACTGCTGTGGGCCGCATGTTGCGACTGGCTTCCTCCACAGCGTGGCAGACGGCGTCCACTGCCGGCGATGACGGTTTACCGTCGAACAGGATCTTGTCCACCAGGGTGGCGGGAATAGTTCCGTCAGCGATAAACTGGAGCGCCCGTCGAGCGACGTGGGGTCCCAATATCCGCAATGCTGCTGGCGCCGATAGCACCTCATCGGCGGCCGTAAGCGCCTCAACCTGGAAGGGCTCGTTGAGTAGTGCCCATGGAAGGTGCGGATACTTTTTGGCCAAATCTGTTGACCAAACGGCACGCATCGCATCGGTGATGGATGAAGAATGTGTAAACGAGAAATCATTAAAGCCGGTGACTTATAAGGATATCTGATTTTCAGACCTGAAATGCCAGAAACAGAAGGTAGTTTACCTATCAGATTAATTGATTCCAATTGACCGACGACCTCCAATGCCGAGTCCGTAGGAATTCCGGGCGGTGGTCCTTGGTTGATAAAACGGGTTGGAGGCACTGGTGTACCTTCCATTGGTTGATACGATGCAATCACGCTGACGTCGCCAGTCATTTTTGGTGTCGTTGACGGGTTTATGTTGACCGGCGTCGCGTATTTCGGCGGCGGCAGCAGAAAGGCTGACGACGGAGTCGATGCAGAAACCACTGCAGCAGCTGAAAACCCAATACTGATTACACAGACAGGATAACACAGTTGTGAGCGATCCGCCAGATGTTCAGCCAGAACTTCATCATCCAGATCAAAGAGATCTGGGTGAAGAAGACTGTTGGTAGCCCTTACAGCATTATTTGGCCATCGGGGTGACCGATATTGGTTCCCTGTCCTGTGAGGAGTTGGATTAGCATAATGCCGAAAATTTCCACTTGCCCCCTGAGGAGAGTAACCAGGATTACCAAAGTTAGTCTCACCAGGCAATGTCGAAATTTGATTTGGGCAGGCCGAAGCCCTGTGCACTCGTAGCTTTTGGCAATGCGGGCAGGGTCTATCCCATCGGTCAGTCCGGTGCGCCCTCATTCGAAAAAATAGCAATGGCTGGTGCTGGTGGCGGTGGCGGTGCTAGGGCTGGCGCTATCGGGATGTTGATCCCGGCAATTAGCGTCGTTGTCTTTGCAGCATCCATGGTAGGAGCACATCTGTAAATGTGCCCCTGACGGGTGATCGCCAGCGTTTTGGACACGGGTCAAGGGTGTCATTGACGGCATCCAATTTCTCGGAGGCGGCACCGTTTGCTGAGCCATAAGTCGGGCAATCTGAGCCGTAAGCCGGGCCATCTCCGATTGCAAATGTCGAATTTCGTCGAACGGCGTTGCCGACGGATGTTGAACGGTGCCCCTTTGATTCGACATTGACCTGACGTTGTCGGCGGTCCTTTGTTCTGAAGAGAAAGCAGCATTAGATGGGGCAGTATACCCAATCTCATCCCGAAAAGTTTGGGATTCTGCGTAACAGGCTGCTTTGAGGGTCTCTTCAAGAGTTGTGAACTCCCTGAACTTAATACTATCTCGAAGGACTGGTTTCAACCCTCTCAGAAAGATAGGTTTTACAATCGAATCCCTAACGTCAGTCGCAAGATCCGGATAAGCCACCCTGGACAGTCTCTTAAGGTGCTTAAGATAGACTATCGCGGACTCAGTCGGCTTCTGCAGGCAATCCTGGATCAACTGCTGATGCAGATCTGAGTCACGCCCTACTGAAAGGCTTTCCTCAGAAAAGCTGTGAACTCTTCGTAGCGGGTAGGCTGCGGAGTACTGCTGCTAAAGTCCCGGTAAGATGCGAGAGCAGGACCTGTTAGGCAAGACTCCAGAAACGCGATTTTATATGCATGATCCGTTTCTGTTACCCCTTGAAGTGTAGAGAAACGGGTCAAGTGAGATATAAAATCCGTTATGGACTCACCAAAAGTACCTGAAAAGGCAGGAGGGGCCATGAAGCTGGACATAGGAGGGTGCCTTCTGCCATTCATAGCCTCCAGCTTTTGGTTGAGCGGTCTGAGGGCATTCTCAAATGCAGCTTGGACCTTATCCTCAATCTGTGAAGGTAGATCAACTTCTGACTTCATAGTTGAGAGTTCGTCTTCCTGTAAGGTATCTAAGACTGATAATCGTGCCTGTGAAGCTATTGGATCGAACTGAATAGAGAGGGGCTCACTTGTCTGCTTAAGCTTAGGACTAAGGCAACAGGAATGTCTAAGTGTCTCTATTTTGTGAAAGTGAAGTAAGTGTTACTTTTGTAGTCATGTGGTGAAGAGGCGCTTGAATTAGGAGATCGTTTAGGCGATGGCGTTTTTGAGACTTTAACTCTTGTTCTTTACAATAACTAGTGACACTCAATGATGGGGCTAGAAAAGAACAAGGTTTTAGCTCTCAGAAGGGCCAGAAGGTAAGATAGGTTGACTCAGAAGTTAATTTATCTGGTCACCTATGTACTTAGAGGGGGGCTGACCTGAGTGTAAAGAGAGGGAAAGTTATACCCAAACTTTAGAAATTAATGGGGCTAGACCGGGTTATTTGAACCAAAAGTAAATAAGTTTAAATGAAATGGTTGATTCCCAACCGTAAAAGAAAAGGACGACGTGAGGACGTACAGATAAACCTGCCCAAAAGGGAATTTTATTTGGAGGTAAAGTCCGTTGTGCTAGTTTACAAACTTTGGATATGGGAGGGCTCGTAACCGACAAAGTCCTACTCACCAGGAGTAGCGCATGGAGTAGCTTGAGAATTAATAAGTAAAGGGGGACAACTTAAAGTAAACTTAATGGGTGTAAATAGATAGGGACAAAATTAGTTTACACACCAGATTATGCAACGGGGATGTGCTATTACGGAATCGGCCTCCTCACTAGGAGCAATCGCGAACTCTGAAAAGTGTGATGACTAGACAGGAGGATCCCGAGAGGACGACATTCGCATATATTCTACAACCATGCCCAAAACGGGAATGTGCGTCTTGAACAGAACGGGAACTCTCCAGGAGTATTATATACAGCTGGGGGCCGGGTTTCCAATCACTGAGATGAAGTGAGGATCGCAGGTCACCAGTTGGAGATAAAGAGCACCAGGTACCCAGGTGCTATTCTGACACACTCAGTCAGTAAATGGGTGGCATGGGGGTCCTTGGCCCAGCTGTGCCTAAATGGAGGTGGGGAAATGCAGGCTTCCTCCTATGAATCGAGGCTGGGCTCAATGCATCTTGAGATCAGGGGTACAGTCTGTCTCGAATAAATGAGTGTAAAGTGAGGGGCTAAGGCAGACTTAGTTGTAATGTGTTTAGGCGGACTCAAACACCTTCGCTTAGGCAGACTAGCAGCATATTATGCTAAGGGACAAACCAACGGAGGCCGACTCAGGATTAAGGGTGACTCTAGTGCCAACATTATTAGGCCAGCTAACGAAGGTGTTTGAGTGTAAAGAATGATTACAGAGGGGCCTTTTACACTTTAGGCCTAACCAGTGGCTGTGCCGTAATTCCTGAGGAATTATTCTGGTGGGGACACTAAAGAAGATCAAAAATGAGAAAGAAATGCGAGAGTTTAGATAAGAAATTTACAGGAAGGTTGTCAACCCTTGCGGTTGTTAGACACAGGCAGTACTGACTGCAAATGCCTAACTGTTGCGTATGTTGAACAACCAACCCAGCTGAGGCCTAGTGTAAACCCGTTCAAACCTGCACTTAAAGCTTAGAAAAGGTAGTCACATGCTGATCCATCAGTGCCACTACCCTGGTGGACAACCTGATCAGTATCACGGACTAAGTGCATCTCAGGTTGCGTGAGCATGTATGCTGATGTTTCCCAGGCATCAGTGAGACACAGACACAACCCTTAGACAAGAGCCATAGGTGAGAAAGTAATATTACAATCATCACCTAAGACTCAAGTGGCATCTTGGAAACCCACAGTAACCCGGTGCTGACGTCAAAAGATGTGATATACACCACCGCACACTCGGTGCTGACCTCAGGTAACTGGGATGTAAGTGCCATAGTCTCATATTGCAGTACGTAGGCCAAAATGTATGAGCCTACGGCTACAGACTTTTTACGGCAATACGGGGTATCGCCGTTGCTGACCCCAGAATAAGACTGTAAAGTCTTGATTCCGATACTGGAATAGAGACATATCATTGTGGACATCAGTAGATAGGGCCCTAGGCCAGCAACCCTGCTACGACAACACCGAGCATGGCCGTTGCGGAAGTCAAAAGGTAATAGCTGAGTCTCAGTTATCCTACAACAATGATATGAGATGCAGTTGTTGCAGACGCCAGATGTGCGGTTTGTAAGGCCTCACATCTACGAACAACAATACGGTGCATTGTTGTTACTGACGTCAAGGACTGAAGCTGGAATAACCCACCAGTCCTAGCGCAACAACACGAGCCTCTGCTGTTGCAGACGTCAGAAAGACAGTGCCATATGGTCACCATCCCGCAATAACAACCTGTTACGTTGCCATTGCTGACGTCAGAGGTAGAGCTGGAGGGCCACCCACCCCTTAAAGCAACAGCAAGGGATGCAGCTGTTGCAGATGCAGCGGGAGGACACAGAGAACAACAACCCCCTAATGGCCACATACTATGCGGCCATTGCTGACGTCAGAGGCTTGACCCCGCTAGTCATGCCTCAGTGCAACAGCAGCATGTGAGGTAGTGGCAGACGTCAGAGGTAGGGTCGCCAAGACACATCACCTCATAACAACAACACAATAAGTAGTTGTTGCTGATGTCAGTGGTCACGATTGGTAAGATCGTCACCACGTGCAACCACCTAGAGAGAGAAGAAAGAAGGAGAAGACCGTACAGTAGTGGAAAAAATAATAAAATGACCTACTGAACGGTTGCCAACGATGACGTATGTGTGACTGGTAAAAGAGAAAGTTTTTTTTTTTAATTTGAATGGAGGTGAAAGAAAATGTTTTATTTGTTTTTTTTTTTGGTGAGAAGGAAAAGAAAGGATAAATTTTAATTTGTTTGTTTAGAAAGGGAGAAAAAAATGGGTTATTAGTTTTATTTGAGTTGATTTTTGAGATAAGAAAATTTATTGGGTGAAAAAGTTATTATAATTGGGTCACACGTTACGCATAGAAGACTGAGAAAATAAAAAGTAAAGTAAATAAAATAAAAGTTGAGGCCCAAGAGATAACCAATGTGATCTGCTAAGTAGGGTGTCATATGTGTCCAAAGTAAAATTTTGCCTTGTTTGGCGGGAAAAATGAGCAACTTGGCTAGTGCTCAGTGAAGATAAGAAAAGTTTGAAAAAGTGTGTTGACACACATACCGGACACAGATAACGCATCAGGACCACACTTGACGTCCAGAATCAAGAGTGGAAGGAGTACTGTACCTCGTGATTGGAGATCCCGAAACTCTCAGGGGCTCTGAAAACCTCATGGGCTGTGATACTCAAGTACCCGTACCCAGGTATACTGTAGTTAGAGTACGTGTAATCCGCAATTGTACTGTAACCAGATAGCCATACAGCGGTACAGTAACCTATCTGATCACACGCAGTGGATGGAGCCCAATGAATGTAAAAATGGAAAAAAGAAAAAAAATAAAGCTCAGAGGAGATTTATGGGAGAATACTCTATTTACTTGACTCTGGGGATTTATGACTCTTGGGGGCTGACTCTGGGGAAAAATCTACACCAGGGGATATATTAAAGCTTATGGGCGTTACCATACTCATAAGGCATTAATTTACAGGCAAGAATCATTAATTTACTCACACGTGGGGCAAATCCCGACCTACAGTAATTAAACTCTTACTCAAATGTGGTGCTATCTGAGTTGGCGTTCAAACTCGAATATAAGGGCCTATTCCGACCAAAGGGGTAGTGTACCTACTTACGGGTGTATCCGCTTACATGAGGGCATAGATATCATCCTAAGGGTCAGTAATCCCACTTTGAATGCAAATCAGCATACCTGAGAGAGGTTACCCCACTCAAGTGGCGATCCTCATGATCTGAGAGAGGTTTCCCCACTCAAACCGAAATTTTACCTAATTGAAAGAGGTATCTCACTCAAAAGGGTAAATGGTTCGTTCCCAAGGACTGTGAAGTCACACTTAAAGGTCGATTTTCCAGCCTCGCCATGTCACATTAAACGAAGTGGAGCCATGTCACATTAAATGAAGTGGGTGATCAGTCACATTGATGGGGAAAACCCGTACGATATCCCATAGGAAACATGGCCATGACACTGTAAGTGACATGCTGTGACCCTGTGGGGTGGCTCCAGTAATATTCTTCATTTTGGGAACCTAACCCAGCTGGTACTACCACAGGTAAACCTATGGTGTACCTCCGCCTTGTCCTAGGATTATGCTGTAGAATAATGGACAATGCGGCCGGGTCAGGGGTGCCAATCCCTAGTCCTCACTCACTGAGAATGAGGGATGGTGCCATTCGGAGAATGGCGTACTGTAGGGGACCCAATTGTTAACCTAAATCCCCTTATTGGCCCTGACCTTAAGGGTCTAAGGGCTTTCTCAACTGAGGGTACTTCCCAGGGAAACTAGCTTAAGGGAGACTCCCACAAATATACCCTCAACAATAATAACCCCTGAGAAGACTTACCATCCTCTTCTTCAAGAACTCCGCGATGAGCGACGGGTCCTGGGGTCACAGCGCGGGGTCCTGCGGACGGCAATGAACGGGTACAAAAATCCGAGCGATTCGGCATGGGGTACTGCAGCTGCGGATTGGCAGGCGGCGATATCAAATGTTTCCTCAGTGAGGGCGACGGGGTTCCTGATTAACGGTGATTGAGACGAGTTCCTACCGTTGGGTTACTGTAGTGGTAACGTATAAGAAGGCCAGAGGCGAGAAAATCTAAATTTATTCGACGAGCGGCGAACGCAGTTGACAATACAAAATATAATAATCGACGAGCGGCAAACGCAAAACGCAAGGCTAAAAAGACGCAACCACAGTTAGGCCCAGAAATGAGTGACAAACTAACGAAACATGCCCTTTTAAAGGGCTCCATAAACTACAGCATGCCTTGGGCGGAGTTAACACTCCCCCAAGCTAACTTCTGCAGCGGAAATCGTTGCAGAAGATGCCTATGGTCACATAGACATTTTCCAGTTCACAACGTTAAGCATTGGGGCGAGTTTTCACTCTCCATGCTTAACATAGGAACATCAACTAGTGAGAATTTCCAACTAGTCGTTTCACGTTGCGAAACATCGCTAGTTTTTAGTGATAAGAGGTGCACGTTGTGCTCCAATTACAGTGATGAGCTTAGAGAGCTTATCTCTAAGGGAAATTCTTGACTAGCGGGTACATACCATAGTCTATGTGTATAACAAAATAATAAATCGAAACGGAAATAAGATGTGCGCAAAAGAAACAGAAATGAAACATGAAAAAGTACACACATGAATGGCATGCAAAAATTATAAAAAACGAAACGCAAAATTGATGCAAATTACTGTAACACAAAACGTAACGAAAAACATAATGAGAAATTGTGATGTGAATCATGTGACGTTTGACAAAATTCGTCGGCACATGACAACCCATTAACATCACCCACAGCGAGGACCTAACTGGGTCACCGTCACCCTCCGTTCGGGCCATCCATGACCCGTGAACCCCTGGATCAACAGGGACCTGTCACCCCCGCGCCAAACCGTATTTGAGAACAGGACTAGGTAAGTCTTCTCAGGGGATAATTGTTGTTGAGGGTGTATTTTGGGGAACCCTTTCTTGAGTCGGTTTCCCTTTGAGATTCTCTTCAGTTAGAGGAGCCCTTGTACCTCTTGATTTAGGGCCAAAAAGGGGATTTAGGTTTACAATAGGGTCCCCTACATTAGGTCATTCCACGAGTGACCTTTTCCTTTGTTCTTACTGAATGGGACCAGGGATTGGCACCCCTGACCTGGCGGCGTTGTCCATTACTCTACAGCATAACCCTAGGACAGTACCAAGGGACTCTATAGACCTTCCCATAGCCAGTACCAGCCGGGTCAGGTTCCCAAAATGAATGAAACCGAGACACCCAACGGGGTCATGACATGTCACTCACAGTGACATGGCCATATTTCCTAATCAATATGGCATGGGTTTCTTCCCATCAATGTGATTGTCCATTTCCAGTTAATGTGACATGGCTCCCATTTTTCGTTTGATGTGACACTCCGCATCATGAATGAAGCTGTTCCGGAGTGCTGAGACAGGATTTTTCTTTTTGCTTCTCATTTTCGACAGTTTGAACTTTTTTGCAGAGTCTAATATGTTCGTTTGTGAAGCAATCAGTACGTCAAACTATAGTCTACTGATTTGATAATTCTATAGTACAGATAATAAACGTATCACATGTGCTATACAAGAGCCACCTGGAAAATGCAATGACTTCTAACTGTTTTCCACGAGTATGCCTTCTTCAGAGCTGTGCGCTCCCCAAACGGTACAAAAATTTGGATAAAAATTTTACCGATACAGTAAGAATGCACAGAATGAACAGCTATAAAATAAGAAAATAAAATTCTGCGGCATCCGATGGGAACGTGCTCGGGAATGCCCTCAAGTACATTTTTTATAATTTTTACGGCTCTATTTTGACACTTTAAACTCTCTTGAAAGATGTAATGTGCAAAAATTATCAGCAAATATTTCATCAAAAGATAGGTTATTCTCTTTTGTGTAAAACGAATATTCGTTTATCGAATGAGATCAATCCGATCCTAAAATATCGCTTGGGTAGCAGGACCACCGAAAAATGCCAAAAATACACCAATTTTCAAAATTTAGCATACTGTAGCGGTGTGAATTATCGTTTTCAAGCGAAACAAATGATACCGTGAAACTCAGCGCACGAAACTACCCAAAATATCTCATTTTGATATGTGATTAATTTTCAACTTATCATAGCGAAGGTCTCGGAAATCGTGTTGCAATATATTGCAATAATCAAATATATAAATATCAGGCTTTCTAAGATGAGGGTCGTCGTTTTGCTTTATTTAGCCTTTCAGTTTCAGAATTAAACATCATCGACAGACTTTTTATTTAACCAACCGTAAAATATTCGCAAACTAGAGTCATATGCAGAGTAAGTTTTCGGGTGTAGTTCTGTTGTTCAAAACTTTAACAGTCATTTTCTGTAAGAATCGCCGTGAGATCGGATAACCTAAAAAAAAAGTGTCCGGAAATGACACTTGTCCGGTTTTTGACACTGATTATCACGATAACAATCATCTTACACAAAAAAAATGATTTTCCACGATGTCATGATCATGTAAACTTACGAAAACTTGCAAAAAACTGCAAAAATGGTTGATGCTGCATTTTCATGTACATTTCTGTCAATTTGTAATATATTTTGTTCAATTTTTTGTTAAATGATAGGCAGATGTTGCGCTAAATTTATGTGACATATTCATAATCATGACAACAAATCGTTTTCTTACTTTTTTATGAACAGAAGAACGCAAAAAATTCAAAATTTTTTAAGGCACGTTGACTCTAATCAATAAATTTTTCTTTCATAATACTGTATCCTTGATGATCATTCTTTTCAAACGTTTCAACATTATCGAAATTGATTTTCTAATCTCTAATAAGGCTGCGTTTGCCGAAACTTCGCCCGTTGCATCGATCATGTCAAAACGAAGAAGTATAGGAGAATCGATCAAACAAAATCCATGGCAGCTAGACGAGAAAAAGAAAGTTCACATTCACAACATCTGTTAAATCTTTTTTTATGTCCTGTCGCTGGCTGAACAAAATCGTTTCAATGGCATCAATTCAAGACCCCATGGAATCGTGAAATCTAAGCACCAACCTCAATGACATTTTCACTGTACGGTATTTTTCAATTTTACCAAGATTATGCTAAATTTTCCGTTTTGAATATTGTGTTTACAGCTTAAGGCCAATAAGAATGACAAAATAGCAAATCGATAATTTTTTACGTTTAGTTTGATTCAGGTCTGGTCAAGCAATATTTATCATTTATTTCTGATTTTCACTCGTGCTAGATGTTGTGTGAATATAAGGTTCGATTTCATACTACAAAATCCCAAATTGTCGTGTCAAACATAAAAATTTCTAGAACTGAAAGTTTATAAAACTGCTGGAACAGCCGTTTGAAAGTCTCTGCATTAAAAATTGCCGAAAATTTTCTACGACGTAAATGATAATTTGAAGCGAAAAATTCATAACATGTAAAACTGGGGTTTGATTTACATTTGCTAAAATCGATCAAAGGGTTTTATCCTGTAGCTGTAGATTTTTGCACGCAGTTAGGCAGATGGATAGTACGTGTTATGGCGAAAAAGGGTTCGATTTTGTGCGACCTGTCAGAATTTGTAATGTTTAAAGTGAAAACTTTCCGGGAGTAAAAATTTAGTTTTTCAAATTCCATCACATGCTGCAATAGAACTAAAAGTTCAAATAATCATTGAGCTAACCTTTTGAATGCCTCATTCAAATATTGTCATTAAGAAAAATTGCATGAGGAATTGTCGAAAATAGTCCAAGACATCGATGAAAATTTTAAGCTATAACGTGCAATAAACGACAAGTAAAATTGGAGTTTAATTGCTAGAATTGGTTAAACGGTTTCGAGAATTATTGTATGCAAATGTACCTAGACGGTGCATGTTATGATGAAACAGGGTTCGAATTTATTTGACCAATTTGTAATTGTAATGTGTAAGTAAAAGTTTATACTTTTTTCACTTTTGTAATAGATTGTATTGGAACGATTGGCTTGATAAGCGATGTCTAATATTTTTTCGAACGCCTTTTCAATCTCTTGTGGATTGGAGAGAACCGCATTGAAAAATCTTAAAAATTGCGAAAAATGTAATTGGTTACTACCGAATTATTTTCATATGCGAGTAATGTACACTTTACATCAAAAAAGTTCCATGAAAAAAATTTTAGAGAAAAATTCGTATTGATTCGAAATCAGCGTAACAAGTTGAAAAATATATCTCCAAACTACGAAAACCAAATTTTCGACTTATCCACTTTGTTTTAAAACTATGGTCTGTTTTTTCTAAAATGCTTCTTAATGAAAGTGAGTGGAAAGCAAGTAGTATTTCAGATTTTCACTATTTTCTGATAAGCAATATATCACAGAGAAAGAAAATTGTGAGCATACTGACTTAACCTTTAAAAAGTTTTCCAGTGAAAAATTCAACAGTAAAAGCTCTATGTAAACGATTTTGACGATGATACTGATTTGTGTCACTTTTCTAGTTGGAAACATTTTATAAAAAACAGACTATAGATGATTCTTACAGACACTGACTCAATCTTGTAAAAATACGCTTGTAAATTTGAAAATGACTAAAATTTGCGCCCAGTTGAAATCTTTTAGACAAAGCTTCTACGATAGAATTTTTTTCGCAAAAAAAAGGCTTTTAAAGGTAAATTGAGCATGCTAACAAATTTTCAGTCCTATTTGACACATTTAAGCAGAAAATCTTAAAAACGTGGACAGTGCTTTCTTTCCACTACTGTTATTTACATAATTTCAAAAAAACAAATAGTACAATTCACGGGCACCTTTTTCGCAAACTAGTTGAGAAAAGATATCCACGTGCATTGCAGTTTTTTTCATCTGGGAAAGCGTTTTCAACGTTCCCAGTCTCATTTTAAAATAAATGAAATAAACCGTAAATAGATACGTTTATCAAACCAGATCCTGGGTAAATTCCCAACAGATTGTATATTTTGACTCGAATATTCTAATCTTATAAATTCTTTCCAAATATCCGCCAAAAAGCAGTTCTCACTGAGTCGAGCAGTTCCTCATGAACGTCGAAGACAAACCTTTTTGACCCGTAATAGACAAGGTATTTTTGAGTCAGTCTGTCAAAAAGAACTCGCTACTTCATCATCAAAAAATCGAGTCCATGAAATCGAAATGGAGAATTTAGTGTCAATGGGATCATAAACAATTGTAATATAGAAATTCGTAGTGAAACAAATAATAACAACAATAAAACATGGTAATAGTCATTGTAGAGATGATGATACATAACAGGATGTCCCAACAAAATTTTGACTTTGAAAAAATAGAGAAAGTTAGCCGATAGGAATTATTGAAATTGTAACTAAATTATGTTTATTTATCGTGGAGAAAGAAAAGTTCTGTTGGTCTTTTATTTGTCTTCTCGATGAATTAAAAATAGAGGAGTACCCTCCAAAATTGGCAGTATTTTCACTTGAAAGAAAGAGGTTCTCTGTATTGCCCTAGGTAAAAGAGTATTCGGAGAAGTTATCGAAACGATTTGACGATTTATCTTTTATAGGACACCCTGCACGCAAACGAATCTTATTTCAACTACTTGTGCCGCACGGTATAAAACAGTAGCGCATCAGCGGTCCATCGCACCGATTATTTTGCATTAGGCAACGCCTGGTTTGGAATCCAATTTTGAATCGCCATTGAGGATCGCAAGGTCGATCGGGAGTGAACGCTTGGCACCTTTGCGACCAATCGCTCCATTGACCGCTATTTTCGCCCAAATTTGAGATTAGTTGAACGGGCGCTGTTTGATGCTTTTCTTTCGGTCTTAACGATCCGAAAAATTTCGTGTTCGTCGTCCGAGTATCGTGTGGAGCGTTGGTCGATAAAACAGTGGTAATTTCGCCTTCAGCTATACATAGAAAGTTGAGAAACTTTGCGCAAGAAGTAAAAGACAGAAATGAGAAAAAACCGGGAACAAGAAAACCCCGTAGGTCTACAATCGAAAAGCACTTTCAACTTCATTTTCAAAATTTTGCGATTCTTACTGTGGGTCATCAAGAAGTTCATCTATTCGCTACAGTATAAAGTATTCTATTTCGTAAAAATTGCACGCCAAATAGAATTTACCTTTTTGTAGTCTCTGCATCGGCCATTTCAAAATAAAGGTAAATAGCTCCAAAATCAAAAATAGTAGCAAATGCCAACTTTATAGGCTAGTAAATCAGAATAAAACAGTTTTATAGAACCTATAGAATTGTAAAAAATTTACAGAATATTGGATTCATCCAATAAGATATCCAACATTCGAGTTCAGCTTGAGAAAAGTTTATGCATACGCCTGAAAACTGCGGTAAACTCACGAAAAAAATAAAATCTAAAAAACTTTTGGGCGTTTGTGGTTTTTTAAATTTTTTTAATCAGCAAAACTTGAAAATAAAACTGAAAAGCAAGTATTACAAATTTTTAGGATTTCCTGCTAACCATGAGTCGCATAGGACTGAAAATTTGTGGGCAACTAACTTTCAACAATTTTTTGAACTAGCTTTAAGAATTTTCTAGCGTAAAATTCAACAGTAAAATCTACGTTGAAGAAGGCAGAACGTTCTTGACGTTTATAGAAGTTTTACGAGAAACAGACAACGGAGTGCAGGAAACAGCAAAATTCTGTTATATTAAAGAAGTTCTACTCCTTACGTTCATTATTTATGCACCATTGAGTTTCGATCAAACCGTGGGAGCAATCTTTATTCGGATTGGGCGACAAGCAATCCCTCTTCCTCATTCGGCGCCCGTTGGGCACGTCGCATTTCGTCCACGGTGACCATGGTCCCATGATGAGGTTAGCTGCTAAAAAGCGTAGATAAAATGTACTGCCTATATTCTGTTTTTCAATCGAGTGTC
Source organism: Romanomermis culicivorax (assembly GCA_963922205.1). Taxonomy (NCBI): domain Eukaryota; kingdom Metazoa; phylum Nematoda; class Enoplea; order Mermithida; family Mermithidae; genus Romanomermis; species Romanomermis culicivorax. The sequence goes on from CAWUHX010000196.1 coordinate 591,997, forward strand.
GGCGCACAGAAAGATGTTCATGCAAGTAATACCTGCGTATATGGACACATTTTTCTCTCGAGTTGACTGTAGCAGTAAAAGTGAACAAATTGATAAAGAAAGATTTGGGCCTACGATGCAGGTTTATAGTCTGCTCACCAAATTCTACGGATTATTTTACTTTCTGGGGCTCATGTGAAAATGAATAGATTATAGTTTTCCCATTCTTCTGGTACGTTCGTGCCACGAATTTTCATCTAGGAAAGTCAATATCGAATCAGTGAAACACGCAGTTCTACGAACATCAAAGGATCGAACAATTTGGGCGAAAAAGTATGGTGATTAAAATTACAAAAAATGTCTGCAAAAGTCTACGAGTATGCTCTTACCAACGGCGGGCTTTTCGACAACTTCGGCAGCGGTCAAAACTGCTTCTCTTTCATCATCACCAATGCTGATGTCAGATCCAGCTGCTGCTTGCGTTTCTTCGTCAACCGATAGGGACTCATCTTGTACACTCTCTTGACCTTAAACAAAAGAATCATTCGGAATTTATTACAAGCATTTGAAGGAAAAGATGGATTTCTCATATGTCTCCTAAAGTTACAATCACTACAAACTCGAAGAATTTCCAAAACTAATAAAATCGCACCTTTTATTATGTTACTTCCTTAAAAGTTCATCCCGTAAAACATCATAAGGCTTGACTAGGAAGAATACGAGTTCAGAATACTAAAAAGCTGCAAGCAGACAGATTTCGTAGTCTATTTTTCTAAAATGATTCTAAGTTTTACGCCGGTCGTCAAAAATGTTTGCACAAAGCTCTTACTGTAAAATTTTTTACCCAAAAAAATGTTGCAGATCAATTGAGTATGTTCACAAAGTCGCAATCCTATGTGTGACACATGGTTTAACAGAAAATCAAAAAGGATTAAATAGTTCTTGCTTTCATTTAGATTTTTATCATTTAGAAACGTTTCATTATCATTTAGAAACGTTTCAAGAAAAACTGCTTGTAGGATGCCAAAACCCAATAATGCACCAAGTTTCACAATAAACGATTGCGTCGATCCCGGCACGGATCACCTGGGTCTTTTAAGGAAAAAAATTTCGAAATGAGGAAAAAAAATTGGTTATGGTTCTCATTGTGGAAAATTTCTTGGGAATTCAAAACCGAAAAGATGCGTTTTGGTCGACTTAAAAGGGTCGAAATCTCAAAATTTTTCGGCGCTTCACGCCGGTCATGGGTGTAATAATAACTATTTTCTATCAGGCGTGACCGTTATTATATCTACTTCGACTTATTAATTAATGCTCAACAGTTTCTAGCAATCAAGTTAGCTCGTTTCATTTTCTAATCGATCACAGTCAATTATGTCGCCGAAAATATAGATTTTTCATCAATTCTCTCAATTTTTTCTCTCGATGCTTGGAATTTTTTTAACGTTTGCAACCTGAACTTTTACGTTTATTGAAGATGGAAATTGAAGACATCATTATAGACTGCGATTTTAGAACTTCTGTTCACGAATATCTATTGGAGAGGTTTATTTTCCAGCGTTTAACAATATAAAAACCTGAAAATTTTTCCCGCGCTTCGCGCCGGAATGGTGAACAAACAAGTTACACTTCATCAGTTCGATCTTAATTCATTTTTCAACGTTGTGAAGGTTTATTTTCCAGCGTTTTAGAAGGTGAAAACCTAAAATAACTAAATAAAATTAGATGATTCTAATCGGAACCACAGAAATGTTAATAGCGGATAACTTCATGAGGATTCTATCGTTAACATGCTTTATCGGCTCTAACTCCAATATATTCTTCATAAGCTCATTTTGACTAACCTAACCAGAATTTTCTCATTTTTTCTTTCATTTTTGCAGGTTTCTGACTCCAAAAACAACAAAATGCTTGGATATGCTCCTAAAATGCATAAAGGAGCATCCGTAGCCAAATTATAAACGTTTTTAAGAATGTGGAAAATTTTTGGAAAATGAGGAAAAAATTTTGGGTCCGGTTCTCATGTGGAAAAAATCTTCGAGGAAAAAAACGGTGGATCGTGGTGACGTCATAGTTGTATATCTATGAATGGAGTCTCACTTCTGACTTGATCTTCCTGAACGCAACCATTCTCGAAATAAACGACTTTTTCGCCCAACTCCTCTACAAAGGCGTCCGGCCTGTCGGAAGCTGTACCACTGTTTATTATGCATTCGCCGGAATCGTAGAAGAACATGGCAGACTAAAAATCATTATAGCTACAAAGGAGCTTCTGTCCTACTATCCCAAGTTATTGTGCTGTCAGTCAGGTCTCACCTTGCATTCTTGACTCTCCTTGACACACGCACCGACGCATGCGTCCAAGTGCTTCGTGTGCACCATTTTCGTGGCGAAACCTGACAACACGGCCGGCTGCGCCCGGAAAAATTCACTTTCGCCACATTCTATGGGGGCTTCGACTGTGAAGAAAAATAAAGTAATACCCAAAAGTATGTTCTGTGAAAAGCTTCTGTAAAAATCATGCTATATAATATAAGGCGAAATCTTACAGTAAACTATCCCTACGGTAAAGAAACCGATAATCATTCATTTTCAATATGTCGCAATTCTTAGAATGAACGATCAGCTTTTTGTGGATTAGGTGTGTCAAAGTCACCGAATTTCCGTTTTTCAGAACTACAATTCTGATCGAGTTTCACCTGTCATAGCTCACAATATTCTCCTTGCGAATTAGTGTGTACTACTCTTAACGACGTCACATGAACTGACAAATTTTGCAAGCCAATTCAAATCGAGATTGGAAATAAATTTTCCTTCAACACACGAAAACGACCCTTAAGTGAAGCGACGACTATCACATGAACGGCAGTTTTAAAAGAGTGCGACATTACAATAAGTAGAACGGATTTAATATCCCACTTGTTAAATTTTTTGAGTTTGTATGTGCAAACTGACTGAGATGTCAGTGGAATATTGGATCTTGTAGTTTTTCAATCAGCTATTTTCTGACAATCATAGAACAATACGCAAAGTAGAATAAAATGAAAAAATTGAAATTTTTGGAACAAATTTCGCTGTAAAAAGTATGTTTTACTTCCAGGAATGACTCTATTGCATCAAAAGCCGATTACTGATCACTTTTTGTTCCCTTTTTATTAATTGTATGAGCGACATTTTGGCAGTGAAGTCTCTGAATGTAGCCAAGTGTATGAATTTTTGAATCAAGAAACTATAATGGATTACCAGGGCTTTCTGTTTCATTTTACAGCAGAGTGAATTTTCACTTACTTGGTAAACAAAACTTTTCGTAATATCGGTGACCTTTGGCCAGTTTCAACTTTGACCGTCCGGCCGGTTTTGCACGTTGAGTATGAATCAAACAAATCTGATTCAATTCATGGTAAGTGAAAGAAGCGCACAATATCGATTTACCGGTTTTCTTGTTCTATTTATGGGAAATGACTCAAAATGAAGACGGAATTTGAACAAAAAACTATAAAATTTTACTTCATTATCCGAACAAGAATATTTGCATTGATTTTCGGTTATGTTCGATATTTTCAATACGAATTGAGCTTCGTCGATCAATTTATAGTCCGAAATGACCGTATAGGCGGGCAATTGTCTGGTACATTTTGCTGAATTTCAAAAATTGTGACAATAAGAAAATGTATCGGTGTATCGAGCTTTATGTACTTTTATTCAAGACTCAAAAGAACGTAGATTAGACCTGAATTCCTGTACGGAATTCAACATAACAGTGGAAATGCGTGCAGCGTTTCGTAGTGCCCAGAAGTGCTTAAAACCTCCATGGGCAATTTTTTCTAGATGAGGCTCGAAATGCGAAAAGATGCTATGCAGAGAAAGGAAAAACCTTTACTAAAATTTTACCATCACCCACATGTTATTAATTTTCCGTGCCTAAGCCTTAGCCTGAACCTAAGCCTAAGCCTGTGCCTAAGCCTTAGCCTAAGCCTAAGCCTAAGAAAAAGCCTAAGCCAAAGCCTAAGTCAAAGCATAAGCCAAAGCCTAAGCCTAAGCCTAAGCCTGCCTAAGCTTAAGTCTGAGCCTAAGCATAAGCATAAGCATAAGCCTAAGCCTAAGATAACGACTGATATGTACACCAAATATTTCAAAAATGTCGTAGTGATAAAATTGTAGAAAAGGTCCGACAAAACTACAACTTTCTCAAGTTCACTGTATCAGTTTAGGAGAAGAATTTGGAGAAGAAAATCATGGGAAGATGCAGTTTTATTAGATACAAACGAATTAATGATGATTGACTTGCATTCGGACATTGTGTATCGGTATCCCGAATGTATCAGTATACCGAATGTATCGTTATCCCGAATAATTCATTAGTTCTCGCTATACCGAACATATGCAATTTTATTTTTTATTTCGTCACATTGACTGATTCTCGTTATCCCGAATACGCCTTTTTTGTCTACGTTCACTCTCATTTTCCCTAAAAATTTGTGTTTGACCTAGGCTTAGGCTTAGGCTTAGGCTTAGGCACAGAACCTGACATTATTCAAGCTACCGATACGTTCGGTCTACAGAAATTTTTTTTATTGCGGACACTGTTCGGGATACTTATCTATTCGGGATACCAATACGAACGAAATACTGATACATTCGAGATGCTGATACATTCGGTATACGGAGTTTTGTTTCTTTTGTATAACACTGTTCGGGATACTGAAACATTCGGTATACATATACATGCGGGATACTGATACATTCAGGATACCGGTACATTCGATATACCGATACACAACCTATTCGGAGGCTATTTAAAAATAAAGATACTACAGATAACCAATTTACATCCTTTTTTGCTCTATTTTGCAAGCTATGTTTTTTCACTGGGTCCCGAGAGTCAGGTGAATTTTCAATAATTGCGGTCATTGATAACCCAAAGAGGCCATTGAAGGGGAAAATGTCAATAGTTTGCGTTAAAAATCCAAATAATGGTTCAAAATTTGTAATTTTTGTCTATAAACCGTAAAAATATGTATTTACGACGCAAAACGCCGAAAAAAATTATGTTTTTCAGTTTTTTCGTTCAAAATGATGCGATTTTATATTGCCAGTCTATTTCAGCCATACGATTAAAAAATTTTTGCGGCTCATCATACGGCCAGCAATACAGCTGGTGATGTCTGAGGGATCCTATAGTGAATGCTTCTCAACTACATATATGCTTGAAATAAGGCTTCAACGTTTGATTTCGCATTCAGGGTTGGACTTTCGACATCAATGAAATTTGAAACTTTTCATTGTTCTATATCTTCTCACGGGAAAGCCTTTTCAAATTCCAGAATGAGATGTCAGGATTTGCGTTTCCGAGATCCCGAACTTTCCACAAAATTCTGTATATTTTGATTACTTCTTTCTAATGACCGAGAAGGTCTAGCTGGTGCGGCCATGATGTTTTCGACGGAGGACGATAAAAAATATATATTCTAAAATCATACAATACACTTTAGAATAAAGTTGACTGGCCGCAGCAACCTGGGAAGTGAGAGCTGTTACACTAAATATTCCTCCATCCTCTTTTACAATGAAATTTGCGTAATGGTGTAAACAATCGAAAGATCGCCTGTATACGATTCTTCTTATTTGGTAAAAAGTGTAAAAGGTTAAATTCGATAGGACTTAGCTTGCATAAAAATGCTATTCTCATTATATGATTGCAAGATCTACGCAACAAAGACTTTTTGACAAAACTTACCACTTTCCTCTTCCAATTTTCCCGCTCTAGAAGTCTCTTTCGCGAGATTCCTTGCAATGAAAATGCATAAAATTTGTAGAACAGGACGAAATTCCATATTTATCTCAACTGAACGGTTATGATGAGATGATAATTTCTAAGCGTCACTTTGATTTCTTTGACTTCAGAATAATGCACAAAAACGAAAATAACTTTCTATGACCGAAATCTTATTTATGACTGCGTCGTAGAAAACAGAAAAATTTTGGCTGGTCTGACCTAAAAATATTGATGACCCACTGTTCCAATAAAAAGAGGCGCCACAAGAGATACGACTATTCACGCATATCATCAGTTAACCACATTGATCGTCAACATTTTGGGCAATAAAATACTGGTTTTGGCCAATCTGTTAATTATGACTATTAATTAACAATAACATTGTATCTGTTATCCTATTTCGAGTATGTCAAGGCATTCCGGAAGTGTGTGCGCTGCACTCAAAATCTTGCATTACTTGTCGTCACTAGTCGAGTTTCCATACTTAACTATTAATTTTGAAACGATCGATGCAGCGATCTCATGAAGCTCAGTTTAACACGGAAAGATTAGTAGAAGCTTATCAGCATAATGAACGAAAATTTTTCCTCAATGAACTGTTAAACAGAACAACACAATTTTTTCCCCATTACCTTGTTAAATGATCAGAATTTCTCGAGTAACATTCAGATGCCAAAACGCACTCCAAGCTAAGATAAGCACGGTGGTTTTTCTATGATTTTGGCCTTCTCGTTGACATATGGAGAAATCTGGCATTCGTCTACAGTTCGAAGTTTTCCATTCCTCAAGAATTTAAGTGTTAAATTGAACTTTTTTGGTCGTCGCCGTGCAAGTCATTTCAAAATATCAAAGTAAACGAACTATAGTAGCTTACAGTTTCACTGAGTGGTTCTAAAAAATCAAACTGGAAAGCAAAGCACTATTTTATTAAACGTTTCATATGATCCGAAATTTGCGAATCTAGTGAAGTAAAATTTAACATTTTTGAGTGAAAAATTTTGTGCTCAGAGCTTCGCGTGAACAAGTTTTGCACATTTCTTATTTTGCTTTTCAATTTGATAGCATTCTATAAAAATTCTATAGTTGGCGAGGTATCACTATAAGCTTTCAGGTCAGCCCCATGACTTTGTGACAAAATTTATGTTTAAAAACTGTCATTACCAAACATGCTAGGAACTTACAGCTTATAACTATACAAAAACGGCAATAATTTAGTAGAGAATACGAAAGTGTTGCCAAAAATGAACTAATTAGAATATTAATTGGACAATATTTCAGTATGACGAAAAAACACTTGTCGACGTCGCCGGCGTCTCTTTGAACGTAACTTTACCGTCCAAACGGTTGCGCGGACTTTTTCTTCCGGTGGCGGACTTCGACCTGGCTGCTGAGCTTTTGGACACGCTCCTGGAAGCGACGGCCGCCGTCGATTTGAAACCTTGGTCGGAGAAGGAAACAATTATGAACATCATCAAGAAAACAAGCATCAGACAAGAAAGCTACTAAAATTTCATGAAAGTTACAGTGTACCTTAAGACTAAGCACGTGGGGTGCTAGCCAAGCTTAGAAATAACGTCGATTCCTCAGGATTTGAAACTGTATATTAAATATTAGGAAAATCACCACTGTCACTGTATTTCACTGCTTGAAAATAGATTGATAACAAAAACTGATTAATCCTGAGCGTATCCTACGTTATGCTATGATTTCGTTTAAGTTACTGGCAAAATTAGTTTTAGCCTAAATTTGCACTTTTCGAAGTTTTCAAATTTCTACTAATAAAATTTCCGTAATTTTGATCAAAAGCTAGCGGTAAGATCAGAAAGTCGTAGAAATTAATCTGCACCGTCCCTGTCTAAAGCACTTCATAAAAAAACAGGTTATGTAGGATAATTTTTCCGTTGGATATGTAGCATCTCTACTTTCAACCATACATGTGCAGCTCTGAAATTTGGGGGAAGGGTTGTTACAGAAGGAGTGGATCCTAGTTTTCTGAGACAAAAATCCCAAAAAGTTTACTTAAATTTTTTCAAATTTCAAAACTCTGGGTCCCCATATCACTCCCGCACACGTATGCTTCCAACGGCCTTTAACAGATGGGGAAAAAATCTGAAATTCAAAAATAAGATTGACTTGAAACACTGCCTTACAAATATGGCATTTTCATTCAACAGGCGCCATATGTATACTTTTTGTTCAATGTGACATACAATTCAATGTAGAGGTTGATCAAGAAGGACTATAATATATTGAGATTTCATGGCATAGAGCAGAGCGAGTTTGCCCGTCACAATAACATAAATACAGATGAGTAATTAGCGAATAGTTTTTCATATGTGGGTGCTAGATACAATTTTTTTCGTGTAAAATCCAACATGCATCCATTTGGAGACATAAGTTTGGCAATGATAATTGCGCCAAAGTAGCATGTGCATGGCTGAATCAAAAACGTTTTAAAGGCGTTTTTGAATGCTTTATCCTGGTGCTCTGTTTGCAGATAGTGCGCAATGACTGTAACCAGGGCCCATATCTACTAACGGTTTAACCTCGAGCTCAAAGATAATCACGAAAAAAAGCAACCACTTCAGTTTCAGCAGTTGCACTAACATGTGGATGATATCAAGTGTTTGCTATAATCTCGATGTCCTCAGGATTATCCCCATTCCGAGATGTTGGGTTGCACTATTTTGTTAAATTTTTTTATTTCTAGACTGCAATTCCTGAACCTGGGCTTACACCTTAGTAATAGCTAATGTTAAGCCTGGTGTGACGATTGTTAGTTCTGCAAGAAAATAATTTTGACATTGTGATTAGCTGAAACTGAGGATTAGTGCTTAACACTTCGAAAATCTTATGACCTGGGTACCTAGTTTTCACAGTGCTCACGTTACCCATTTATTTTGCATACCCAACCTGATTACTATATCTAAGTACTTGAACATTGGAGTATATACGTGTTTTACACATACAATATCTTGTTAGAAATTCGGGTAAACAGGTCACCCGAATACCTAGGTAGCACCCTTGGTTTCATTTTTGAAATTGACCTGGGTAGGTATACCAGGTACCCAAAATACCTGGGTACTCGGTATGGAACACGACTGAGGATCAGCAATTTAATCCAGACGTTGAGATTATTCGCGGATTGGGTTAATGCAACTAACCATTGGTTTTTTATAGTGCCTTTTCAATCACAGGCATAAGTTGAAAAAAACAAAATGACTGTAATATGCCAGTCACTCACTACTTTTCAGCTAGAGTTAGAGGCATATAATTGGATCAGTCCGGACTTACAGTGCTATATTGCTATTAGCATTTCTCCGCATTTGAGTGAAGTCAACCATTAGCTTGCATATAATTTTCATACAGAAAAATTTTTCTGTGATTGATACAATGTTATGGGAGGAGAGACAAAATGCACGAAGCTGCAGAATATACTTTTCCACAGACATGGAAAATTTTTTAATGAGAACGAATGAAAATTCAATATTACAAAAATGAATTTTTTCCAACTTTAACCCAAGTTCTCAAAAATCTAGTTTAATACGTTTTCTAGCTTGGCAACTATCCAAGCAAGCATATTCTTCTTTCTTCTGCTCCATCGGGGCATTTTCTAATAAACTGGTATATAAATTAACGGCTACCAATCAATTTTCAGTTGCTCGACATTGTAGTAGCCAGATATCGACGAACGGATTTCCAAACTCAAAATTTAAAACCAAAGTGGTACCTCAAATTTGAGCTAGGTTTGGCTTCAATCAGTCTTTTTTCTCAAATAGATACATGCACATAGGGGATAGGTGGTGAATTCTCCTGCCTGAGACCCTGAACACGCCCCTGGCCCGAGAGAAATCGTCAAACACCCCTGAACTTCTTCCAAGACAGTTTCCTGATGATTTTTTTCGTATTTTGTATGAAAAACATGCTTGTGAAGCTTTTTTTTGTTCTTTGCTCACTCACCCCTTACCCCTCTCGATAAAAAGTTCCAGGACTCTCCCCCTGGAATATTCTTACCGTGCATGTCTGCTCAGATAGCCTAAATTTAGTTCCCCAGGTTCTTGCGTCTAAGCTACATACATACAGCAGACAGATGAACTACTGTTTTTTGTGTCAATTTCTATTTACTACGAAATCTAATAATTCAATATTGGTATTCATTAAGTAAGCCCACTGTAAAAACTCTTGGCGACCAATGAAAATTACATGCTTGGCAGTTAACCTTAGTTTTCGAGTTGTGAATTTTGATAATTAAAAGCATCCAGAGAGCACCTGAAGGATTGTAGATATGTCTAAAGTTGATAAAAGTCAAGTGGTTGTAGTTGAACTATAATTTCTACTCATTCCGTTGATTCTTTTAGAATTTTTAATAGATTATCAATGAAAAATTTTTAAGACACTATTTCTGAAAGATTTGAACTTCCCTATGATAAGCTGAAAATTAATCACATCTCAAAATGAGATTTTTTAGATTCGTGGCTAAAAAAGAAAATTCACGTGGCTACAGTATGCCAAAGTTTGAACATTGATGGTTTTTGGCATTTTTCAGCGGCGATATTTCAGGATTGGAGTGACCTTATTCGATAAATAAATATTCATTTTACATAGGAGAAGACAGGCCATTTTTTAATGTAAAATTTACAGTGTTTTAATGCGTATTGCACTTTTCAAGAGCGTTTGAAGTGTGCTGAAAATGTGCTGGAAAAATTGGAAAAATTTTATTCATGAGCACTCCCGAACTTTCTCGTCGGATGCCGCAGAATTTTATTTTCGTATTTTATAGCTCATGCATTCTCAGTGTATTTTTGAAATCTTCATTCTACCCCTTGTGATGCATTTATTATCTGTGGAATAGAATTATCAAATAACTAGGCAGTAACAGGGTGCCCAACAACAGATTATAGTTTTATGTACTGATTGTTACACAAACTAACATTGAACACTCTCCAAAAAAGACTTAACTGTCGAAAATGGTAAGCAAAAAAAAAGAAAAGTCGTGTTCAGGGGCACTCCCAATCACCTATGATTCTCTAAATTTTATCATTTTATTCATTAGTTCATACATTCCTATTGTAGCTGTGAGAGTAACATTTATCATCATCAGGAGCTGTAAAGATTTGCACGTACTACACTGTCACTCAAATCTGTTTTTTAATTGGGATAAAAGCTCAACCAATAAAGCTATGCGAACACAGGATTCATCCTTACCTTATAATTTATAAGAAAAAGTGTGTCTCGAGGTCCTGATAAATTTTCATTGATCTAGCTTAGTTGGTAGCTGAACGAAATGCTTTAAATGAAAATCGACAATATGAAAATTTTTATTAGATTTCAGAAATCGAGTGGTTGTGTGAAATCCATTTACAGGAAAACGGCAAGAGACATTCGGATGCACTTTGCTGTATTGGAAAGGCACTGCAATTTACTATCATTTGCTCTATTTTCGCTTGGCAAATATCACGTGACCACGTGGTGAGAAAAATGGTACCCCCAAGTGTTGAACACATTCTCTTAGATTATAACATAGGTCAGAGCCAGACAGCCGACATTTATTTGGTAACATTAAATTCACTGTTTCGATTTTCTTCAATAAAATTCCTGATGTGAGGAGCTTTTGTTGCATCTCTTCTGAGACATCCTGTTGCACATTCAGTATAAATAGATCGATGAAATTTTACCACTCACTCGACTCACATCTTTTTTCCGGCATCTCTTTGATGGCATATCATAGGTGGCGCGACAGCGTCAACCTATAATATACTTGGCCCCCAAATTTCATGTCCCCCCTCTAGAGCCAAAACGGTAAGAGCTAGAACCTTCGGGTTTTTTGCATAATATCGGGCATAGGGGCAAACTATGGGGTGCCTTTTGTCATTTCGCCTCTATCTGCAAGTGGTGCTCGGTGGGGCCCCAAAAACAGGTAAAAAACGCACTTTTTAAGGCCCCCCAGTTCCACCATGCCCAGCAATCGGTGTGCCATATCCAACCTCCATACTTCGGCCTAAGCATCTTGGGGGTGTAATCTCAAATGCGAATTTTTCTTTTTTTGAAATATGGCCTCAATTTAATTATATGGTTGTCCAAAGTCCCGGAAAACGCCAAATTCCCCAATTTTGTTATATAATACTTATGGGTTCAAAAAAATTAGTTTTTGCAGCATAATGCACTACTAATTTTTTAGCCGTTTCAAATAAACCTGTAGCCTTATTGGGATTTTTGGGCTGCAAGGGTTTTCGACTATTGGGAATTTGATGGACACGGTCACTTTACACGAAAAACTATCCCGGGTGTTAACAAGCGTATTTCCGTGATTTTTCAGCGGAGGGAGTTTTCGACTGCGGGGAATTCAATAGACGTCCTCACTTTACAGAAATAAATTATCCACGGTGTAAACAAGCGTACTGCCGTAATTTTCTTGTGGATGGGATTTTTGACAACGAGGAATTCAATGAATGTGATTACTTTACACCAAAAACTATCCCGTGTGTAAACAAACGTATTTTCGTGATTTATTGATGGAAGGGGTTTTCGACCACGGGGAATTTAATGAATGCGATCACTTTACACAAAAACTTATCCCGGTTGTAAACAAACGTATTTTCGTGATTTTCCGGTGGACGGGGTTTTCGATCTCGGAGAATTTGATGAATGCGATCATCTTATAAAAAAAACTATCGCGGGTGTAAACAAGCGTATTTTCGTGATTTTTATGGAAGGGGTTTTCGACTACGGGGAATTCAATGGATGTGTCACTTTACACAAAAAAATCATTCCGGATTTAACCAAGCCTGTTTTCGTGAGCTTTTTGTGGGAGGGGTTTTCGACCACAGGGAATTTAATGAAAGTGATCACTTTACACATCAATTCATATTGAGTCTGCGATTTTTGAGGGAAGATGTTTCTGACCATGGGAAATTCAATGGACGGAGTCAGTTTACACGAAAAAAGTCATTTGCGTAAACAAAGGTATTTCTGCGATTTTTTGGGTTGAAGGATTCTAAACCATGAGGAATTCAATAGATATGGTCACCTTTCAGTATCTTTACACCGTTTTTTAAGTACTATGCGGTTTACACATCCTTTACTTTTGCCGGAAGTGAGAATTCGTTGCTTGAAGTTTTTTTTAATTTTTTTTTTGAAGTGCAGATGACCAAATTTAAGACTTCAATGTGCTTCTATGAAAGTTTTTGTGCATAGTTGAGGCCCACTAAAAAGTGGTGAACTAGTTTATTAGAAAATGCCCCGATCGGGCAGAAAAAAGGAGAATATACTTGCTTCGACAGTTGCCATGGTAGAAAAAGAAGTGGACTAGATTTTTGAGAGCTTGGGTCAAAGTTGGAAAAAATTCACTTCCTTTATTTGGATTTTCATTCTTTCTCAAAAAAATTGTCTATGTCTGTGAAAAAGTATATTCTGCAGCTGAGTGCATCAACACACTTCCCAACCAAGCATGTGCATCTCTGAAATTTTTAGGAGAGTACAGGCGTGGACCTTGGTGTTTTAGCATTTTGTGAGACAAAAAATTCAAAAAAAAATTGACCAAAAAATTTTTTGCATAACAAATTTTCCAGTTTCAAAATCCTTGTGGAAATTTGTACCCTCGTGTCTCCCCTCACACATGTTTGCTTCCAATGGTGTTAAATATTTCACTGAATTTGGTGTCAACAAAAAGAATCAAGTGACATTTTCGCATAATTTTCTTGTCTCTAAAGCAAATAAATATGAAAATTTCTGTGATTCCCAAACTCGAACTTAAACCTCAGTTTTAGTTAATCCTGAAGTGAGTATGATTTGTGCATTGAAAGAAAATAATTTGGACATTGTGAATAGCTTAAACTCAGGATCATCAATTTAATCCTGATGTTCAGATTATCCTCATGTTGGGTTAGTGCAATGAACCTCAGGTTCCTTTATCGTTCTGAAAATGACTATAATATGCCTCCCCTCACTATTTTTCAGCTAGTGTGAGAGGCAGGAGTTTTGAATTTTATCGGGAGTTAGAATGCTATCGGTTTACCATTTCTTTACACTTGAAGTCAGGTGCATATAATTTTCATATAGAAAAATTTTACTGTAGTTGATGCCAGTTGAAGGACAAAATGCAGGATGCTGCAGAATATACTTTTCCACAGACATAGACAATTTTTTTGAGAAAGAATGAAAATCCAATATAAAGGAAGTGAATTTTTTCCAACTTTGACCCAAGCTCCCAAAAATCTAGTCCACTTCTTTTTCTACCATGGCAACTGTCGAAGCAAGTATATTCTCCTTTTTTCTGCCCGATCGGGGCATTTTCTAATAAACTAGTTAGGTGAGATTAATCATCATTTTTGTAACAGCTTTCAGAATTTGCAGACACGCACTTGCCTTTTTCAGCGGAACGGAACGGAAGCAGTTTTTCTTACCGATGAGCAAGTATAGCAGTCATTATCGTTCGGACAGACGACGGAAAGTATAACTGTAATCAACCGAAATCGACCTAACCGAATAATTTTAATTGCGTCGTTCAAAAAATTTCAGTTGAAAATCATCCGTCTGTATTCGGACTCCGGCGGACAAAATAAATTTTTATTTTCAAGATTTGAGCAAATTTCGCATGTTTTTTGATGCTGCAAATTTCTTTTAGCAAATTCAACGAGCTGAAGCTATTATTCTTGTTCTCATACGCAATTTTTCGTCGGAATCATTGTTTTTCCCCCGGTCTTTCCTCAAATGCGGAAAGGGGTCAAAATTTTTTCCCCATTTTCCCGAAGTCGTTTCTTCGCTTAAAAATGATCATAGACGCCATACCTTTAAGGTATCCGACCAGTTGGGGGAACAAACCCCAAATTTGTGGGGGGAGGGGGTACCAAGTTTCCCACATTTTTTAGGGGAGGGGTCCCCAAAAATCCAAAAAAAAGTCGAAAAAAGCAAAAAATTTGCCAAAAAAGGCCAAAAAAGTCACTTTTTCCAATTTTTTCGAGTTGGGTATGGGGATCCCAACATTTGGGTATAGTGTTCGGATTATTTGGGGCGGGGTCCCCCAATTCCCGCCTCCCAATTACAGGTATGATAAACGCTTTATTTAAGTGTCTTGAGCGTTCTCAAACATTCCCTTATTTTTAGAACCGATTTAAGGCCGATGTATAGTCGTCTTGATCCTTAAAAAAATGGCCTTTCCAGAGTCAGGAAAGCTCGTTCCCTAAATTTTCGATCCTGACGCAATCCGTAATCCTGAAATCAGGATTGGGATAGCGTTCGCGACCTGATAAGGAAAGGTGTTCCCGATGTCTTCCTGATCGGGAAAGGATCGGCTTTTCTGACGTCGGGAACAAAGTACAAGCCTTTCGTACTTTTTAAGGATCGGGGAAGCTACACGCTACAGTAAATACTCATCAAATGCGAAATGGCTTCAGCCTGCGCATAATCCTAGTTAAATTTTTAGGTAATTGGGATGTAAAATGAAGTGAAATTAGCAAAAACTAAGAATTTGCTACCAGATAAGATAGAGTAGTCAGCTAAGAAATAGATTTTTCAAGTTTTTTGGTGAAATATGCGCACTTTACGCAATTGCAATACTTTTCAACTACAGCGCGTTGTAATACTGTAGCCATGTTTGTTTACAACAAAACGGCAGATTTGCGGCTTTTGTTGATTGATTCCAGCGTTTTTGTTTATTAAAAAAATTAACTTTCTAAAAAATTAATTAATTTTAATGTCAAACTTTATTGATTTAAAAAAATTTAAAATTAAAATATTTAAAATTTAAAATTTAAAAAAATTAAAGTTTAAAATTAGAGAATTTTGACATTTTGAATTGAAAACTTTTTAAATTAGAAAATTTAAAATTGAAAAATTATAAATTAAAAAATTTAAAATTAAGAAATTTAAAATTAAGAAATTTAAAATTAAGAAATTTTAAATTAAAAAATTTAAAATTAAAAAACTTAAAATTTAAAAATTTAAAATTTAAAAATTTAAAATTAAAAAATTTTAAATTAAAAAATTTTAAATTAAAAAATTTTAAATTAAAAAATTTAAAATTAAAAAATTTAAAATTAAAAAATTTAAAATTAAAAAATTTAAAATTAAAAAATTTAAAATTAAAAAATTTAAAATTAAAAAATTTAAAATTAAAAAATTTAAAATTAAAAAATTTAAAATTAAAAAATTTAAAATTTAAAAATTTAAAATCAAAAAATTTTAAATTAAAAAATTTTAAATTAAAAAATTTAAAATTAAAAAATTTAAAATTAAAAAATTTTAAATTAAAAAGTTTAAAATTAATAAATTTTAAATTAAAAAATTTTAAATTAAAAAATTTAAAATTCAAAAATTTTAAATTGAAAAATTTTAAATTTTAAAAATTTAAAGTTTAAAAATTTAAAACCAAAAAATTTTAAAATTTCAAATTAAGAAATTTTAAAATTTCAAATAAAAGAATTTTAAAATTTCAAATAAAGAAATTTCAAAAAAATATAAAATTCAAAACTAAAAATTTTAAACTTTCAAATAAACAAATTAAAAAAATATATAAAATTGAAAACTAAAAATTTTAAAATTTTAAATTAAAAAATTTTAAAATTTAAAATTAAAAGAATTAATTAAGGGGGAATTAAAATATGACAAACAAAAAACACCAAAACAAAATAATGTAAACGCATGTATGTAAACATGTGCAACGTGAACGAAAACAAAAAAATAATCAGAATAATGTATAAAATCAATAAAATGTATAAAACCTACTGTCTGGTGTCGTATTTATTTATACAACTTACGCATCTCAATATCTAATCTTCTGTAAAATATTTGTCATGTAGTCGTCCCGATCCTTAAATTTAGGGACGTTAAGGACGACTTTACCTGGTCCTATCCTTTCCTGATCCTTATCGGGTCAGGAACTCAGGATTAAAGATCAGGATTACGGATTACTATACATCGGCCTTTAGACTTTTAGAACATTTAAATTGTCGAGTTTAAAGCACCGTTTTTTCCTCAAATGGGGTTTTTTGAGCACAAAATTTGGAAATGGGAAAAAAAATTTTGGGCATGGTTCTCATTTGTTTAAGAAGTTTTGGAAGTTCAAAAACCGAAAAAAAATCCATTTTGGTGAAAATTTTCCGGCGGTCATGAGTATGATAGTCATTGTTTTCCATCAGGCGTGGCCGTTAGCACACCTACTTCCACTTACTAATTAACTCAACAGTTCAACAGTTTCTATCAATTGAATTATACCATTTTTTTCATTTGTCGAGTCAGTATTTTGCCGAAAATTGGGATATTCCCTCGAATCTCTCAACTTTTTTTCTCGCGGCTTCGAATTTTTCAGACGTTTTCAACATGGAAAAATTTTTTTCGGCGCTTCGCGTCGAAATGAGAGGCGATTTACAATCTATTTGTCTGATTTTAATTATCATTTCGATGTTGCGTGACTTGTTTCCAGCGTTTCGAAATTTGTTATGGCGCTCCGAAAAAAATGAATAAACTTCGATTTCTTTAATCAGAATCACGGCAATGTTAATAGTGGATGAATTCATATCGTTAATATGCCTTCAACTGTTGTAGAATACCAACGTGTCGTTTATTTGCTTAATGTGACTTACCTGACTAGAATTTTCTCAATTTTTTCATGATTTTTGCAAGCTAGTCACTCTAAAAACGCCAGAATGTTTGCGTATGCACCAAAAATGCAGAAAAAATTATTCGCGACCACATTATAAACGTTTTTTAAAATATCGAAAATTTTTAAAGAATGAGGAAAAAATTTTTGGATTTTTAACTATCCCAAAGCATAATGCCTTTGAATTAAGAGAAATCGATTGTCAAGGCCTCTCTGATAACAAGGGGGAGCTCAAAAGAGACTTAATGGCGCCAAACGCCCGGAAAATTTTTTTGCTTAGTGACATTCTGCGATGCTGGAAAATCGATTTTCCGAACATTTATTTCAAAAATTGGATTCAAATTTTCTGCTCAAAAATTTGAAGTTCTACACATTTAGGAAAGCCGTGAGTACAAGTTTCCGGAAACTACTTCCGTGAAGCTTTTCTACTTGATTTACGTTAAGAAAGAAACAATCGCTCCACTAAATTTGATGTGTTAATTTTTTTCAAAAAATGTTCTAAAATCCGCGCCTGAGCTAGATTATAAAATAGTGATGATTATTAAAGTCTTTTTCGAGAGTTTAACTTTTAAAATGCACCATATGTATTTTTTCCATATCCGACCCCCAAAATATTTTCCCTTTTCCGAATTTTTTTCTCCGGTCGGAAACGAGAAAAAACCAGCCTGAAAATTGAATCGAATTTTTTTGCAGGGCCGTCGATACCCATCTCAAATCTTTAAAGTTGTGTGCCAGAAAAAAAATTTGCAGATATAAATAAATTAAATTGGGCAATTTTTATTTGAGTTTCAATTTTCACTTTCGGTGGGAAAGTATAACTTCAACTTTGCAGAGAACGACAGACGGTAACCTCCTACGTAACTGAACAGAACGAAAATTCCTATTCCGTTCAGTTACGTTCCGTCGATTGCATTCCTTTCCGTTCTGCTGAAAAAGGCCAGTTTGTCCCCTTAGAGCCAGAACGTATCAGACACTTCTGTTTTTTTGAAAATAGCCCTTTTGAAAGTTGCATTGTGTCTAGAAATTTGAAATTTGATTGTTTAAAATCGAAAACACAGTGTATATATGAATATAGAACGTTTTGGCGTTGGTAGATGACATTATGGTAATGCATATGACATGAAAAACTCATTCTTGAGAAAATGCAGATAGTACGTTCTGGCTCTATGGGGACGATTGGGTCTTTACAGCTCCCAAATCGGCAAGCAAATCTGGTTGAGATTTAATTTTTGTTGGACATAACTAGCTGAGAAAATTAGAACAAAAATTCTGCAGCATCTTATGGAAAGGTGCCGAGGTGAGGCACCATGACTTTTGGTTTATGTCGCCTTGCCTTTCGGCACTTTAAAATAGCATCAAAAGTGTAAAGTAAGGGATAGAAAATTTTCTCATACCTGAATCTTCTGCATGTTATGAATGAACATTTGGCTACTGAGTCGCTTCATTTCTGAGCCGTGATATTCCGACACACCGAAAAATGCCAAAAGAATGTAAAATTCCAAACTTTGGGGTACTGTAGCTATTCACATTTCGACTTTAATGCGGAATGAATGCCGCCAAGATAATCAGCGTGTGAAACTACTCAAAATATTCCATTTTCAGATATTATTAATTTTCAATTTATCATAGGTCAATGGAACAGAATGTCGAATCTCTCAGAAATCGTATCCTAAATGGGGTGGTTTGACATAAAGCGACGCCCATCAGTCTGTGGAGTTCGAAGACAAATGAATGTCTGGAAAGAGAAGCCTTTTTTGCATCATCAAATTTCCCACAGACAGTCTGATAGTCAGGTCAGTCCCAACTTGAGTAATCATAACTCCGTCAAAAATAAAGCAATAACATTTGAAAATATAGATCGTCCGATCATGATGAGATCTATCAATAAGTACTAAATCTGCAACATATCAAAGCGAAAACGCTATTTCTAAAATCTTGGAACTTTGTTCAAATCACTGATAATGAGGACCACATTTTCTGACTCCAAATTGGTGCAGAAATTTCGGAATCTAGGTGGTAATCCCTTTCAATTAAAATCTTTACCCGTTAACCAGTAAGCTACGATCGTTTCGTCGTAGAAAGGTACTTCTTTTGGCGTTAATTCGAACGTAAAATCGCCCAGCATCAAATCCCGAGCTTCTTTATTGACCAAAATTTTGAACGGCGCCGATGCTCCTTCCAACGCTGAGGCCATTTCGACCGCCGGGCCGATAATATTGAAGGAAGGAGCTTCGATCCCTAGAACACCGGCAACGGCTACGCCGCTGGCAATGCCCGTCCGTATTTGTAAATTTTTACAACCTCAATAAAAACGAAAAATTGACGAATCGCCATAAAAAGCCAGACGAATGTTTCTGAAAAATGTCAATTTTTACATGATTCTATCAATAGTAGTAGAAGAAAAAGGCCAAACATAATGTTGCGTCTTATCTACTGCTGCTTCTTCAGAGAGAAGATTTCCGGGTGTAAATTCTGAAAACTGCAATCGATAGTCGACAACAACCTAAGATGTTTCATCAACTTCACCCATGGGCGTACTTTACACTCAAATTTGCATAAACATTCTGAACAATTAAAACATTACCTATACCTATCTCAATAAACACAACATTCGATGAAACTCACTGGTAGCAGAAAACTTTCTCACAAGAAGATTGAGAGCACCATTTAACTGATTGGGAACATCAGTACATCGCACCTATCTGCGAATAGTCCCAATCCCCACTGGAAAATCTGAAACTGTTTAATTTCTGTAGAAAATCCCGCGTTTTGCTTTACAACAATCAAGCTAGAATGTTCAAGCTAGAATATTTTCTGTGCACTTCTTGTGTTTAAGGTTTCCGCGCACTTGACTACATTATAGTCCATTTTACTTTGGGATGATAGACGCAGCGACAAGCAAAAATAGTTTCAAGTTGAAACACGATTTCCATGATATGAAAAATTTTACACGGCAAAAAACCCAGAATTTCTCCGGGCAACGAAAAGACCAGTATTATTGGAAAAGCATCATGCTTATCCACTTTTGAATTGAAAAATTTAGATCATTTAACTAGGTTATTGAAGAAAATTTACAGCTGTTCTAGTTTGCCGCTTATAACGATAATTTTTTCGATTGATGATAAAAATAATCTACTAGTTTTTCTATGTTGAACTTACTTTCATGAGGTCGCTATACATTTCGTTTAAGAATGAATAGACTATAGTTTCAAAAATGTAAACCGTGTCAATTCACTAAGATTAAAAAGTGAAGTGGTTTGTTACTTTTAATGTATGGAAAGTTCAACTGTTGTACGGCGGTGACGATTTGCAGAGCCGCTTGCCCGATCTCTTTGGCGTGAAATTTGCCGTCCTTTTCGTATGGTACTCCCGAGACTAGCTATAAAATTGAGACATAACCTCTGAACGTTCAAATCTTATCGTTTTTGCTCCTCTAACCAAATAAGCGTCACCAATCCGCGTTATAGGATGAATATCGTAGTTTTCTATTATCGAATCGTACGTTAGAAACAGGGTGTCCAAAAACTCCACAACAGTTTCGATGGTATTTTGATTGCAAATTTTCGTATAGCCGACTATATCGTTCAAGTAGACGCAGCATTGTTTGTACTCGATGGGCGGCGGCCGTTCACCAGCCAACAATTTTTCGGCAACGCCGCCCGGAAATAGGGCGTCCAAAACGTTCATTATCCTTTGGTGGCCCATTTCGGCTTGTTTGGCGCGAACTTCGACGGCAGCGTTCAAATGGTTGGTGAAATATTCGAGACGCTGGTTCATGGCCAGCAGGAGGTCGGTGATTTTCATGTCTTTCATGGCTCTTTGGATAACGCTTCGAGCGCTGCTCAATTTCGATCGTTGGCTGGGAATGGGCTGCCAGCAATTGATAATCTGAAAATGATTCACAATGCGTGACAAAATTTAATAGATGAGCAACCTGCAGGATCAACCGACAAAATTTTGACAGCTGGAAAGTCGATCTAAACAAGTAAGTTTTACTATTTTTTCGGATACGCCGCGACTGGATCTATCGACTGATGATTGCCATATTGAATTTTTGTTCCAGTCTATTTTTCTCAGAATGTTGGTAGAAAATTGTATCTGAAAGTAATTCATTTTTTGCAATTCTGCTAACAACGCATTCTAACCAACTCTTAGTCAATTTACGAGCGGAAAATCAGCAGTAAGAACTTTGTGTAAACGATCATAAAGACATGATGTGGTTAGGATTGAGTAGAAAGCAAGTACTATTTCATATATTTACTATTTCCTGCTAAACCATTTCTCGCTTAGAACTGGAAATGTGTGAGCCTACTTTTCGAACTCTCACTTTTTTCGAGTAAAAAATCCGCTGTAATAGCTTTGTGTAAGGGAGTTTGAGGGCGTTATTAATTTTTTGTTGTTTTTAAATTTACAAACATTTTACAAAAAACAGACTATAGCATAAGAAGCTCTTTCGTATAATTCACAAAAAAATAAAACTATGACAGTAGTACCTTGGGACCCTTCAGGGTGCCACCCACGCATTTTCTAAAAACTGGATGTTTACTTTTCAGCTTGCGCGCCTTGTTTCTTAATGCATATCAAACTGGTTCTTGTATATAAAACTCACATAGACAAACTGATAAAGTATACTTCTTGCGTGTTCTAAAAATAGATTTCTCGGAGAACTTGATGTTTACTTTCCAGCTTGACGTTTTGTACTGTGTAGTTTGTTTTTTATCTGTAAACTGGTTCTTGTATATAAATCTCACATAGACAAATCAATGAAACTCACTTCTTCCCTTTCCAAACTCTCTTAATACGCAACTGGTTATTTGAAACAAAGTAATGATGCAGCTTTTCCCATCGTACTGAAAAACTGGTTCATATTTTCAAACTTGATGCATTTTGGAAGGGAATGGTACAAAAATAACAATTTTGCTTGGATCAGAAACTTACAGTAATGAATGTAAATTATGATTCACAAGTGTTGCTAATTTTTCATGACAAAATATCAACATACTGATTATTTTAGGGTGTACAAGTCTCGTCAACAAAGATTTTTTCATTTATGCTCCTCCTTTTTTCAAAATGCAGTTGTGTCTCGGCTCTGATATTTATTTGTTGATATCGGCTCACAAAAACTATGTCAACTTTGGCTTTAGGAGATGCTTTATCGAGAACAATCAAGTCATACCCACAAAAAATGGTATGAATTTGATCATCCCGCAATATAAAAAGCTTGTACAAGTCTCGGAGGATTTACTTTCTAAAGCCAAAAGCGGAAGGCAGACCGAGTATGATTTGGGTTATAATTTGACTGTGCGAATGAAACAAAACGCCAATACAGCCCCGCCTGATAATATTTTAGTTTTTGACAATACATATACTAAAAAGTCGTTTACGATTGCTTTTGAGCAATTTGAGGCTTGGACTTCGGTTGCAAAACAAATTGATTACGTCATGGATGCCATTTGGAAAGTGTACGGAATTGGAAATCAAAGCCGAGGCAATGAAACTTTGGATGAAAAGACACACTTGAAGAAATTGATCAAAATTCAGCAGCTATTCCTCATGTGTTCAGCACTAGTTGCTAGACGAAGAGTCAGCGATATCTATCCATGCTTTGGCTGCTTTTATAACCATGGATTTGTGCAGCCATATCATACATGTTTCAATGTTTTTGAGGAGCACAATTTACTAGACTAACTGAGTGATGTCTTCTCTTCATTGAGCAAAGATTCTCTAGAAGTGAAACAAGCTTTCAAGAAAATGTGTACAAAAAAGTATGCCGATTGTGAAGATTACAGCGACAACTTTGCCAAGGTTTTGGATGAAATTTTCCTCCGTACAAGTATCGGCCAAAAATGCATAAGTGACATTGTTTTTCAATGTATCAAAGAACCAGAATGTGAAACAGCAAAGATGATGGATGATATTGTTTCTAATATTGTATGTGTTGATATTGTCTAAATATCCTAATAAAGATGAGAATGACACAACATTGATTTTATTTATCAATCAAAAACAACATACAAATGACATTTATCAAACTGTGTAATCCATATAAGCTTGACGAGTATGATCAATCATCAATAGAGAATCAAACTCTGCATATACAATACATTCAATTCCACCAG
Source organism: Romanomermis culicivorax (assembly GCA_963922205.1). NCBI lineage: Eukaryota > Metazoa > Nematoda > Enoplea > Mermithida > Mermithidae > Romanomermis > Romanomermis culicivorax. Next base: position 615,467 of record CAWUHX010000196.1, read on the forward strand.
CAGGTAAATTTCTACCAAATAACATTTCTAGAGTTGTTGTTCCTTCATGCACCAATTCCCATGTGGATGAGTCTGAACCATCACTTCCTAGCTCAAAAACGAAGAAGCTAGACCCATTTCTGAAACGATTCATACTAATCATATTTCCTTTGTCATCCCCGGCAATGTTCAGGCCTTCGAACATCTGTGTGTAGGCTTTTACGAAGCTATTTTGTTCAAAATCCAATTTGTACGGAACAGATGGAACTACTGTAGTACCACAAGTAATTTTGATTTCTGTTAAACCAAAATCTTGAAAACTGAATGGATTAGTTTTGTAAGTACCCCTTACAGCTTCAGCCAAAACTAGGCCGATAACTAATCGTCTGGGTAAAATACCATTAAATAGAGAGTTTAGAGGCGTTGAGCGTCTATTCTCCGTAATTAACAAGCTCGTTATTTGGGTTCTTCTAATGGGATACTTTACGCTTGTTTTCTGAAGCATTGATTCAATCGCCATGATGATGCTTTCAGATACTTCTACTTTACGCACAAAGAGGGACATCTGCTTAACTTGTATTTGATATTTAGGAGTGATAATTTCATTTCCATTGTCGATAATGCAAAATGTATCACTGTTGCGGTGAAGCTCAACACGCAATTCACATTGATTAATTAAAAACCGATCTTGCATAAACAAGTCAACATGGAGTGGTGCCATAACTTCAACCCATGCACTGTTTTTGAAGATGTGCATTCGTGTTGCCATACCATCCAGGTTGTTTTCAGGATCTTTATCTGCATAGTACATGCCGGCTTGCAGCTGGCTACGCTTTGCATCAGTACTAAAGTTTAGTTCGGTCTCCATCAATGCTCTATAAGCATATTTATCACCACTAAAATTAAAAAAATCAATGCATAACACAACTACAAAATGAAAAACAAATTTACCTGTCAGATAATAATTTTCCATTGAGAAACACTTTGATTTGGCGAAAGAATGTCTTTCCTATCAGATTAACTGGTAAAACTAAATCTCCATCATATGCATTAGTATCAGCATTTTGGGTGACTTTACAGTCGCTGCCATCGGGTTTTGTTATGCGTAACACAAAGTATACATAATTCTTTGATAAATCCAACATGTACAAATCCGGGGACAGTTTGAATTCATATGGTCCTTCATTAGTACATGGATTTTGGAGTTGCACTTCCGACCAGAATGATCTTTTTATAGCCACTTGTGTTGGTGGTACTGTGAACAAGTCAAGCTCACTTTTTGTACTTGGTAGTGAGCCTTCATCTAATAGTTTGCTCATATTCACTTGGTAAAAATATCTCTCAAACCAACCACCTTACGCAAGCTTTTCTTTTTATGAACTGGAGTAAGAGAATGCATCCTCTTCCTTTTATATGTTTTCTGCTTTGGAGTATGCCCTAAGCCACTACCCTTTTGTACAATTTTATCTGCAGCTTGATGTAATAAGTTACTCGCTGCTTTTCGGCCATGTTCTCTCATGCTATCTGATAAGGGTCTACCATCAGCCAGATCTGCAGCTATTCTCGATCCAGTTGTCAATGCTTGCTTACCTGCTGACTTTAGTAAGGGCATAGCCATTCTGAACAGACTTTTGAAGAAACTACCTAATCCTGCACCTCTGTGATAGGCGGCATAAGCTCGGAAAGCAGGTAATTCACCTCCTAGCTGATACTGTTGTTGACTTCCCAATGAACTTTCATAAAATGACAGCCAGTATGCAGTACTTTCTGGTAGATATACTGAATGCATTCTAATCGAATATGTAAGAGCTTTTCCGAAAGTGCAGCTTCACGACAACTTTACCAAATTCAAATGATAAGAATTCTCCTGTATCTGTCCTTATATTGATTTCAATATGACTAACATCTTTGAGGAGTACAGGTATGTAATGAGGATTGTCATATGTTCTATTTATAACACTGCCATGCTTTCCGTGCACATCTATGATGCGTAATAATGGAGCCATTGTGTTTCCAACAATTTGGTTTTCAACAATGTTACAGTAAACATAAAAGGTTTCAAAATGAGCAGATAGATCTGGCTTGAATCTGCCGAGTCGGGAAGCTCTACGATCATCTATTGTTGTATATTCCTCTCCTCCAACCAGATATTTGTTAAAAATTATTCTATCATCAAAACCTAATAGATCCATCAGTCTTCTAGATAGAGTAATAACAGATACATTCCAGTAATCTGAAGTTACTTTGATTCGTCTCTGTTTGTCATCATATTCAAACAAACAATACAAATCTCTATATTCAGGTCGTTTTTTTTCTAAAACAACAGCTCTGTTTAGTGCATTTGTTAGATGATAGATTGTTTCATAGTTTCCTGGTGGAATAGTCACACGGATTTCAGTATTCTGCAACTCTATATTGACCACATTTGCATCATTTGCACTGCCAAGAATATACCAACTTACAGGATAGATAATTTCTGCTAAGCCAACTTCCCAATGACCTGATAATTTCAGCCGCTGTGGTAAAGTAACCCTGAAATTTGATGCTGAATCACACGCCTCAGTATTGCTTGGTAGAGTAACATAAAATTGTGTCATCTTCTGATCTAAACTGCAAACTTATTAATGAGTCAAGTGAAGAATGTAAGCATTTATATACCATTTTTATTTTTGAAGTAATGCATAGATGTACAACTCTGACGGTTTTTACCACATATACGATGATGAAACTTAAAGTATTTGTACAAAAAACTGCAAACTAGTTTATCATTAAAAGTTGATTCTTCCGGACGAAAGTGTTTCAATATAAACGGAAGTTTCATTCTACGAACCCGGTGATATAAAAAGTACAAGCAATAAACACCACAAACTGAACTATCCCAACCCTGCAAGCGCACAGAGTTATAATTTTGCACTTTACTATTTCGATTCATGAAATCAATATATTCTTGTATATACGGGTACATACCATAAGAGTCAAAATAATCAACGTGTCCATTCTGATCAAAGTACATTGCGATCCAATGCTGCCCTGGTTCATTTGACGTATCTGTATTTGCGATAATGGCTGCTGGATATCTAGTTATCGTCCAATTTAGCTGATCTCTAGCAAATACACCATGGAAAACCTTCTTCAGAGATGCATCTCTCTGAATTAGTTGAACAAGCTCGTACGAGTTCATTTCAAGTCGTTTTCATTAATCCATTCATTAAACTTATCAGGGTAACCACTCCATTTGACAAAAAGCTTCACAGATCCATCAATGAGCCTTTTTCGTTTTAAAACTTTTTCAATTTTGAAGGTTTTTGTGTTATCAAAGATAACTCTTTGCAATTCTTTTGCATAAAATGTACCCTGTATTTCTTCTCCTTGTAGATCTTTGATTTTATATAATGGCTCAGTAGTACGATTCAATACTTTATATACACAAAAAATTTCTTCTGTCCACTGTGGTAGATAACCTTTATCAAAGTGCTGACGAAATTTAGAAATTCGTACATAGTCATTTATTTGTAGAGTTGGATGTTGCGAGCTCTTTCTTGGGTACAGGCGATTTCTAATTTCTGATTCATTTTCATAAGTGACATTCACAGGCTTTTCACCAATTGAACGATGAGTAGAATTGTTGTATGCTCCAACCAGTTGTTGAAGTATATCTATCCATTTGAATGTCTTTCTGTCAGTGAAGTATCTCCACATTTTTGATTTTAAGGTACGATTGAACCGTTCCACTATTGAACATTTCACATCCTCATTTTGAGAGGTAAAAAACTGTATCCCCTCTAAGTTTAAGAGCTTTTGAAATTTGTAATTGACAAACTCTTTGCCCTTATCTGTGCGAATACACCAAGGCTTCCTTCTGCTTGATATAATGTCTTTAAAAGCTGTACATACAGATAAGGCACCTTTATTTCTTAGTGGTCTTACCCACACAAATTTGCTAAAAACATCAATACAGCATATCATATACTTTTGTCCCTTGTTGTACTCGCTATATGCTTGCATATCAACCAAGTCAGCCTCCCATTGAGCATCAATACCACTGATGTAAATTCTATTGCGTTTAAACTTTTTATAGGCCTGCTTATGTAATGTGTAAGGATCCTGTTTTTCTAGCCAATTCTTCACATCATTTAGAGTTATACTTCTGTCATACTGCTTTGCATGCTTGTACAGCTTGTGAACACCACCGTAAGATCCAGAAGCCCCTATGTCTGTATACAATGTTTTCAGGACCGCTTCTTTAGAATTCTTCATACTTCAACTTTTTCTTTTTCCCAGACTTTTTATCATTAGAAAAACTTAATCGCTTTTTAACATCAACATTATGGAATGGAGAATTGTTGATTGTCTCGTGAGTTATATTGTGATTAATGAGCTTTAAGCGATTTGGATTTCCAATATAGGCTTTGGGTACATTAAGCTTTACCAAATGTTGCGCAAATTCTTGATAACCTTCTGGAGGTGGAGCTGTAGGTCTGTCTCTTATAAAATCATGTAATAAATCTATGATATTGCTGTTGGGTACTCTAACACCATTTAAAATAACTTCACTTTGCTTGTTTACATCAAAATCACTTTTATTGAGCACTTCTAGAAGCATTTCAGCTTGCTTGACTTTAGCTCTAGGTAAGCCTCTCAACCAATCTCTACCATCATCTGAAGATTGCTGTTCATTTTTTAGCCCTCTCTGATTAGGTGTAGATGATTGTTCTTCATTTTTCATTTGTTTCTGATGTAGGTTATCAATATCTACGGATTGTTGATATATATCATTCAGCTTACCATCTTTTAATTTAACCTCAATCGGCTTTTTACTCTCTTCATCGAGCTTCAAGTATCTGTGGAATAGTTGTCCATATAGCTTATATTGAAGTTCTGCAGACATATCATTATTCTTCAATATGCGTTCAAGCTCCATTTTGAAATCAGACATTTGCTTTCTCAAACCATTATCGGAATTTTGGTCACTTTTCTTGTCAAACATGTCTTGCGGAACAAGAACCATTTTACTAGTGTATTTCATGTTTTGATAACTTTGGGTAAAATTTCAGTAGCTAGTGCTAGCAGAGAGGGTAGAAGTATAGGTAAAAATCCACCACTTTGTATAATTTGCTGCTTTTTTGCTCTCAAGTTGATCTTTTGCTTTGATGCTAAATGTCTTATAATCTTGCTATATTTAGCAAGCTTTTTCTTCTTTAGGGTACTTATAGGAATATTTCCTTTCAGCAGGTTGTGACAAATTTCACATAAACAATGCACAAATTCATCCGGCAAAGTTTTTAATAGTGCACTTCTTTGTTTCGTATGATTACTGCAGCAATTTAAGACATGTAGATGGTGAATGTATTTTCGCAGCAACTTTGACATGGCATTCTATTAGAAATTCAAAATGAATAATGAGACATTTCAGATAGCAACAGGTATATATATACATTTCAAGCTGGGGGTCGTCTATCATAGAGTGCATCCATCAGAACTGATATTTCATTGTTATCATACAGATTCAAACCATTTAACATTACACTCTGTAAAGTTTCCCGCCTACAACACACATGTGTTTGATGATCTCCAATCAAAGTTGGACAATATTGCGTATTTGTAAATTGTCCTTGTCCGGGCCTACACCATATGGCATTTCTAAGAAAGTTTCTTAAATGTACCGCCTCATGTTTGTTATATGAAGTAATAAAACCAGCTCCTGTGAAACTTTTGTAATTTATGATTACAAGTTGACGATTCTTTATATTCTTGTCATCCTCAAGATCAACACTCTCAATTTTTGTATTGAGGACATTGAGTAACGAGGGTACCATATGTTTGCTAATGTTGAATGTAGGTGCCCTAATACTATCAAAATTATTGCTCATGTCACAGCAGGCATAGAGATTGCCATTGTGGGGTATTTTTGTTGAACATCTTTCAGAATCAGGATCAAATAAACTGCCCGTTTTGTCGCAAGCCAATGCTCTCAATAGGAAATTTCGGAAAGATACCTGTGCAGCCAGGGTTATGTTGTAAAAATCTACTCCAGGAGCGGATCCATAGGACCTCATCAAAACGAGATGACTGTAAGAAAGATCATCTGCACTTTTGAGGCTTGAGCAGACAGCTAATATGGCAGCTGCGAGAAAAGTGAAACACATTGTTTTATTATAAGCCATCACCTGAGAAACAACTGTTCACCACCAAAATACAAACATAAAACTGAATATTATAACACGCACATTGCTTATATACAATAAATGGTTCACGAAAAACTGGAAATTTCATTTTGTAGTATCGATAAATAGAAAACGTTTCTATCATATACACTGCTTTGATTGATCAACATGAAATAGAACTTGTCTTCTTGGCTCAACCCGGCAAATAGGTCATCGATATACTGCGCATCTATGCATCTTTTTCTTAGTTCTCCAAAGAGCTCCAAGGTGAAGAACCAAAATCCAGTAATTTTATTTTTCCTTCGTTTAATTTGATGAAATTCATTATATTGTACAGCCTTTAACTTGTAATCTTCTTTCCGATTTTGGCTGAATCTTGACCATAAAACATCAGCATATTGAGCTTGCATGCGCTTAATGATGGGTACTCCTTAAAATTACATATACAACATATTTAATTATAAATAGGTGCACATTATATTACCTCTAATTTTTGCCATAAGTCATATTAAAAATAATTCAAATGATGCTGGAGACATTGGAAATAGGACTGCTTGTCTACAAGTACTGATGAGTGAATAAGAGCTGGCAGATTATTCTTTCAAGAGTTTGAGAAAGGAATTTACAGTTTGTTTATTCAGCTCAATTGTTGCTAAATTTAGGCTCTTGAATTGACCATCTTCATCGCAGCATGCACGTATGTCAGCATTTAATGGTACTGATTTCTGACATAGGGGCCAATATTCATGCATTTCATGTAGAGGGCATAATAAGTATTTTTCAATAAAGTGTGCAACATTCTGTCTACTACTGGCATTGACTGAATACATTGCGATTTCATCATTCTTTATTTGCATCAAAATGAATGATTTTTCCTTCTGAATAGAGAAATTGCTTGTTAAAGCGGGTGCCCTGGTGTCATGTAGAATTGACCAGAAGAATCCTCCGAGGAACAGCATAAAACATATACTGGATGCTATTTTTCCATATGTCTTGTTGTCAAACATTCGGATTAAAAGACATTGCAGAGGCGGACATGGGGGCATACCATTTAATGCATTATATACCCTTTCGGTTGTTGTATCAAACTCCATTTCCTCAACAGTGCGCGAGTTATCCATAATAGAAGCAACTTATCAGTAGATGTTTATAAAAGAAAATGATCCAAGCTGACAAGTCCATGGCCTATATATCTTTTATCGTGGTACATATATAATCATACCCGCATCAGTTGGGAAGATATTTGTCCTGAGTCTAAATTTATCTGGTGTGTCTTGAGTCAAATCAATAATCAAATAACTATAAGATGACCCAGTTGCATCTTCAAAGGCTTCTATAAAGTGTTTAGAACCTGGAAAAATTTGCCTTCCCAATGTCTGTATCCGTAGTCTATCTGCTGGATTTTTCATTAGCACCAAATATTGAGCATTTATTCTGCTTGTTCTCATTCCTTCAAAAAAAGCATTTTGGACAATGTGTATAACTGATAAATTCCAGTGATGAGAGCCTCTTGTAAACAACTCATTGAGCCTCTTGTCAGTTTTCATTTCCTGCATCATGTCATCTAGAACTAATAATTGAGGCTGTTGTTTGAAGCTTTTCAGAACCTCGATAGATGGTAATCCTTCGAGGAAAGAAACATTGCTACATTTGTTTTGCAAATCAGTGTAAGTATTCTGCCATTCAGTATAACACCATATGATCCTCATTGGTACTGGTTCAATCATTTGTTCGGCAAACAAGATTAGTTTTTTCACAAACTCAGTTTTTCCCGATTTGGTAGGAGCTGAGACAATACAATTGAAAGGGTGCTTCCAAGCAAAGTTGAAAGTAGCCATTTTATTAAGCATATAAAACAAATGAATAAGCAAATTAATACATCAATATTTATACTTTCCATCCATAAGGTACAGTTGTAAAATCTTTCACAATAACGCGTTTATCGAATACAACTCTAAATTTTTTTTGTACAGGTCTAGTTACTACAGTATGGTCCTGTTTTCTATCAATTCTTTCAGTTACAACATTAATTTCTTCTGTATCATTAGATATAATGAACGATTTTACCATTTGTTTTAAACTTTCAAAGTTTACTTGTTTGGCTACTTTGTGGTTTAATGTAATACCACGAACTTTTGTTACGTAATGCAGTTTCTCGTCTTTTGTACTATATACACAGTAGGAGTAGTTCTTCGGCCCACCACTGATAAACTCCGTAATGTAAGATCCCTGGCCGTAATCCTTTAACTCGTCCGTCATTTCACCCAAAGACCATCCAATTGGTACTTTATATTCATTGATATCGCTAATGTTTGATAAATAAATGACACTATCTGTGTCAAAATATAAAACACGTCGCTCCAACTTTTCGATATAAGAGTAAAGCATTAGCCGGGCTTGAGTTGTCGTATAAGCTGCTATCACAGGGTTGACGTAAGGCAATGTTAAGACAAATTCTTCTTTCTCTGTGTAGCTGACAGCAATGAGAGTTTCACTAATGATTGTTACACTCTGAATAATTGTTGATGGATCAAATATAAGGTCCAAATATTGCTGCGGATTCGTAAAATAAACTGTCTTTGTCAAATTATTTCGTTGACCAAACTGAAAATCGTACGACAGATTATAAAACCGTGTTTACAGTTTTAAAAATTCTTACTTTGCCCCAAAACGAATTTAGCATCAGCTTTGCCAAAGCCCGTTTGCCTGGATTTTTTTCAATTTCTGTTCTGTCCAGCATTATTCCTTCACGCTCCTCTATATCACTCAAGTATGCCTGCCTAGAGGCATCATTGTTACAATGCGCCGGCCAGCCTTCCGCTTCCTACAAATCACAATAATATATATAAAATATGACTTAATGTTTGTTTTACCATTTTCATTTTCATAAAAGTGTTCACATAGCTGGTGAATAAACCGCCATCTGGATTGGAAATTTGATTGTATCTATCCACAGCTTCATAATGCCAAACTTCAAAGACTTTCAAAACCTGAAATTTGTTCTTGGTTAAACAGAGCTAACATCAGCTTATCAAATATTACCTTGTAGCCTTTATCTAGAGCTTTGTAAAGTTCCATTGTTACCCAGGTTCCCAGCAAGGCTCGATCCTCTTCATTCGAATGTGTACACTTGGGTTGTTGTAAGTCGGTGCATTGGCGACATAATGGAAATGTTAATTTACCATTTGAACGATAGGGTAAAACGGGGTGATAGAGATCTTGCGGAGGTAAAACGAGGCACTTGATCAAGCCTTCGTATGGTTTTTCATTGATGTCTTTGAAGTTTTCCGTAATTAGCAATGGATGTCCGATTGGGTAAACACCATACTTGTTCGTGTATGGGTACAAACTACAGACATCCACGTAATTTATCCTTTCTGTTTCCTCAATCTTGTGGTACAGCTTTATGGCATTTGTACGACCACCGTAGAAAGCTACAAGAGGGAAACTTAAAAAAAAGAAACACATGACACAAAAAATCTTACCATCTCTTGGATTCAAGGGTTCTACTGGTGCTGATTTCTTGAAAAATTCAGCCATCTCAAGATTCTTTGCGAGCAAGATGTCGAGCTCGCACTCCCAAAGCTCGACGAGCTGATATCCTAGTTGTTTTAGATGTTGTCGACGTGCCATTGTTCTCATGTAGGCATCCCGGGCAGTTGAAACTTGATCAGCTGTGAGATGGTTCCTCTGCTTCATGCATTTAGGACAGCCGTGCCAGTAGCATCCATAAAACTCGTAAATTGTACCTCCATCCATTCCATCTACCTTGTAAGAACTGACCCAGACTTCCTTACCATTCAAAGCATGCTGGATACGCAGGTTATTTTTCACATTCAACCACTGAAGCCACATAATGGCCTTTACGGATTGTTTGTCTTTGCCGCGGTATCCATTATGTGGTACTAAACCTATCGTATCTTTCTTTAAAAAGAGCTTACGATACACTCTATTGCATGCTCCAGCAATGGTGAGTGATTTTTCGAATGGATCCACAGTTGTTTCACGCTTGAATATGTTTCGAAACTTGAGGCAGGCTTTGACGAGCACATCTACATCATTTTCGCAATATTTGATAAGCTCTTCTTGGAAATTGAACACCTAAAGATGGTGATAATGTCAATTTATTGTACAATTATAATTTTATATCAACTAACCTTTTCTGTTTGCTGATAATACCATCTCATAAATTTGTCGTGGCTTTCCCCCTTCATGGTGTCTGGTGAATAAAAATGCACATCTGGCCATTTTCCAACGTAATTCCAGTTTTCCTGTCTGTTGAACAAGTGCGGAAAGTAGCCTTTACAGAGTTCATCAATTCCGAATGCTTTTGGTAAAGCGCTGAGTGGCATAGGCAGAAAATTGAAGGAATCGATAACTTTGATGCTGTCGACTGTCAGGGAAATGATGTTCAACCCTGAAAAAGCAATGTATTTAGTCATTTATATAATCAATATCTAATCTCACCTTTTGTGACAACTTTTGGAGCAATGCCTTCTTTATACAAATATCGTAAAAGGAATTGTGAATCAAAGCCCTTGGCGTTATGAGCTATTGCAGTTGTATTTTTCATGGATGAGTTGAACAGAAATCTACAAAATTTGTCCAAGCAATCCTCTCCGATGAATGTTCATTTTCTCGGTCCACATCGATGACACACAGTATCAGAAGCCTGATTTTGACATGTATCACATATTACATGTGCAATACATAAATTTGGTACATGTTCCAGCTCTTCACCAAGCTGAGTCTTCCTTAATACACGCTCTTGAGTGGTCTCAAAATCAAAGAAAACAAAATGTGGTATGATTTCCAGCTTTTCCCGTTTTGATTTTGATTTAACACATGCAGACTGATCATCCAGCAGACTGTCTCCATTGCAAGAGTCTAAGTCTACCAACTGCTCTTCTTCAGTCTCAGAATCATCTTCAACATCAATCCTTTGCATGTAGCATTGGTGACCTATAAGCAAGAGATTAATGAAAAACTTATCCGATAGTAAATTGACATTACTTACCTTTTATCAAGACTTCCTGCTTACAAATTCGGCATTTGGTGTAACCACACCTGTGTTTTGATAAACCACTTTTACGCATGTGTCTCTTGCATGACTTGCATCGGTGAATCTTGTCACAAATCGAAACAGTCTTTGTACGCTTTGTTTTGGTCCCGGTAAATGTGGCATCATACTCTCGTAGATGGTTGTTGTAGCAAAATACGCTGTTGAAGTAACGGTTGCATTCTTCGCAAATTATAATTTCAACCTGTTTGCAAGGTGGACGATGGTAGCATGAAGTGCACTTGTTGATGCATCGATGATTATCTTCACAGTTGTAGGCGATATTGCAGAGTTCGCACCAATATGCTCGAGAAAAAAATCCTGGCATAGAGCTAATGACCGTGTAGTGCTGGTCATGATAATACAGGTGGATAACCTTTTCAGCGTCATTATTCCCTAAATGAATCAAAAGTTGCATTATGACAAACAAGCAACATGGAAACTCACCTTCAAAGATGATGGCGCAATAGTGCTCCTTGCTAAACAGCTTAATTTTGTAGTCTGGTAACACAGCTTGAATCTTTTTGAGCTCCTCGATGCCGCATGGGCCATGGTGGTTGGATAAACCAGCTTCATCCATCAGCTCCATAGCTTTTCGTTTTTGCAGAGTATAGCGATTAAAATCTCCCTTACGAATACTGTCATACTGATATGCTGGATCATCTTTGTTGAGTCGGGCTATGGCTGTGACAATGGCTCTCGGGAGGCATAGGTTATCTCGATTGTTTATATGTACAAAGCATCCACTTTTTCCGCGATATAAAAACTCGTCGTGAGTGAAAAACCTCCATTTGTTATGCGAACCAGCACCTCGTATTTTCTTTACTGTCACCAATTTAATAGCCGCTGCGGGATCTTCCAAAGTTATTTGCTGATTTGATTGGATGACGCGCTCGAATAAATCGACCATGATGCTTCCGTTGAAATTGATGCGAGGCCGAAAATGTACGAGAATAGGATTGTCGAGGTTAGGATGGTAAAAAGCTGCGCCAACTAAATCGTCCTCATGTATATCAGTCGTCATTTGATCAATCGCATGATCAAAAATTATAGGTAGCTGTTGGTATAAATTGTTGCATTGTTCGAGGTTCCTCAAGAAGAACTGTCGCGTCTGCCCACTCGTTTGGAATAACCGTACTCTTTGTTCTGCACTTTCCCCGAGGTAGTAAAAGTGTTCAGGTGGAAATTCAACATTACCACCCTGCTGATTCGATTCGCCTTCATCTGATGCGATATATTCATCCACAGTTGTAATTTCCCAGTCTGATGAATTGTCGCTATTGTCAAGTAACATTGAAGTGCCTTCATCAGCACTGGGTAGAGTCCCCTGTCGATCTTCTTTTTCTGCCTCTTCTAATGGTCCCCACGTATTGTCAGCTGGATCGAGAATCCAATCCAAAAACGAATCGTCCACGTTTAAGTCGAATATATAGGAATCACTAATATCTGAATCCTTGGAGTCACCCATTTTCAAAATAGACACACAGAGAAAAATGATTCTCTGACAGTGTTTAAGAACTTTTATAGTCCTTTTTGTCTATGTGTTAGCTGTCTGCTTGAGCAAATTTACTTTGAGCAGTTTCTTTTTTTATCATTCTATTTATACACTGTCTGGCCAATCTACACGTAGAAAAGTTTGGATTTCGCTGAACTAGTTTCTTCATCTCCTAGAAAAATCTCGTCATTGCAAAACAACATTTGTTTACTGTTTTATTTTATCAGCTTGTCTACGTGCATTGATATTACCATTGGCACTGTAGCAAGCTAGTTTTCATGCACGCCAGGAACGTTTCAAAGAAAGTATGTTGTCAGTATTTCATCAATTGCCTATGTGAGATTTATATGCGAGAACTAGTTTACAGTGCATTAAGAAAAAACAAAGCACACATTGATGCGAGCTGAAAAGTGAATATCAAGTTTTCCGAGAAATCTATTATTAGAACAGGCAAGAGGTAGAGGCTATACTTTATCAGTTTGTCTATGTGAGTTTTATATACGAGAACCAGTTTGATATGCACTAAGAAACAAGGCACACAAGCTGAAAAGTAAACATCCAGTTTTTAGAAAATGCGTGGGTGGCACCCTGAAGGGTCCCAAGGTACTACTTATGACAGAAAACGCACATCACCAGTGTTTTCAGGCAGTCGATCACACATGTAATTAACGACAAATCAAAAAATTCACTTTTCACTTTTATAGCAAGAACCAATCCTATAGTTTATTTTTCTCGAAATGCTTCTTAAAATGAAAGTGGAAAGCAAGTAGTATTTCAGATTTTCACGATTCGCTGATGAACAATAAACCATATAGGACTGGAAGTTTGTGAAACTGTCCTAACCTTCAACAATTTTCTAGTGAAAAAGTTTACTGTAAGAGCGCTATATAAACGACTTTGACGACAGTGGTGATTTGTGTCACTTTTCTATTTGGAAGCATTTTATAAAAAACATACTATAGACTGAGAAATGGAAGAATCTCTATTCGGGAGTAGTTCGAAGTTAGAATTTCAGAGAAAGTTGGTTGGAGATAAATTCATCGGATTGGTATTTTCTGACTTAGTTTTTTGGCCTAAATCATTCAAAGTCTGCTAATGGTAATCGTTGAATTTACTCAAACATCTAACTTTTAACACACTTTTTGATAATAGATGACTATTTCATTTTTTGAATCAAAAGTTCAAACATTTTTTTGGCACCACGTAACACAATTTCTAGATAAGTTGCCGTTCTTTACATGTTTTCATACGGGAATCATAGGTGGCGTGGTAGCGTCAACCTATAATATATACTTGGTGCCCTAAAATCTGACTACCCCCCTCCCCTAGAGCGAAAACGGTTATAAATAGAGAGATGAGGTTTTTTGCATAATATCCTCCATATTTGCAAACATAGGGGTGGCAAAGGTCGTTGGGGGTCTATAATCAAATAGTGCTCGGTGGGGCACGAAAAACATGCAAAAAACGGCCTTTTTAGGGCCCCCAGTTGCAGCAGGTTCCTCAATGGGTATGCATCCCTGGACCTTGCTACTTTTACCCGTGCATCTATCAAGTGTCCTCTCGAAACGTTCTTTTTATTTTTTAAAAATATTGATTTGGTCAAATTATATGAGTGACCAAAGTTCGAGAAAATCCCCTTCATTTGGGTTAAAAAAATCATTTTTTGTGAAACAGTTGTAGTGTTATCTGGTTATCCTGCGTGTAAAACAAAGATATTTCCGTGGTCTTTAAGAGGATGGGGGTTTCGATTGTTGCGAATTCAATGGAGACGGTCACTATACACAAAAAATATTATCCCGGGTGTAAACAAGCGTATTTTCGTAGTTTTTTGGTGGAAGGGGGAAATTTAATGAATGGGGTCATTTTACACAAAAAAATAATCCCCAGTGTAAACAAGCGTATTTTCGGAATTTTTTGTGGAAGGGGTTTTCAACCATGGGGAATTTGATGAATGCGATCACTTTACACACAAAATTATATTGAGTCTATACAAGTGTATTTCTGCGATTTTTGGGGGAAGAGGTTTTTGACCATGGGGAATTCAATGGACACAGTCACCTCATACAAAAAAATTGTTCAGTGTGCAAGCAAAGGTATTTCTGCGGTTTGTTGGGTTGACGGATTCCTAATCATGAGGAATTCAATGGAAATGATCACTTTACACTATGTTGACAACGTGTTTTAAGTTCTATGCAGTTCACACATCTTTTACCTTTACCGAAAGTGAGAATTCCTAGGTTTAAGATTGTTTTTTTGATGTGAAAATGACCAAATTTAAAACTTCAATGCGCCTCTATGAAGTTCTCACGCACGGTTGAGGCCCACTAAAAAGAGGTGGACTAGTTTATTAGAAAATGCCCCGATGGGGCAGAAAAAAGAATATATTTGCTTGGATAGTTGCCAAGCTAGAAAAAGAAGTGGACTAGATTTTTGAGGACTGGGGTTAAAGTTGGAAAAAGTTCTCTTTCGTTATATTGAATTTTCATTCTTTCTCAAAAAAAATTTTCCATGTCCGTGAGAAAGTATATTCTGCAGCTGAGCAACACACTCTCCAACCAAACATGTGCATCTCCGAAATTTTGAGGAGAGTACAGGGGCGGACCTTGGTCTTTTGGCGTTTTTTGAGACAAAAAATTCAAAAAAAGTTGACCAGAAAATTTTTTTTTCATAACACATCTAGTTTTAAAAGCCTTGGGGTAGTTTGTACCCCCTTGTCCTCCCTCACACATGTGTGCTTCTAACTGCGTTGAACTTTTTTGCTAAATTTAGTATCAATAAAACAAGAATCAACTCTGGGAAAGTGACACATGAAATCCCACTCAGTTTTTTTAGAAAAGGCTACAGCACAAAGTCTTGTTAGAACTAAATCGATTGTGCAAGATATGTTTAATTCACTCATTTTATATAACATATCGTATAAAATTCACTCCGTAAGTCCTACTGATTACAAGCTATAAACAAATTTATTCCCCTCCATTTAACTATTCAACAAAATAGCATCATTCACAGTTTTTGGATTTAAACTGAAATTTGCAGAAAGCGCGCTTTTTGCGGAATAACAGACGGGAAGCAATTTCATCCATTCCTGTCGCTCCAGTCCTGCTTTCTAAAACGTCGTACTGTTGTCGTGGGAGTGTGAGTATAGTGGAGGACAACCGGGTACGGGATTTGGCGCACACGTCTACTATAGGCATTTTATACTACCAGGAGCATTTTTGTATGCTCTGCCCTGTTCTCTCATTTGCAGATCGGTACCCAATGACTGTAACCAAGGCCCAGTTGCACTAAAGGGGTCTAAGCGCGAGCTCAAGATAATCTCGAACAAAAAGGCGACTCAGTTTGATACCAAGTTTGGTATAATTTGAATGTCATCAGGATTATAACGAGCTCCATGTTGAGATTATTCCAAGCTCGAGCTTTCGGGTTGCACCAAAACTTTCGAACTTTCTTATCCCTAAACCAAATAAATTGAAAAATTTGTGCAATTCCCAAACTCGAACTTAAACCTCAGTATTAGTTAATGCTGAAGTGAGTATTGTTTGTGCACTGGAAGAAAATAATTTGGACATTGCGATTAGCTCAAACTCAGGATCATCAATTTAATCCCGATGTTGAGATTATCCTCATGTGGGGTTAGTGCAACCAATCTCAGGTTTCTTTATAGATCTGAAAATGATTATAATATGCCTCCCTCGCCATTTTTCAGCTAGTGTGAGAGGCAGAAGTTTTGAATTGGTCGGGAGTTAGATTGCTATGGGTTTACCATTTCTGTACATTTGAAGTCATGTGCATATAATTTTCATATAGAAAAATGTTACTGTAGTTGATGCCAATGGAAGGGCAAAATGCACGATGCTGCAGAATATGCTTTTTCACAGACATGGAAAATTTTTTTTGAGAAAGAATGAAAACCCAATATAACGAAAGTTAATTTTTTACAACTTTAACCCAAGTTCTCAAAAATCTAGTCTACTTCTTTTTCTAGCTTGGCAACTATCCAAGCAAGCATATTCTTCTTTTTTCTGCCCCATTGGGGCATTTTCTAATAAACTAGTTTATGTTCTTCACAAGGATTATAACAGCAGTGTTTAAGACAAAGTTATTCCGGAAGGATCAAAATCCAAAATTAGAATTTTGACAATTACTGCACATCCTAAATAATATCCTAATAAATTCTACGTTTACTTTGAGGTTCGAATGTGAAGGTTTACCTTAAATATTGTCCTTCGATGAAGATACAAAGATTATCTGACAATCTATGTTTCCTGACTTTGGACATCCCGTATTAATAATTCCAAATTTTTACCATTTCTCTTAAAATTAGCATAACCGGCTCTTCGTTGGGGTCGCTGATAAAGCTGGGCCTAATCGTATCGCGATTTTTGTCTTTCAGAGCGTTGATTACGAAATGAGCCATTTCGGGTTTATTGAACATTGACGGATAGGGACCGTCGGTTACTTTATAATAGGACATTATTTCGTTGTTGGAAATGTAGAAAGTGCCACGTTGGTTCAATATTTCATGGGCGATGATGCCGAAGCTGTAAATGTCGCATAATTGCATATCGACCTGAAAAACAATTATCCGAATTAAACACAACATCACATTAATTTGACCATTCAACAACTTTTTTCTCCTGTTTGAGAATTTCGGGCGCGCTCCAAAGTTTATCACAGTCGCTTCTGCCCATTTGGTCGATGGTTGCTTCAGCAGGAGCCAGTTTTTTCAATGTCGCAAACCCAGTTAACTGAATCTTTAGAACGAAATGCATGTCTGAAACATAAATTTCTAGTAAAACACGTGTGGCTATGTGTTTGACGACATTTGTATTAATTTGCAATTACATTTTCAGTAAGCACTTATGTTCTATCTTCAGCACATTAAAAATTTTGTAATCTTCATTTTGTTTGAATTTTTACTTTTCAAAATTCAAATATGTCCCTCAGCAGACTTTTTTCTCACATCACAATTTCCAAATTTTTACAAAGACGGTACCAGCTTTGATTAATCCTGTATTCGTTTTCATACATAAATGCCCATGTCAGCTACGGTAAGATAAATAGTCATCAAAAGTATAAAAAATGGAATGGTAATGCAGAGCATCCAGAAGGATTGTGTCTCACTTTGGCACCCGTCTCACTTTGGCGCCTGTCTCACTTTGGCGTCCGACAGTCTTACTTTGGCGCCCGTCTCACTTTGGCGCTCATTCTTTAGTGATGACTTTTCTTGGATGTCTTAACTTGGCGCCCATCTCACATTGGCGCCCGCCTCACTTTGGCGCCCATCTCACATTGGCGCCCTATCACTCTCTTCTCTGAGAACATTGTGAATTGTAGGACTTCGCACAAAATTCACACGGTAATAAAAATTAGTGTAAATGTCGTTGAATTTAGAATTATTGTCAAAAAATTAATTACAAAGATCTTGTTGTTAATTTTGTTGAATTACTGAAATATGATATTTTATTTTTTTTATTTATTTATTTTTTCATATATATTATTTTTTCTATTTATATATTATATTTTTGTTTATTTACCATTTATTTAAGTAAGTGACCACCAAATTATTTTATTGCCATACTAAATATTTTCGGCGGTTTTGAGCATTTCACGTTTGATACGCTAAGCTTCAATTTCGGATCGGGTAAGAGGTTCGTGAAGGCAGGATTGCACCCTGCCTTCACGAACTGTATCACGACCCATGGGACTCCCATGACTGTTTTGAAGTACATGACTTCAGCACCCATGGCTAATCGTTTCACTTTTTTCTTTTTGAACAAATGAAAATGATCCGGATTAACTCTACTTTCACAAACCAACATTGACATTTGACCATGCAAAGACAAGATAAAGCGTGCTTCCCCCAAATCAGCCATTTTAGTTTTATGAAAAGTGTTTTTACTGAGTGAAGTTTAGCAGGATAACTGATTATTTTATTTTCCACCGTTTAGAAAGATAAAAATTAAAGGTGGTAAAACGTAATGTAAAACTGCGCGTAAAATTTGAATAGATGAAGACACATGGGCTTGTTTAGTAGGAAATAAAATGCCCCAAAATAGGACGGGCGCCAAAGTGAGATGGGCGCCAAAGTGAGGCGGGCGCCAAAGTTAGGCGGACGCCAAAGTGAGACTGAACCTCCAGAATTGTCCTCTTTGTTTTATGTCAAACTGCAATGAATCGCTCGTTAATGATAGTTTTGACACCACTCGTAACTTTCAAATAGACTCCATTATGGTTTCCTGCAAATTTTGGAAAAATCTGTTGAATGCCATTTGAACACTGATTATAGTTTGAAAAATATTAAAAAATAAATTCAACTGTCAAATATTTTGGCATCAAAACTTTATAAAATTATTTCATTACTGAAACGGAATACTTTCCGTGAAAGTGTTCTCTATCCGAAATAATCGTGACACTACGATTTCAAACCGTTTCAGAAAAAGTTGGTGATGAAAACGTCAACAGCTTTGAAGTTTTTGTTGAGATTCCGTCTTTCTCGCATGCGTATTCTGTAGAAACTCTTTAAACTCTTTTTTACTTCTCACGAATCCTGAATTTCTCATGAACACAACATAGAACTGATAATTTTTTTCACACGGTGAATTCAATTTTGAAAGTAAATAATTGTAAATCTATATTTTCGAGAAGTGAATCTTCTTTCAAACCTGTGGGACTTACCAATAATACAATGATACGACGTCAGAAAACCGTGGAATTTCAAGGGACTTTTGTGGATGTGCTCGAGGCCACAGCACAAATCGGCTAACAGTGGTAATTTTAACGTTAAATCCAGCGATTCGGAGCACATAATATCGAGCAGTGTGCCGTGATCGCCAAATTCTGTAACTAAAGCGTAAACTGGTGGTTTGGGTTGGAAAACGTAGCCCAAAATATTGCACACGTTTTTTAGGCTAAACCTGACTAGAGTTCCGACTGCATCGTCGACGGCTTTTTGTGTCGCTGAAAGCGAAGAAATATGCGCGAAAATAAAAAAATTGAAATAATGAAACTTCACTTGTGTTCGAAACTGGGAATGATTCTACGATAACCGGCTCGGATTGGTAAAGGGCAAGAGTAACGCCACCGTCCTTCAGCTTTAGAGGCATATCTAAAAGATTCCAGTATTGTGGAACTGCGACTAATATACATAAAATCATTGGGGAAGTTGAAAAGTAGAACAATGTATCCCAAGTGAAATCCTGTGGTTATTCTTCACAACTCGAAAATACGCTTCGTATTCTGTTGCGCGAAACTACAGTAGGTAAGCTTTCTGCAGCACAAATGAAAAGTTCCGTATGTGAAATCTGATCGTTTTCAAGCACATGGAAAGGCATATCTATGAACTGTAGAAATTTTACTTAGCAAATTAAGCTATATAAACTATTGACTTTGTATCGTTGCTGTCCAGTGGACCTGAATCATCTTAACTTTTCAGCTACTACAAAAATCCTCCGCAAGTACTGGGTGACAAACGACGAATGAACTGCTGATTGAGTAATGCCAGTGTCTCAGGCTGCACACTGATAAACTATTACAGTAGTTCGGCCAACGCCAAGAGTAGTTACCCACAAATCGACCACTAGAAAGTTACTTGATTGTCTTTGCATTAAAGTTTTCTACGCGTGAACAAGGCTTCTGCTGAAATTGCAGCTTTATTGTCATTTTTGAAAATTGGATATTTATGTTTTATTTCGACAGGAAAAATGTGATTAGACGTGTGACGTGCTGCAATAATACAACTGCTAGGAGCCTTTACAAAGCATGGCATCCGCGACACCGCCTAAAATGGCCGACATAAAAACGGGATACCTAAAGTCAGTATTTAATGACCAGATCTGGTGGTTGAACCTCATAGGGATGAGGAAGGCCGATGAGTCAAGATTTTTCTCGAAAATACATGTATATACCGTTTTGAATTTTTTTCCAACATTCAAGCCATCTGAGTTAAAGGGGGTTAGGAGCCCGGAATTTCTCGTCGGGCATATTCCAATCTGTAATCCTACCTGAACGAGAGTCACTTGCAATGTTGTGTTGACTCAATTAGCCACAAATCACAAGATAAACATATGAGTCAGCAATTTAACAAGTTTCTACCCATTGTAGATGCAAAAGTTAGCATATTGGTTTCGCGCAATGCCGACGTGTAGCTTAGATACCTGTAGGTCTACAAGTGCTTCATGTAACGAACCCCATTATACTGAAAAAAACTGAACTTTCGAGCTAAAAATGGAAAATTCTGTCTTAAAAAACGTAGAACATGTCGTTTTTTGGTGTTTTCGTGCCATAAAGCGTCTTTTATTGGACTTTTAGGGACTTCAATTCGTACCTTGGAGATTTGTTTGTCAATTTTCAAGGCCAAAATTCGCCTCTTTTGATCATTCACAACGCGCCTCCCTCAAATGAATCGCACCATCCGGTCCCATCGAGCCAAAATGACCCTAATCTCTAGATCAAGATCTGTTACGCGTAGTACTGCGCATGTCGACGAAATCACAGAAACTAGAGTGAAAAAAATTAAATCCATTTTTTCGAAAATCGTGATGATCGGTGAAACACCTCAAGCAACAATGATCTGGTTAAAATACTAATTGATAAACGGCTGAACCACTAAAGAAATATTTATTAAACTTAATCATGAACTAATGAACTACCGATATGTTGATTTCCGCATCAGAGGCCGTTTGCAATAAATGAGATAATTGCGGACTTTTTTATCCGGGTTTTTTGTGCAAAAAAGCTCGCGATTATGGTGACATCAGGATCATCCTGTTTATTGCAACCGGGCCCAGGTGGACAAAGTCTGTTGAATTTCTTACTCTCAGCTTCGCCTTCGTCGTCTGCCGCTGGGGTCAGTTTGGAAAACGGGATGAGCGCGGGACCTGTGACCATGGGCGTAGGCAGTTCTTGATCACCGGGTTTGGAGCGGAAGAAAATAAAGACAAAAATTGAAATCAACGTGCACATGATCGACGTGATAATCGTCGCCCACAAAATCGCCATCCAGTCGAAATACGATTCGTAAACACAAGGTTCGAAACCGCATTCACCTGAAAAGACCAAGCATAGAAAATGGCATATCAACTGAACTAATGCATCCGATGAAGTGAGAAAAATTAATATTGTGGACAACTGTGAGTTCCGAGAAAAAACATTATTTGTGTTTTCTGAAATTTTGGAGAAAGTTTTTTGTAATTGATAATACAGCTCAGGAATAACACTCTTGCGAATTTTGACCAAAATTACATTTACCTTCATCTATGTTTTCTATCTTTTTTTAGTTATTACATGCATATTTTTCTATAAGCATATGTAGAATATGCTTACAGGAGCCACGGAAGCTAGCACTTTGACTCCGGTCATGGCGCACGATTTACGAATTTCACAGAAAATCCATGTGTATGTAGGGTCTCGTGATGCAATTTATTCAAGGCTATCATGGCGTCATATTCTTAGGTAAGATTGAAATAATGATGAAAACATCCACTGAAGGCACAGGGTCCGTACATGATCCAAATTGGGTAACAATAATACAGCTCTTCAAATATTGAAACAGTATAACATTCTTGGAATCGGGAAGGGTTCAGGTGCTGCGAGATGAAATCTGTTTTCCCTCACTTTTTGTCGTTTGTGTCTTGCGCTTCGCGCCGTCGAGGCTCGTTTGGAATTAAATGGACCAGACATGCACGGCAAGAATGGGGAGGTCCTCGAACTTTTCATTGAGGGGATTAGGGGGTGACGGAGCAAAAAAAGCTCCAAAAGCACGTTTGTTATACATAATATGCATAAAAATAATTAAAAATGTTCTTCAAAAAGTTTAGAGGGGTATTTGAGCATTTTGTCGGGCTAGGCAGTCACAGGT
Source organism: Romanomermis culicivorax (assembly GCA_963922205.1). Classification (NCBI taxonomy): domain Eukaryota; kingdom Metazoa; phylum Nematoda; class Enoplea; order Mermithida; family Mermithidae; genus Romanomermis; species Romanomermis culicivorax. The sequence continues at coordinate 638,023 of CAWUHX010000196.1, forward strand.
AAAATGTTGCGGATTTCATAACTTATTTCGGCGATATTCGGCTTGAATTTCAAGAATTTTCGCAGCTACAACTCAAACATCAGAATAGTTCGCCTGTCTAGAAAATGTGAATCTGAGATGTATGCAATTCAGAATCGAAATTTTTCAATATTGACCGAAACTGCTGTAGATCGATCGGAAACTCTTCAAAATGAAGAGTAGGATCATGTCGACTATTTAATGCCTGTAGACTCAAAAAACGAGCACTTACGTCATCAACATCGTTTTTACAAGAGCGAATAATGAAAAATTTTTACTCAAAAACTGTGAAAAGGTCAGTAGCAGATTGCTGCGGTGAAGATAGAAAATATTATTTTAATGCAGCAGTACGAGCATTTTTGTAACAGTGTTTCATGAAAAACTGTAATATCATTGATGCTAGAAATGTTATACATAAAATTCATCGGTGTCAATCAGCATTTCTATTGTCGTCTGACTTTACACTCAAGGCTACCTGGTTCTTTAGTCGGAACGTCTTCCGAACCATACTGTAGAGGGCACTTGAAGGTAGGATAGTCCTTGTCGATCATCGTCTGATCGAAAGTGCACACCAAAGACCGTTTAATCATTGAATTTCGCGATCGTTCCACATCGTAGATATCCGTTCTTTCTTCTATCTTCAGATACTTCAATAAATTCATGCGATTTCTAAAATTACAAAGTGAATTTGAAAAATTCAGTAAACTGATGTAAATATAAAAATTCACAACCCCGCGGACACCGCTGCCCAAAAAGGCTTCATATTTGCTAACATGGTCACGAATAATTGGAAAATGGGTACAGTATAAAACCGAACTTCATTCAAAAATCTAATTGATTCTGGCGGCGATTTCGGCTGATTTTGGATCAGAAGCGGCATCCGTTTGTTTAACTTGTCACAAAATTGTCTAGTAATCTGATTTTTGCTCGTATCAATCGAATCGCATTGAAAAGTTGATCTTATATTGATCACTTTGATATTCGACAAGGAAATCGTCGTTAAATTGGTGAAAATCTCCGACAAATAGGTGGATTCTTTGGGCTCCGGTTGATGGCTCATACCAAAAGTCATATAAAAAATGCCGAAATCGGACAAATGATACGGCTCCCACAAATTTCTGCCCGCTTTCAAAAAACTGGCAAAGGGTCTTTCGTCTCCGCAAAACATGATATATCTGCAACAAAAATATATGGTGTCATAAAAACAAGTTGCTAATCATTTCTGAATCCTCACATTAAAGCAAAATAAATCGTATACGATGACAAAATTAGTGAGTAAAGGCCCTGTCATACTTCGCTGCGAGGTGCCGCGAGCCGGTTGTCCTATTCATACTAACAAGCGGCGCCGCGCGGTGGCTTGCCATACTTCACTGCGCGGTATCGCGCGGCGCCGTCCGGCGCCGCTTTTTCACTTTTGGATTTTGCTCTTCTCAAAAAATGTGTATTGCCTGTCTCGACAAATGCGAAATACGAAAACTGCGAAAAAGATGAAAAATACGAAAAAAATCGAAAAATAAAAAGCGCAAAAGAAAAAAAATGCACGGTGCAGATAGAAACTTGCAGAAAAGCCTAGTCTAAAGATTTTGGGCTCTTGCTTCAATTTGCTTCTAATTCCAACGATTAATAGCTCTTGAACTGCTGAGAAATATCAGTTTTATATAAATTGATTTTAAAAAATTGAATATACAGGGTAAGCCAAAAAAAAGGCGACCGGTGCTGACTTCCATAACTTTTGAACGGATGAAGGTTTTATAATGCGGATTGCTGCGTCAGAATGCCCTGTTTGTCTTTGTTACAAGGCCCAAAGTTTATGCTCGCAGCATTGATGGTTACTGTACAAACAGAAATTTAGTAAAAGTGATGATATTTCGAAAAGTAAAAGTTGTGAAATGAAAGTAAAAGTTGTCCTATTGTGATATTGTGACTGTATAGTTTTGTAAAGCTGTTTACACACAAAAATACTTTGAAAATCACCCAGATTTGTAAGTTACGCTTAATTTTAAGTCAGCAACTTCTTATTTCAATATGATCAAAATTTCGCCACAATCAAGAGCTTTTGTTATGAAATTGGAAAAAAAGCAAAATTGAAGCAAAATCAACTCTGTCATTGACCAGATCGAAAAACGATTAAAATTATTGGTGAAACAGAAATTAGGACACACTAAAGCGGCTCTCTTGTAGTTTCAAGCTGTTATATGGTTCTTATGATTGGATCTATTGTGCTTTTCTGCCGTGAAACATGTTGATTCAGTAAATTTTCAAATATTCATTATCAAAAAAATCGACGTTTAGTATTTTTGATTTTAGTCAGTCAATATTAAGAAATCTGACTGAAACTTTGCAGTCTTTATGCCAAATGTTTTATCTATCGATGACAGGAAACCGCACTAAAAAAGCTTCACCCGTTCGGAAGCTATAAAAGTCAGTACCGGTCGCTATTTTTTGGCTCACCCTGTATATACACAATTATTCATTCAGATATGTGCTATATACAGGATCCAGATCTGATCTGTGTCCAGTCGGACCTGCTGTTTAGGACCCAGATTCAAAGTGGATCCATCCTTTCCCTAGTATTCGGGAAATCGGGACGTTCAGGGAATAGGGACTAATGCATTTTTCGGGGAAATAGGAAATGTATTCATTATTCGGGGAATAGGGACCTACGGGGAATATGAACTTTCGGACAATCGGGATATTTGCGGAAAAGGGACGTTGGGGGACACAATCGAAATGTGCGAGTACACTTGCTGTAGAAACATGTTTACACCTACTTTGCATATTCATAATTTCTGGACATTAATGTCCATTGCAAATTGAGTGATCAACTTCTTTGTAAATCTTCATTGAAAATTAAGTAATCAATTTGTTAAAATAATTTGACAAGTGTCAGAATTCACCATTCAAGTGAAAAGTATGATTCAACTACATGTATAGATGTCACAGTATGCAACAATATGCTACAACAACAGTATGCTGCAACTTTAGAACACATAACTTGTTCGAAAATTTCGGCTGAGTTGAAACTTGATGGCGGCGCCGCAAAAATTACAAAAACCTATTCATACTTCAAAGGTGGTATCGCGCGGTGCCGCTTTTTAGTATGGATAGAACAACCGCCGCCGCGCGGCGCCGCGCGCTGAAGTATGACAGGGCCTTAAGATTGATCCAGCGACAGATATAATTTTTTTGCAAACGAAAGCTCGGGTGCTACAGGTACTGGGTACTCGAAAATGCATTTGGCATTAGAAGAAAAAAGGTTTGCCTTTTCACAGCGATTGCAGTCATTTGTTGAATTTCTCAATACTTCGACGTTGTAATCGAAAGTTTTGATGCTCCTTGAATTCAGTTCTGCACCTAAGGCAATCATTTATAATACTAAATCTTGATTTCAGGAAAAGCGTTTGTGTATTCCTTTTTTTAGATGGATTAAACCAAATAACTATTATTTTTTGATGTTCTTCTTAGGTGAGGATGAAAACGAAACAACTCTGCGGACAAAACTTGGGACGACGTTGTTGGATACCCTAATCATAAATGTATTCAATTATGTAGGAAAATTCAGAAAGATCAATTCTTTGTTACTCGGAAATAATGAAATACCGAACTTTTCTGGTGTTACGCACCCAAAACAATTTTTATCCAGTCACACAAAAAAAGATTTGCTAGTTCAAACGGGTTTTGACGCTTAGTTTGTACTAGCTGAAATGAAGGTATTCCAAAACTATTGGCTAGTAGATAAGAAATCAAATTATTGTCATCCCCTGATGCATTATCATTTTTCGGTTAATTTTCAACTGACTAAACAAAAAAAAAGTTGAATTCCGAAAAACGCGACTATTCGTAGCTAACTAGTTTTTTGATGGATCCTAAAAGAATTTTATTATTTGAAAAAACAACCGAAAATCCACTACAACATGGATAATTTGTAGCAAAATCGCATCACGTCTAGTCTATTTACATATTTCAAAAAGAGAATAAAACCGACAACTATCAAATCTCTTTAAAACTGACAGGACGCAAAAACTTTTTACTCTATGGTCTGTTTTTTCTGTCGTCAAAATCGTCTATATAAACCTTTTAGGGTAGGCTTCTCCTCAAAAAACTGTTGAAGGCTAGTCAGCTAAGTTCCAAAATTTTCACTCCAATGTGACCTGTACGTCAGTAGAAAATAGTAAAAATATAAAACATTACTTGGTTTCCATTGAAAAATGTCCACATTTTCTATGTTATTGGTACCAAAGTCATCATGAAAATATGTACATCATTCTGGGAAAACAGCGTCGTTCCCAATATGTGAGTAAGTTCAGTTCTAAGACAGATTTGACCAAGTCATAAAAAAATTAACTGTTAGTCTCTTTGTCGCAAGTGGACAGTAACATTTTTCTACAACAGAAAGGGCAACTAATTTTGTAGGATTCAACATGATTTCATTGTTCTGACTGCGAATCCCACTTCAAAATAAACAGAATTCAAAATTTACGGTACACAAATTTATCTGCGGAAAGCAGATGAATGATATTTGCACATTGTGAATTGAGAACTACTGCTGTGTAGAATTTTAAGGAATGAATCGCGTTGAAAATCAAACCATTTGATGTTATAATGCTTAAAATGTGATAATTTTATGGAATATCCTGTCTTAATGAGATTTGAGCAATATATACCTAGATCTCTGCAAGACGTTGCTCCAAATTTCCAGCCATTGCATTTCCGGCATATCGCCGAAGTACCAGAAAAATGCAAAATAAGGCTGCAATGTGTGCATCACTCGAAAAATTCTTCGACAAACTTTGGCTTTACTGCTCATTGGCTCTATCGTAGCACCTGAAACAGTTTATAGACTGGAAACAGTAAAGGGTCATTCATACTTGCCTTTTTCGACGGAACGGAACGGAATGCAATCGACACAAGGTTAACGAACGAAAGAGAAATTTTCGTTCCGTTGGATTTGGTGAGTTTACCATCGGTCGTTTTCCACAAAATTGCAGTTATCCTTTTCGACCTAACGTGGATTTTCAGGGTGAACGTTTCAAGCTGTTGATGATCCGTTCCGTTCCGTCGGAAAGCAAGTATAAATGACCCTTAAGTTCTCCGATTGAATGAATCATCAGAAAGAAAACGCAGCAGAAATAAAAAACGCAAACAACTGAAATTAAGTTCAATGAAAGTAAAACGTGAATATCATCAGAGACCAATATACAAAAAATGAATTTAGTAGAAATCTGAACATGAAGCTCATAATAACAACAACTTTAAAAAGTGAATCAAACTTGCAGAAAGATACGGTCTTTCATCAATAGGAATGAAATTGAAATTTATAACAACAAAGCCACAAAATAAAAAATGTTATAGCTTGTCTAGCTAAAATAACTTTTTTTATAAATTGCATGTGTATAGAAATGATGGTGTGTGGAGCATAGACTGTACAAATCAATATAATTTTGAAATTTAGTCAGTTCAATTTGCGTAAATCATGAAATTACTGATTAGTGTGGTATATTTCGTTACGTAATTGTCGGAAAAAGACTGCAGCATTTTGCCCAGAAACTCTTCGTTGGAATTCAAGGACACGAAATTTTTCATCAGACTGGTCTTGTCACCGATCACCCATTGCTCATTCGGACCCGGAACAACGGTCATCGTCGACGTGGCGTATAAAAATGTAGAAGATTTCAACTTTCTTATTTCTTTGACGTCAGCAGCGTAATTGACTATTTCTTTCGCGACGTCGTATTGCCAATGATATTCGCATACGGGCCCTTTGTGAATGAGAAGTGAGAACAGTTCACTTCAAGGTAAACGCAGATTACCCTGCGGTATTCAATCCACCTGTGAACCGCGTAATTATTGGCCATCCATACCACGATTCAATAAACGATAAGCAAGAAATGTCTTCTTATAGAGTAATCACAGTAAGATCCAGTAGTCCACAGTAAACTGAGTAAAGCTTAATCATTTTTCCAAAGGTCCTAAACTAAGTGAGAAAGAAATAACAAGTACAACTCTACCAAATGTATCAGCCGGAAAACAACCATAATGTGCATCAGACCTGATACTAGTTCATCGTCCATCCGTCCACTCCACTTTGTACCTTATTAAAAATATCATACATCGGTGGGAAAGAATTTTTCTCTAACGTGGCACCGCACGTGGAGTATAGCAGTCCTGTGTTTCTTGGAAAAGCGAGCCGGTTTCGGCCCACCTACCATTGTTTTTTTACAAATGACCCTATTCGTGGAAAATTTTTTTAGAATGTGGAAAAAAGATTTAGGACATTTCCACAAATGCGAAAAGAATTTTTGTGACTCTTGATCGAGCTTTTTAATTGAAAATTTGACTTTATGGATCAACAAAACGGTTTCACGCATGTTTCAGAAGACTGGTGGAGATCAAATGCAAAAGACGCAATAAGTAATGAATCCGAACGTCACTATAGGCATAAGAATAATCTTTTACACAGCTTGATTCTGAAACGTTTGTGCAAAGTGGTGCCAATATCTATAAATGAAAAAATAATGGTTACTGGCGCACTTAGCTTGTTTCGGCCATCAAGAGTACCTGCTTCAAAATGTACAATGGCATTACTCGAGTAAGATATATTAGTCGATTCACTTGACAATTCGCCTTTTAAACGACTTATAGTCGCCCAATATGTATCAATTTGACCGATAGTCATCACTAAGTTCTAAATGAACCAGAAAGTTGGCACATTCCTCTACTAATATACGCCATACAGAGTTGTCAATTTGTAATTTTCAGTTGAAGAATATTCTACATTAGCGTAAACGATTTTCGAAGACAATAGTCATATCAGGCATTTTTCAACAGACCGTAGCTATCGCGAAAACCAGTCCTGCAGACATTCTTTCGTCAACCCATAACGTTATCACACAGATTCAAACAGTTCGAAACTCACCCATGTGGAGCACGTATTCATATTTTGTAACTTTCGTCAATCTATCGTAGGCGCTGGTCTGCCAATCGTATTCGTCGCCACATTTGTCGTCGATGGTCCAGAAGGTCGTTGATGCGTTCGACGACGGCGGTATCGCGCCGTCGACGGCCAACTTTTTGGCGATTTCCTTGGCTGCGCCGACGGACTGTTCATAGGCGAAAGTCAGCAGGTCGAGATTGTAGGGCGGCGGTTCCTCGACGCCGGCGATATCGCCGCCGTCGAATTTAGTACCTTTAGCCGGCCCAACGCCGACGATCAAAAGTTTTTTACCCTGGACGGTCGGAGTCACGGAAAAGAAAGCGAATACTGAAATTAGATACATGACCAGAGAGGAAATAGAAAAATGAGAGATCTCGACCAAGAATTTTCTTCCACGTATGAAGTGTAACATTTTTCAAAAATGTAATACGGCCGATAATAGATAGCGAACTCACTTTATCGTGGAACCTCTTTTGCTATTTTTTGTCATGAGTGCCAATTTTTGTCATTTTTCAATTTATAAACATTTTATAGAAAACAGATTATAGATTCCATTCACGGGGGTCGCATCGCTGGGCTCAACTTGTTAGAAGAATTCTCTCGATTGCGTGTGAGAAAAAGTAATCCAAACAGATGTTAGTCGTTCGTGCGCTAATCATGCATGTGTCATTTTCGAAGATGTCCCTGCATCTTCTATTGTGGGAGTCAGAGAGGTCTGGAACTATTGTTCTTCATGCTTTCACGTATCGTTTGTAATGAATTTGGAAGAAATTAAACCTATTTCTATAGTCTGTTTTTTATAAAATGCTTCCAAATAGAAAAGTGACACAAATCCATAGTGTCGTCTAATCGTTTACATAGGGATCTTACTGTATAATTTTTCACTCAAAAAATTGTTAAAGGTTAGGTCAGTATGCTCACAAATTACCAGTCCTATATGATGTACTGTTTACCAATCATGAAAATCTGAAATACTACCTGCTTTCTACTTTCATTATTTAGAAGCATTTCAATAAAAACAGACTATAGTAATGTATGCAAAATGCCTAATTAGAATTTGTTGATTTTATCTAAAAATATAATTTTATATAAAAATGATTTTATATAGGTGACTTTGATCATGCTTTGAAGTCTGCAGCTATTTCAAAACTACTATACACAACCTCTCTCTAGGAGTCAGATTTACCCATTTAGAGGAGTTCATGAATAAAAATGTTGGTGCAAGCCGATTTTTCGAAACTTAGAACTCCGTAGTTTAGGATTCTGATTATGTAGGCCATTTTTGGATTATTCGGTAGAAGATCAAGTTTAACTTGAATCCCCTCATAGTTATGACTAATTGTTTGCTCATCATTGTGAAAAAATAAATTTGGGCACAACCAATTTTGAGATAGTTCATCGGCCCGGCCAATACATGTCTTCATGGACTTAAAAGCATGCACACACGTTTTACTTGTTTCTTCCTATTACCCACAACCACTGTTCGGAAATTTCAAATTTACAATCACTCAATGAAATGAAGTGTAGGAAAGCTGAGGGTCCCCATGAAATATGACGTTTAAACCAAAATGAAATAGCAACTGAGTACAATCAACCAAAGTTTTTTCCACGATACCGAAATGATAGCTTCGAACTGAACTGGACCTCCAAAACATATGAAAAAAACTAGTTATGATTTCCTAATAAAGCATTGGCCACGGAAGTAACTTTTTTTTACTGTAACTTTTTCAGAAAGGATATACGCATATCATCCACCTCTGGATAGGTCATAATTATTCTTACCTCCCACTTGACATCATTAGAAAATGGCTGCCTTTTTATGTTTGTGCTCTGCCGTAATTATTTTTTACCCTTCTTTTCCATATCCAGCAAATAAGTAGGGAAATATATATTCTTTTATGCCCAACTTTTGAATCTGTTATCTCCAATTCCTCTTTGCTATTACTGATCAATATGGATAGCTATTTTCAGTTGCATTTGGTCTTTTCCCAAAACTTGTGCTGTTACAATCGGCTTGACTCATCCACGGAAGTTTCTCCACTTTTGCCGTAAAAAACAAAAGAAACTAAGGAAAGGAACGAATCGATCGCTAAAGAAGATGACGAATAGCCCATGGGAAATATAGTGCATTGATCGTGGCCAAAAAAATAAAGAAAATTGACATTCTTAGTGGATTTTCGGAAAAAGGTTCAAGTCAAACTAGGCTAGAAACAGTATAAACTATAGTCTGTTTTTCTTGAAATGCTTGTAAATAATAACAGTGATATCAGTTGTTTTGTGAGCGTTCTGCTGGATTTAGCGCACAATAGATATTACGTAGAATTGTTGGATATCTTTCGATCGGAAATTTCGATATCTACCTTGATCTATTATACCGGATTTGTCCAATACTTCGAGCGCAAATCGCTTGTGTCAAAGCGAGTAGAAGTGTTGGTTTGGGGTTTAATTAAAAACATGATTTGAAATGGCGTATCTTTATTTTGGATGGAGTTGGGGTGATCAAATTTTTATTGAAACTTCGTTGACCCCCAGGAAAAAACCTACGTTGGGTTCATACATCGGCAGCAATAAAAATCTTTCCGTATCGTTTTTGTTTTTCGGAACACGAATTACTGTTTTGAATTAAAGTTTCCGAAAAGTTCTTTCTTCATGGGTCAAACTCTTCATGGGTGAAAGTTCAAAACCTTTGAACTTTCAGTCGGGCTCAAACCAAATTTTATGAATTTCTCATCTTTCAGCAACACTTTCTAAATCATCCTTAAAATCAGTTTTATTAAATTTTAAATTCTAACCTGATTTGACGGTAAAACCAAATTTAATGAAACCTTATTTAAGAGTTATTTATTTTTTCATGAAGAGTAAGCTTGTGTGAAAGGCCAGATTTTTTTAAGTACTGGGGCACTACGGCCACCTGCAGTCGTCCTCAATATACTGTCTAAAATATTCATTCCAAAAACAAAACCAAGCCTCTATGGGTAAAACAAGTAATTAATAGCAGAAAATATCCAAATGATAACACGTAAATTAATTTTTTCATCATTTTGAAGTTATTAATTTCCTGATCGTAATGAACGAAGAATACCATTCAAGATTTAGGCCGAAGCTACAAATTATTTCTCAATAGTGCAGATTCCTTGATCATCATCTTTCTTGACCCATGAAACTTTTTGAATATAAATTATTTCATAAGCACAATTGTGAAAATCTGTCATGTCCATCGATTACATCAACTGGGGTTTGATTTTACTTTCGATTTACTCGTCAATTCTCAGATGATGAACCATTATCACTTTTACTCAAAGCTTGATAATTATTTTTATGAAACTTGATCATTGGAAGGAGCCAAATGATCCCAATTGTACTTGATCATCATCAGCCTGCGTGGTGATATTCAGGCATCATCGGTTAGAAATGGAGCTTTTTCATGTTACAGAAATAAAAAATTAATGAACACTTTTTGCCCAAGATTCATAGAAACAAATGACCAGTTCGATGTCTTTCTGCTGATTACTGACTGAAATAAAATTGAACGTATGAAAAACTATCGTTCATTATTAAGTGATTTACATATACACATCTTGGTTATAGAGTGATCCTGTATCTTGCTCTACTGGAGAACAGTTTTTTGTACATTTTATACTTGCTATACACTCTGTATCTTGCGGTTTCGTATCTTTTGGCTCCAAAGGTATTTTTTTCAATTTCATAGTGTTTTCGGGTTGTTGGGGAAATGCATCTGCTCATCCCCTCCACTTTCCCTTTCTTTATTCCTCCATTTCTCCCATTGAAACCTTCAAGAATTAATCATCGACCATACCAGGCAGCACTTTTTTGTACAGCTCATTTTCCACGTGCTTTTTTGCATAATGAAAGTTTTAATACTATTGTTCAAATGATGATACTTTTCTTGTATAATGAAACAAAGCTGACGATAATACTTACTCTAAATTTCTCCTTTTTGTCATTCACGAGGGATTTTTTAGTGAAAGATGTGGATTAATTAGAGCTACATTCAACAAGAGTGATGTTTAATCTCCTTGATGAAGCCATGTTGCTTTGCGAGGAAGGATGAGATAGTCAATTTTGAAGGAAAATGATCTGCATTGTGAATGCCGGGATAGTCCAAAAACGGCTTTGTGGTACGGCAACCGGCAAGGCTGGAGTGTGAAGATTTTTTAAGTTAGCCTATGTACCGTAGTCCCACTTTCCAGTGGGACTACGGTAACTGTTGTGAGTCGCTCATATTTGCATTAAAGTGATGTTGCTTGTGTTAAATTTAGAATGTTATTCGAAAATCAAATAATCAACAATATTCATCGATGGAAAAAATCTTAATTTTCGATAATTAAATCTCAAGAACTCCAAGCTGCATCGTGAGAAAAATCGATGTTCTCAGTGAAAAGCGCACTCTTTTCCGTTCACAAACTTTTGGTCGTTGGAGTGCTATTGGTGATTTATAAATTTGATTAAACCGAGAGACAGTGATCCTATTGATTAATTTCTATTTGTAATCGGATTTTGTCGACAGTATTCTTAACAAATTTACTAGTATTTTTTTAAATTGTCAGAGAATATGCATAAAAAAAGCTACGAAAATAAATGGTTCCCATTTTATGTCTTCTTGATTAGTTTGAAACCTCAGCTATACTTCGCCAGTCGGCGCCGAAAGATTCTAGCGCCGATCGGCGCCGGTTAAATAACGTTTGCCGCAATTTACATCCTCTGTTATAACAACACATTTTGAGCTGCTGTACTGTGACAGGCGATGTATAGCAGGGATTTTAGACTTTGAATCCCAGTGAAATTCTAGCATGTGTGATCTTGATATCAAACGCCAAAAAACGGTACCTCGGGTCTCTTCTAGTTAGGTACACAATTTGGTGGTGCATTTTTCATGCCACCATATATCTCTATTACTGCAAGATTGAACTAGCGTCAAGTATTTCACTTTTTTGAGCTGAACAAAGGCTGGATAATCGATTTCTGCTATACAAGTTGCTAGAAGTAACCCATTTAATACAAAAATTTTTATCGAGGCGGTCAAAACACTACCTGCTTCATAATGATCCTAATCATATTCTGGAGTTCGGTTATATCAATACTTGTAACAAACTCTGTTTTTTAAGCTGACTGTAGCTCCCATGATCATGCTTTCGCCTAGCTTTTACCGAAATACGTATGAAAAATCGAAACTATTTAATAGCTACATAAACCCATGCTTCGAATTTGCTGTTAAAGAATCTGCAGTCGATCAAAAAACGTTTATTGATCAAAATAGCTACAGTCCGTTTTTTCGGAAATGTTCATAAAGTGAAAAATAACGAAAGTTGGCTCAGTCGTCAAAACCCTTTACAGAAAGCTTTTTATCACAGAATGTTTACCGGAAAATTTTTTGTGTTTTAGTTCAAAAGTCTCACAAATTTCCAGTTCGATGCAACGCGTGGTTTCAGCAGAAAAACCCAAAAATATGAAATAGTACTTTTTTCCACTTTTATTGTTTAGAAACATTTCCGGATAAGCAGACTGTATAGCTGAGTTCGATATAAAGATATTTGATCCAACTATTATCGTTTCCCGGTTTTGAGCAATTACTCTATCCCCTTGTACATCTTTTCTGTTTATCGATTTTTTGCGTTATCTTTTCAATTCTTTATCGGCGATTTTTAATTAATTAGCAATGGAGATCAATAGTAATGAATAAGTAATCAATCCAATTCGATAACATCTTTGTTGAAATGAATTGCACATTATCCCGTCACGGTTGGTAGATTCTGTGTGGGGATAGTTGCCGACGTTTCCGCTTCCAAGGAAATATTTTGGAGACAATGCATGCGTACAAAAGCTGTGAATGAGTTTAGGAGGAAATTTTTGGTCGAATTGGATCTGGCAAATAGCAGCAAGAAAGTCTCTAAAACGAACGGGTAGTTGAAATTTCTTCCCAACATAGACTGGATAATTTGTCGATGCTACGAAGTTTGGGCCATTGAGCCTTCAGTCTACTTTTTATGGTTATTTCCCTGAAAAATGTCAATAGTTACGGTCATCAAAGTCGTTTACGCGGAACTTTTATTGTATTATTTCTAATCGAAAAACTCCTGGACTTTCTAATAATTTTCAAATGAGTTTGGGTGCAGCACTTATTTTTCGTCAATTTGAAAGCCATTGATAACAGACTGTAAGCGGTCTGACAAAAAAGTGACCGCGGACGCAGATTTTTTATTACTTGGATGAGCCATTTTTCCTTTCGGAGGCTCATTACTCCTATGAACCTGGGTCTTTTGAGAGCGAATTCCATTGAAGGGGACCATCAACAATTTCTGATTCTTTTCTTGAAATTTTTTCACAGAGCAGAAAATGATATATGAAAAAATTTCGAGTAGTATAAGGCCTCGAATTTTGCTTTTTTTGATCCCCTATCTGACGATAAGAAGACCACCATCTGCTATCTGATTTGTGACCGCATAGCCTGAAAACACCATCCCTCGTGCCGTAATTGTCAGCTCAAATAAAACAGTTTTATATGTTATACACATCAAATGCAATCAACCTGAATTCAATACATAGTATTTATACGAGTGGGAACTGGAATCTATAGTTTAGACTCTGTCCCCGTGATGTGAATTTCGCTGTAGAAATCGCTAGTTATTCCAGTTCCCAAAACAGTGCCCACAACAGCATGCTTACAGATTCATTTTTGACAGCCAAGTTCACTCTATTTCTCTATCATGCAACGTTCTTCCGAATGCTTTAATACCTTTAGACCAATTTTCCTTAGATTTTATGCCAAATTTATATGGTTCCATGCTTGCTGATCTTACTGTATTCGCCTTTTTCACAAATTTTATCCGTTGATATGAGACGGGTGGGGAAATCGTCTTATGCGAGTGATATGTCCACTAATACCCATTTGATCAAAAAACGATCGAAACGTTTCAAAACACAGATCGAACGATCGAGTTTGAGCCCCTTCACTTTCCCGGTCCCTGGCGACCCTCATTGCGCCCAAAATTATTTAGATTTATTATACATCTGCGATCCGGACGTTTGGCTAGGCCATACGGACGCCATAAGGTAAGTGTCAGTCTGTTCAATTCATTTCCCTCTGTTTTCAGGATAGCAGATTTCATTCGAATTTATGGGCAGGTACTATTTTATAGATTCCGTTTATTTTTTCAGTTTCTTCTAACTCGATTTCATGACAGAAATTTGAATTCAAATGGGCACTTCCCTACACCTTTTCACTTTGACTTCGTAAATCACTGAATACATTCAGCTTTCAATACGGTAAATTTCGCTTACATTTTCTTCTACAAACTTTCATGAATTAATCATAAACAGGTTGATATTGTGAGGAATTTTGAGCACATTGTCCTTACTTTTGGTTGCCCCACATTTGACTGCTGCATGTATCTGATTCTGCAAAGTCCAGCAGCCGGTTGCAATATCCGCTTTTGAATCCTAGCTCGCGATTATTTCGAGCAAAAAAGTTGCGAATTCGCGATCAGCAGTTGCAATAAATAACTTTTCTATACATTTTTTGGAATGAATTTATGTTTTCGACTAATCTCAAATTAAATCAAGAGTCTATCAGGTACCTGCGGTTGTGCTCATGAAATAGACGTTCTAACAGTGATAAGAGTAGGGCGTTTGTCTTCCCTAGCTGAACTGCCTAATTTGGGCTTTCTCTTAAAATACGATTACTGAGAGGTTCAACCTTCCCTATGATAAGTTGAAAATTAATCATACCTCAAAAACGAAATATTTTGGGTATTTTGGTGCGCAGAGTAATGAAAATTCACGCGGTTCAGTTTGAAAATTGATGATTTCCTGGCGTTTTTCAGTTATCTTACTAGCCAAGCGATAAATCGAAATTGGAGTGATTTTTTTTTATAAATAAATATTTATTTTATACAGGAGAGGATAGGTTTCCTTTTGAAATAATATTTACAGTAAGTTATTGCATATTACATCTTTTAAGAGAGTTTAAAATGCCGAAAATAAGCGGAAGAAAATTGTATAAACCTTATTTATGAGCACTCCCGAGCACCTTCCGTCGGATGCCGCAGAATTTTTTTTCTTGTTTTATAGCTCATGCATTCTGACTGCATTGGTGAGATTTTCATCAGGATTTTTGTACCGTTTGGGAGCTGCACAGCTCTTAAGAAGGCATACTTATGAAATCGCTCAGAAGTTACTGTCATTTCCAGGTGGCCCTTGTCAACCCTTTGTGATACGTTTATTATCTGTACTATAGAATTATCAAATAACTAAAAGACTATAGTTAGATGTGATTGCTTAACAAACAAACACTGTACATTCTGCAAAAAAGTTTAAACTGTCATAAATGAGAAGCAAAAAAAAGAAAAATCCTCTTTAGGAGCAGGGCACTCCCGAGCACCTTCACCTATGATTCCGTGGAATTTTATCTTTTTGTTCCCCAGTTCATAAATTCCTACAGTAGCTGTGAAAGTAACATCATCATCATCGCGCTGTAGAGATTTGTACACGCCGCACTCAACCAATGAAGCTCCGCGGGTACAGGATGTATCTTTACCTAATACTTTATGAGAAAAAATGTAGCTCGAAGTCTTAATAAATTTTCATTGATCAGGTTTGATGGTCGCTAAACGAAACGCTTCAAATCAAAAATCGAAAACTTCGAAAATTTTAATTATAGTCCGTTTTCCTTGAAATGCTCCTAAATAATGAAAGTGGAAAGCAAGTAGTATTTCAGATTTTCACGATTTTCTGATAAACGATATATCACATAGACTGGAAATTTGCGGGCATACTGACCTAACCTTTAACAATTTTTTGAGTGAAAAATTTTACAGTAAGAGCTTTATGTAAAGGATTTTGACGACAGTACTGATTTGTGTCACTTATTTGGAAGCATTTTATAAAAAACAGAATATAAATTTCAGAAATCGAATGATTCTTTGAAATCCATTCACAGGTGAACGGCAAGAGATATTCGGATGCACATTGCTACTTTGGAAATGCACTGCAATTCACTCTCATTTGCTTGATTTTCGTCTGGCTAACATCACGTGGTGTGAACAGGGTGCCTCCAGCTTTAGAGCACTTTCTCACGGCTTATAACATAGGCCAGAGCCAGACAGCCGACATTTTATTTTGTAAACATTAAATTCGCAGCTTCTATTTTTTCAATCAAATTCCTGAAGAAAGGAGTTTTTCTTGCGCACCTTTGCACAACCATTGTAAATGGGTCGATGAAATTTTACTAGTGATTCGACTCACGTCTTCTTTTTATTCGTCTAATCCGAACGTTTTGAATTCTTTCTGCATCTCGATGACGGCATATTTAGTGGGGTTAATCAGCATTTTTGTATCAACTTTCAGAATGCGTAGACCCCTGCAGCTCCCAAAACGGTACACAAATCTGATAGGAATTTCAACACAATATTTTAGACATTAGTGGCTATAGGAATTAATAAAAAAATTTTATGCCATCCTATGGGAAAATGCCTAACTAAGACTTCAAATGACCTTTTCAGTTTATCTCGGCTTCCTTTTTGACACTTTAAAATATCATAAAAAATGTAGAGTAAGGAATTGAATTTTTTTTTTCGTACCTGAATAGTCTTATGTATATAATGAACATTTGGCTTCAGAGTCACATTTTTTTCTGAGCTGTGATATTTCGAAACTTGTATGCGGACTGAAAGTGTAAAAATGTTAAAATTCCAAACTTTGGAATACTGTAGCTATGCGAATTTTGATTTTTATGCGGAGGGAATCCTGTCACGATACTCAGTGTGTAAAACTACTCAAAATATCTCATTTTCAGATATTAATTTTCAACTTATCATAGGTCAATGGAACAAAATATCGAATCTTTCAAATCGTGTCTTAACTCTGGTTTCTTGGAATTAGAAAATCATACTGTGATGCACAATTCATTCTAATTATTTCTATTTTTTCATTTCATCATTCAATTCATAATTTTAATTTACATTTCTTTCATTTCCAATAGTCAGTATTATTTACTTTCATTGTATTTTTCGTTATCACGTTTATTGGATCACTTTTCATCGAATTCTTAAAAATATCTTTAATTGGTTTTTGATGTTCCCCATATTAGAGCGACTTGTTAATTTTAAAGTTGATACACTGTGAACTGAGATAGATGACAGATGTTCATTCTGCTTCATAGGGTATCTAAACTGTTGGTTGGTGCATAACTTTTGGATTTTATTTGCATGTTTTCAACATAATTGTATTTTGCACAACTGAAAAATCACTGAATTCGCTGGAAAAGCGTAATACTTTTGTCCATGAAATAAATGTTGGAAAGATCCATTTTCTTGCATTCTAGAATATTGAAATTTTCCGACGCTCCGCCCTAGAATTAACCATCTTCGACTACAATATAAAATGTAAACAATCTATTTTGACGCATTATCATGATAATCTGAGCAAAAAACAGTGATTTCGATCGATATCCAACAGTTGAAGAAGAATAAACTGACAAATGCATTTTCCGACGTTTTGCAGGCCTTAAATGAAATGAAACTTTCTTTTGTGAAGTGCCGAATGAGGTAGTCTTCCCAGACTTTCTCTTATTTTCCTCCAAAACCCAAGGAATCCAGAAATCCAATTGTAAATGTTAAGATGTTCCCATATTTATATCTTGTCACTCAGGTTAGATCAAATATTGTCGACTTCAAAGTTTGCTAGATGTCAAATACGGGGGAATAATTTAGAATTTAACATCAACAATAAAGCTGAATCCATCTCCAACAGTGGATATTTTTCAAAAGTTGCCGCTCACAGAAGTGATTTTTCTCCTGAAAATTCACTATATTCCGTCGGATTAGGTTTAATCGATGCCTTATATTTCAACGACCTGGACGGATGTCGTTCATCATTTAAGATAACTCAGAAAAATGAGTCTTCTGTCGAAAATATTTACATCGAAGACGACGACGCGGGCAAATATAAAGAACGCGCAACTGCAAGCGCTTTTTTGAGAAAAGCAGCCAAAATTATCAAAAAACGTTGGAATTTCCGGAAAAGGTCTTCTACATTGACCGATAACGCGCCTATTTGTGCCAAAGATGTTTTTATTTTGATGGTCAAGTCTTTTACAATTTGTATGAAAAATCGAATGGTCGTATTCAGGAGAAGGTATTTTTTTCCCCATTTCGGATTTTTCCACATTTCCATTCTTTTCTCACTCTGTTGTTTTCTTCCATTTTATTTTGTTTTGCTCTTTCTTTTCCGTTATTTTTATTTAATTTGTATTTTAATTCTTTTCTTATTTTTCGGGTTTTCTATCTCTTTAAAAATATTTCAACTTTCCCTACTATAGATATACATCGAACCAAAAACTCAGCCCAATGATATCAGTCGTTTTCGCACCCAGAGTCCGATCCGTGATCGACGAAGCCACTTTTGTGAAACTGATCAACGGTCTGGCTATCAGCCCTTCGGCGAACGATCCTTTAGGCTCGTTGTCGGAAAATTTTCACAGTGCTTACAATGCTATCAGCAGAATGTTTTTTATTTTGGAAACTTCTTTACCTGGAATCGATCGAATGAAGAATCAAAAGTTACCTTCAGATGAAGATCAAGGCAATAACAGGGTTCAAACGATGTCTGCCGAACATAATCAAACATCAGCAACATTTTCCGATGATATAGGTGATATTTCATTTTTCAGTAGTTGTGCATTGAAAACTGCATTTTTGAATTATAAATGCCTTAAAAATGATGAGAAGAAATTTAAGAATCTTCGTCACTCATTTGCGAACATCCATCAAATTAAATATCTTCCGGTTTCTAGACGAACTCGCGAGAAAATTCCGATCGATGAAATACCACGTTCCTCAGTGGGCAGTGGCCACTTTCCTCGTGACGGGCTGTTTATCGGTGGTTTGCTTTTCCATTGGTCATTTCATTAGTACAGGATTGAGAAGCAAAAACCGATTTTCCAACCCGGACAAAAAATCTTTGTTCTACAAAACCGGCCACCGACGTTGGAGAGCGGGCTTTGCAGGTAAACTTTGAGAGAAAAGTCTCCATGAGCATAAGGGAGCATTGATGAAAAGCATCGCCTTTAGGAACTTTTTTGGCAAAGAAACAAATGGGAAACTACTTTTAAAAATAGTCTTGAATTATCTAATTATAACTTTTTGTTTCCTGTGTTATTTCTCTCAGGATCAATGCTCATTCATTCGTTCCTTCGTTTTTCTTTTCTTCTTCATTTACCGGTCCTGATTTTTTATTTATTTTTTGACCATCTAATGTCATTATATGTTTTTTGTTTCTGAATTTTTACTTGTCTTCTACTTTCCTTATTGTCTAAAGTTTTACCATCTTTTGTTCAATGACTTCTTCTTGAGTCAATGGACGATTGGTATTATGACTCCGTATTCAGATCCCAGCAATGCTCATTATGTACAGCATCTTTAGACAGGCCGTCAGTTTCATATCTGATTTTTCCTGAGTTAGTTTTAGAGTGGCCCAAAAAATATCCCGTCTAAAAGGCCAATATCTAAGTCTGTCTAGTGGTAGCCTGTTTTTTTGCATTTTATAAAAAAAGATTGTAGAGTTCTCGGGTTTTGCCCATCAGATAGCTTGTCGAATCTAGTTTAGCAATAGTATACCATGAGCTGTATCGTTAATAGTAAACTCTTATTTGCTTTCCTTTTTTAATTGAGTAATCATCAATATTCGGCTATCGCGACGTAATTTTAAAGTAGGAATGCTCAAACACCAATGAAAACTAAATGGACTGAATCATGAAGGTTTGGCTTCTGAGCTACAATAATTTTGATAATCGTCAGCAAAACTATTATTTCCGGGAAAACCTACGGTTTTCTGAAATTTCCAATATTTCTTTGAGAGAGCTGCAGATAGACTCGGAATTCGTTTTAATACAAATTAAAATAAGTTTTTCATTGATGAACGTTTTTCATTCGGAACTGTTTAGCGATATTTTCCCGTGACTTTGTCGATTCTTCTGTAATCTGTCAAACTTTGAACAAGCCATGAAAAGCTGTAAAAATCAGTTGCTTTGACTTGGATCGCTCATTACTGATTCGTGCAAAATGTGCATTTCCGAGACGAAATTATATTTTTAAGATTTTTTCGTTGTCTTTATGCCCACAAGTTCCAATGTCTGTACCCTTTAATCTAAAAGTTTTGGCCACTGATTTGGAACTCACGACTTGCTGTAAACGATGCCATTTTTGTTTTTTTTTCAGTTTGCCGACAAAATGAATGACCATAAGCTAAAACATATAGATTCAATGGTGGAAATGCATTCGAACACATTTTTTCAGTTTTTTTTTGAAAAATTTCCATGCCGCAAGAGGCATCGGATTTTTCGAATTTATTAAAGCAGAGTGAATTTTTTGTTGTCCGTATTGATCTATTGCCTTGAAACAGGAATGGAAAGAGTAGAAGACCGGTAGATATTTGAAACACAGAATAGAACTTTAAAAAACATTTCGTAGCGTAACTGTAACGAAGATTTCTGAATTTTTTGGATCATCTTTATCAAGGTATGAATTTTTCCTTTACATATGATCGACATTGAATTTCGGTATTTTAATCTTTCCCAAGGCGGTATGGTCGAAATGCGCCATAGCGGCAACAATTCCGGCGGGCACCATCGTCAACCGGTCAATCCCATATCATTGGGCGGTTTTCCTTTGAAATTGTCGAAGTCGAGACCGTTCGCCGGTGGCACCGGTAGTGGAATCAACTCGAGCGGCGTTAACATCGTCAGGCACGCTCGTCTTCAAAAGCATAGCCGAGGCGCCGGCGGTTTCGGAACTTCGAAAAATAGTTACAGTAGGGTATAGGCATTATTGAAGATTTCCCGTGTGTTAGTTAACGCTATGTTGATCTTTTTTGGTCTGAACAAGTCTTGAAAATAGGTTTTCGTTTTGTATTTTATTTCAGACTGATAAGAACATCTTTTCAATTAAAGCAGCAAAATACTTTTTTTTTAAATTGACCGAAGAGTATGTGTGATTTTACTTTTGAATAATACAACCTGCATGCAAGTACTTTTCCATGTTTTTGCCTTTTTCCTCGACAAATGCTTCAAATCCGCGATTCCCGAGCAATGTGAAGGTTCCTTGACGACCCTATTTTTGTAATAATCCCGATTCTTCGAGTATTAAAATTTATGACACTTTCTTAATCAAAAAAGCAATAACATACAGGGTGTTTCATAAAAAATGATGCACATTGTTATATCGTTGCAGAGTAAATCAGAATTTAAAATTTTGATAGCTCAATAGATAACCTTTTACATATCTCCAAATTTTTTTCTGGGCCACCCTGCGTGTATGTGTGACTGTATTTTCCATAGCAGGACACATAGCTAAAGTCGTTGGAGCGCAAATATGATTGTGGCCAGCTTCTTGATTGCTGATAAACCTGCCTTTTTTGACCGCCAAGCTAGACACAATTTCGGTATTCAAAGCAATCCGTGATCGAGTCATCCGCTAGTCTAACAGATTTGTTCTTTTGAAAAAAATTAAAATGATTCGGAATAGCCAAACTTTCCCATTTTAATAAATTCGATTTTCGATGTTTGGTAAGAATAAATGTTGCAGGACCATAAAGCCCTATTCAGGAGTGAAAAATCATAGGATTTTTGTCGGCGACTCTATGGAATGAATAGAAAATTTGCAGAAAGCCCAATTCATAAGTGAAAAAACCCTAGAATTTTTGTCGCCGACAGTCGGCAACAGCACTACTGAATTGGGCTTAATCTGCCATTTTTGACAAGGAATTAATGAAATAATGAGACATTCATTGCTTTATATACCTATTGTGGGCTTAAAGTTTTGTAAAGCACCGTGGGGAAAGCATCCGTGGGTAATGTGTAGCTCAGTTTAAATTTTTTTGCAGGCAAGTTTTTGAAATAAGGCATAAATTTTTCTTACTTTATTTATAACATTAGTCGGGGAAAAGGGATGGTCGAGGAAACGGGATGGTCGGGGAAAAGGGACGGTCGGGGAAAGGGCACACAATCTTTTTGTCATTGAACCCCCATGAAAATGAACAAATAGAAAACCAATCGGTCATCAATTTGTTCAGTTTTCGGATTAGCAATGAATATTGATAAACAAAATCCAATTTTCAAAATGAGCTTTGGAGACGCTTGTAGGTCAATTCCTCCACAGGTTGGAACGAAAAATTGCAATTTTCAGAATTTCCGTTTTCTCATTTTTGTTATTTGAATCTTATTGTAACGGTTCTCACACACTGGTTGGTAGCTTCACCACCGACTGCACAGCCCTGCATCGCCCGTTGCGACTGCAGCAGTGCCCGTCAAAATAATCCAGGTCTGGGCCTGTGACTTGGATGAGCAACATCAAGTCTGTGGGTTCAGAGGAAAATGCACGATGGCACCTTTTGCGGATCGTCACATTTCGCCGAGACACATCTGAAGTCATATAATGGACTATAGTCTGTTTTTCTTGAAATGCTTGTGAATAAAAAACTGGAAAGCAAGTATCATTCAATATTTTTGCGATTTCGTGCTATACCAATGTTCCATGGGACTAGAATGTTTTGAGCCATGCTAATCCTCAATAATTATTTACGCAAA
The DNA here is from genome assembly GCA_963922205.1 of Romanomermis culicivorax. NCBI lineage: Eukaryota > Metazoa > Nematoda > Enoplea > Mermithida > Mermithidae > Romanomermis > Romanomermis culicivorax. The sequence continues at coordinate 660,573 of CAWUHX010000196.1, forward strand.
AATCCGATGAAGCTTTGTGTAAACGACTTTAAGGCCAGTCAATTTTTTCTTATTCTTTACAAGCATTTAATAAAAAACAGACTATACAGTCAGTCTATCAAAGCTTCACATGCCTTCATATCGCGAATGTTCGACAAATGATTTTTTCAATCCCAAATCTTATTTTCACGAAGCAAGTTGTTTGCATTGTGAACGGCGTGGCAGCTTCATGTCTCTTTTCAGTGAATTGGTAGTTCATTTCGTGCACGTAGATATTATCAACAGTAAAAACACAGACTGACAGAAACACGATGGAGCATGCATCACTTTTGATTCATCAAGAAAATATAATTTTGTTTGTCATGCCGAAACTCGAAATCATAACAGACTGCTTTTCTTCATTTGCTTCTAAATAACGAAATGCAATGTTATTTCATCTTTATCTTCTCAAAACCACACACCGTACAAATTAAAATTTGAGAAGAAACTTCATCCTTCGATAATTTTTGGATTTTTATGAACGTCCGAAGGCAGTGTCCATTTTCGTCATTTTTCGTGTCTACAAGCATTTTGTGAAAGGCTACTACGGCTCATTTGTCAAAAATTCAACTATAAACTGACCGAATAACATTGAAAATATGATTTTTCCTATGACACATGCAGCCTGAGGTTACTAAATGTGCCAATACAAAATATACAGTTAATTCCGTTGCAGCATAAGAAATGAAACGTTGCAGAATCCATGACAGACAAGGCATGCTCAAAATTGACTGCTACTTTCTGAGTGGTCATAATGATAAATACAGCAATTAGGTGATATGATAAAATCAACTAAAGAAAATCATGGACACCACCGACCCCACGGTCAAACAACCGCGACTTCTCCTGAATAAAAAAATTTGAGTGATGCATAAGGAGCTAAAACTTTTTGGGTGATCATAGAAGAGATTCAGAAAAGACAAATGACAGACATCGCTCACAGGATGACTGGTAAAAACTAGAAGCAAAATACGAAGCAATCCTCAAGTTCTGATTGACTTTTACTCGTGCAGAAATATTCGATTAATGGGCAACTGAGAAAAATATCTGTACCCGGAGCAATATTTTTAACTAATCCTATATTTATTTTCTTCTATTTTTGCGTTTCGTTGTTCCCGATTTTTCATTCCGATCGTGTCCTGTGTCGTCGCTTTTTGCTTGGTCCTGACTATTCGTCCACTCCTTCTTTAATTTTTCGACCATCTGGGGCGTCAATAGGCCTTGATGAATCAATCGATTGGTCAACGTGCTTCTTTCCAAAACGGATTTGACGTCTTTCCTCGTCGCTGGTTGTTTCCAATCGACATTCATTTTATTGAGAATGTTCTTCTTTTGATTCGATGATGAAGAGTGTTCTTCGGAGGCTGACGAACTAGAATCGTTCTGATCCTGCTCACGCAGCAAAACCGCAATGTCCATGACACAATTTTTGATTACTTGATCCAGCATGTTTTGTTTTTGACGCACTTCTTCCTGATCGCAAAAAATATCGGCGAATCTATAACCAAGCCATAAATATAAATCCAGGACGTCGAAAATGGCCTGAAAAATAAGTATGTATGTGAGCTTGTGCAAGAAAAGACATCTAAAAAAGCATTGTAAAACACATAAGGAATAAGGTAGAAACTAATTTACGCATCTGAATCAACAACATTCGTTCACTTCAAATTTGAAAAAAATTCCTCAAAGTAAAATCCACGAAAAGTCAAGCAATATAAACTTAAATCTTTAGACAAAATGAAGCTCATTTTTAAAGCGCGCAAAATTTTCAAAATTCAATGGAAATTTCATAATCTTAAAATTAATCACACGTCAAAATTTCTTAGTTCACAAATTTATTCATAATTTTCAGAAATTGAATAAAAAATCTGAACTAATTAATTACAATCATCACAAGACATTCTTAAATTCTGATCAATTAAATTGAACATAAATGTTGAATAGTCAAGTGTAACTTACGAATTTAACTGCAATGAACTTTATTGCGAAAGAAAATCGAAATGTTCCAGGTTTAGAAGAAAAAAATTAAAGGTCTACCTCATTATAAAGCATCTATAATTTGAGAAAAAAGCTTTGACAATACGTGCGGTTTATAGCACAACACAAAAACGGTTCCGGATGAATTTCAAATGCTGATCATCTTACCTCCAAATGCATCAGGTCCGCAATTTTCTTCGGTTTTTGAACGCTTTGATTCCAATCGAGGCTTTCCTTTAACCACGGCCATGTTATCGATTCGGAAGAAGCATATTTGCGCGCAAATTTGACGAATTGTTGGCTAATGAACGGCAAACGTCGATTAACGGGCGCCAAACAAAATGTATAACGCGATTTTAGCGTCATATTAGGTACGTGTTCGATCAACGAAGCCAAATATTTAAAATCGTCGATGTTGCAAATGAAATATTTACCTTCGTCGACAGAGCATAACGAAACGAAAATGTCCATCAAGTTGCTCAATGTCGCTTTGGGTAGGAAGAAGGAAAACATTTCTATTTGTTCGCTAGTAGGATAGAGACCGGCTTTTTTAATATTTTCAACTTTGGTTGTAAGAAGACGTTTCAAAATCGGTAAATCACTTCGTCGAAAAGTTGTCACTTCACCGCTCTGATGCCCGGCACCTAAAATTTTCGAAAAATTCAGTTTTATAGATTTTCTTGACATTCCGAAAATTACTATGAAAAAATTGCCCATAAATGACGATTTTTAAATTTGTGATTAACAGATTAAATCACCCGAATTCTAAACAAGACACCTACCGAAACGCCCTGCGCGCCCGGCAATTTGTAAGGCTGTTGAAGGCGATAAAATTTCAATTTCACGCTCGCCCTCTTCGGTCAAATTCGGTTTTTGTAAGGTCCAAAAAATTATCCTCTTTATGCTCAAATTTAATCCCATGCCTATAGCGTCCGTCGCGATCATTATTTTGCACGGATGTTGGGGGTCGTTAAACTTTTGAGCAGACGCTAATTTTGTAGCTGGTGGTAAACTACCGTAGATCAAGGCAACTTCTTTACCCATTTTTTCCAGCTATAAGTAAACAATTTACATGAAAATTATTGATAAAGTGTAAAAAACCTAGGTTCTGACACGGAAATAATTCTTCAATATTTTGCGAAAATACGGATACAAAATTTAAGAAACCGTTTGTTTACTTCTCTGCTAATGGAGTAAAGATCTGATTTATTGAAGACAACAATGCAGTCGCCTTCTTTAACATTGTTCAACGAAAGTAAGGCTTCGTTCGAGACTTCAAGCGGACTTTTCCTTTTATATCGCAATACTTCTACTTCCTCGTTGACGGGGAACAAGATATCTCTGATGAGCTCAATAGCTGCAGCTTCTCCACATAAATGTACTTCTTTAGCGTTTACACCTAGGAAAATCGGACAAAAATTTTGGGTTAAAATTTAAGAACCCAACAAAAGGAAATATGGCAGGATGAATATCGTAGTACAAGAACTCTTTACAATCTCAAAAGCGTTGTCATCTCAATGATTGATCATTGAACCCATTCTGTTTACATCTGTTGAATAATGTTTAAAGAATTCATCGAAAAAACTAACCAAGCAGCGCCCTCGTCCATGCCCAACCGCGAGTTTGATCTCTCAACATTTGAATTTCGTCAATAACTGCTACTTCGAAAGGCGTCGTCGTATTCAGCATTTCAACGGTGCAGGCCAAATGCGCGCCGCTATCGGCAACGGCGCTAGCGAATTGTCTTTCCTCGCCTAAAAAATTAATTTTGATAAAAGATTTTAGCCTATTGAGAGAAACATTTATTTTTAAAAGATCCCCATCAGCCAAGTCACACTTGACTTGCTTAAAAAGCGGATCATTTTAAGATGCACACCTGTAATTAAATCACAAGGGACACCGGCGCTGTTCGTTTTATGGTAAACCTCGGTGGCCAACATTTTCAAAGGACTACAGTAAACTCCGGTTTCAGCTTCCATGAATCTTTGTAACGCTTGATAAGTTTTGCCGCTATTTGTCGGTCCGGCGTGGAAGAAAATTTTGCGCTGCATGCCTCTCGCTTCCATGTACCTAAACATTTGAGACATTAAAATCTTTCAGTGTTTAAATGAAGATTCAAGAGTCGCAGAAAAGAGAAAAACAAAAAAATCGAGCATTAAAATAAATCGGAAAAATTAGAAAGTAAGGTAAAATGATAGAGTACGAAAATACCAGTTATGCGGCAGTCTTAAATCGGAAACTTTTTTCAAGTCGTCTAAGTACTCCAAATGTGGAAACACTTTTCTGGCGTGCTGTATGAAGAAGGGCAATAAGTCGTCGACATGGACGCCATCATGTGTTTCTTTGCCAAGATCGTTCAATATAATAAACAATTCTGGAGGTAAAGACGCGACTTCGAAACAATAGCGACGAAAACTCAAAAAAGCGTGATTGAATAATTTAGGTCCTAAACCGCTTTTTTCGCACATTTGTCTGAAAAGAGAAAAATTATATAAAGTATACTCTGAATTCCAGAATGATTAAAACCAAAGATGTGAGAATTTTCGATAAGAAAAGTAATTCATAGGAACGTGTTCGTACATCAGAAGAATTCACCTTATTTCGCTACGCCTCAAAAACGCATTCAATACTGCTGCAACTTTTTCTTTCGATAGAGGCATATCACCCGTCAATTCTTGGGCAACATTAGTATTATTCATCGGATTTCCAGTGTCCTTGTTACTGGTGGCCAAAACTTCTACCGGTACCACCAAATCTTCAATGGTCTTTTCGGCTGCTGCGACATTTTTAGCCGTCTTTTGCCTTGTTTGTCTAGGAGAGGTGTAAGACGTATGGAACGGTGTCGAGATAGTATTATTGGTATGACGACCCTTTTTCCTACCGTTGCCGCTGTTCAAAAAAGACGACAGCGAAACGTAGACAATTTGGCGCTTTTCAATTAATCTCTGACTAGAAGTGGCGCAACATAATTCACGGCATGAAGGTCGCAATAAGACGCGGAGCATGATATCCAGTAACAAAGATTAATAGCTTCTTGGCCTCGAAAAGCGAAAAACTTGTGAAACTGTAACCTTAAAGTAACGGAATGAATATTCAAGAAGAAACGATGTACAAAAACTTGACGAATCCTACACCTTATATGCGTGGACTTACCCGCTGTAATTGTAAAAACGAAACAAATGCGGTAGTCTCTAGAGTGCACAAGTAACATACTTTTTTGTGGGAAAACATGGTTTTTGGCACAAAATGAGTTTGTGCCAATTCGAACAGATTTTTTAGGCTGTCTAATGATCAATTTTATTTAATGTCAAGAGTTTTTGAGTTTACAAATGTCAAAATTTGGAACACTAATCATTGTTTTATGTCAACTTCGATTCGGCTTGCTTATTCGTTCTATGCATAGATAGTAGTGCAATTCTGATCATTTCACAGTTTAATTGGAAGATTAGATCAAAACTTTTTTCGCCGAATTTTCAACGTAGTTTTTTCCAAAAAGCCTTAAATAAAGCCTACACGTTTTTTTGAACTTGGTTGAAGACTCTGACTTTCATAATTTATGGAAAATGATGGAAAAATGAATATTTTGGAGTTTAGATCAGATTATGATAATAATACATCAAAATCGACATGTATTACGACGGCTTCAAGCATAAACAAAAAAAATTGCGAAAAAATTTGTCCGTCCCTGCAGGGGTTTTTTTCCGCACAGTGCGGACTTTTTTTGGGCTGTGCGGAAAAATGTTTGGGCATTTTCCGCACAGAACGGAAATTTTTTTGGGCGTTTCTACTGCTGACATTGATGAAAAGGTGCATTTTGGTGCAATTTAGATGGTCAAAAGCTCAAATTTTTCTGGCGTTCCGCGCCGGCAAAGAAAATAATTTATAATGTTAACCACAATTTAGCTGAAGCGCAGCCAAAAAGAAGTTTACTTTGATTTCTCGGTTGTCCCTGATTGTTTCCATCAATCTTATATGTCTCTGCTAGAGTGAGTAAAACTCGTCACTTTGTAGTGTGAATTGGAATTTTCATACGAATTTGCTGATTTTTCCCAGATTTCTCCACACATTTATTTAATACCATCATTTTTCTAGGAAAAATCTAAACCGAAAGTATTACAAATTATCTCTAGAATACATTTTCCAACATTTCAGTAGCTCCTTTGTTCAAAAATTCTCTGGTGTGACGCATCGGAAGTTATAAGTGTGCATGGTTTTCATGATTTGAAGTTCCTCATCCCATTCATCAATTAGTAATCTTCAGTATTAGGTTCGGATTTTGTTGAAAATTGAGATTTAATATTGATCTTCATAAGAGCTTCACACCGGGTACCCGAATTACCCGGTAACCCGGGTACAAAATGAAAACCATTACCCGGGTAATTCGGGTACCCGTTTTGTATCCCGTATAATGTGTAGACTTGAGAGTAGAGGTATGCATAGTTTTTTTAGCCTTTTACAAGCCATGGCTTCTTGGACTGTCAAAATGGCTTGTAGAATTTTAGTTCAACAAGCCAAAATGGCTTGTCAGAATTTTTTGAGTTATGTGTTTGATCATATCGGATACAGAAAAGATGCATTTTGGTGCATTTTAGAAGGTCATAATCTCAAAATTTTTCGGCGCTTCGCGCCGGTTACAACTTAAATAAGCATTATTATTTATTTCCTAGCTCAGGCACTGCTTCTAACATGTCTACCCTCATTTATCATTTAATCTTTAATAGTTTTAATCATCTTAAACGTATTATCTCATGTTTTAATTAGTAATCTTCAATATTTCATCTTGATATTTAATGAAGATTCACATTTTCCCCTTGACACATTTTTTGAGAAAGATCAATAAGTCAAGTCTCTAAACTTTTTGAAGCGATTATTAATTTTTTAACGTAAAATCAATCCAAAAGCTTCACGGTAGTAGTTTTCGGAACTTCTTACTCATATCTTTTCGGCCAAGTTCATGAGAGTGTGTGAATAAAATAATGGTTTTAAAATTTTTCAAACATAAAATTCTAGAAATTACGACTTTTGAACAGAAAATTCGAATCTAATTCTTCAAATAAGTGTTTGGAAAATTGATTTTCCAGCATCGCAGAATGTCGATACCCAAACAATTTTCCCGGCGTTTCAGGCAGGAAAGATTAATAGTTTTTTTGGGCTCTCACTTGTCATTATTGAGGACTTCACCGTCGATTTCTCATGTAATTCAAAGTCATTATGTTCTTGGATAGTTTGCTGGAAAATTTTTTCCACAATGCTTGTAGATTAGACTTCGATCAAACTCAAAAATTTCAAATGTTCCCTGTTGGAAAATCGATTGAAATCTATAAATCATCGGCTCTAATCACAGAAATGACAGCAGCAACTATTAATTTTGTTTAATCAAGCTAAAATAATGTTTTTGAGCTAGAAAAACAGATACTTTACATTATTTTCTTAGCAATCTATAATTTTCGCTCATTTCACACATTTTTCAAATGATCTAAACTTCGAACAGAAAAAATTTTCGTGTGCGGAAAAAATTTTGGGTCATTTCCGCACGGTGCGGATGAAGGCGTGCGGAAAAAAAAATCCTGCGTCCCTGACATCCTCAGGTCAGCTCTAGAATCGAAAATTGTGAGTTTTACCCTTGGTTCCGGTGCGTAGCACCGGAAATTTTTTTCTACTCTGATACCCTATGTATGTAACGCTGAAAAATGAACCTTTTAAACACTTATTCTAAGATTTAAAACTTAATTCTTCTGTCTAGAATGATGTTTTTAGTTCAACAACGGAACAATCAACTGATGTTCCGATAGCAAATTAGGAAAATCGGGTAGAAGTCAAACATTATACATACATTCTGATAAAATAGCAGAAATTGTATCAACATTGAACTAAAAACATTCACAGGCAGCTCGAACTTAAAAATCAGGCAATAAATCAACCAAAAATTTTGATTCTTTATTCAACAAGAACCTGCCATAGCCCGGTAGGGATGCAATGGGTAACCAAATACGAACATGAATACGGGTACCCCAACCATTTCCAGCTACCCTAACCGAACACGAATAAATCGCTTTACAGATACTCGAACCCGAATAGTTTCAACAATTTGTTCGGGTTTCGTTCGGATTTATTCAAGATTTTTAGAGCAAATAATAACTGAAAATCAATTTATCAAGACATATATCGTAGCTAGCACCTTAGTGCTAGACTACAATATGTTTCATTTTGGGCACGCCGATTTTCACGTTTAAGGCAAGATTTCTAAAAAACTATAAGACATCCAAAGCTAAAATTTGACAACAATATAGAACTCGATGCGGGCTACAATATGGTACCACTTAGAATACTGTAGACATACTGTAGCTAAAGTTATGAGACAAACTAGAGTACTGTTTTGCCACCTTTTCATAACTAAAGATTATTCTAACCGATTAGCTCGATCGTGGTATCAATATCTTCAGTAGGGTCATATCTCTTTTTGACGCATTTACTGAGCAAATGATAATGGGAAAATATGCAACTTCTGTGCCATATAGCGATTTTTAGGAAAGGATATCAGCACATTAATATATACTACTTGTAGGAAATCATTATAAATATAATTGGGAGATGAAATAATGACTTATGTATATGTGATTAATCAAAAAATTGCCCCTTGGGAAGAAAAACATTATGTTCTTAAAATTCTGCCTCTTCATGCTTTTCCCCGCTTCTGCGTTGGGTCTTCTGTGCGCAAATGGTTACCCAAGCTGTGGCATACTTTCCTGCTATGAGTTGAGACATGTGAGGTCTGTTGATGTGGATCACGAGTGGTACTTGGTTTCAAACTTGTAGTTCATAGTCTAATGGGATTAATAATACTAAAGCCACATTCAGCATTAGGACTTTCAATTGGAAGCACTGTTCCAAGCCTAATCTGTGATGGGATAAGCCCATACTGCTGAAGATGCTGGTTGAAACCATGTGTCCAAACGTATGTTGTGCCCGATTCTTGAAATGTGCAGAATCAGTTGGCACAACAGTCTTCAAAGTGTGACTATTCTGTACGTATAATTAGTGCATTTAAGCTGCATGATTGGGAGCTGGAAAATGGAGTTGATATAGTAAATGTTTTTTGACTGTAAAAAGCATAAAGTAGGGGCATTATTCATTTTTGTAAGTTGTATGTGGTTAGAGTACTAAAACTCCCCCTCCTTCGCAAAAAGCTGGGAGCAAAAAAAAATAAAAAAACGCCACAGCATATTCTAAGTACTACCCTTAAAATTTACGATTTTACCCCTACCTAATTTTTCGACATTGGGGACCTCTGATTCACACGTATTGTTTTTTCCGAGTTTAAAACGCGGGAATTTAAATTTCTAATTACGATTAATGCTAGTTTAAACTTATTTGAAACAATGCTTTAGCCAGTCTCCCAAAAATCGCCGTCAACAAAAATTTTGCTGTTTACCAGCAATAAATTTTTCGAATTTGTTTCAAATTGTGTAAATTCGTTGTCTTGCGAATCAGAAATACTGTGGGTTTACCACCTGCTTTTCGGAAACAAGGTATAGCCCATTGCATTGTATACAGTAATGAAAAATTCTAACAAAGAGTGGTACATAAGTAATCACAAAGATTCCGGGTTTTTCAGTAAGCCAAAGTTTTTTCTTCTGTAAAAATCAACTTTAATAACTGATACTGAAAATTTTCAAAGATTTGTCCATTTTTGCGCAGGGGCATTTTCAGAAATGACTAAAAAACTGAGCGCGTATATGTTCCTCAGAAAATGGAAAGTTTTTTTCAGTTGGAATTTTGCTGAAATGAAATGATGGGGAGGCCTAATATCGAACTTTTAAGCCAGTGAGACAAGCAAAAAGGAAAAACATATTCTCCTTTTTGCCATTTCCTGGCATTTTCATATAATCAGTAGTATGAGTTATCAAATTTTTAATCGCACTAGATAAATTTGAACGCTCTATCATATGAAATGCATCGACACAATAAACACAACCGATATACAAGCAGTGGTTTTTCCTTAGCAGGTACTGGTATTTTTTCTCAACTTTTTCAACACCTGGAGCGCGTGCATGTAGCCCCGAATTCCGAGGTCTGGGGATCAAGTGACTTTGAAAGAACGGAACCGAGGTCTGAGCATACATGTAACAGTGCCCCAAGGTTTGGGGGTCGAGGGTCACTGATTCCCCGAAATTTTAGGGGGAGTCTCTGAGAAAGAAAAATTCGATTTTTCACCAAAAAACGAAAAACAGTTCAAAAATTAGGGAGTTTTGTCTAAAAACTGTAAAAAGCGTATTCAGGAGGAAAAGCGCCGAAAAAATTGACGTTTTTGACTGTTCTTTGTCCAAAAATTGATATTTTTCATCAAAAAATCGACATTTTTCAGTATTTTTGCGACCAAAAGTCTACTATATGGCTAGCCATAGAATTGGAAAATCCAGGGAAGAGGAGTCGCCCAATGGCTAGCCATAGGGCCGACCATTTCTGGTGAGGTTCCTATAGCACTTCCCTCTAATTATATGTATGGGTCTGAGAGTCAAGAGTCTTTGAAAGAAAAAAAAAATTGATCCTTCAGAATTTTTTTTCCTGAAATCAGGTAGAGTAATTTTTTTACTTTAAAATGAAATTTCATTGCCTTTTGTATCAACAATTACTCAACAAAGTTGTTTGCTGACATTATTCATACTGTATTTTAAATTGATCTTTTTCTGTAATCAAATCTTTTCAAAATGTTTGTTGCATTTTACTTTGCCAAATTTTTGGCCTATAGTAAACTTCTGCCAAATTTTTTAGGGTAGGGTAAATCCATGCCCTGTGTGCATGTATGAGTGGTTGTTAGTTTTTGTGGCTGTCTTATTATAGGTTGTTATTGAAAAATAACAACGTGTTTATTAGACAACCACATTATTGACAAATCGATATTCACACTGAACATTAAAAGTGCCAGTCAGTAGAAATAACTGAACATAATGTTGGTATCTTAAATAAACTGTACTTTTATAAAATTAGGAACAAAATTTGCTATATAACGACTTTGGGATTTATCCCCAGCCTGAAACTGGTACAATGCACATGTATGGACCCTTCCTCCAAATCGGTCGGACTTAGTACCCAAATTTAGTGACCCTCTCCCAACTCTAAAAAATTGGGCGAAAAATAGCATTTTTTAGCCTTCTTTGAGAATATTTTTGAAACTTTAGGGTTTTTCACGTTTTTGGGGTTACTCAAGATTTGGAAGAAAATGGGTGCTCCCAAACGACGAATTTGGAGTTTATCATCCCCCAACCGACTGGGGGTCTTACAGCTATGCGTAACAGTATTACATACCTGTAAGAGGTCCGACCAGTTGTGGGGGTGGGGGGAATAAATCCGAAATTTTGGTGGAGGGGGTCGAAAAAAGTCGAAAGTTTTCCCAAAAACATACACTTTTTTGCCAATTTTTTCCAAACTGGGGGGGGGGTTGGGTACAGACAACCCCATGGGGAGGGGTATGAGGGGGGTATTACCCCTACCTAAGGTCCAAAAAATTCATCACTGATTGCCTAATTTTGAGGCAAAATGAAGTGTTTAGTAGACATTTAACTACACTACCCCCGTAAATTTTCAAATTTCCCTCTACCTGAAAAATCTGACCTTGGGGAACTCTGGTTGGGTATATAATTGGCCAAGTTCCCATGCAACCAAGTTTATGCCTACAAATGCAAACTCTAGGAGATTTCGGTCTGGAGAAGCTTCATTTTCCAGAATTTTAGAAAATTAAAATTATAAACGTCTCACATTTTTATTGAATTAGTTAAACCTGAATGTGAATAAATCGAAATTCACTACCCATTGCATCCCAATTCCCCAGCGAAGATAATTTTTAATAGTGGTTTAGCCAAAATCTCAAAATTTTTCGCCATGAAAGAGCCTACATGTTTTTCGTATTTCCAAATTTTTTTCATCAAAAAGGTTCGAAAAAAGGCTCAAAAAATAGTAATTTTTGTCTAAAAACACGTAAAAATGTATTCATAGTGGGGATGGGCCGGATAGACTTTTTTGACGATGCAGATCAGGATCTAAAAAAATTTGCTTCAACGGATCCGGATCTTGACTGAAAGATTCGACAGGATCCTGATCTTATATGATAGCATATATATGTGATAGAGATGAAATAGATCTAAGATTTTCGATCTTCTGGATCCGGATCTACGTAATCAATTTGCCTCCATTCGGTTCTGGATCTGGGCGATTGGAAATCAGTTTCACGATCCGAATCCAGGTAATTGAAAATGCTTCTTTCGTATTCGGGTAGTAATAATATGCACCTGTTGTGATTATGTAGAAATTTATTCATGTGTATTTAAATGATTCTGTTGAAGTTTCTATCAGATAAGATATAGTGAATCAACTAACTTAGTAATGCAAAGTTGAGAATATTGAATAAAAATTTTATCCTCATTTAAGTCTGATCTATATTTTTTTGTGCAAACCATATTTTATGATTCCTATGGTTTTACTAATACAAATTATTATAACAATTTAGAATTTATATTTACAGCAATGCCGGGAATATTTAGAAAGGTAGGACGATAATTATGCCATTTGCAAGGCCTGCAGAGAAAATACTGGTAAAAAAGTTGAAATTTCAGCTTCAGAAGGAAGCACTGGTGCTTTAAACAAGCATTTGAAAGCAATTCACCCAAAATTTCATAGTGAAATGAAAATAAGAATCGGTGCTGATGAAACCGATGAAGGTAAAAAAGTTTCAATAAAAACTTCTGATGTTATAAAATATTCAGGTTTTCATCCCAGATGCCAAAAAACCAAACGAGAACAGGAAACTGATGATGCCAGAGCCAACTTCTCATTCAAAGTTGCTTTGTTTCCAAGATAGGTTGCATGAATTTTGTTACAAAATAATATTTTCTAATTACATAATTTGGAAAAATGCATGCGATTTCTTATACTTTCTTTGCAGATCACAAAGCTGACTGTAAATCAGGCTTTTTTTGGTTTGAATGTTGCCAAATGGCTCCAAGGCCTAAACTTCTAGGGGCCAAATTGAAACTTTGGGAGCCAAAAATTTTATTTGAAGAATATCAAAAACGGGCTAGTAACATACTGTAGAACGTAATATATAATTAAATTACATAGATATCCAATCAGTTGATACGAGTTGAAAAAATTACTGCTCAAAGTTTGATTTTCAATCAACGTTTTCAGTTACAGGCTTCTTTCTACACGTACAAAGATCGGCCAAGAAATCTTTGCGCAAAGAAAATTTTTTATGCAAAAAACACGATATTTTATTTATGTTTGCACAGACTCTCTTCCAAGATAGCATTTGAGTTCATTTCCTTCTGACTCAAAGGTATAGGGTTTTGAAAATACAGTTTCTGTTATTATTGTTCTGTTGTTTCCTATATCTTTCTAGCCCTACGCAACGAATTTTTTTTTAGTACGCAACGAATTTTTTACTATAAAATGTTGGAAAATCAATTTAAGGATAACTTATTTGATAAACATACATGGTTCGAAAATATGTATATATCATTTTGCAAACTAAAAAATATGATCATACTGTCATAAGTTTGACAATTTCAAATTAAACTTTAAATTTATGGAAATCACTACGATTATGATCATGAATTCAAACTCGGCTCCATATTTAAAATAATAGTGACAAAAAAAGGAAAAATTGAGATTTTGATCTCTTGAATGCACCAAAATTCATCTTTTCCATGTCGAACCCCCATATTTTTCCCCTTTGTCGAGACTTTTTTCCCCAGAAAGTTTGATTTGTTGAAAAACAGTGAATAGACTAATTTGAAATATTATATAATGAGATCCGGCACAAAGCGCCAGAAAACTTTCGATGTTTTATGATTTTAGCGCCTGTAAAACACTTGCTTTAAATCAAAAATTGAATGAAAATAACTACAATTCACTATAATATAAAGGAATAAGTCAAAATTTTAGGGGCCAAAATGGCTCCTATCCTAGAGATAAAATTTTAGGAGCCATTTCCAAAATTTTAAGGTCTCTAAAATGAAAAAACGCGTGCAGTGTAAATAATCCAAAATCGAGGGCCATTGATAAATTGGTTGTACAGATGATAGTCCTGGATGATTAGCCTTTCTCAATGGTGGGAATTTTGGGATTTACCCGTTTCATGAAGCTAGTATGTTAAAGTGCATGCATGCATGGCTTTAGTTAGTGTGTGGTTAGTGATTACCTGCATTTTTTGTAAGCTCCTGAGTACAGTTTAAAACCCCAAACAACATATAAGCAACAATTTAAAACTTTGTACGAAACAGTCAGGGAAAAAATACAACTGTGTATCGAAAATAATTGTGCTCAAAATGAAACAGAAGCTTTGTTCAGGTAGCTTACACTGACAGTGAGTTTTTCCTACAGTACGTAACAAAAATTTCCATGTACATCATTCAATTTTTCAGCAATTGGTAAACAATTCCTCATAAAAAAGATGATCGGAGATTGTAAAGAATTATTGGCCTCATGAATTGGAGTGACCCAGCAAGGAAGACCTTCAAAGTGGTACAAAAAGAAATTGATATTGAAAAGTTACCACTCAAACTTTTACAGGTAAGAATGAGAAGAACTATAAATACAAAAAAAAACTGGTTTACACTCTGCTACTTTTCTTAGGATGTTCCAACTCGTTGGAACTCAATGTTGGCGATGCTTGAATGAATATATTCTTTACGAGAAGCTGTTGACATATTATGTCAACACGATTTCAAAATTGAAAATCGACCAATTTCTGAAATTGTTAAACATTGGGTGATTGTATCTCAAATAATTGAATTATTGTCACAATTTAAAGATAAAACTGAAGAAGTAAGTGCCTCAAAATTAAGTTTATCAGTTACTTTAAAAAATACTTTCAGTTAAGTCGCAGCTCATCATCATTAGCAGACCTTATCCCACGAATTAACTTTCTGATAGAGGCCCCGTTCCCTGAAAACAAAGAAGATGAATTCGGTGTTCATACTATCACAAATCAATTATGATCATCACTTGGAGATTGATTCAAATCAATAAAAGAAAATATGTAAGAATTCTAATAGAATATTTTTCCCATTGAAGAACAATTTTTTTCTGTTGTAGGTGACTAAAAGTTTCTACGTTTCTGGACCCACGATACAAAAATCGAGTTTTCAAACAAGTATCTACGCTGGAAAAATCTATTGCGAAAATTTGTGAGTTGTTAAAATTGCAAATTTAGGCACAACATCAATTAACAACAAATTAAAGGTAACATTATGGAAGCAACGGGAATCAAGAAACTCAATAATAAGAAATGGACCAACAAGAAGCCGATTGAAAGCCAAAAACAAAAATGTATAAAATTCAATGTTTATTTAGCAGCCATTAGCAGCAGTGAGCAAAGTGCAGAAGAAGATATAGATGAAAATCCTGTTAGAAAAGTAATAACATCTAATTGGAACGAAATATATTTTTGATGAAAAATGGATTTGCAGGAAATAATGCTATAATTGAAAGATATTATATTCAGTAAAGAACATTTCATTGCAAGGGGGCGGCCATCCCACCCCGCAATCTCAACTCTGCAGAGCAGTCATACGAACCAAATCGAATAGTGCTAAAAGTTTTCTGAATTGAAAATGTATGAAGCATTTGATTTGTTTGTTGTGTGATCTCATCTTATATCTGTTGCATACCTTAAGGGAACCGACCAGTTGGGGGGGGGGGGGGATAAACCCCAAATTTTGGAACGGGAATCCCGAAATTTCTAAAATTTGGGGGCGGGCGAAAAAAAAATTTCGAAAATTTTCAAAAAAAGCCACTTTTTTTCCTAATTTTTACAATTTTTTCGAGTTTGGGGGGAAGGGTTGGGTATAGGGTTGATCAAGTTGGGGGTGGGGGTATCCCTAACCCCCCAATTACAGGTATTATCTGTTGTCATGTCAGCGTCAGAAGAATCTGTATTGCAGTTACTAAAGTTGACTCAACTCTCAATTTGCTTGTTAAACCAGTAAGAAACTTGGATTCTTGAGAAAAAATAAAAAAGATGCATTTTTTTCTTTAAAAAACCCAAAAACCTTGAAATGCCCAATTTTCCAACCCAAAAAAACCCACCAGCCCAAAAACATAAATGCCCGCCAATCCTTGAACTTGGCTGAAAATATATGAGTAAGAAGAGCAGAAGTTTCCGAAAACTACTTCCATGATGTTTTTGAATTGATTTTACATTAAGAAAGGAATAATCGCTTCAAAAAGTTTAGGGACTTGACGTTATGATCTTTCTCAAAAAATGTGTAAAAAAAAAATTCGAATTTTCATTTAATATCATGATAAAATATTGAAGATTACCAATTAAAACATAAGATAATACGTTTAAGATGATGAAAACTATTTACATTACATGATAGGTGAAGGTAGACATTCTGGAAGCCGCGCCTGAGCTTATAGGTATAATAAATAATAATGATTAAGGAATTTAACCGGCGAGAATCACCAGAAATTTTTGAGACTGGAACCGTCTAAAATGCATCTTTTCTCTATCCATTCCCCAAAATTTTCTTGCCCAAATAGGGAACGACTAAAGTGCCCGAAACTTTTTCCCGTTTTTCAAATTTATATTTCCCGAAAAAACACGATTTGAGAAACAAACAGTGTTGCCAGATCAAATTTTTAGAGAATTCCAGATTTTTTAGAAAATAGTGCCAGAAAATGCAAGATCGATTTCAAATAATGCCAGATTTTTAATGCTAAACATAACGAGGCAAAAACTCTTTCTAACAGACTACCCCATGGGGAGGGATATGAGGGGGGTATTACCCCTATCTAAAGTCCTTAAAATAGACCTCTGGTTGCCAAATTTTAAGACAAAATGACGTGTTTAGTAGACATTTTAGCTATACACTACCTCCGAAAATGTTCAATTTTACCCCTACCTGAAAAATTTGAGCTTGGGGACCTCTGCTTTCTAAACATAAAAATCACAAAATTGTTACCACAATAGAAACTTTATTCAATAATTTGCACATAACAGAAGCTCTAAATGTTTAAATGTCAATAAGATTCATAAAATCAACTTCAGAGCAAGCACTACTACTATATCCACCGTTTTTCTACAAATCGTGCTTTCTGCGGGAAAAAATTGGAAAAGGGGAAAAATTTTGGGCTAAGAAAATTTTGGGTATCGGATACAGAAAAGATGCATTTTGCAATCTTTAATAGTTTTCATCATCTTAAACGTATCATTTCGTCTTTTAATTGGTAATATACAATATTTCATCTGGATGTTTAATGAAGATCCGCATTTTTTCCTTGACACATTTTTTGAGAGAGAGATCAATACGTTAAATCTCTAAACTTTTTGAGGCGATTATTCCTTCCTTAACGTAAAAAAATTCGAAAGCTTCATGGAAGTAGTTTTCGGAAATTTCTAATCTTCTGACTTATATCTTTTCGGCCAAGTGCATGAGAGTTTACGAATAAATTACTGGTTTTAAAACTTTTCAAATGATAAAATTCTAGAAATTACGAATTTTTAACAGAAAATTCGAATTCAATTCTTGAAATATGTTCCGAAAATTGACTTTCCAGCGTTCCAGAATATCAATAGCCAAAAAAACTGTCAAACAAAAATATCTTTTGAAATCACAATCGTCATCATTCAATTTATTATCTAATGCGAAATGATTATGCTCTTGGGTAGTTTTCTGGAAAAATTTTTAAACAATGCTTGTAAATTAGACTTCAAATTAGAAAATTTCAATTTTTTTCCTCAATATTAATTAATTAACGGCTCTAAAAACTCCAGAAGGTTTTAAAAAGATCAAAAACACTTTAGATAAAGCGTCTTCGTCATTGTCTATGAGCATTTTTGAGCGAAAAAACGTCTAGGGGAAAATGGGGAAATACATTTTTGGCCCTTTTCCCCATTTGACGAAAAGGCACAGCCCAGGGGAAAAAACAGTGACTTATAGGCGGTAGAAACTCCATTTTTAAATAACGCCAGAAGAGCGTTTTTTGTGCACGGAAATTTGTGCCAATTGGCACAAGAGGCCAAAACAATTTGTGCCAATGGCACAAAAATTTTGTTTCCACTAGAAACATACTGAAAACTACGGAAAGGTTTTGGGCCAAAATTTTGATAAAAAGTTAACGTTTAACGCATTAATTTTTTGTAAAAATCGTGCCCAACCTATTTTTCAGCTAACCATGTCAGCATTGTTTTTCCACGAACTTTTTTCCACAAATGTGGAAAGAGGTCAAATTTTTTTCCACATGTTGAAATTTTTTTGACGACAAGTTTTCGTCTTGAAATCCACGTTTTTTTCGCTTAAAAATGCTGATAAACGCTTTGAGTGTTTTTAAGCTTTTTAAAGCATTCTGATAATCATTCTGAACATATATTTCAAAAATTAAATCTAAATTTTGTGTTTATAAGTCGTAATTTCTGGAAATTTATCATTCAAAAAATTTTAAAACCATTAATTTGTTCGCAACCTTTCATAAATTTGGCCAAAAAGCTGTGAGTCAGAAGCGTAGAAATTTTCCAAAAATACTTCCATGAAGCTTTTGAGTTGAATTTACGTTAAGAAAGGAACAAACGCTTCAAAAAGTTTAGCAAGTGAGTTTCTCAAAAAGTAAATGAAGGAAAAAATGCGGATCTTCATTAAATATAAAGATATAATATTCATGATTGCTAATTAAACATGAAATAATACGTTTAAGATGATGGAAACTATTAAAGACTAAATGGTAAGTGAAGGAGACATGCTAAAAGCCGGACCTGATGGTTATTAAAGTTATAAACGGCGCGAAGCGCCGGAAAATTTTGAGATTTGGACCTCCTAAAATGCACCAAAATCATACCTGTACTTGGGGGGGGTTGGGGGGGCCCCCCCAACTCGGCCAACCCTATACCCAAAATCATTTCCCCCCCCAATCCCCCCCAGTTTGGAAAAAATTAAAAAAATTTTCAAAAAAGTGTATGTTTTTTGGTCTTTTTTGGGAAAAATTTCGACTTTTTCCTACCCCCCCCCCCCAACTGGTCGGAGGTCTTACAGGTATGACCAAAATGCATCTTTTCAATATGAAAAGCCTAAATTTTTCTTCCACATTTGCGGAAAGACCTCAAAAATTTTTCCTACATTCCAGATTTTTTCCACATTATAGTACAAATATGGAAGAAAAACAGTGCATGTCAGTGAGATAAGAAAAAACTGTGCAAGTAGTTCACGACGACTCGAAAAGAAATGGAACGCTGAGAAAATTTAAATAACTCTATAATTGTTCAGGAAGTTCAAATTGAATCAATTTTCGACTACGGATCTTATATAAATATTTAAGAGCAATGTGAAGACTAGTAAAAATGAAGTCGAAAATTGTGTAAATTTTCGGTCGGAACAATGTGCCATTACCAACGATATCGAATTTTCTACCAGAATGAATCAAGCACCAGCGTTTTTTTGCTGAAAACTTTTTGCCTCATTTCAGGAAAAACCCCAAAATTTTTTTTCCACAAGAGGAGAAATCAATTTTTTTAGTTTCCTTGCTTAAAAATCATTTCTGATGTGTTTTTTGAACGTTTCTCATTAACTTGCATCTTGTACCGCCAAAAAATGACATTTTTTTGCAAAAAATTCGAGCTTTGACCTGCTTATTAATAAATATTTAAGTGAGTTTACATGAGCAAAGCAAGAGATTTATTCAAACGGCATAACCTTTATTTCTTATATTTCTTTGACGACATAAAACAACCTAATTTTGACATAACAAGTTTGATTAGAAGATAACAATAAAAAATAAAATTTTAAAACTGATTCTGAACAGCTGACAATCTGACATAAAGGTATGAACTTGACCAGCCAGAGGGCTTTTTTTCTGCAAAGGAACTTGAGAAAAAATTTTGGTTGCACAGATAAATTTTTGGTTGTTCAGTATAAAATCAATAAATTAGCTTAATTTTATCGTGAAAACCACCAAAAGCTAATTTTCTTTTATTTCATTCGATTCGCGTTGGTTTTAGACATAGATTTTTTCGTCGTTAGAAAAATAAACTCAGAAAAGAATATAAAAAAATATTATCACGAGCTTAGAGGCGATTAGTATCGCGCGGATATAAGCCTTTATAGGCTTTTAAAACCAAATTTTCGGAGTTTTGAAGAGAAAATGAAAAGATTGGTATGAGTAACTTGTTTCGGCGTCTAGCGCCGAAAATTTTTCTGAGATTTTGATATTCTAGAACGCTGGAAAATGAACCTTTTCAACTTGTATTGAAAACACAGAAGATTTAATTTTTCAGTGAATTCAATGAATGTTCAGTCGGGCAGACTACAATTCAAAAACTAGGAAAGCAACCAAGAATTTTGACCCTTCGACCAGCAAAAATTCTCACTTGGATTCAAAATGTTTTAATCACACAAATGCCAAAATCTTTTTAAAGGCCGCCAAAAGGCTTTGGGAAAATAACCGAGAAAAATCTTGCTTTTCATAAAATTCTCAAAAAAACGACACAGGATCAAACATTTATCCATAATATCTTGTTAATTAAAATCTATAAGCATTTGCTAGAATGACATTTTCTGACCGCGCATTGTAATATAGAAAAATTATTAAATAATTAAAATCCGGCGCGAAGCGATGGGAAAATTTCAACAATTTTCAATTTTATAACGCGTAAAATGCACCTCCGATTAGGGAACCATTAAAAAATTTTTCCTCAAATTGGTGCCTAAGTTCAAAAAAAATTTTCAATTCCAAAAAAATTCCTCAAAAATGGTCGATTGAGGAAAAAAAACTGTGTCAAGCACAAAAAATTAAGGATTTCAGTTTTAAATCCGAATGTGACTGAATGAACAGACAATATTCAGAATTTGTTTCGATTCATCATTCATTGACAGCCTATAAATTTTACTGAAACGACGCTGATACGCTTCGAAGAGAACTCGTTCACGTTCGGGTCAAATTACGGGTAAATAATATTATTCATTGACCCGGCGCGAAGCGCCGAAAATTTCTCGCATTTTCATCTTCTAAATGGTCTAAAAATCAAGGAAATTTAATGTTGAACAGCAAAAATTTTGTGCCAATTCGGATAAACGCTCAAAATTTTTTGTGCCATTCCAAATTTTTTTTGTGCCAATTGGCACAAAGGGCCAAAAAAATTTGTGCCAATGGCACAAAAAAAATTTTTCACCCTTAAAACATACTGAAAACCTTCGGAATATTTTATGCCAGAAGTTACTTTCATCGATATAATTTGCATAAAAACAAAGATACTCTCACCGCTCTAATTTGCATAAAAATCGTGCCTACTTTATTTTATCTAACCGCGTAGGTGAGACGAGAAAAACTGATCGAGAAAACGGTTTATATGATTTGGAATGGAATCGAATGCTCCGAGAAGTCAAATATTTTTATAGAAATTGTCAAGAAGTTAATATTTTTCTTCAATTTCCGGCTGCGAATTTCTTCTTAACAACGAACGAACTACATAAAGATTTAATTAATGATATCTATGAAGTCACGTAACGTAAATTTTTGGTTGAAAAATTGTGCCAGCAATCAGGATTTTTTTGCACACAGCAACCAAATTTCGGGCTGTGCAACCAAATTTTTTCTGCCAAGTTGCCCGGTGCAACTTGAGGCCGGCCTGTTCTTTGATTAGGTTATAGGGTTTTCTGTCCGGAGATGCATTTTTATGCGTTCTAAAATGGAAAAAAGTGAAAATTTTCCGGCGCTGCGCGCCGGGTTTCAATCATACATGTAATTGGGGGGAAGTGCTATGGGAGCCCCCCCCCCCAGAAATCGTCGACCATATGGCTAGTCATTGGGCGACCGCCCCCCCAGGATTTTCCAATCCAATGGCTAGCCATATGGTAGCCGTAGGGACCCCCATACTTTTGGTCGGAAAAATACTGAAAAATGTCAATTTTGTGATTAAAAATGGTAAAAAATGTGGATTTTCTTGACGCTTCGCGCCATGGATACATTTTTTCGGTCTTTTTAGGGAAAAATTAATATTTTTTGAACTATTTTTCGGACTTTTTTCGTGAAAAAATGGAATTTTTTTTCCTTGAGAGACCCCTCCCCCCAAAATTTTGGGAATTACTGACCCCCGGCCCCAAAAAAGTCGCCCAACCCCCCCAGACCTCGGGGCTCCGTTACATGTATGGTTTCAATTCATTTATAATTTTCTATATTATTCTACTGCGCGGTTAGAAAAGGTCATTTAGTGCTTATAGGTTCTGATTATCATCATATTAAGGATAAATGTTTGATCCTGTATTGTTTTTTGACGAATTTGATGAAAACTAACATTTTTCTCGACAATTTTCCCAAAATTTTTTCGCGATATTCATAAAAATTTTGAATTTTGACTCTCATGTGATTCAAACATTTTGAGTGTAAGGCAATGCCAGAAATTTTTACCGCTTGAAAGATCCAAATTTTTAGTCGCTTGCCTAGTTTTTGAATTTTATTTTGTCCGACTGAAAATTTACTAAATTCACTGAGAAACCAAACCTTCTGTCTGGGAAATAAAAGGTGAAAAGATTCATTTTCCAGCGTTCTACAACATTGAAATCCAAAAAAAAATTTTCGGGGCTGCGCGCCGAACTAATTACTCTAGTCTACTCCTATAAATCTTTTTATTTTGTCTCCAAAACTCAGAAAACTGGGCTTTAAATGCCTAAAACTGACGCGGATCGAATGAAATACAAGAAAACTAGTTTGCGATGGTTTTTTTCCGATAAATTTCAGCCAATTTATCGATTCTAGAGTGAGCAACCAAAATTTATCTGTGCAACCAAAATTTTTCCCCAAGTTTCACATTGCAACATACCTGTACTTGGGTGAGGGGTTGGGGGGGACCCTCCCCAACTTGGCCAACCATGTACCCAACATCACCCAACCCCCCCCCCCCCAGTTTGGAAAAAATTAAAAAAATTTGCAAAAAAGTGTATATGTTTTTTGGTCTTTTTTGGGAAAAATTTCGACTTTTTTCGACCCCCCCCAACTGGTCTGATGTCTTACAGGTATGGATGAAAGTATCTTTAGTTATAGTTTTTATCAAACTTTTGGCACAAAACTTTCTTAAGGTTTTCAGTTAGTTTTTAGAGTGAAAATTTTTTTTGTGCCATCGGCACAAATTTTTTTGGTCCTTTGTGCCAATTGGCACCACTGTTTTTTTTCCACGAACTTTTTTCCACAAATGTGAAAAGGGGTCAAATTTTTTTTCCACATGTGGAAAAAAAATTTTTTCGTCTTAAAATCCTCGTTTTTTGGCTTAAAAATGCTCACAGACGCGTTATCGCACTGTTTTTGAGCTTTTTCAAGCCTTGCGGTGTTTTTACAGAAGTTAATTCATTAAAATTGAAATGTTCGACTTAAAAGCCTAATCTACAAGCATTGTTGAACAAATTTTCTAGCAAACTATCCAAGAGCATAATTGACTTGAATTACACAAGAAATCAATGGTCAAGTCCTCATGATGACAAGCGAAAGCCCAAAAAGAGATGGTAATCTTTCCGGCGCGAAGCGCGGGAAAATTTTTTGGGTATATTGACATTCTGGGATGCTGGAAAATCAATTTTCCGTCCAATTTTGTGTTCAAGAGTCGTAATTTCTAGAATTTTACTTGAAAAAATTTAAAATCTGTAATTTATTTGTAAACTCTCATGAACTTGGTCGAAAATGTATGAGTAAGAAGAGTATAAATTTCCGAAAGATATTTCCATGAAGCTTTTGAATTGATTTTTTGTTAGCAAAGAAATAATCGCATCATAAAGCATAAAGACTTGACGTATTGATTTTTCTCAAAAGGAAAAATGCGAATCTTCATTGAATATTATGATAAAATGTTGAAGATTATCAATTAAAACATGAGATGCTACGTTTAAGATGATGAAAACTATTATAGATTAAGTGATAAATGAAGGTAGACATGATAAAAGCCGCGCCTGAGCTACTTAATGAATAATGATGATTATTAAAGTTATAACCGGCGCGGAGCGCCGAAAAATTTTGAGATTTGGACCTCCTAAAATGCACCAAAATGCATCTTTCCAATATGAAAACCCCAAATTTTTCTTCCACATTTGTGGAAAGACCTCAAAAATTTTTTCCACATTCCAGATTTTTTTTCCACACTATAGTGCAAATGTGGAAAAAAAACAGTGATTGGCACAAAATGTCCGTGCACAAAAAAAAACGCTGGGGGGGACCGGACCCCCTTATGCTTATTGCTTAGGCCTGTGCTTAGGCTTGGACTCACGGTTAGGAAGGAGTAGACTACAACTTTTCGACCAATGAAATTGAAGGTATGAAATTTTTCCACCAATCAAATCAAATTGATGACAGATCTCGCTCCCTACCTAATGCTTTGACAAAAAAAACACTGCTTCTGTTTTTATCCAGTTTTGACAGTAATCAGTTGGCTCGAATATTTATTACTTACGCAATTTATTACCTGCTAAAATTAAACTAAATTTGAATTTGTCAAATCGCTGGCCAGGATTTTTGTGTATGTAGTTAGAAAAACCTGTTCCGTATTACTCATGTTGGACTGAACCAAATTTATATTCTCATCATTTTACATTCCAGGAAGTTTTGGTGTCTTCCATTTTAGATTTTTGTGTGGTCGCCATTTCAACGATTGAACGCTTCTTCAAAATGTGCGGAAGAACCTCGTGGTACGCCTGCCGTTTAATCATCTCATTTACTTCTCAATCATTACATTATTACGGTGGACGAGACCGGCAAAATCAAGAAAAAAAATTTTCACCAAGAAAAAAATTTTGCGCCAAAAAATTTCCATTTGGCGGCAGAAAAAAAAATTTTTGACCGAAAAAAAATTTTTTCCGCGATGAAAAATAAAATTTTCATTTTGCCGGTCTCGGGCACCTGCATCGGCCGAGACCGGCAACTGGACGAGGCCAGCAACAAGTTACAGTAATAGCATTTGCCGCTCTCGGGAACCTGCGTCGGCTGAGGTCGGCAAAATCACGAAAAAAAATGTTCGCCAAGAAAATTTTTTTTTCGCCGAGATGAAAAATTTCATCCTACAAAATTTCTACTTGGCAGCAGAAAAAAATATTTTGAAATAGGGAAAAAAATTTTGACTGAAAAAAATTTGTTTTCTGTGATGAAAAATGGAAATTTTCATCTTGCCGCTACCTGCATCAGCCGAGAGCGGCAATAATTGATGAGCATGTTCTGTTTCTTTTTATCTGCTTATAATAGCGCGAAAAACAAGGGTAGAGGTAAGAGTGGTCAATTCGCATGGATTATTGGCAGCTTTGGTCTAGTTCGCCGTGCTAAGCCTGGAAAGGCTGCAACTTAAGGGATAAGAATTGCCACAGAAGCCACACATTACAAAAAATGATATTCAGAGGCCAATAAATGACTAATTATCTAAATTTACTGTTTGGGACACCTTTTCCCTGAGCATTTGAATAATTTTCAGAACTGGGCATCGATCTGTAGATCTCCATGAGACCGACCCAAAAACATCTTTCAAAAAGTTCATCTTAATTTTTTATAGGGTTATGGCTACTAATGTTAGATTCTATTAGTAATATCACACTTTCTACTAGTCTTTAGACAGCAAAAAAACTTTTTTTAAACTAGCCCAGTCTGAATGTAGACCGTTCTTAGGTCGGTCTATAGACTTAGCGTTAGCTTAGCTTTATGAATACGGCCCCAGGTCCATGAGCACCCGAAGTCCGGGCGGGGTCTCCAGGTAAATGTTTTTGCTAAACTCGCTAGTCGCTCTTATGTGCCAAACATACACGCACATAGGCGGTGGTAGAGGGGTAAACTCCTTTACCTAAGACCCTGGCCACCCCCTAGCCCAAAAAAATCGTCAAACACCCCCCCCCCCTGAGCTTTTTCAAAGATAGCTTTTTTGATGATTTTTGTTCATATTTGTATGAAAAACAAGCTTGCAGAACTTTTTTTTTGTTTTTTGTTCACCCACCTCACCAGGGGTAAAAAGCCCAAGATCCCTCCCCGGAGAAATTCTTGCCGTGCATGTCCCAATGAGCCGTAAAATACTTAGGTGGCGCAAAGCCCCGAAAATTTTGTATTCAGACTGAATTATGATAAAAATTGGTCATTTATTGGCCCATTAATGGAATTTTTTTGAAAAATATGTGGATTCTGTGGCAATTTCTATCGTAAAAGTTGCAGCTTTTTCGGGCTTAGCATGATGAACTACAAATAAAAGCTGCCAATAATTCATCCGAATTGACCGATTATTGCCGCTCCCAGCCGTTGCCGACCTCGGCTGATGCAGGTCCCGAGACCGGCAAAAGGAAAATTTCCATTTTTCATCACGCAAAAAAAACTTTTCGGTCAAAATTTTTTTCCCTATTTCAAAATTTTTTTTTTCTGCTGCCAAGTATAAATTTTCTAGGATGAAATTTTTTATCTCGGCGAAAAAAAAATTTTCTTGGCGAACATTTTTTTTCTTGATTTTGCCAGTCTCGGCCGACGCAGGTGCCCGAGAGCGGCAAGTGCTTTTACTGTAACTTGTTGCCGGCCTCGTCCAATTGCCGGTCCCGGCCGATGCAGATGCCCGAAACCGGCAAAATGGAATTTCAATTTTTGATCGTGGAAAAAATTTTTGTTCGGTCGAAATTCTTTTTTCCGCCGCCAAATGAAAATTTTCTGGTTCAAAATTTTTTTTCTTGGTGAAAATTTTTTTTTTGGTGCAAAATTTTTTAAATTGATTCTGTCGGTCTCGTCCACCGTACATTATACATGATGTACTCGATTAGTCGATAATAAATATCGAGTATTGTATCATCTCTAAACTGTTCATATTTCGGTATTTATGCATTTTATGGCCTATTAAATTTTTTTCTAGTTTTTTTACACATGCCTTAGCCTGAACCCAAAGCTAAGCCTAAGCCTAAGCATACGATGGGCTAGGATTAAGCCTAAGCCTAGTGTGTGTAAACCGGATAACCTAATGTGTAAAGAAATTGATGGGCCATAGAGTGCATATACGTGCCAATATTTTCAGCTCTCTTGCTCCCGAAGACTTATGCCACGCCTGCAGATACAGATGTGGAAAATTGTCCAAGAAACCGGCTTGGGTCGATGTTTCTAACAAGACGTTATTCGACCCCTCATTCAATTGTGCTCCGATGGACTTTTGGTAAGCTAAGGCCCGAATGATGAACGGAAGGACAGGCCAGAGAAAGGCTAGAGCTAAATGGTAGGCTAGCTATCTCGTTATTTAGCCCGCAATTTATCTCAAGAGGGTTCCCACTATCCAGCCCTAGATTTAGTTCTCCAAGGGCCCCTAGATTTGTCCTGCGATTTTCCCCAGACCATAGCCTTCCAGTTAATTCCCCTCGATTTATCTCACCATTTAGCCCAGGGATGGCCCACTGTTTATCCCAAGAATTGCCGATTGTGCATCACTATATCCACCCTCACACTAGAGCTGCTGTCTCACTATAGCCACCATATCACTACAACCACCATCTCACTATAGCTAATGTATCACCAAAATCCCACTAGAGCCACCACGATTCACAATAATGATCTCGCTACAGCCACTAGTGTCGCATATTTAAAGTTACCATCACAGCCAATGTCTCAATACAGCCACTAGGGACAACCTGTAAAATGCAGTGTCATAAACAACTTGTACGTGATACGTGTATTGGCATTACATAATGGGCTTTTAAGTACGAGTATACGGCAATGACTACAGATGCAGCATATTTCGTGCCATTTAAAAAAATATCATTGTTGCATGGATGAGAGCCTCGTCACCTCATTTGCATATGCTTTGTGCTAAAAATAAGGAGGCCGTGTTAACTGCTAAGCGTTGAATAAAAACCTAAAAGACCTAAGAATTTTGAACAGGCATTACAAAGACCAAAATGGATTTTGGTGCAGCTGTTTTTGTATTAACTCAGTTCATGGAACCAGAAAAGTTTGTTCCACAAATGATGATGGTGACTTGCACTATCTGTTTCACCGAAAATCTCAAAAACGACTTTCTGATAATTCTTTGAATGAATATTAACTTACATGTCACAAAAGAAAGATACAGTGCTATAATAAACGACCAAGATAATGATCAAATTGTTCTTGAAATCGGTCACTTTTTGCGTCATGTAACGCATTTGATGGGTTAACCATTATTTTTGCAAAAATAAACGAATATGTAATTAAAACATACGACGCACAAAATATTTATTGTGCAGAAAACAAGTAATTTTCTGCATTATTTGTTGAGTGGCTCTTCTGCAACATTGGCTGTAGTGACACTTTTGGTATGTGACACTGGTGGCTGTAGTGAGATCATTATTATGCGTCGTGGTGGCTCTAGTGAGATTTTGGTGGCTGTTCTGATACATTAGCTGTAGTGAGATGGTGACTGTAGTGATATGGTGGCTATAGTGATATAGTGGCTATAGTGAGATGGGCCCGTCTAGCTTGGTGACAATCAGAGCTCAAATACTCTAGATATTTGAGCTCCTCCTAATAGAGTAGGAAGGACTGACAATGAAGATTTTGGAAAAGACATCTCTGAAACTGAAGTGAAACTTGCTACAAAATCCTTCAAAAAGGGAAAGTCTCCAGGTAGCGATGGTCTCCCCATAGAATTTTTCTTGAAATTTTTGGATCACCTAGTTCCTGTTTTAAAAAATGTTTACATGACCATGTTTAAAGAAGGCAAACTTTGTGAGTCAATGTATCATAGTATCATTTCTCAAACGATAGTGACAAAACTGAGAGAAGCAATTGGAGACCAATTTCCATGTTAAATGTTGACTATAAAATTTTGGCAAAAATTCTAGTTAATCGTCTTGAAAAAGTTATGCCTAAAATTGTTCATCAAAATCAAACATGTGCAGTACAAGGAAGAGACATTAGAGATGGCTTGATTGTTATTTGCAATGTAATTAATTATGTAAATGAGAAAGACCTAACTGGCATTCTACTTTCAGTGGATCAAATGTCTGCTTTTGATATAACAGAATGGCATTTTGTGTTTCGAACATTAGAGTATTTTAATTTTAGTTCAAAATTTATAAGCTGGATAAAAATGATATACAAAAGTGGAAATGTAACTTCGTCTTTATTGATTAATGGTTATGAAACATTCCCTTTTAAAATCAGTAGAGGAATTAGGGAAGGTTGTCCGCTTTCCGCTTTAATCTATGTTTTGGTTTCTGAAGTACTTAGTAATTTTATTAGAAGAAATAATTTAGATATTGGAATAAAAATTTCAAGCCAATCAGTAAAACTATGCAATTATGCTGATGACACAAACTTCGTTGTTGGAGATTTTCAATCTGTACTAAGAATCCTTCAAATGTACGAAATGTTCCAAAAGATTATTGGTGCAACTCTATAAAAAGCAAAGACAAAAATTTTACTTTTTGGAAATGCAATAAATAATCAGGTTCCCGATATTTATAAAGATTTTATTGTAGAAAACATTAAAATTTATGGAATCTATTTTGATAGACTAGGCACTAGTAGTCCAGAAAACCATAATGGTATTTCTCACGAATTTGAGAAGATTCAAACAAAAACTATTAGTTTCAACATTTCCTATTATGCACGAGCAAAAATAATTGATACATATTATCTCTCCAAGTTACGGTTTGCATCCATTTTCTGTAAGGTCTCACCAGGTTTTGTAAAAAAATTGAACAATCTTCTGCAAATTTCATTTGGGCAACATCTAGCCAAAGGAGTTTTGTTGCAATCAAAACGCTATAACTACCGTAGAATTGGGAGGCATAAATCTTACTGATGTTCCTGCAAAAATTGAAGCCATGAGCTTGATGCTTTTACTTAGATAGAAAATGTTGAATATGACGGACATGCAATATTTAGAATACTTTTATGAAAAAGTTAGGAATGCTTCTAAAAGGAGACTGAACACACTAGATGCTCCAGAATTGAACCAAAAAAAATAGATTAGCAGAAATTAAAACTGGTCTCATGTACATAGATAAAACTGAAATTACTTTGAATAATCAAGTGATCAGTTTGAATAAAGTCACCACAAAATTGTTGTATTTTTATATTAGAAAAGGAAATCTGACCAATGAAAGGTCAATATCGTATTGGGTAATAAATTTAAATGAAAGTTCATTGGATATAAACAAGTTTTTAAGCTTATCAAAGTGCAAATATGTCGACGGTGGTACAAGAAATCTTCATTTTGCAATTGTGCACCGGTTTCTTCTGACTATATCCAAAATTAATCATATAAATAACTACCAAGATCCAAAATGTAAATTTTGTATAGCACAAAATGATTCCTGTAGAGAGGATGTTTTGCACGCAATAGTCTTATGTCCAAGACTGACAGATTTTTGGGTAAAGATTGTACAATTGTTGGGAAAAATTTTATAAAAATTTCAATGTAAATATACTCAATTTTGTCTTTGGTTTAAAATTAGATTCTTGTAGTAAGGAACAACTGACTGTGGGCAATATTGTTTTATATATGGCACAAAATTGTATATGGTTGACGAGACAAGGTTACGAAAAGAACGATAGATTGGTAGATATTTGGGAATTGTTTAGGAAAAATATGCAAAAAACTGTGCTCAGACTTTTTGAAATCATGGACCAAAATGCTTTTGAGGATTACTTTTTGAAGCATAAGATTGCCAAAATTAGTAGGCTTCATAAACCTGTGATGAATTTTTGAATTAAGAACCTTATTTTCCTTAATATATATTTTTCAGTTCACATAAAATGTAGTTTATTTTTCGTTTGTTAATCATTATTTAAAAATCGGGTCGTGCTTATTTAATTGTATAATTTCGTTTCCAGCGAAAATTAATTTTTTAGGGTCGTCTTAAAGTTAGTTTTTGTGCATGCCTTATTTTGCTCTTTCAGGATAAAAGCTCGTCAGGTAAAAAAAACTCTAGCTTTTCCGGTTTCAAGGTATGAACAGCTTCACTAGCATTGCCGGATTTAATTCATTATTTATGTTGGTACAGTATGCTAGTTGATGGGAAACCGTATCAATCATGTCGTGAAGATACTTTTCCGAGTTTCGAACCGGTCTTTTCTATTTTTAGTTAAAAGTCCATCAACTTAAGGGTCATTTATACTTGCCTTTTCTGACGGAACGGAACAGAATGCAATAGACAGAACGCAACCGAACGAAAGGGAAATTTTCGTTCCGCTCAGTTTGGTTGGATGCTACCGTCAGTCGTTTTCCACAAAATCGCAGTTATCCTTTGCGACCAAGAGTGGATTTTCCGCTCGAACGTTACAAGCTGTTGATGATCCGTTCCGTTCCGTCGGAAAAGGCAAGTATAAATGACCCTATAATCTTCTTCCCAATCTTTATCCACCATCAGCCCATCATTTCATTTTTGCAACGACATCTTTTTTTGATTCTACCACACCACCATGCAGAGCTGTTTCATGAGCTAATTTTCACCGAAAAATGCCACAATTTAGCCTAGCCGACCTTCTGGCATACAGCGGCAGGCTATCCTTTATTTAGTCTGCCATTTACCACAGTTCACTCATCTCAAGTCCGGCAAAGCCAAATTTTGGTGTAAAATTGAATACAAGGCATTCCAATTTTCATGAATGCCTTCACGTCTTCGTGCAGAAATAATTATTGAATCTCTGACATAAACTTTGATGGCTAATGCAAATTTTATGTTATGATGACAGGTCTATATTTGAAAGAGCATTATTATGTTTCTCAATGTAAGAAATTTTTGATTTTTTTTCCGGCTGTATGATTTATCTGTGGTTTCGACTTTGATCTTGTCTGGTTCTAAATATTGAAAATTGATAAGTAATTTATGCTTTCTTTCTGCAATAGAACGTGAGTTTTCAAAGAAAAGTGAATTCTAATCTTTACAACTTGCGAAAATTACGCATGGGAAAAAGGTGATGGAAATTATTTTCCAACTTGAACTAGAAAAAACCAAGTTTACACTCTGAAGAAAACTGTCAGACAGCTAAATATCAAAGCTCAATTATGAGGCCTTCCATAAGCCAAATAGAAAGAGGATATTTTTTTAAATCCTACCTGACGGGTCACTGGCAGCGATATCACTCAAATATTTTTTCAAAAAATATTTTCGTGTCAGCGCCAGGTATGCTGGGTCAAAATTTTTCAGGTAGAAGGATCTATAGTCTGCTTTTTACAAAATGCTTCCTAATAAAAAGTGACACAAATCAGTACTGTTGTCAAAATCGTTTACATAGAGCTCTTATCGTAAAATTTTTCACTGGAAAAATTGTTAAAGGTTAGGTCAGTATGTTGACAAATTTCCAGTCCTATATGGTATACTGTTTATCAGAAAATCGTGAAAATCTGAAATACTACTTGCTTTCCACTTTCATTATTTGGAAACATTTCAAGAAAAACAGACTATAGAAGGAAAATTCAGTGGTGGTGTAAAACCCCTTTTTTCCATTTTTAAAAGTTCAGGAGAGAGATTTTCCCCTTACCCCCTTTTCTATGTTCATCTATTGTCGGCACAACAGCGAAGTTTTGTCGAAATATCTCATTTTCTGTAAAATGCTTTTTGTTGAGAAAATATAAAAATAGTTTATACCTCACTATCTATCTATTGACTATAGTCCTTTTTTCCAAATGAGTCTCAGAAAGAAAAAATATGTCCATGCAGGTTATGAACAGCCTGATGCATACACGGCTGGCCCTTTTCTCCGATATTGGCTTGCGATGCATAATCATCTTCTGTTAGATTTTTTGTATTCAAATGCACATTTGAAAATGAAGAATGCAGCATAACGGTGATGGTTGCCAGTCTTAACAATTCATGAAAACATTGAACATTTTGAGCATCAAACTGAAATGAAATGTTGGTCTATTCACTTCACACTATTCGTACGGATGTATGTAGTTAAGGTCATTCATAATATATGCAGAAACTATTTTGAAGCGATGAACATAATTTTCTATCCAATAATCTAGTAATAAAGATGGCGTAATGAAAACCATCTAATATTAAAAAACAAGATTTTCGTGCCATAAAAGATGTTCCATAAGATAAGATGAGTTGTGCAGAACAGTTTGGATTTTGTGCCATGAATAGCATGCTGCAAGTGTCTTCTTGATCCTCAGTTCAAGTGAGCTTGACTTGCGACTTACAGTGTTAAAAGCTTTCTTTTGCGAACTCCACCGATTAGCCTACTCATGGAGATGCTTAAAAAATGCTTTCGGCGCGTAGGTCACAGAAACTCTCGAACTCTTAATGCCTTGATATTTTAATCTTTCAAACCTTGGAGCATGCATTTGATCTAGAAGGTTAAAACTTATTAAGCGAACATGAGAAAGGATTGGATTTTTTTAATTCGTTCGAATCATCGTTAACTCGACTTTAATCTTGCTAAGGGGCAGGATTAAGATTTCGACTTAATCTAACACGCGTAAGCGCTAACTCGTTTTTATGCATTACCGATTAACGCTGACACATGTTTGTCGACTTTAATATGAATTAACGCTAACTCGCTTTTATGCGTGCCCTAAAATTTAAGGAGCGGTATAAAACGGCCTACCACAGATTACATCCTATTTATAAAGCTTTTGCTTCCAAGAATAAGTCCGATCTCACCCGGACCTGCTACATATGTGAGACCGATCCTCGAATGTTGCTCTTATATGTCTGGAATCCTCATTATTCAACTGGTACCAATTATCTAAAAAGAGTACAAAGAAAATCCACTAAATTGAGAATATTTTCATATAACGAGAGGTATCTTATAGTCTGTTTTTTATAAAATGCTTTCAAATAGAAAAGTAACACAAACCAGTACTTTCGTCAAAATCTTTTACATAGAGCTCTTACCGTAAAGTTTTCCACTCACAAATTTTCTAAAGGTGAAGACAGTATGCTCACAAATTTCCAGTCCTTTACAATACATTGTTTATCAGAAAATCGTGAAAATCTGAAATACTACTTACTTGCCACTTTCATTATTTAGAAGCATTTCTAGAAAAACAGACTAGGTGTGGCTATGCTTGAATACAGGAGACTAGTCCATGTCCTATCTTTGTTGTATTCAATTAACTATAAAAGAAAATTCTTGCCCAAGTTTTGAACACCTATTGACATTTAATACAAATAATACTTGTCGTCAACACAACCACAAGCCATTTTTAAAATGTGTCACTCCGCCTTTTACAAATACAATTTTTTCATATTGATATCGGATTCTCATCCCTGTAAATTGGTAGATTCGCTCAACCTGCCATTTTTACAAAAAGCTGAAAATCTTGACCTTTACAACATAAAAGTTAGTATTTATAGCCTACAAGGGCGGTCGTAAAAATTAATATTCTTTCTTTCAAAAATGGTCATCTACTGTAGAATAGACATTTTAGAGACCGGCACTTCAAAAAATTGCTCGTCCGGGGCCTGACGGCATTCATGACGAATGATTCCTACGGTGCCTTTACTGAAGTATGCCAATGTATTGTTAAATGCGTTGTGTTGAAGTTCAGTACTTCCCACGATTGAGTGTCCCTTTTCAGCCCCGTTCTCATCTCAGCTCAGCACCATGAAGATGAAGAATTTGTTAAACTGCATAATTCGGACCAAATTGTCCTACAACCTATGAAATGGGGCCTGGTTTCCTCGTGGCTCAATACATCAAACGAACGTCGATATGGCTATAGAATGATCAATGCCCGAGCTGAAACTTTGACCCAAAAACCGACCTTCAAACGTCTCCTGAAACGCGGACGCCGTTGTGCAGTTGTCGTCGATGGGTACGTAAATATCGAGGCCAATCCGTATGAGGTTCTTGAATGTCGGAATTTTTAGACTTCACTCTGCTACATAATTTAACTAAAACTTTTTAATTTTTGATTTGAAACATTGGCAATAAGCATAAATTAGAATCTGACTATCATGATGCTTGTGTAGAGTTCTCAGAAAGATACGCAGCTCTCCGTGGAACATGATTAATTTTCATAATATCGTTTGTGGGTACACGCATATCAAATCCCGAAATCCCATCGTCTGACTAAATATACTATCCACCATACATGCACATAGGGAGTAGAGGGGTAAAGCCCCTCACCTGAGACCCTCTTGCCACATCCCTGGCCTAAAAAAATCGTCAAACACCCCCTTGAACATTTTCCAAGACAGCTTTTTTGATGAGTTTCGTGCGTGTTTTGTATGAAACCTGCAGAACTTTTTTTGTATTTTTGCTTGCCCACCCCCTACCCCCTGGATAAAAAGTTCAAGGAACCTCTCCCCTGAAAAATTCTTTCATTGCATGTCTGCTATCCACTCTAGGTATAGTTATTCCCATAACAGGTGTGTATCCCAGTTGTTTGAAAAATGGCCATATAAATCGAAATCGATGGATATCAATGATATTTTAATAACGAAGATTAGGAATCTGAAAGTTTTATGGCAGTATAGTCTACTTTTTATGAATTGCTTCTAAATTAAAAAATAATGTAAATCAGTACTATCGTCAAAGTCGCTTAGTGCAAAGCTTTTTGAGTTAGATTTTTCACTCAAAATATTGCTAAAGTTAGTTGAGGTTTCTCACACTTTTACAGTACAATGCAACATATGGTTCAACCGAAAATCGTGCAAATACAGAATAGTACTTGCTTTCCACATTTATTATTTAGAGGCATTTCTGGATAAACAGTACAATTATAGGAGTCGGTTCTAAGCAAGACCTATACCGAAAATGGATTATTTCAATAAAAAACGTGATGACCTATAGCCGTATGGCGACAGCTGCAACCAACGCTACTCCTGGATGCGTATCAGAATCTCCATTACAAAGTTTGTTGCTCACTTTAACTTTTAGATTTTATGAAAAAGCTCGGCAGAAACGACCTTACTTTCTTTACATGCCTCAAAGAACCGAAATTGACTGGAGTGACGTCGAGAAAGAGGATCAAGATCGGTCGATCGCCGCTTATTATCGAAAAGGTTGGTCGTTCGGCGAACATAATGGTCGAAAATTAATGTTTTTGGCAGGTTTATTCGATATAAATTACAACTTAGTAAGTCACTATTATGTTTACAAAGACTAGCAAAGGTCCAGTTGGCTCTGCTTTCAGAACGACGAGCCGTTGTTCAGTTACGTCGTAATTACAGTAAACTCGGCTCGAGATATACGATTCATTCATAACCGAATGCCGGCTGTTTTGTTGGACGAAGACGAAGTTTGGGATTGGATCACCTCTGAAAACGTTGATTCTCATCAAGTAATTTTTCGGTGATATACGAGTAAGAACGATTAGGACAACAGATGCACATAGAGAGCAGAGGGTGCACCATCCTGCATCTCGACCTGTAATTGAAAACTGGTTAAATGGGATCATTAACCCCTTCCTGAAACAAAAAATTGTCAAAAAATCAGGTTTTCCTACCAAAAATCGGTCTTTTTGATGAAGACATTTATCCATTGCATACATTCCCCATAAATTTTTCTCTGAATTTTCTCTTTTGACGCTCCCAAATGAAAAATAATCGCCGTTCATCTTTGAGAACAACTTGTTAAATTTTTTGAGTATAACGGTGCACGCATCATTTTGTTGCCAAAATTTAGTTACTATACTCCGTTCATTTTGAAATGATCGGTGCAGCGAGGTCGCAAACAAACTTGTATTCGAATTATGGATGGTTCGCTGGCTCTATTGAATAAATTTTTTCTCTGTGATACAGAATCCTTGATGATCACTCCTTTGAATCGTCTCAATATGATCGAAATTGATCTCCTGATCTCTATAGTCTGTTTTTTATAAAATGCTCCCAAATAGAAAAGTGACACAAATCAGTACTGTCGTCAAAATCGTTTACATAAAATTCTTTTTGTAAAATTTTTCACTCGAAAAATTGCTAAAGGTTAGGTCAGTATGCTCACAAATTTCCAGTCCTACATGGTATTTTGTTTGTCAGAAAATCGCAAAAATCTGAAATACTACTTGCTTTCCACTTTCATTATTTGGAAGCATTTTAAGAAAAACAGACTATAGTAACGCTGCGTTTGTTGAAACT
The DNA here is from genome assembly GCA_963922205.1 of Romanomermis culicivorax. Lineage (NCBI taxonomy): Eukaryota > Metazoa > Nematoda > Enoplea > Mermithida > Mermithidae > Romanomermis > Romanomermis culicivorax. The sequence continues at coordinate 697,550 of CAWUHX010000196.1, forward strand.
CCGACCGCTGCATCGATCATTTCAAAATGAATGAAATGCACTTAATTTTTTAAACATATTTTGATTTGATTTTTCGAAATTTTTGCCATCTGTTTTTTTGATTTTTTTAGGATCTCTTTTTTATATATATTGTTCATAAAAATTCTATAATCTTCAGGACTTCTAGTTAACTAAATGAAAGGTTTTTCTACAATGCATCAAGTATTATTTAAGAAAACCTTGGCCGTGAATTATTCGTCCTGTGGCCTTGTGTCAAAATCGTTCGGAATACATTTTCCTATAACGTCCTTGCAGGATTTTGAAGATCGTTCCAGTTAATTTGGGCGCGGTTCAGATAAATTAAGACTAGTTATCATTTTTAATACTCTTGGTTAAATATTCTTTACTTCATTATCACATTCCCGAATTTGAACATGTAGACTGACAGGAAATTTCAACCTGCAACTTTTGGTCGTTTGTTTTCTCAGGCAATGGAACTTTTGCAACCGGTCGAAGACTTGGCCTATCATAGAGTTTCGAACGTCGTTAATAATACCAGATTCAAAGGTGCGAAGTGCGTGAGGCCGTTACGTGGAGACCGAAGTGAAGCAACGTAACCAAGCTTATAAGCTTCATTGTGGGATAGGATCAGTTATCGGTTCAATGTACCCCATTTGATCCTCACAAAAAATGTGATCGAAAAACAAGAATTTTGACCAGCCCGCTACAGGCGCTAGGTGGAAGTTCGCCACTCTGTATTTATACTACAAAATTTATCATTTCCAGCTTATCAACATCTGAAGACTAGCGATCGAATTACAATAGATCAATATTCACCTACTGATGAATTTATTATTGTGTTACTGGTTAGAAATGACACGTAATAAAATGACTATAATCAGCGTATAAGTACTGGAAAAGTGCTGCGTCCGTTGAATAGCTACAGCAATAGATTTCCTGCATTATTTTCGCGCCATACGCGCGCATTCCTCGTTTTGCTTCCCGTCTTCATTTTTCTCAATTCCTCGACTTATCCCGTAGCGTCTTTTTATCGGTGTCACTTTAAAATTAACGTGGTTAACGATCGAGCTATTTATCCTCTTGATTATCGGTTGCCCTTTGCAGTCTACCTGTCTGAATGATTGATTTACTCTTAATCTTACTAATTATAATGCAAAAACTTTCCTACAATAATGGCAATACGGCATCCTCCTGTAACGATATGATCACTTACCAATGTCGGGCGTGCCTCAAATTGCCAGGTGAGCCTAGGTTTCGAAAAATTTATTGATGAATAGGTACTGAATGTGAGACGAAGACTCAAACAATGAAACTGATCAGATTCAAAGTAAAGAATGTATCAAATTTATATCGCCAAAACCAATAACATGTGTCACAAGCTCACCTACAGACCCTGAATGCGGCCAACTCGTGCATTTTTAAAGTTTTTGTGGCAAAACTTTGGTTTACGTTTTCGTCGAAACTGTGACGTGGGAAAATATGGCAGTTATCATCGAAAATACAGGGATGGTCGATCCAAAAAACGGCTCGTCTAAAGATACTATCTTACACTAGCTCATTTAATTTAAAATGATAGACCCAGAAAAACCAAACAAGTAAGTTCAATTTGATACGCAATTTTAACAAGGAGTTAAACGTCATCCTATAGAAAAACGTGAGATTTTTTCATGAGAATAGGAAAGCATAAAACAATGAAACCAAAACATCGTGCTGATCCACTGCCGATTTATGAAAAATTACGTCAATACCCGAGTGCTACTCAATTATTGAAGAAAATTTTCAGCTGTTCTGCTTGCTGCTCCCTGACGAAAAAAAATTTTATCGATTACAGTAATAAGCTCACTAGTCTTTCCGATGTTAAACTTACTTTTATGGGATCGCTGCATCAATCATTTCAAAGTGAATGGAGTATAGTAAGTGTTTCCGAGTCTTATACATCATCGAAATTCGCAGACGTGTATTTGTAGCCTGACGGAAACCCATTCATTTTTGTAGTTTTTTATTGAGTATTTTTTGACAGATCCTAAAAATATGTTGTACGAATTTAAGAGAAAATTCAGCTGAAGAAAGCAGTTGTGAGTGCAAAGAATTAATTAGTTTGGAATAAGTTTTGAATCCTGCAGCTTTAGTTAAATAATAATAATAATAATAATAATAATAATTAATAATAATAATAATAATAATAATAATAATAATAATAATAATAATAATAATAATAATAATAATAATAATAATAATAATAATAATAATGATAATAATAATAATAATAATAATAATAATAATAATAATAATAATAATAATAATAATAATAATAATAATAATAATAATAATAATAATAATAATAATAATAATAATAATAATAATAATAATAATAATTAATAATAATAATAATAATAATAATAATAATAATAATAATAATAATAATAATAATAATAATAATAATAATAATAATAAAAATAATAATTTATTAGATCGAAAATAATACATTGTAAATATAAAGAATAAATGGCACTTATGCACTTTGTGGCCTATCGAATTATTTCTGTTTTTTACGCATAGGTCGTGTGGTTGACACACACTAGGATGCAAGGCTTGCGTTGCGTGCGTTGCTTACGTTGCGTTGCTTGCGTTACGTTGTTTACGTTGCGTAAAAAATCTGACGCAACGCACGCAACGGAAGCAACGTAAGGAGACGTAAGCAACGCAAGCCGATTATCCATACTCCGACTTTGTGGCGCAACGGACGCAAGAATTATGGCGCAATCAAAAACTTGCGAATCAAATTACAATTTTGTCTAGGAAATTCATAAGTATTTAAGCCAAAAATAGTACGCCTCTTCAAACAAAAACATTTCAACTAAACTGAGATTAGCAGAATTAACGTTAAATTAAATGATTAACCATCTTTTCTCGAAAGGATTTTGAGAAATCTCATGAAAATGAAACGGGCTTCTTGAGTTTTATTCATTTACTAAGGAAAACAAATTTTACATAATGGTGACACAAAATTTCACGTTCATCTTTCTTCTTCGCGATTTCAAATTACATATTCGCCCTGTCGAGACTTTCTGGTAACAGAAGATAAACTCATTGAATGCAAATATACGAGAACAAATTTTCGGAGGTGAAGAATTTTGAATACTTACTATATTTGGGAAATGTTGAAGAAAAATTTCACAAAATATAAGCTTTTTCACAATTTTTCAAGCAATGATTCAAAAAGTCTAATTTTCTAAACGAAAAGCAAGTTACAAGAAAGACTTTCTATGAAAATTTAGATTCTTCTACAGGAAGCTGTGATAAGCATTTTAACCTCACCTGAAAATCACATATTTGATGTACACGGGAATAATCGACGCTAGAAAACCAGTCGAGGTGATCCCGGTCGAAACGTCGAGCAAGATCAGCTGAAAATAAAACTTTGTTCAGTTGAAATTCTGAATTTTTAAGACGTGAGACATGGAAAATAATAGATTTCGACATTTAAAAATAATCAATAATCAAATTTTTGAGAAACAATAAATCTTTTACAATTTAATTCTTGAGGATTATAAATCAGATATTGTTTATCATTCTACTAACTTGCGGAGTGATCAAAATTGGGACAAGTATCGACTAGAATATTTTCGATTAGGGTGAAATGACCCATAGTTTCGTTTCAAATATCATTATTAGCGGCGTACGAGGAAACTTCGGACTATTCCCATGGTCCTGGACAATCGGCACGCACCTCTGGACTCAAATCTAGTTGGATGAAAATAATACAAAAATTAAAAATCTATAATTAATGACTTTAAAGACAGTCGGAAGTTGAAAACATACAGACGAAAAATTTCATTTACCTGTTTTAGCTTCAGCGTACGTTCCTATCCAGTAGCTCCCATATACGTAAGTCAGGATTTGATTCTGGATTATCTCACGAGGTAAGTGAATCATTTAATAGCGCTCAATTGAATAAATCGCTTTGTAATGCTAATGGGTAGTAAAATTTGGACAATTTTTCTGATACCAGAGTATTATTATCCTAAATTAAGCCTTGTTAAACGGAGGATGATACGCAACTGACAAATACAGAAGAGGAGTGCTATGAAGGTCAAATAACATGTATTTTGATAAGTGAATAGTTAGAATCTTGTAATAACGTAGTTTTTAGATATTTTAAAGTACGTAAATTAGTGAATCATCTATTACCTAAAAATGGCATGGTGTATAATAATTATTGAAAAAAAATTGAGGGCCTCTAAACCGGAGTTCGCCCAGGGCCTCTAAACCATTAAGAACGGCCCTGACTGCGACTTGAATTGCGTTGAATAGTGTAGCAGGTATGTAAAATTAGAACATTAGGATTCCGTTCTTCTATTCACCACGGTTTTTTAACATTTTGAGCCTCGACTAGTAACAAACTTTCGCATTCTTTTGTATTCCCAGTGACATTGATTGCACGTCATAGCAGAAATAGTATTCAATTCATGCGAATTTAGTGTCATACCTGTAAGAAGTCCGACCAGTCGGTGGGGGGGGGGTAAACCAGAAATTTTGGAGGGGGTCCAAAAAATTCTTAAATTTTCCCAAAAAAGGCACTTTTTTGCCAATTTTCTCTAATTTTTCCCAGTCTGGGAGGAGGGTTGGGTACAGGGCCAATTACGGGTATGTTTAGTAGGCCAATTAAAAAATTTAGGTTTTTTAACTTGGTTTAATGATCTATTGTTTAAAAATTTTTAGCAATCAAATCAAAGAAAACCCGAACATACCTAGAAAAGCCCACGAGTAATGGCTGTAAATATATCTAAATTTGTCAAAAATGTGGTGAAGAACTTAAATTACAACTTATCAAACTGAAAAAAACAGTTGTAATTGAGGAGCCTCTAAGCCCCGACTGACTCAGCATGCAAAAAATCAAAAATAGGATAAAAAGGTGCCATTCTGGCTTTAAAAAAAGATTTTCGTGATTGCGGCAAACAAATAGGGTTTTTTCGACTTTTAGGCTCATTTTTACCTCCTACAACCGACCTAAGGTCTTACAAGTATGCAGAAGTAACCGAAACCCAAAAAATTCGCAATCCGAAATTTTGAAAAGTGGGTTTTTGCCAACGAAGCTTGAAATTAGCGCAGAGCGATGGCATACCTGCAAGAGCTCTGAGCAGTTTCGGGGGGGAAACCAGCAATTTTGGAGGGGGGGGGGGGGTAAAAAAAAGTCGAAAATTTTCCCAAAAAAAGCAAAAAAGACTCTTTTTGCCCAATTTTTTTCTAATTTTTCTAAATCTGGGGGGGGGGGGTTGGGTACAGGATTGGCCAAGTTGGTGGGTCCACCCCCAAACCCTCCCCAATTACAGGTATGAGCGCCGGTAACTTTTGACATTCTAAAATGCATCGAAATACTAGTTTTTTGTCTTGATGAATGGATTTTTTTAACTCGTATGAAAAGAACGCAGATTTTTTCCAACATTCCTAATTTCCTCCATAAAATAGCGCTTCAAGCAGTTTCCTACGGCGCTAAAAGGGTGGGAGTCCCGAAATTTCCACAATTTTGGGGAGTCCCCAAAAATCTCAAAAAAGTCGAAAAAAACCAAATACTTATTTCGAAAATTTACCCCAAAAAAGGCCAAAAAACGCCATTCTTTTCCAAATTTTTTCGATTTGGGGGCACCGTTTTTTTTCCTCAAATGGGGTCTTTTGAGAAAAAAAATTTTGGGTATGGTTTTCATTGTGGAAAAAACTTTGGGGAATTAAAAATCGAAAAGATGCGTTTTGGTGGACTTTAAAAGGTCAAAATCTCGAAATTTTCGGGCGCTTCGCGCCGGTTACGGGTATAATAATGATTATTTTTCATCAGGCGCGGCCGTCAGCATATCTACTTTCACTTACTAATTAATTATCAACAGTTTCTATCAATCAAATTGGCTCATCTCATTTTCTAGTAGTTAACAGTCAATACTGGAATGGGGAACAAATCATACTTCATCAGTCGGATTTTAATTCATTTCCCAACGTTGTGAAGGTTCAATTTCCAGCGTTTTAGAAAGTGAAAATCCAAAATTTTTTCTGGCGCTCCGCGCCGGGGAAAAAATTAAATAAAATTGGATAATCCTAATTGGAACCACAGAAATATAAATAAACGATAAATTCATGACAACTCTGTCGTTAAAATGCTTTCTCTGCTCTTGTAAAACACAAATATATTCTTCATGAGCTCATTTTGACTAACATAACCAGAATTTTCTCAATTTTTTCCCAATTTTTTGCAGATTTCTGAATCAAAAAGCATCAAAATGCTTGGGTATGCTCCTAAAATGCATAAAAAGCATCCGTAGACACATTATAAACGTTTTTAAAAATGCGGGAAATTTTCGCAAAATGAGGAAAAAAATTTTGGGTCCGGTTCTCATGTGGAAAAAATCTTCGAGGAAAAAAAACGGTGTTTGTGGGGAGTCGTAACATTTGGGTATAGGGTTCCACCAAGTTGGAGGCTCTCCCAATCCCCACCCAATTACAGGTATGCCAAAGTGGCACCCATACAACCCCTGAGAAAACCAAAAACCCGGGCTGATCCAACATTTCAGAAGTCTGGATTGCCCACAAACCAAGCTTCCCCCAAATAACGACATTTTTACGAAAAAATAACCGCGGCAGACGACTTGCTGGAAAAAAAGAAAGAAAAAACTCAACGAAGGCATGAACAGCATCAATAATGAAATGGGAAGTTCGGAAATCCGAAGAAAACACGAGCGAAAATCCTTGCGTTTCTTGCGTTCCTTGCGTCAAGTCAAGAATCCTACTGTACCGTTTGCGTATGCTAGCGTCGGCCGTAAGGAGCGCAACGCAAGCAACGCAACCGAGCATCCATACTCGGACGCAAGAAAAATACGCAAGATACGCAAGCGGAGCATCCATACTTCCGCATTTTTGCCGTAACGGACGCAACGCACGCAACGCAAGCCTTGCGTCCGAAGTATAGATGAGCCTTTAAGGCTCATCTATACTTCATACGCAAGGCTTGCGTTGCGTGCGTTGCTTACGTTGCGTTGCTTGCGTTACGTTGCGTAAAAAATCTGACGCAACGCACGCAACGGAAGCAACGTAAGGAAGTACTCTGCGTTGATACCACTGCT